>CM060451.1:20857409-21563808 GCA_030545235.1 Helianthus tuberosus | reverse complement strand
TGTTATCGGGCCTGTCCTAATCACATAAACAGTTAACCAGTAGCAGCACGTAGTAAAGTTAAGCACACAGTCCAAGCACGTCAATGCACATTGTGGCCCAGTAAATAAGCAAGGAAGTCCAGTCGAAACCGGATAGTCTCGACTCGAGAACAAGAGGTCTCGAGTCGCAACCACGAGTTCCTGAATCAAAACCAGTTGGTTTTGAGTTGTGTATACATGAGTCGGAACCTCGGGGTCTCGAGTCAGGTCTCGAGTCCCTGATATGCATGCCCTAGTCTCGAGTCGCAACCTCAAATGAAACAGCTGCTGGGTCGAAACCACTGATGGATCCACTGGTCTCGACTCACAAACACTGGGATCTTTCTAGAACCTTATCCATTTGTACGGTCCGATCACATTCCTTAAACATGTTTATTCTACCGTACATTTGGCAAAATAGATCAAATCCACACATTTCAAATATTTTTATAAACAATTCATCATGAAAAGAACATACAGATCAACGGCATCATCATTAACTTCAGAATATTAAAGCATGCGTTACCGAGTTGTACCTTGAGCATACATGAATGTACACGTCATAAACACACTATTAACATTCAAATAAAAACCCAGTTCATAATATCAATCTACACATAGCAATATGAACAAGAGTATTATTGTTATGTTGGACAAGCTTCATATGGAATCATCATTAGAGTTATGGCATCAGGAATTAAATGTGGGTGGCCCCCACTTCAATTCCCTTGTACGGTCCCTCATGTCTTTTGAAATGTGAGACATGCTTTGGTAGGCTTGTACTCTAAGTTATACAGGTTGTACATTCCATAACAATCCAAATATCACTCATCCTAGGATTAAGCAAATAGGACAAAACATTTTACCTACAACTTTTCAATCATACATTCATCACATATTTTCAAAAGAAAACAGGGGATCTCAAAATAATACCCATGACAATTCTCTATATATATCAACTGCAGATCATTAAATCAACAGATAACACATAAATTCTCATAGTCTATTATTCATGTTTTCATCCTTAACCTATATCCTTATCCTGCATCACTGAGTTGTACCTTAAGCATTTTAGGTTGTACCACCATTAAAACCCAGGGCCAAACTTTTAGGTTTTAACACTCATAATCAAAGCAGCCAAGCATACTCATTTTTATCACAAATAAGACCATTTAAGCAACATCTCAATATACACATTTGCAAACAGTTTGTATATAACAAAGACATCGTCACACTAACAACTAAATAAAAAAAAAAAAACAATAGTCACATACTAACCGACTGGTTAAGATGCTGCCGTCGATTTTTCTGCTGAAATCACCCTACCGGAACTCGAGCCGCAGCCGCTGCCATACCCATCGAAGCAGAACCCCCATCACCATTGTCGCCGTCGTCACGGCGGCGCTGTTGTCGCCGCTGCCGGAGCTGTAACGCCACCTCTCTCGTGAACCAGCTTTCTCTCTCTTCTGATCTTCATCGCTGGGGAGCAAGAGTTCGGGGGTGTGCGAGTGTGACAGTACAAGGGGAATGCAGGAAGGAGGGGGGTGTCGTCTGGCCTGAGGTGTAGCCGGAGTCTGTCGCCGGTCGGAGTGGGTCTCCGGTGACCGAAGGTTATAGAGAGGAGAAGAGAAGTGTGGGCTTGTGCGGCTGATGTTGTTTCATTTAGGGATTTTGAAAGATGCGAGAAGGTGAGGGTTTTAGTGTATATATATATATATAGTCTAGGGTTTAGGTTAATTAGGGAGTGGGTTTGGGCCTATCCCAAGTGTGTGGGTTAAGTGTCTAGCGGGTTGGGCCTAAGCCCAAGTGCGTGAACCCGTTACATTTTTACGTGTCTCGCTTAAGCAAACTAGCCCGGTTTATTAATAGGATAACCGTAAATAAAATAAATAACCGAATAACTTTCTCATCGCGGATTATTTTTTTGTAAATACATGATAATAAGAATAATAATAATAATAAAATAATAATAATAATAATAATAATAATAATAAATAAGTGTGCATATTTACTAAAATGCCCTTCTCTCGACAACGAGAGTACGGTTGTCACATTCTCCCCATGTTACAGGAATTTCGTCCTCGAAATTTAAGAAAAAGTCATGCGATTCACTCTACATGTATGCTTAGACTCCCATTACTATGCGTAGATACAAGCAGTTTCATGAAAAGTCCACAGAACGAACATGTAAGCCACATAGCACATACAGTCACATAGCACAAAAAAATTATGTAGCACAGGATCCACAGAGTTCGTACGTATTTCACATAGTATAGAATTTCACAAATTTAATTATAACATCCAACTAACGTACAGGAAGACCCAAAGTGTCACATTATCCCCAAGTTCAAGAAATTTCGTCCCGAAATTTAGCGCGCAGCCACTGACAAGCTAGTGTGTTTAAATGTTTTTGTAGGGCGATACATCACCCCTTGTTGGTTTGAAATTTCTCCCCGAAATTTAGCGGTAGCCTCAGCGCTGGAAGTAACGTTTGTAAACAACTAGGGATACATGCGCATCATCTGGTTTTCCCGTTCCCAGGTAAACTCTGGGTCATGGCGCGAGTTCCACGAACTCGATCTGTTGGCATTATACCACGCTTGAGGGTTTTGATTTCTTGATTCCACGATCTCAACCGGTTCCTCAATGAAGCATAGCTGGTTGCTGATCATGAGTTCCTAAAAGAACAACGAATGTTTCATTTGACAGACACTTCTTCAGATTAGGCACGAGAAAGACGTTGTGTACCGCACTCAGCTCTTCAGGCAGGTTTAGTCTGCAAAGCTACCTTACCGATCCTTTCGGCAATTTCAAACGGTCCAACATATCGCGGATTAAGTTCGTCCCGTTAGCCAAAACGCACCACACCTTTCAAGGGTGAACTTTAAGTAGAACCCAATCTCCGACTAGGAGTTCTAGAGGTTTCCTACGCTTATCCGCGTAGCCTTTCTGACGGTCTGGAGCTGCCGCCATGCGTTGTCTGATCAGGGCGATCTTATCCGTTGTGTCAAGTGCAAGTTCTGGGCCGGAAATTTGGCTTCCGCCCAACACAGAGGTGACCGGCATCTGCGTCCGTGCAATGCCTCAAATGGTGCTGCCCGAGTGCTAGTGTGGTAGCAGTTGTTGAAAGAGAATTCTACAAAAGGGAAGTGTCACTCGTATCCAAGGTCGATAACACATATTCTTAGCATGTCTTTGGGTGTTTGGATGGTGCGTTTGGCCTGACCATCAGTTTACGGGCGATAAGCGTTGCTCATGCCTAACTGTGAGCCAAAAGTCTT
This sequence comes from Helianthus tuberosus, assembly GCA_030545235.1. Lineage (NCBI taxonomy): Eukaryota > Viridiplantae > Streptophyta > Magnoliopsida > Asterales > Asteraceae > Helianthus > Helianthus tuberosus. The sequence goes on along the minus strand of CM060451.1, from coordinate 21,560,509 downwards.
CGTGCACAGCCTGCGACGAATCGGATGCAAAACGTGGGTTTCGATCAAAAGTGATAGAAGTTGGCACTCCATGTCCAGCATCTACTTCTGTCAAGTAGATGGTTGCAAATTCGAAAACTTGATGGTTTCTTTGGTCGCGTGCCGTTACTAGCAGACATTTCATCAATACCTTGGACAGGATAGAATAAGATAGAAGTACCTCATAGATTATCTTCCAATTGCTGGAGTTGCGGATATTTGAGCATCTTTCCAATGTTAGGTGATGCTCTTTCGAGTTTAAACCGTGAGGGGGGGGGGTTGCATATACGGTCGAGAAATGCGGGCTTTGCGACGTTGAAAGTTGTGCCGTGAAAACTTAGCGCAAGGAGGTTCGTGTCGTAGAAGTACCAGAGTAGAGCGTAGGGGTCGTCCTGATTCCCACTGGTTTTCGGAATAGGTTCGGCGTCGTCGAAAGAAACAAGTGTCGAGTTTTGACAGGATGGAATAAATTCGAGTGTCGTAACTAGGTGTTAATCGCATCGAGTTCAAAGAACAGTGCTTGCGATACCCGTTACCCCCGGGGTATCCTCGGCTCGTTGCTCCTACGAATATCATTTGTAGAAACTAATTCGTCCAAACGGAGATTTGTGCAGAATTGGATAAGAATCATGGAAGCCGTGAAACATAACACGAGTAGCGGGATAATATAAGAAGGGTAGTCAAAATTGATGCATTCAACTTGAGACAAAACATAAAGGCTTTGGGATCAACAATAGAGATTTATCAGATGTCAATGGGGTAGCGGGTCGTATACAAGCTATGGGTGTTTAGAATAAAGAACGTCGCCTGCTAATAAGGGGTGTTACGTCGATGTGGTTAGCGCAAAAAATGAAGTAGCTAGAGAAGGATGGTCGTCGTGCGGGTCTGTAAGTTTCAGGGTCTACTGAGGCGTCTGGCAGGATGTGATTCCTCAAATCGGTAAGAAACCAAGGTCGAGTGGATTGTTCTAAGTCGCGCGAATGAGTTTGGAGTAGCATTTGCATCGTTGTGGGGGGTGAAATTGCAAAAACAGGTTTTTCGAGAACGTACGATTGAAGTAACACGTTGCTGAATTCCAAGGGCTAAAAAAAAATTTGTCGACTAAAGGTAGAGGTTGTTGTATTTACCAAACTGACGAGAGATCTGGTCAAGGCTCCTATATGAAGAAGCGTGGATGTCGTGATAAAGAAACAATAGAAGTGAGGATACCGTTTTAAGCAATAGATGCTGATTCGTTCGAAAGCTAGTGAAAGGATTCACCAAAATCAGAAAAGTCGTCAAAGAATAACGACTCTTGGCAAATGAAGGATAAGGTAAGCATCTAGGTCACCCTGCTCGTTGATGGGTTGTCTGGTTTGTGTCTCCGTCGCGTCACGCCTCAACATGGGCCGATTTGTAAGAAAGATATCAATTTGCGGGGTTTTGGGGCGTGCTGAGGTATAAGGTTGAACTGGAATAAGGTTTCACCACGTAATCGGGGAATTTAGGGAACTAGCTTCGTGATTGATGGGAGCGTGATACGATCGTTGGCACCGCAATGAGAAGCATACATCGCGCATGCTTCTTGTGTTTGAGACGTGCAAACATAAATCCGAAAAGTGTAGGCTTACTAAAGTGCTTTAAGAATCCATGTTATCGGTCGGACGAGGGAACGAGTCTCAGCACTCAAGTCGGGAAAAGAAGTACGTGAATACAAAGGATATGAATGACGTTGTCGATCCTACTAATCTTGGCTAGTTGCTCCACACATGAAACCAAATCGTTGTGCTTCTGCGCCATGGCAGTTTGTTTCCCCCAATAACGCGTGATTTTGGATATGCTCTCCTTCGTCGTTTTGCCCTCGAAACTTCTTTCTAGGATCCGCAGCGGGCTCCTAGAGGTTCACCGCGTCGGTTTGTTCTAGCCCAGAATGGAAATCGGAAAGAAAATGCATGGGCGAGAGAGTTAGGGATAACTGGTTCCTTGCCCTCAACGTGTCATGATTTCGAATCAAGGTTAGGAGATTCCACTCCCGCTTAGCGCACATCAGGTTTGCGTAGTTTTCGTATGATTCACAGTACTGAATACCAACTATACAGCAACGTATTTATGCACATCTGCTACATATATATATATATACACATTTACACATAGATGTGTGCACAAGTAAATGCTGATGACTATAATTACCATGTGAGTACCTGAATCTGACGAACCTTGCAATCCGGAGTGTGGTGTCGTTGTGGTTTTCATTAAGGAACGGTTATAGTCTGGTTTCCATATAAAAATATTTTATTTCCCACACCAAAATATTTTATATTTAAAACCTAGTTCACTATAACCAATGGCTCTGATACCAATCTGTCACACCCTCAAATTCCACATGCGGAGTACCACCGCGAGGCGTATGACATGACCAGGATCCAGCCACTAGTTATTTTGAACGGTTTAGTTATTATTACAAATAACGGTATAATTAGAGACCAATTTAAAATTTTCAAAACATAGTTAAGTTTGCAGCGGAAAGGAAAAGAATACATATCGTAATTTAAAACCACAAGTTTGTTATCATGAAACTTACAAACCACGCACTCCATCCGATTGCAACGTCCGTCCTAAACTGTATCGAGCAACCTGCAAAGCATGCAGTAGGGTATCAACATAATGTCGGCGAGTTCACGAGTTGTCCAGTTTTAACTTTTCGAAAACGTAAGTTGTTTAGATAAAGCATTTATAATCACGTCATGGGGAGCTACCCCATATGAAAGCTACTAAACTGAAGTTACCGAAACTGTTGACGAGAAGATTTTGTGCCCCAAGTCAATGTCTATCGTCATTGACCAAGATGCAAGGTATAATAGTTCACGCCCGATCTCCCCCGGTCACGGTGTGAGGTTGTCAAACCTAATAGCGCTATCAACTAATAACCCGTTCGCCCCCGGCGATTAATCGGTACTATAAGCAGGGACTTTACATGATAGAGATTCGTTTAGTGTTGCTAGTTGTGATTTATAAATAATACCCAAACGTATCTCCCCCGGAGTTAGTAATTTAAAAGTACCCGTTTGCATTTTCCCCCGGAAATATTAATTGAGAGTAATCTTTAAAGATGGCAGTTTATTCGTGTCCCTCCCTGGGACGCATGCTTTTAGTGTGTGAACTCACCTTGGTTTGCTCGGCAGACAATTTACTTGTGTTAGGTTGGTCAACCATACCCTATTATGGTTTAATAATATTCGTTAGGTTCGTATGCAGGTAGTGTCACGTAAAATCCTACACGTATCTAACACATTGCATACAACATGCACGTCATACAAACATACACGGTATTGGGCCTATTCTAGCATGTACACAATTAAACAGTAACAGCTAGACATTAATAACCAGCACACAGTCTAGGACATCAGTTAACACATAGTACACAAGGCCCACCAATGTTATCGGGCCTGTCCTAATCACATAAACAGTTAACCAGTAGCAGCACGTAGTAAAGTTAAGCACACAGTCCAAGCACGTCAATGCACATTGTGGCCCAGTAAATAAGCAAGGAAGTCCAGTCGAAACCGGATAGTCTCGACTCGAGAACAAGAGGTCTCGAGTCGCAACCACGAGTTCCTGAATCAAAACCAGTTGGTTTTGAGTTGTGTATACATGAGTCGGAACCTCGGGGTCTCGAGTCAGGTCTCGAGTCCCTGATATGCATGCCCTAGTCTCGAGTCGCAACCTCAAATGAAACAGCTGCTGGGTCGAAACCACTGATGGATCCACTGGTCTCGACTCACAAACACTGGGATCTTTCTAGAACCTTATCCATTTGTACGGTCCGATCACATTCCTTAAACATGTTTATTCTACCGTACATTTGGCAAAATAGATCAAATCCACACATTTCAAATATTTTTATAAACAATTCATCATGAAAAGAACATACAGATCAACGGCATCATCATTAACTTCAGAATATTAAAGCATGCGTTACCGAGTTGTACCTTGAGCATACATGAATGTACACGTCATAAACACACTATTAACATTCAAATAAAAACCCAGTTCATAATATCAATCTACACATAGCAATATGAACAAGAGTATTATTGTTATGTTGGACAAGCTTCATATGGAATCATCATTAGAGTTATGGCATCAGGAATTAAATGTGGGTGGCCCCCACTTCAATTCCCTTGTACGGTCCCTCATGTCTTTTGAAATGTGAGACATGCTTTGGTAGGCTTGTACTCTAAGTTATACAGGTTGTACATTCCATAACAATCCAAATATCACTCATCCTAGGATTAAGCAAATAGGACAAAACATTTTACCTACAACTTTTCAATCATACATTCATCACATATTTTCAAAAGAAAACAGGGGATCTCAAAATAATACCCATGACAATTCTCTATATATATCAACTGCAGATCATTAAATCAACAGATAACACATAAATTCTCATAGTCTATTATTCATGTTTTCATCCTTAACCTATATCCTTATCCTGCATCACTGAGTTGTACCTTAAGCATTTTAGGTTGTACCACCATTAAAACCCAGGGCCAAACTTTTAGGTTTTAACACTCATAATCAAAGCAGCCAAGCATACTCATTTTTATCACAAATAAGACCATTTAAGCAACATCTCAATATACACATTTGCAAACAGTTTGTATATAACAAAGACATCGTCACACTAACAACTAAATAAAAAAAAAAAACAATAGTCACATACTAACCGACTGGTTAAGATGCTGCCGTCGATTTTTCTGCTGAAATCACCCTACCGGAACTCGAGCCGCAGCCGCTGCCATACCCATCGAAGCAGAACCCCCATCACCATTGTCGCCGTCGTCACGGCGGCGCTGTTGTCGCCGCTGCCGGAGCTGTAACGCCACCTCTCTCGTGAACCAGCTTTCTCTCTCTTCTGATCTTCATCGCTGGGGAGCAAGAGTTCGGGGGTGTGCGAGTGTGACAGTACAAGGGGAATGCAGGAAGGAGGGGGTGTCGTCTGGCCTGAGGTGTAGCCGGAGTCTGTCGCCGGTCGGAGTGGGTCTCCGGTGACCGAAGGTTATAGAGAGGAGAAGAGAAGTGTGGGCTTGTGCGGCTGATGTTGTTTCATTTAGGGATTTTGAAAGATGCGAGAAGGTGAGGGTTTTAGTGTATATATATATATATAGTCTAGGGTTTAGGTTAATTAGGGAGTGGGTTTGGGCCTATCCCAAGTGTGTGGGTTAAGTGTCTAGCGGGTTGGGCCTAAGCCCAAGTGCGTGAACCCGTTACATTTTTACGTGTCTCGCTTAAGCAAACTAGCCCGGTTTATTAATAGGATAACCGTAAATAAAATAAATAACCGAATAACTTTCTCATCGCGGATTATTTTTTTGTAAATACATGATAATAAGAATAATAATAATAATAAAATAATAATAATAATAATAATAATAATAAATAAGTGTGCATATTTACTAAAATGCCCTTCTCTCGACAACGAGAGTACGGTTGTCACATTCTCCCCATGTTACAGGAATTTCGTCCTCGAAATTTAAGAAAAAGTCATGCGATTCACTCTACATGTATGCTTAGACTCCCATTACTATGCGTAGATACAAGCAGTTTCATGAAAAGTCCACAGAACGAACATGTAAGCCACATAGCACATACAGTCACATAGCACAAAAAAATTATGTAGCACAGGATCCACAGAGTTCGTACGTATTTCACATAGTATAGAATTTCACAAATTTAATTATAACATCCAACTAACGTACAGGAAGACCCAAAGTGTCACATTATCCCCAAGTTCAAGAAATTTCGTCCCGAAATTTAGCGCGCAGCCACTGACAAGCTAGTGTGTTTAAATGTTTTTGTAGGGCGATACATCACCCCTTGTTGGTTTGAAATTTCTCCCCGAAATTTAGCGGTAGCCTCAGCGCTGGAAGTAACGTTTGTAAACAACTAGGGATACATGCGCATCATCTGGTTTTCCCGTTCCCAGGTAAACTCTGGGTCATGGCGCGAGTTCCACGAACTCGATCTGTTGGCATTATACCACGCTTGAGGGTTTTGATTTCTTGATTCCACGATCTCAACCGGTTCCTCAATGAAGCATAGCTGGTTGCTGATCATGAGTTCCTAAAAGAACAACGAATGTTTCATTTGACAGACACTTCTTCAGATTAGGCACGAGAAAGACGTTGTGTACCGCACTCAGCTCTTCAGGCAGGTTTAGTCTGCAAAGCTACCTTACCGATCCTTTCGGCAATTTCAAACGGTCCAACATATCGCGGATTAAGTTCGTCCCGTTAGCCAAAACGCACCACACCTTTCAAGGGTGAACTTTAAGTAGAACCCAATCTCCGACTAGGAGTTCTAGAGGTTTCCTACGCTTATCCGCGTAGCCTTTCTGACGGTCTGGAGCTGCCGCCATGCGTTGTCTGATCAGGGCGATCTTATCCGTTGTGTCAAGTGCAAGTTCTGGGCCGGAAATTTGGCTTCCGCCCAACACAGAGGTGACCGGCATCTGCGTCCGTGCAATGCCTCAAATGGTGCTGCCCGAGTGCTAGTGTGGTAGCAGTTGTTGAAAGAGAATTCTACAAAAGGGAAGTGTCACTCGTATCCAAGGTCGATAACACATATTCTTAGCATGTCTTTGGGTGTTTGGATGGTGCGTTTGGCCTGACCATCAGTTTACGGGCGATAAGCGTTGCTCATGCCTAACTGTGAGCCAAAAGTCTTCGTGCACAGCCTGCGACGAATCGGATGCAAAACGTGGGTTTCGATCAAAAGTGATAGAAGTTGGCACTCCATGTCCAGCATCTACTTCTGTCAAGTAGATGGTTGCAAATTCGAAAACTTGATGGTTTCTTTGGTCGCGTGCCGTTACTAGCAGACATTTCATCAATACCTTGGACAGGATAGAATAAGATAGAAGTACCTCATAGATTATCTTCCAATTGCTGGAGTTGCGGATATTTGAGCATCTTTCCAATGTTAGGTGATGCTCTTTCGAGTTTAAACCGTGAGGGGGGGGGGGTTGCATATACGGTCGAGAAATGCGGGCTTTGCGACGTTGAAAGTTGTGCCGTGAAAACTTAGCGCAAGGAGGTTCGTGTCGTAGAAGTACCAGAGTAGAGCGTAGGGGTCGTCCTGATTCCCACTGGTTTTCGGAATAGGTTCGGCGTCGTCGAAAGAAACAAGTGTCGAGTTTTGACAGGATGGAATAAATTCGAGTGTCGTAACTAGGTGTTAATCGCATCGAGTTCAAAGAACAGTGCTTGCGATACCCGTTACCCCCGGGGTATCCTCGGCTCGTTGCTCCTACGAATATCATTTGTAGAAACTAATTCGTCCAAACGGAGATTTGTGCAGAATTGGATAAGAATCATGGAAGCCGTGAAACATAACACGAGTAGCGGGATAATATAAGAAGGGTAGTCAAAATTGATGCATTCAACTTGAGACAAAACATAAAGGCTTTGGGATCAACAATAGAGATTTATCAGATGTCAATGGGGTAGCGGGTCGTATACAAGCTATGGGTGTTTAGAATAAAGAACGTCGCCTGCTAATAAGGGGTGTTACGTCGATGTGGTTAGCGCAAAAAATGAAGTAGCTAGAGAAGGATGGTCGTCGTGCGGGTCTGTAAGTTTCAGGGTCTACTGAGGCGTCTGGCAGGATGTGATTCCTCAAATCGGTAAGAAACCAAGGTCGAGTGGATTGTTCTAAGTCGCGCGAATGAGTTTGGAGTAGCATTTGCATCGTTGTGGGGGGTGAAATTGCAAAAACAGGTTTTTCGAGAACGTACGATTGAAGTAACACGTTGCTGAATTCCAAGGGCTAAAAAAAAATTTGTCGACTAAAGGTAGAGGTTGTTGTATTTACCAAACTGACGAGAGATCTGGTCAAGGCTCCTATATGAAGAAGCGTGGATGTCGTGATAAAGAAACAATAGAAGTGAGGATACCGTTTTAAGCAATAGATGCTGATTCGTTCGAAAGCTAGTGAAAGGATTCACCAAAATCAGAAAAGTCGTCAAAGAATAACGACTCTTGGCAAATGAAGGATAAGGTAAGCATCTAGGTCACCCTGCTCGTTGATGGGTTGTCTGGTTTGTGTCTCCGTCGCGTCACGCCTCAACATGGGCCGATTTGTAAGAAAGATATCAATTTGCGGGGTTTTGGGGCGTGCTGAGGTATAAGGTTGAACTGGATTAAGGTTTCACCACGTAATCGGGGAATTTAGGGAACTAGCTTCGTGATTGATGGGAGCGTGATACGATCGTTGGCACCGCAATGAGAAGCATACATCGCGCATGCTTCTTGTGTTTGAGACGTGCAAACATAAATCCGAAAAGTGTAGGCTTACTAAAGTGCTTTAAGAATCCATGTTATCGGTCGGACGAGGGAACGAGTCTCAGCACTCAAGTCGGGAAAAGAAGTACGTGAATACAAAGGATATGAATGACGTTGTCGATCCTACTAATCTTGGCTAGTTGCTCCACACATGAAACCAAATCGTTGTGCTTCTGCGCCATGGCAGTTTGTTTCCCCCAATAACGCGTGATTTTGGATATGCTCTCCTTCGTCGTTTTGCCCTCGAAACTTCTTTCTAGGATCCGCAGCGGGCTCCTAGAGGTTCACCGCGTCGGTTTGTTCTAGCCCAGAATGGAAATCGGAAAGAAAATGCATGGGCGAGAGAGTTAGGGATAACTGGTTCCTTGCCCTCAACGTGTCATGATTTCGAATCAAGGTTAGGAGATTCCACTCCCGCTTAGCGCACATCAGGTTTGCGTAGTTTTCGTATGATTCACAGTACTGAATACCAACTATACAGCAACGTATTTATGCACATCTGCTACATATATATATATACACATTTACACATAGATGTGTGCACAAGTAAATGCTGATGACTATAATTACCATGTGAGTACCTGAATCTGACGAACCTTGCAATCCGGAGTGTGGTGTCTAGGGGTGTGCACGGTTCGGTTCGGTTCGGTTTTGAGCCGTAACCGTAACCGAAACCGATTTGATCGGTTATTACATATCCTTAACCGATCGGTTCGGTTATTTCGGTTTCGGATAATTCGGTTAATTTTCGGTTAATGTTCGGTTACGGTTCGGTTACGGTTAAATAACCGTTTTTTTTTTTTTCAATTTTTTTTTTATAGTTTGTGTAAGCTGTTGACTTGTTGGGAAACTATGAATGATACAAATACAATTCAAAAAAAATCTGACAGCCCACATGAAATAATTAACAATTAAAGCATAAAGTCATAAACAAAATGCAACTTAAACCATTGCAAGATAGCAGCTAACTAGACAAGCAAATGTTATACAATACAACATAAGGGATTAAGGGTTTAAATCCAACAAAATAACATCATAATGTTAACCCGAAAATCTAAAGTAGGCACGTGTTACGTGAAGCCACAACAATACAAAAAAGTGGCTAGAGTTTTAAAGTTAACAAAGTTTTAAAACAAAAACGCTAAAAGTTCTACTTCTAGACGTTAGTCCCAATCTTCATCTTCATCATCTTCAACAATCGAGTCTTTGGGTGTTTTCTTTCCGGGTATGCAATCTACAAAAGCGCACATAAATAATTAATATCTAAGTAAAAATAAGAACATGTAAATTAAAAATGTTATTACCAATTTCCATTTTCTCCAAAGCATCAACCAACACCTCTAGTTGTTCACCATGCACGTAAAGATCTTGCAAATCTTTTGGTGTAGACCGTAACCAATCTTGGGCACAAATCAATCCCTCTGCAGTTTTAGGAGTAAGAGAGCTCCTATATTTATCAATCACCCTACCACCGGTGCTAAAAGCCGACTCGGATGCAACAGTTGAGATCGGCATTCCTAAAACATGCTTAGCAATTTCAGAGAGGACAGGGAACTTAATCTTATTTGCCTTCCACCAAACTAAAACATCAAATGTTTCCTCTCTTTTTTCTGTTCCATCCCGTAAATAAATTTCTACTTCATGATCATCAAGAACTTCTTCACCTTCCTCCTCTAAATACTTCTTGTAACCATCTTCTAAGTCAACATACCCAACATCATCAACCAAATTACGCGAGGATGATGAAGTACTTTGTCGCTCCTTTGTCGCTCCTTTATAATGATCAAACAACTCCATTAATGTTTCTTTCACTAGCTCCTTGATTAGCTTGATTTTTATGGAACATTTGCCATGTATCAAACTTAAAGAATAACCAAGATAAGACATCTTATTCCGTGGGTCTAAAACAAGTGCCACATACAACAAATGGTTAATATTGTCTAAATTATCCCAATACTTCTCAAACTTTGTGTTCATAGACAAACCCATGGCTCGCTTCTTCTCATCAATACTTAAACACATACTTGCTATACTTGAGTGCATTTTGGAAAGCTCAACAAAAAACCAATTTGCGGTCACATATTTAGACCCCGATATCTTCTTTGTCACATCAAAAAATATCCTCAAAAATTCCATGAATAGCCTAAAACAATAACATCTCAACTATATTATAATACATATACAATAATAAAAGGAGCATTAGGTTAAAAGATAATGTACCTCGCATTTTCCCAATCTTCTTCATCGGGTGCCCCCAAAACTCTATCACTTTTTTTTCTTTTCCTTGTACTCGTCTCTTCATCGGCGACTTCACTATGAAAATATGTTCTATAATTGATATCCACATCTTGAAGCCTATTAACAAAAAAACATATAGCATCATAAGATATTAGATAATTAGTATCAGGCAAAGCAAATAAAATTTTGCGACAAAATATTAAAAAATACCTATCAAATGCTTTTGAAAACTTAAGTGCCATTTCCAACATTAAGAAAGTTGAATTCCATCGAGTATCCACATCAAGACATGGTTTCCTTTTAGAATCAATCTTTTCGTTCTCAACACAATCTTTGAAGGTTAGAAACCTTGAAGGAGATGATCTTATATATCTTACAGCATTTCGAATCCTAGCTATGGAATCAACTTGTTCTTCTAAACCATCCTTGACAACAAGATTTATGATATGAGCATTGCATCTCAAATGCATATATTTTCCATCTAACACGGAATGAGGACCTTTAAGCATTCTTTTTAAAAACTTAATTGCTCCATCATTTGATGAAGCATTATCAACGGTTACCGTAAAAACCCTATCAATGCCCCAATCTTGTAAGCAACGATAAACAAGTTTTCCTATTGTCTCACCCTTATGATTTGCTATTTGACAAAAGTTTAGAATTTTCTTCCTCAAAACCCAATCTTCATCAACCCAATGTGCGGTAAGACACATGTAATTAAAGTTTTGAACGGATGTCCATGTGTCGGTTGTAAGAGATACAGTCTGACCTCTTAAAACTTGTGTTAGTTTCTTTTTCTCTTCTTGGTACACCGACAAGCAAACCCTAGCTATTGTCCATCTAGAAGGAAACTTAAACATAGGATTTAAATCCCATACGAATTCTCTAAATCCCTCATCATCAACTATACTAAACGGTTGATTATCTTTTATGCACATACGAGCAAGAGAGATTTTACATTTTTCTTGGCTAAAAGAATGAGAAGCCAAGCTACCAATGCCTTCCCCCGAACTTTTAGGCTTAAAGCTCAATTTAGATTGTTTTAAATCAGCCTTCTTATAAAGTGGTGACTTGGGGCATACTCTCAACAGATGATACCGCAAGGGAGTCGTACCATTTGTTTTAGAACCGGCTGCCATCCATTTTAAACAATAACTACATTTTGCTTTTTGAGAAACTTTATCAAATGTAAAATGATCCCACACGAATGATCTTTTACTACCACCTTCATTGTTCTCTTGTTCCGTGTTTTGCTCATCAACACTATCAACTGGTTCGTTCGATGTTTCTTTAGTTACATCAACATCAGGTGTCGCGCTACTCGATTCTTCCATCTACGATTACACAGATTTACAAAACCTACTGTTAACAAACTTCAAAAAGCATCCACATCTACAGCAGTTTTACAAATAATACAAGAAACTTCAAAAGCAACAGTTTTAACTTCTACAAAAATCTAGATGAAAATGAAACTTAACAAACTTCAAAAAGCATCCACATCTACACTCTACAGCAGTTCTACTATTGTAAGTACAAATAATACAAGAAACTTCAAAAGCAACAGTTTTAACTTCTACAAAAATCTAGATGAAAATGAAACTTAACAAGTCATTCGAACTACCTAATTATCACGACATTAAACATTCGATCGGTACACTAAATTCTCCACTTCCGGTTCAACTTGCCGGTTTTAAACTGCTTATTACTACATACCCATCTTCTGATTCTGGTATAACATCCACATCTACAGCAGTTCTACTATCGTAACCGTATATAAGTTTCAATCGACCTGTTAACCATTTTTATAAGAACAGAACATAGACTTACCGACGTCGAGCAGAGAAGCGACGTCGAGCAGAACCGGAAAGTTGAGCAGAGCCGGAAAGTTGAAGCGTCGTCTTCTTTGAGCGCGGGAGAACCAGAGCGTCGTATTATGATCAGACTTAGGGTTTGAAACTTGAATTGTTTTCACTTTCATTTGTTTATTACTGTAATGTAATGGACCTGACAAAAGTTTTTTATTAATGTAAATGGGCTTACTAACTTGGGCTTCTAAAAAACTTAGGACTATATATAAATATAATCACAAAAATATGCATTGGGCCAATCGGTTCGGTTATGGATAAATCGGTTCGGTAAAATGAGCTTAACCGTAACCGACCCGATTTTTTCGGTTATTATAAAACGGATAACCGAACCGTCGGTTAAGGCTCGGTTCGGTTATTTTCGGTTCGGTAATTTCGGTTATTTCGGTTTCGGTTCGGTTATTTCGGTTATACGCTCACCCCTAGTGGTGTCGTTGTGGTTTTCATTAAGGAACGGTTATAGTCTGGTTTCCATATAAAAATATTTTATTTCCCACACCAAAATATTTTATATTTAAAACCTAGTTCACTATAACCAATGGCTCTGATACCAATCTGTCACACCCTCAAATTCCACATGCGGAGTACCACCGCGAGGCGTATGACATGACCAGGATCCAGCCACTAGTTATTTTGAACGGTTTAGTTATTATTACAAATAACGGTATAATTAGAGACCAATTTAAAATTTTCAAAACATAGTTAAGTTTGCAGCGGAAAGGAAAAGAATACATATCGTAATTTAAAACCACAAGTTTGTTATCATGAAACTTACAAACCACGCACTCCATCCGATTGCAACGTCCGTCCTAAACTGTATCGAGCAACCTGCAAAGCATGCAGTAGGGTATCAACATAATGTTGGCGAGTTCACGAGTTGTCCAGTTTTAACTTTTCGAAAACGTAAGTTGTTTAGATAAAGCATTTATAATCACGTCATGGGGAGCTACCCCATATGAAAGCTACTAAACTGAAGTTACCGAAACTGTTGACGAGAAGATTTTGTGCCCCAAGTCAATGTCTATCGTCATTGACCAAGATGCAAGGTATAATAGTTCACGCCCGATCTCCCCCGGTCACGGTGTGAGGTTGTCAAACCTAATAGCGCTATCAACTAATAACCCGTTCGCCCCCGGCGATTAATCGGTACTATAAGCAGGGACTTTACATGATAGAGATTCGTTTAGTGTTGCTAGTTGTGATTTATAAATAATACCCAAACGTATCTCCCCCGGAGTTAGTAATTTAAAAGTACCCGTTTGCATTTTCCCCCGGAAATATTAATTGAGAGTAATCTTTAAAGATGGCAGTTTATTCGTGTCCCTCCCTGGGACGCATGCTTTTAGTGTGTGAACTCACCTTGGTTTGCTCGACAGACAATTTACTTGTGTTAGGTTGGTCAACCATACCCTATTATGGTTTAATAATATTCGTTAGGTTCGTATGCAGGTAGTGTCACGTAAAATCCTACACGTATCTAACACATTGCATACAACATGCACGTCATACAAACATACACGGTATTGGGCCTATTCTAGCATGTACACAATTAAACAGTAACAGCTAGACATTAATAACCAGCACACAGTCCAGGACATCAGTTAACACATAGTACACAAGGCCCACCAATGTTATCGGGCCTGTCCTAATCACATAAACAGTTAACCAGTAGCAGCACGTAGTAAAGTTAAGCACACAGTCCAAGCACGTCAATGCACATTGTGGCCCAGTAAATAAGCAAGGAAGTCCAGTCGAAACCGGATAGTCTCGACTCGAGAACAAGAGGTCTCGAGTCGCAACCACGAGTTCCTGAATCAAAACCAGTTGGTTTTGAGTTGTGTATACATGAGTCGGAACCTCGGGGTCTCGAGTCAGGTCTCGAGTCCCTGATATGCATGCCCTAGTCTCGAGTCGCAACCTCAAATGAAACAGCTGCTGGGTCGAAACCACTGATGGATCCACTGGTCTCGACTCACAAACACTGGGATCTTTCTAGAACCTTATCCATTTGTACGGTCCGATCACATTCCTTAAACATGTTTATTCTACCGTACATTTGGCAAAATAGATCAAATCCACACATTTCAAATATTTTTATAAACAATTCATCATGAAAAGAACATACAGATCAACGGCATCATCATTAACTTCAGAATATTAAAGCATGCGTTACCGAGTTGTACCTTGAGCATACATGAATGTACACGTCATAAACACACTATTAACATTCAAATAAAAACCCAGTTCATAATATCAATCTACACATAGCAATATGAACAAGAGTATTATTGTTATGTTGGACAAGCTTCATATGGAATCATCATTAGAGTTATGGCATCAGGAATTAAATGTGGGTGGCCCCCACTTCAATTCCCTTGTACGGTCCCTCATGTCTTTTGAAATGTGAGACATGCTTTGGTAGGCTTGTACTCTAAGTTATACAGGTTGTACATTCCATAACAATCCAAATATCACTCATCCTAGGATTAAGCAAATAGGACAAAACATTTTACCTACAACTTTTCAATCATACATTCATCACATATTTTCAAAAGAAAACAGGGGATCTCAAAATAATACCCATGACAATTCTCTATATATATCAACTGCAGATCATTAAATCAACAGATAACACATAAATTCTCATAGTCTATTATTCATGTTTTCATCCTTAACCTATATCCTTATCCTGCATCACTGAGTTGTACCTTAAGCATTTTAGGTTGTACCACCATTAAAACCCAGGGCCAAACTTTTAGGTTTTAACACTCATAATCAAAGCAGCCAAGCATACTCATTTTTATCACAAATAAGACCATTTAAGCAACATCTCAATATACACATTTGCAAACAGTTTGTATATAACAAAGACATCGTCACACTAACAACTAAATAAAAAAAAAAAAACAATAGTCACATACTAACCGACTGGTTAAGATGCTGCCGTCGATTTTTCTGCTGAAATCACCCTACCGGAACTCGAGCCGCAGCCGCTGCCATACCCATCGAAGCAGAACCCCCATCACCATTGTCGCCGTCGTCACGGCGGCGCTGTTGTCGCCGCTGCCGGAGCTGTAACGCCACCTCTCTCGTGAACCAGCTTTCTCTCTCTTCTGATCTTCATCGCTGGGGAGCAAGAGTTCGGGGGTGTGCGAGTGTGACAGTACAAGGGGAATGCAGGAAGGAGGGGGTGTCGTCTGGCCTGAGGTGTAGCCGGAGTCTGTCGCCGGTCGGAGTGGGTCTCCGGTGACCGAAGGTTATAGAGAGGAGAAGAGAAGTGTGGGCTTGTGCGGCTGATGTTGTTTCATTTAGGGATTTTGAAAGATGCGAGAAGGTGAGGGTTTTAGTGTATATATATATATATATAGTCTAGGGTTTAGGTTAATTAGGGAGTGGGTTTGGGCCTATCCCAAGTGTGTGGGTTAAGTGTCTAGCGGGTTGGGCCTAAGCCCAAGTGCGTGAACCCGTTACATTTTTACGTGTCTCGCTTAAGCAAACTAGCCCGGTTTATTAATAGGATAACCGTAAATAAAATAAATAACCGAATAACTTTCTCATCGCGGATTATTTTTTTGTAAATACATGATAATAAGAATAATAATAATAATAATAATAATAATAATAAGGGTCGGCCCAAGCCCAAGTATTTTGAGGCTTGGGCCTCAGGCCACCAAATGTATAGGGCCTCAAGATTTAAAAAAAAAATATATACTATATGGGTATGAGCCTTGTTATTAAAAGGTTGTAGCCCAGTTGGCGCGCATGTCATCTGTGTACCTTAAGGGGGCAGGTTTGAATCTCCTTTAGGCCGATCGACCGTCGTTTATTCTTTTTGGATAAGAAAAAAAAATAGGCAAGAAGGGCCCCGATTTTGAAACTTGCTTTAGGCCTCTAAAATGGTTGAGCCGACCCTGTATAATAAATATTTCTTGTAAATGCAAATCAAAGATGGACACACTTATATATATTTGATAAATAATGAAACTAATAATAATAGTAAAAAAATCTCATACATGTGTATACTCATTTAAGTAATCGATACACATTTGATGTTATCCTATATTTTTTGTATTCAATTAACATTTTTCTATTTAGTATTATTTACAATTATTAGAAGATATATATGAAAGAAAAGCGGGAAAACTTAAAAAATATGTGTCTTCAATAAATGACACGTGTCACTATATATAGAGTATAGATGTTACTGAATTTTTGAAGAATAATTTTTAAGTTTGACATATATATTCAAGCTTATAAGCATATAATATAGTCATGAATTTTTAATAAATCCAAAAAAATTATGTGATTAATGGCAAAGTGTGTTTTAGCCAAATCCTAGAATTTAAAACATAAAAGACCAGGTGCAAAAAAACGTGAAACCCTTTAAAACTTCAATAAAAGGGTTATAGTTATCAGATAAACATTTTTCTATTTAATATTATTTACAATTATTAAAACATTTTTCTATTTAATATTATCTACAAACTAAAAGATAAATTGTTAGAAGATAAATATGAAAGAAAGGCGGGAAAACCAAAAAATAGACGCCTCCAATGAATGACACGTGTCACACATTAGTTTACTTTATTATATGTATAGATATAGTCTAGGGTTTAGGTTAATTAGGGAGTGGGTTTGGGCCTATCCCAAGTGTGTGGGTTAAGTGTCTAGCGGGTTGGGCCTAAGCCCAAGTGCGTGAACCCGTTACATTTTTACGTGTCTCGATTAAGCAAACTAGCCCGGTTTATTAATAGGATAACCGTAAATAAAATAAATAACCGAATAACTTTCTCATCGCGGATTATTATTTTGTAAATACATGATAATAAGAATAATAATAATAATAATAATAATAATAATAATAAAAAATAAGTGTGCATATTTACTAAAATGCCCTTCTCTCGACAACGAGAGTTCGGTTGTCACAGGAAACCACTATTTAGAAGAAACAAGTTTAAACGATGAAACCAGGCCCTAGGAGCTTGTTTTAAACCATAAATAGCTTTGTTTAATTTGCAAACATGAGAAGGAAACTTAGAACTAATGGAACCTTTTGGTTGTTCAGTAAATTCTCAGCTAGATGGCCATGTAAAAAAGCATTATTAACATCCAATTGATGAAGATGCCAATTGTGGATATCGCTTAAAGCCAAGACGTCACGAATTGTGGTGGCGTTCACAATGGGGCTAAAGGTACGAGAGTAGTCGAGACCCGGAATTTGACTGAAGCCTTGAGCAACAAGTGGAGTTTGTGATGCTTAATGGATCCATCAAATCGAAATTTGGTTCAAAAATTCCATTTGGAACCCACAACATTTGCAGGGGTCGAACGAGGAACAAGAGTCCAAGTGTCATTTTTATTGAGAGCATTAAACTCTTCTTCCAAGGCGTTGATCCATTTAGGATCCTTAGAAGCATTATGAAAGATGGTAGGATCATTAGTAGCAGGTAAAGTGAAAAGGTAGCGTCTATGTGTGAGCCAAATCCACTTGATGACGAGGCTTAAAAATTCCTGACTTAGCACTGGTTATCATAGGATGACTGGGAATCAGTGGTCGAGCTGGAGGTTGTATATTAGCCGAAACCGGTGATGTTTGAGGAGAGTAGGGGTGTCGTTACTAGAAGAGACGAGGAGTTGTCTGACATTGATGGGGATGTCTGCTGAGATGATGGAGGTGGCGGAATCTGGTTAAGGGGATTTGGGTTAGCAGGTTGAGCAATTGGTTGGGCTGAGGTTGGGTTTGGGCCAGCTGAGTGAGAGGTAGACCCAGTTCTAGTGTGTACAAGAGTGTGTGATGGAGGTGGATTTTGGGTGTGAATGGAGGTAAGTGGATTAACTGGTGGGTTAACAGGTTGAGGTTGGTGAGATGGGTCGGTGAACGGGGATTGCTTTGGGCCGGTGAGAATGGAATAATTATGGGAGGTGAAATTACATTTGGGCTAGAACATTGTTTGGATGCAACAGTGGGTTGCGATAGAGGAGTTTTAGGTGAAGTGATATTTGGTGACACATCTAAAAATGTGGCGACTTCAAGCAAGTCAATGGTTTTAGTGGCGGTAGTTGATGTATTAAGAGGAAAATAATGTTCGTCAAAGCAAGCATTTCTAGTAACATAAACATGTGATGTGTAAGGATCAAGATATCTATAGCCTTTGTATGTGGAGAAATATCCAAGAAATATACACCGAATGCTTCGAGGTGACAGTTTATGGGGAGCATAATCACGAAGGCAAGGAAAAACACGACATCCGAATGTGCGAAAAATCGTAGTTTGGTTTTTGATGGTACAAAAGTTCAAATGGTGACTTTTCTTGCAAAATTTGACGGTAGGCGATTAATTATAAAAAAAACGTCAAAGAGAAGACATCAACCCGATATTTAGTGGATATTTGGGCATGAAATAGCATAGCCAAGCCAGTTTCAACAATGTGATTATGTTTTCACTCAACCTGACCATTTTGTTGCGGTGTATAAGGACAAAACATCCGATGTAAAATACCATTTTGTTCAAACAATTTTCGGACACAGTTTTTGAGAATTCAGTTCACCATCACTTTGAAAAGTTTTAATTTCGGTGGAGAATTGAGTTTGAACAAAAGGTTGAGAGATAGATAAAGCATCAAAAAATCATATTTGGCCCATAGTGGATATAACTAAGTAAACCACGAACAATCATCAATTAAAGCAACATAATATAGAAAATTTCCAATTGACTTTATTGGAGAAGGCCCCCATAAGTCATATTGTATTATTTCAACAGGCAAAGATTCCCGTTTATCATTAGACAAAAAAGGTTGTCATTTTGCTTTTGCAAGTTCACATGGGGAACAAAGGCCCCGTTTAGATAATACCAAAGTAAAAGACAAATAACCATTTTTTTTCAACATAGAGATAATATCAAAATTGACATGCCCAAGTCTAGAGTGCCATAATTCAAAGGAACCTTTTGGACATGAGGATGAGGTGACCAAAGCTTCATGAGTTTGGCAAAGAACATAAAGGTCGTCTTCACGACACCCCCGAGTTAATGTTTGCTTAGTTTGGCGATCAGGAATATAAAAATAGGGGTGAGAAAAAATAACATCTACAGGATTATCTTCGGTCAATTTGCCAATAGATGAAAGATTTTTGCTCAGAGGTGGAACTACCAAAATGTCTTTAAGGGCAAGATTACCTAATTTTTTTGTTTGTCCAGTATTAGTAATAGGGAGAGATTGACCATTTTCAAAATAAACGTTTTGATTACCTTGGTTTGGAGTCGAATTTTGAAGAGTAGCGTCATTGGGTAGCATGTGAGTGCTGGCTCCGGTGTCAGATGTCCAATCAAGAACAATGAAGTTCATGTGACACTGAGCATGAAAGGCTTGAGCCAATTGATCCAGAGTGGGAGAGGCGGTCTGAGCAAAAGAAGCAAGTTGAAAACACCATGCAGCAAAATGTCCGGATTTGCGACACAATTAGCAAGTGGTAGGGCGATTTTGGCGTCCAAAGTTCCTGTTCTTGCCCCTGTTATTATTAAAAAATTGTCGATTGGGCCTGTAGTGGGCCGAAGAAGCGTTGTTGGGTCGATATGTGGAACCGAACATGTTGGGCCTATTCGTGGAACCTTTGGTCGTGAAAGCAACAACATGAGGTTCAATTGTGCCATGAAAATTTTTCATAAACAATTCATGGCTTCAACAAAGGTAGGGATAGGACGTACCGACCGAGTAGATGTAGAGAAACTTTCAAAAGAGGTACTGAGTCCACATAAAAACCAATGAAGTGGATCCATAGCATCAACGGGATGTCCAATGGCGCTAAGTTGATCACAAATAGCCTTGCAGGTACGACCAAATTCAGCAACCAGTTTGTCCACCCTTCTTAAGAGTGTGGAGATTATCACGTAAATTCTGAATTCTTTCAACCGAGGCATTGCAAAAGGCCGCTTCAAGGGCAGTCCAAATTTCACGGGACAAGGTGAGCCCAACAGTAACAGAAAATGCCTCTTCAGTCAGCGATGCATTGAGAAGGATGATGGCTTTATGTTCATCTCTTGCCTTAGTGACATAGTCAGGGATTCGAATCTCCTTGTCATTGGATCGAAAAATGATGGTGGGGTAAGAGAGCCATCCACATGGAGTAACAATTGTTGAGAGGTAAGGATGGGAAGTATTTGTGTTCTCCAATTGACATAATTTGTGAGAGAGAGTTTAATAGCAATCATAGGTGCTAAGCCAGTCATTAGGGGATTAGAGGAAGAGGATGAGGAAGCCATTAAAGGATCGAGTGGAAGGGAGGGACAAAAAAGATAAGAGGCAGAAGAAGGAAAGAAGCTAAGAGAAGAGAGATTGTTGGATTTGCGAAGGAATGTGATCGGCTGAGGAATTTTATTTGGTAACTCAACTACAATTAAGGGTATTGGCTGATACCATGTGTGTGTATCAAGAGTTGATTTCATTAAATAAACTAGATACAAGGAAACAACATATAGAGAAGATAATTACATCTAGACACCTAAGGAATAACACAATTACAACATGAATTAATATAATCTAAACATAAATATTATCTAACAGGTTGAGTTTTGTTTAAATTCAAATAAGAGAACGATCGACGTCACTTTTTATCCTTACCTTAGAGAATAGCCAAGATCAGGGTAGAGTTTGTCTAAGATCATCATCATATCCACAGATCGAACCACATTCCCGACCATGCAGTATCTACCACTAGCTTCCGGTTTCTCAAATGCTAATATATGCGCGATAGCAGTGTCTCTCACATCAACAAGTATGTTGATTCCATCTGGAAATACTTCCTTTCCTGCATATATGTAATTTGTCAACTTAAAAGAATATAGATTGGTTTTCATTGTGTGAAATGAACTTTAGCTATTATATTGAACAGTTACCGGTTTCTATAAAGCTCCTAAATCCCTCACAACTTAAGTTGAGAGAAGGTTGTAAGAGAGGACCAATCACATTGCCAGGATTTATTATCACCAAATCCAGACCATTCTCTCTTGCAAATTTCACAGCAGCATTCTCAGCCTGGATCTTTGAAAGGTGATACCACAACTAAAGAGAATACAAAATCCATATTAGTTATAACAGTTGTAGCCGATTGACATAACCATTCATATGAAGAAAGCAATACAGAAGCAGGTGCCGAACCATAGGCGGTCGGCTGACCGGTTTACTGGAATTCTATAGAAATTTTGCTACAAAATCTAACATTTTTGTAAGAAACACATGAGTTTGATTCCTTTGTTGTAGTTAGTGGTTAACAAAACTTATAAGAGGAGAGGGGGCGGTCAGTGATAGCATCACGAAAACAAAGTTCCACGCGTGGAAAACAAAGAAATCCCACCGCCACCTAAACGACAACGCGTGATAAAGTCCACGGATTCAATTTTCGTTATTTTCTTCACGGCGTGATGATTTTTTTTGTGAGGGTAATTGTTGGTTGGGGGGAAATTGTTGAGTGTGGTGGTGAGTGATGACCATTGCCACCAAAAAAAGGTTGTGAGTGATGGAAAAATGGTTGATGACATAGCATGAGTTGATTGGATAATGTGAGTGATAGAATTCTATCAGTAGTGATCACCCCCTCCCCCCTAACAAGTATACCTTACTCTGCTCACAAACAACCGGATCTGAAAACCAAGTTTCATCCACTACACCACCAGATTCTGGAAGCTTGACACCATACATAACTGTAGCCACTGAAGACGTCAACACCACTCTCTTGACAGATTCAACTTTCGCAGATGATTTAAGAACATTAAGTGTCCCCTTCACTGCAGGATCTAGCAATTCCAACTGATGCCAAAAAAAAAAAAAAAAAAAAAAAAAAAAAAAAAAAAAAAAAAAACACCTCAAACTTGAATGCACCAACATGGTTTAGAACTCATAAAAATTTTAAAAGATCGAGAGGAAAAGAACAAAAACAAACCTGTGGGTCATCAACTGATAGTAGAACAGGAGATGCTGTGTGAAACACACAAACGCAACCATCAACTGCAGAATCGAAAGAGCCTTCTACACTCAAGTTAGCTTCAAACAAAGATAGTCTTTCCTTAGCTCCATCAAGTGCAAGAAGATGTTCCGTCTTTTTTGGGTCATCTGGAACGTATTTTAATTTATTCAATTCAAAAGTTGGATTGATCAAAACTGGTGTAGGTTCGGATATATAGAAACATATTGAAAGCACTGACCGAGGGATCGGACGGTTGCATGAACGGTGTAACCACGGGCAAGCAAGAGCTTAACCAGCCATGAAGCGATGTACCCAGAAGCTCCTGTGACACAAACCACCTTTCCTTCTCCACTCATCTCTCTCAAACTCTGGTAGATAAGAATGCCTTTCTGTTCTGATTTTGACTATCTATACGAATTTTTAATGGATTAAATAATGAAAAGTAATGTATGCAATGTACCATATCAGTCACATCATAAATAATTTTCTTTCCATATAGCACAAAACAAACCTATCAAAAACGGGCCATTTGAATTTTTTATTTTTTTTGAAGGGTGACTTTCAAATGTAGATGGACCATTGGTCACCGGGTCCCCGTCTAGTACGGTTACCCGTCAGCCCAGCATTCGCAGACGCGATTTTCGATCGGGCCCTGGCTGCCGCTCTGACTGACCTTCGCCCGAAAACCATACTGCCCCCACATGAGAGACTCGCTGGGGTAACAACCGGATGAAAACCGGGTTGCCCTCAGGACCGCACCATGCCTCGGTAGGAACGATCCATCATTGGGACGTCCTCCCCCCATAACGCCGCAGCCCTGGATCGAACCGGTGACCTACAAGGAGGAACCTGCCCAACCCCACCACATACGACCAACTGGGCTAGGGGTTCGGATTTGAATTGAATATCCAATCATAATACGTCTCTTAACTTTAACTATTAAAAAAGTATGCATCACGAATTTGAATTGAATATCCAATCATAATACGTCTCTTAACTTTAACTATTAAAAAAGTATGCATCACGAACCTAATCGAGGTATTAAAAAGGGTCACATATTCATACATCCAAGTGCTTATTCACGCACCCTTGTATAGGTCTCGTATAAGTCTATACATTGTGTATAATCTTTTTCATTTTTCAAGAGAATCTCTGATTGTGTTATATTTTGTCTTATATGCCTCGTATAAGCCTATACGGGACGAATAGACAAAAAAGACCATTTTACCCCTGATTTGGGGTTGTACGCATGGGTAAATTGGTTTTTTTTTGCCTCTCTTATATGCCTCGTATAGGCCTTTATGAGGCGTATATAAAGGGTTTTTTTTTTACAAACACTTTTATAAACGGCAAATTACCATTTTAGCCTTGAGTTAGGCCTAGATTAGGGGTGTCTCAGGGCTAAAATGGTAATTTGCCATTTTTTTAAAAATTTAAACTTTAGGGCAAGACTAGGCGTCTAGAGTTGTTTAAAAGACTGTTATACTACTGAGTTTGGGCTAGATTGTGGGCAACACAAGGCTAAAATGGTCTTTTGACCTAAACCACACCTGCAGACCTATACGGGTATTGTATCGTATCCTATAGTATCATATCCTATAGTATCGTGTCGTATTGTATCGTATCGTATAATGTAGTGTAAGTCTCGTATAGGTCTTGTATATGCATATAAGACTATACGGGACATAAATCACACCTATAGTCCTATACGAGACCTATACTACACCTATAGGCTTATACAGGTGTTGTGTCGTACCATATCGTATCGTATAATGTATAGTAAAAGTCTCGTATAGGTCCCCAATAGGCCTTGTGACCCTATACATTCCGTATAGGTCTATACGAGACAGAGAGTATGCAAATAAACAGATAAAATGTGTGAATAGTTTGAGCCATTAAAAAATTGTAACCCAAACACCCAATTAAACCCTTTAAATATATAAATGATGTTGGAAAAGCAATTATTATATAGAGTTATTTGAGTTGTACTTGTCATGTATTTATTATAAGTATACCTATCATACGTCTCGTTTGTCGTGTGCGCAAAATACATATATGTGGGCTTTTATAGAGACAAAAGTGAAATTACACTAATTTTAACATAATTTTACTAATTTTGTGAAAATAACGTTAAAAGCGGAGAACTGTTAATCATGCATCATGTGGTGACTTTGATAGCCGAAAGACAAGGGGTACATGAACTAATCGGCCTTTGTCCTGATTGTTGCTGAGTGTTATGTGCCTTATGTCCAAGGTTTGATGCAAAACTACTATTGAGTTGTGGGTCTCACTAGAAGCAGTCTCATATTCCTACAGGTTAGGGGTAAGGCTGTGCATATCTTACCCTCCTTAAATCCTATCTTAGTTTTGTTATTGGTGAGATTTACTCAGTATGATGATGATAAGTACACTCATTGCATTTTTTTCATTTTTTACTGTAATGAATTTAAAATCATAATTGAATAATTAATTTTTTGACATATTGTTGGATTGTTCTATGTGCATGTGTATATGTCACAAAGAAAAATAAATCTAAACCCCTACGCATGCTTGGTTAGTCAGTACAGCACTAGGATTTTATCATATAACTTTTACTTAGAAATCATTTAAATTGTTCATTCTCCTATATTGTACAAGATTTCACCCATTTTCTTTTAACACTTTTATTTTAAAAACAATACTTTGAGGATCAATATATTATCCATCTTTGCTCTATTTTGAAATATTTTAACTTGTTTTGAAGCTCTCATAAAAAAGAATGTAAACCATTAATAGATAAATAATATATATGTATATCAGAATTTTTTGCAGAAGTAAGTGTGTTGAGCAAGAAAAGAGTGCCATTAGGTGGTCAAACTTTTTGTTTTCAGATTTAGGTAAGTTGTATTTCGAAACAGCGACCTTGTAACACCTTTTCTGCAAAAACTGCAAAGTTCTGCAAAAGCTGCAGAAGCTAATGAAGGTCGCTGAATGAATAAACAACCTCCTGAAAGTCGCTGAATGATAATACAATATTGTTTAAAGTCGCTGTTTGGTACTGCTTTTTGCTGAAAGTCGCTGTTTGGTCATGCTTTCTTGCTGAAAGTCGTTGTATGATGAAACAAGCTTGTTTAAAGTCGCTGTTTCATCCAGCTTTCTTGCAGAAAGTCGCTGAATGATGTTGTTTTCTTATAAAAGGTCGTTGTATGATGAAACAAGCTTGTTTAAAGTCGCCATTTCATAGAGCTTTCTTGCAGAAAGTCGCTGAATGATATAGTTTTCTTATAAAAGGTCGTTGTTTGATATTGCAGTCTTTAAAAGGTCGCAAATTCATATAACTTTCATGTTAAATGGTGCATGGCAGTGGTCACATGTGAGTTATAATTTTAAATTGGGGCTACGATTACATGCAACTTTTGTTTGCACTAGGTCACTGTTTGACCTTGTATTTTTGCAGCAGGACATGTGAGTGGCGAAATTGAATTTCTGGCCATACAGTAACCTTGCATGTAAAGATGATATGACTAAACCCTAGGGTCTCTCACATGATATGGAATCAACCCTGCAAACTTTAAGAGCTTTGTGTAAGAATTCAACTGTAGTGTTAAAAAAACATTGTTCTTCAATATGGATTCGAAAACTGATGCATTGAAAGAAGTCTTTAAATTTGAACATAAAGCAAAGCACTCGAGATACCACATTTCGTTTCAAACACATATCAAACGAAGCTTCAATCCTTTGTTTACCGATAAATTTTCTGTGAACTTTGATCTGCCGAAGATGAGTTTTGAATGTCATCCTGGTCCTCTTAATGCATCGGTGTTGTTCTTGAACAAGGATCACCGGGCGTTTGAGGTATTCAAAAATCCAGCAGAATATAATAACCCAATAAATATTAGACGATCAGATCGAGCGTTCTGGCAGCATATGAAAGAAAATCCAGTTGGTCCAAGGGTAGAAGGTTTAATACGTGCAGCAGGATTCAGCGGGATGCTGCAAATTGGGTACCGGTATGTAGACCACGCCTTAATAACTGCGTTGGTTGAGAGGTGGAGGCCAGAAACTCACACGTTTCACCTTCCTTTTGGCGAAACCACTGTGACATTACAGGATGTCAACGTGCTGTGGGGCTACCAATAGATGGGTTGACTATATCTGGGGCTGACACTAGTATGGCAATGTATACTGTAAGAAATAAGTGTCAAGAGGTGTTGTGGTTTACCCCTAAGGAAGCTGAAGTGAAGGGCAAAAGGGTTAAGTCCACGCGAGTTTTACAAGAAATAAATTCGGATTTTTCTGAAAACCAAGCATCAGATCAAGATTGCATTTCTCGTGCACGTCAAATAATATTTTATTTGATAGGGTGCACAGTCTTACCTGATAAAGCAAACCACCTGATTGATGTCAAATTTTTAGAGTTTCTTGTAGACTTGCCCGCATGTTCGGGATATAGTTGGGGCAATGCTGTGTTAGCTCACCTTTACAGAAACCTTTGTAACGCTGCAGCACCTAATGCTATAGCCATTACTGGCCCAGTTGCGCTTCTACAAGTGTGGGTTTGGGAGAGGTTTCGTTGTTTTGCTCCTGCTATTGCCGGGTTCCACTACAATGCCCTGTTAGCTGCTTGGTAGTCTGAATTGGAAATAATTACATTTATTATTTGGTATGTATATAACACTATGTTAATTTATTATTTATCTTTTTAGGTGGAAGGGAAGCTTAACGTGTACAGAGGTTTCCACACATTTCCTGAGAACATATAGATCTCAGCTGCAATTTATGACCTAGGCAACGGTATGGTTGTTAGTTGTTGACATGTAAAATTTAAGTTTGTTTGAACACGTTTCTAAAGATTGAATTTTTTTTTGTTTCAGTTTAATTGGAGACCATACGACGACATTGTGGGTAGACTCCCTGATATATGTCGGAGTGGTATGGGAATTTGGCGGAGTTGTTGCCCTATGCTATACTACTCGGTTGTGGAGCATCACTATCCTTAACGAGTGATGAGACAGTTTGGCATGTTCCAGTATATACCTAACCCAATTGCCATAGATAATACTGAGCATGCCAGGCTTCATTCCATGAACCGGAGCGAGAAAACCGAGTGGAACTGGTTAACTCGTCACGAACCGTATGTTCGTGGGTGGGAGGCACGTCATCAAAACTTGGTCACTGGGGAACTGATCACATCTTTTTCCTTTGCCAATGATTACATGGCGTGGTACATGCAACATACCGTGTTATATCTGACGAACCCACGGTTGCAAGCTGGCCCTACGAGCAGTTTTCAAGACGAAGGAGCAAGGGTCCAAATGATGGTATATACAACTTTAAAATTATTCAAAGTTACCTTTATTATTGTTAGTATAAAAATTAATTATTAATTTTTTTTTTGCAGTCGGAGACGATGGGTCTAATTCACCGATCTCAAGATCTGGACGTTATTCAGGGTGCGGCGTATCGGGCCCTTGAGATGTCTAATGTTCCAGAATACACACAATATCCGACTCATCTGACACAGGAGCCGGTGGACCTTGTTTCATATCCTCGTACACAGAGGTTAGGGAGGCCACGACGTCGTGGTCGTGGTGGTAGAAACATTCAAGAGCCCGGGACATCAAATTGGGGCACAAACTTCGAAACAGGGGGGTCAGGATCCGGTGTCAACGAAAATGAAAATTTTGCGGGAAACTTTGCTGGGTCACAAAACGTTGGCACTATGTTTGCGGACGCTAATCTAGCGGCAAACAATGATAATACTGAGCCATGGGAGTCATTGTTGGCTACGGCATGCAACTCCGCCGGTTTTGACGTCACCGACTTATTGGAGGTCCAAGAAAATGATATGGGTAACAACAACAACAATCAGTTTGTGGACCCACACTTAAGTCACTCAGGGTTTTTTTAGCCCCTCGGTACATATCATGGACCCCAACATAAGTCAGGCAGGGTTTGTTACCCCCGCGTCACAGATGATCACCTTTATGCCGGAGACCCAAACAGACTATCAGTACTGGGCCCCAAACCAATGTAACGAAGATCACCGGAACCGATATCAAAATGTTGAACCAAACCCCTTAGACTGGACTCTCGACTTGAACATGTTTCCACCGAATGATCCATAGTCCCACGTTTAATAGTGTAATACATTTTCTTGGAAAAATATAGTGTGTTTTTTGTTTTTGTTATTTGTGCAATATAGTTTACGTTTATTTTATTGTTCAAAGCAAACTGATACTGAACAAGTTTCATAGCATTAAAAAGTTCATTACGTTAACCAAAAAAATACATCATTTACTTCAAAAGAAGAGAAGTAAAAATCGGTTGGATCGTGTTTGGGAATGAGGTATTTATATATGTTTATCATTAAGGGTATAAAGGAAATTTCACAATTTTTAACCATTATGCATTTTTCTCAAAAATAAAAATGATGTTTAATTGAATTCCCACCCACTATAAATACCCCCACCATAGGGAATTAGAACTCCACAAAAACCACAACCACCTTTATGGCAAACCAAGGTGATGAGCAAAACAATTCGCATGTGATCCAGAGAACCTCATTTTCGATTCTAAACAAACTAAGACGTCCAAGCGGTCGTTCTAACACTTCGTCTTTTCCAAAGCCGACCCGAAACGTTATCCTAAATAACCCCGGGTCGTCCGCTCAGTCGAGTAAACCTGGTGGCAGCCCTCCAGAAAGGAAAAATTTTGCATTTCCAACCGAAAAGTCAGAAAATTGGTCAAGGGATGCTGTAGATTTTTACCTAAAGGGGGATTCCCCTTTTTGTTATTCTCGCTTTTTAGGGGAAATACAGCTACCTAGAAGCTTTTGGGGTAGCCTACTAGGCTACGAATCTAATGCATGCCTAAATGACATTGTAATTCCAATCTTACCACTATTAGTTTTTATTATACAAATCACTGATTAGATAAATTATTTTGATGGCAGCATGTTCAAGCGTGGACGTTAAGGCTGATGCGGCTACGACAGTCTAAACTTTTAAAAGGCCCGTCAAGGAAATTGCGTTGGACGGTTTTACCTCCGCAATTTTTTGAAGACGTGTGTTATACGAAGGATTGTTTAAGAGCGGTAGACATGGCGGGAAGGAAGGAACCGTACCCTCCATTTTGGGAAGTTGATTATTTGTATATTTCGATATGGATTAAGCAGGAGGACTGGTTACTATTCTGTGTTGATATGTTTAACATGGAAATAACACAATATTGGACTGATAAAAGATGAGGAAATGTAAAACGACGGGTGGTTGAAAACATCATGGACATTTTTCCAATTTTCTTCAAGCATTTTCTTGACCAAATCCACTATTGGCGAAACTCGAGATACTACACAAAGAAAAAAGTTTCTTTTGGTTTTGTTCAAGATGGTGTACCTTAGGACAATGGTAACATTGCTAGTTCAGGGGTGCTTGTCTGTATGATGATGGAGAACCTTGTAAGAGGCAAGTCGCTCATTGATGAAAGTGACGTAGAAGAGGCTTGTATCAACTACCGTCGCCACATGGCTAACGAGCTTTATAGATGGCGTTGTATGTAGGATGAATGTTGTTTGGGTTTATGAATTGTGGTTTCGTACTATCTTTATAATAAAAGTTTAGTGTTTCCTCATATTATTGCAATTAGGCTTTTTGACAAAAAAGGGCCATCCTTCCCTTTTCTGGGTCTGTTATCTCACTGGTGTGTCACTGTTCACCGTCACCGGGTTTCTCCGTGTCCTATGCTAGGGTGAATAAGGTCTTGGGTTACTGGCGTCGTCTTGCCAGAGGTCGTTTCCTTTCATTTGGGGGGGGGGGCAAAACGGCATAAAACCCATTTTTTAGTTTTTTGTCAAAAAGGGCCATCCTTCCATTTTCTGGGTCTGTTATCTCACCGGTGCGTCGCAGGTCACCGTCACCGGGTTTCTCCGTGTCCTATGCTAGGGTGAATAAGGTCTTGGGTTACTGGCGTCGTCTCGCCGGAGGTCGTTTCCTCTCGTTTGGGGGGGGGGGGGCAAAACGGCATAAAACCCATTTTTTAGTTTTTGTCAAAAAGGGTCATCCTTCTCTTTTCTGGGTCTGTTATCTCACCGGTGCGTCGTAGGTCACCGTCACTGGCTTTCTCCGTGTCCTATGCTAGGGTGACTAAGGACTTGGGCGACTGGCGTCGTCTCGCCGGAGGTCGTTTTCTCTCGTTTGTGGGGGGGCCAAAACGGCATAAAACCCATTTTTTAGTTTTTGTCAAAAAGGGCCATCCTTCACATTTCCGGGTCTATTATCTCACCGGTGCGTCGCAGGTCGCCGTCACCGGGTTTGTCCGTGTCCTATGCTAGGGTGATTAACGACTTGGGCGACTGGCGTCGTCTCGCCGGAGCTCGTTTCCTCTCGTTTGGGGGGGGGGGCAAAACGGCCTAAAAGCCATTTTTTAGTAAAAGTCTAGGGTTCATTTGGTCATTTTCTTAAACTTAAACTGTAGGGACCAAAAATATTATTTTTAAACTTATATAAACTGAAAACCCTAACTGAGTTAGTCCTTTTATAAAGGTTTCCTTCTATAAACATTAACTCAGTTAGCATACTTAACTGAACAGTACAGGGACTATTTGTGTCAATTTCGGAAACTTCAGGGACCATAGTGTAAATATCCAAAAATCAGGTCAAAAAGGGGGTCTTCTGGGTAAGAACCGGCCCTTGTAAGGATCGAACTCGTGACCTCTCGTTTAGAACCGCAACACCTTAACCAGTTTATCCTCCTACTAGGAGCTGTTAGAATATGAAACTTAAATTCATTTATACATTATTTAAGATTTTAATATTTAATTAATTTTAATTGAAGAACAAAAAGGGTTGAACCGGCCAAAAGAGACTCGAACCCGCGACACCACACTCAACAAACGAACACGTGACCGGTCGGGCTAAGCCCTCATTCAGTTAGAATATGAAACTTAAATTCATTTATACACAATCCATAATATAACACCTCCCCACTGGTAGATTAAATTTAATTAAATTTTATAATTCTAAATAGTGTATAAATGAATTAATGTTCTATATCCTAACAGCTCCTAGTAGGAGGATAAACTGGTTAAGGCATCGCGGTTGTAACCGAGAGGTCACGGGTTCGAATCATGCAAGGACCGGTTCTCAACACAGGAGACCCACTTTTATATCTGATTTTTGAATATTTACACTTTGGTCCCTGTAGTTTTAGATTGTACAAAAATAGTCCCTGAACTTTCGAAAAGTTAGAGCCTAGGCATCTCTATAGAAACCTAATTCGCTGTAACATATAGCTCTGATACCAATCTGTCACACCCCGAAATATCAAAGCATTGGCGTGACTGGACTGGTATCTTCATTGCACAACAGAAGCAAGTAAAGTTAAGACTTCTAGAAAACGAACGCCCACTAAGTACTCGAATCTCCAATGGTTCTCCTATTCCAACCACGCCATGTTTTGAAAGAGTAACCTAAGAAAGAAACATGCGAAAAAATTAACATAAAGTTGAGCGAGTTCATAGTTTGTTTGTAAAAGATTTGAAATAAATCTTTTTGAATAACCGGTTTTTGAAATATTGTTGAGAAAACGAATTTAAAATCATTTTCTTTGGCCTGTTATATGGAAACTATGTATTCGTATAACTTCGTATTTGTAACGCATTATGTTCGTAAAACCATGTATTTGTAAACTCTTTGTGTAACCGTCAATGCCCACCCAGACATTGACATCATGCCTGCATAATCCTATGCTTTGAATTTGTATAAAAATGGTATGTAATTTTTAAAGATGTATCTGAAACTGAGTTCTGTAAATGTAAGGAATACGATATCGCTAATGGTTCGCGAGGCCACTAACATATGTAACGACATAAGAAGTATCCAAACCATAGGCATTTTTACTTGTCGATTCACGACTAGAGACACAAAAGCACTGCTTGGTAAAAGTGTGGCCAAGAGTGTGGTTACCTGAAACCCATTAGATCTAACCTTTTGTTCCGTGGTCTTGGTATGTAATTGATTAATGGTGCTTATGTTACCCTATTCGTGACATGATCTATTATGTCATTTCTTAGTTTAACATACCCTTTTGTACTTGTGTTTTCCCATGGTTTAGAAAACTAGAATACGTGTGTATTCACATTTCGAAAAAAATACGCTTGTTTGAAAAAACGGTATAGAACATAAGCTTTTCGTAAACCATTTGTGTTTACTAAAATTTCACAACCATTTGTGATGGTTAAAACTTGTCTGTGAAATGGTTTAGAAATACGTAGTTTATGTTTATCGAAAATTTTGTATGCTTTGCAAAAAGTGCATGTCTTTCCACCCCGAAAACATTTATAAAAATGTAAAACCGTAAAAAGGTGAGGTTATGAACTCACCTGGATTTCCATATGCAAAGCTAGCTAAATACGACTTCGTGATGTCGTTTCCAAGACGTGACTCGCTAGCTTGCATTCTACAATATTCCTAACACGGAATATCTTATAAGTTTCTAAATAAATGCGGTAACTAAACTACGTGTTACCGAGCTCTACCGAATTAGTTAACGATTCGACGGTAAGTTGTTAACTTAATGAAAACGATTAAGTTATACTCGTTAAGTTTCGTTTAATGTCGTTAATAATTTACTAAGTCTAGAAAGTACTTAGTTTTCGAGAAACATGAATATATAAATATTTATGCAAAAATATAAATATATCGATAGGATAGAGTTAGTCGTCCCGTGAAGTCGTACGTTGATGTATATAGTACGCCGTTTAAGCATTTAAAATAAATATATAAAGTATATTTATTTTAAAAAGAACACGAGTCGTTTGATGTTTGAAACAAATATATATAACCTATATTTATTCTTATAAAAGAATCCGAATTGTTTGATGTTTGAAATAAACTATATTTATTTATCTATTTTTAAAACGAAGGCATGTTATCGGCGTTTGTCACAATATAAACAATTATATTGATTTCATAAAAGAATTATCGATTTTTTTTTTAAGTTTTACATAACCATACTTATTGTCGTAAAAACTTTTCAAATCGTCGTTTTTCGTAAATTGTAAAGTGTCGTCGAATGTAATTGTATGTTTGTATTTGTTTTTATAAAAAAATACTTGAATCCGACAGTTTGTTTTATAATAAAACGCGTTTTGTTTTACGGATTTTCTCGAAAAACGGGCAGAGTTTCCTCTGTTTTCGGACGGCCCCGACAACACAAGTTGTCGTTTTATTTTCAAAATTCAACAAGATTCAACAATATATATATTTATATATATATATATATATATATATATATAATTTTGTCAAATATTTCAAACGTAAACTATAATTCAACCGGTTCGCTCGTTATCACGTAATATTAAAATTATAAAAATAACATAATTATTTATCGCGCCGATAGACTTTACCAAAATATCGTGTCGAAACCCCGAACAGGGCTGACTGAGTTGACCGAGTTGGCTTGCTGAGTTGACTAGGTTTGACCGAGTTGACTTGGTTTGACCTTGTCAACCGAACCGAGCCGTCTGACCGAACCGCGAGACCCGACGTGTTAACTCGAACCCACTTCTGACCGTTGACCCGTTGACCCGAACCATTCTGTTGACTGCTTTGACCTATTGACCCAAGTTGGCTCGGTGTTGACCGAACCACTGACTGAGTTGACCGGGACTCTCTCGAACCGCGGCTGACCCGAGACCCGTGACTGAACTGTGGCTTGAACCTGAACCAAACCTGCCGAACAGAAGCTTGAGTCTGACCCGTAACTGAACCACGTTCACATCTTGAACCGAAAATGACCCATAATCGAACCAAACTTCTAAGAGTCTTACCTTAGCTGAAACTCGAGTCAAACCTACCGAGACACGAGCCTCACAAAAAGAAGTCGCCGATGTCGCTGCCGTTGATCCCAACCCTCGACCACCAATATCGTCTCACATCTCTCATCGCATCTCTCTCTCCGTCGATCCATCCACGGATCTCCTTCTCTCTCCCGATCTTTCTCTCACTCGAAAATCAGGTGATGTTGTAGAGGAGGTATGGGGCGAGGGTTGGATATGAAGTGAAAAGGGATGAGATGCACGGCGTTTAGCGTTGCAGGTATGGTGTGGGGCTAGGGGTGTCGGCTTGCCGGTTAACCGGCACCGGTGGGAAACCGACGGTGATCTCACCGAAGAAGAAACAAAGGGAGGGGGTGTCGGCGACCAGATGTAGCGAGAGAGAGAACAGAGGGTCTTTGGTGTTATTTGTGTAAGGGATTTAGGGTTTCTTCAAGGTAGATAAAGGAGATGAAGTTCTGATCTCCATTTTTGTGTGTGTGTGTGTTGGGTATTAGTAGGCAGACAAAGAAAACAAGAGGAAACATAATAGTAGCGGCTGAAAAATGATAAGGATTAGGGTTACACATCTATTTTATACTAGGTTTCCTTATTGGGCTTGGGCCCAAGGCCCGCAAGCCCAATCCCCGTGTTTCTAATTTAATATTTGTCGGCGTTGTCAGTATTTCGTACAGTTTCGTTTCGTTATTGTTTAATATTCAACGGTTTCTCCGCAGATCGCCATACACGCGCTGTAATGTCGATTAGGCGTTCCTAGACACTCCAAGGGCCTAGTTGAGTTTATTTACGTCTTAAAAACTGTTTATTATAGTCCTAAACATTTGTTAATCGTGTAATTAGAGCCGTAAATCACCGGTTGTCACAGTTTATATCTCGATACAAAATATTTGTTCGTACGTGAACGAGTTGAGGAAAATAATCTTTGTATTGAGTATATTAGTACTAAAGATATGCTTGCGGATCCGATGACTAAAGGTCTCCCACCTAAAGTTTTCGAAGAATATGTATCAAATATGGGACTTACTAAAGACCTTATTTAATGGCATATTGTACTAGCTTATGTTTTTATTAATAAAATTTCCTTAGTTTGATTTTGTATGTCTCTAACATATGTTCTTCCGGTGTAATGACATATAGACAAATATAAATACAAATCAGACGCTAAAGGGCTTATGCGTATTTTGATCATAAGTATTAGGTTTTAAATTGTGGCTATAGTATGACTAATGGGGGTCCTGACTCGAATGATGATCCAACGGCTGTATTTCTCTGCTATAGTTCTTGGTTTAAGGCTAAAATGAGTGTTAACTCCTGGCCAGGCTCATCTAATACTCATGATAAATGATTACTCGGCTAAGTGGGAGAATGTGAGATTAAATATATAATTATTATATATTTAATCTTGTTGCCATTATAATCATTTATATTATGTAGATCAAAATATATTAATAACCTATTACTAATTAGTTGGTAATTGTTGATTGACCATATTACCCTTATTAACTAATTAGGTTTCCTCTTGGGTGTATATATAAGGAGATTATTAGAGAGTTTAAGAGTTAGACAATTACACAATTCACACAACCCTAATAACATCAATTCGGCTCTCTCTCCTAACCAAAACCAACCATTGTTTCGGTTTCATCACCATCATAATCTTACACCCTAAAGAGGAACCAGATCATCCTAACAAGTATGTCAAACTCAATGGTTGCATCTCTGACTGGATTCTCTGTTGGCCTGTCTGCTGTAATAGGTATGTTATTCATGATTTCCATTATGTTTAAACAGAATTGATCAACAGACGAGACCCGCGTACGGGTGAGCTTGGATATTATCCGATGCCACCAAGCACCCCAACTTCTCTTCATCCCACCACTTCACCGATGCCCGGTTTTTACGGGTATTATTCTCAACCCCTCTTTTTCCCTAAAACAACCTCAAAACATACCCCAAACCTAAAACATATCCCAAACCCAAAACAAAACCCAAAACGGATCCGTACCCGAAACCAAAACCGAACCCACTTCCTCAAAAAAGAGAAGTCATCGAAAGAAGGACGAGTTCGAAAAACGTGCTACTAAGAAGAAGGAATTTTGGTCGCCTAAGAAGAATTCGAGTTGGCAATGCATGGCTCGACGTATCGGAAGACGAGATTGTTGGTAAATTTTATCTCCATATATTTTTTACATACTTTTATAAATATATTGTTTTGTAAATTTATTTTTGGGTTATTGGATTTTATCACTCCTGACTATTAGGTATTGGTTGTTGCCACTCCCAAGTATCACTTTGGCTCTCACCACTCCCAACTTAAAACTTTGTGTGTTCTGTCATTCAGGTTGAGTGGTTTTTGGAACCCCTTTTGTCTTTTAGATGTACATGTAGTTATTAGTAATTCACAAAGTGTAACAAACGGCGGAAATACCAACTTAAACTTAAGATTTTATACAGAAAACTCACTTGATTACAAATGATTACACACTGAAATTTAGAGAGAGAGAATTGGACTATCAAATGATGTCTTCAGAAAAATGCCCCCAATTATTGGGAAAGAATTGGAAGAAGCATGGAATGCAAAGTATCCGGGAAGTAATGTTAATATCACCAGTAACACAAGTCAAAAACTAAGACATGTTCATCTGTGGGGTGACACAACACACAAAGTGTTAAGTTGGGAGTGGTGTGAGTCAAAGTGATAGTTGGGAGTGGCAGCGACCAATACCCAATAGTTGAGAGTGATAAAATCCAATATCCCTTTATTTTTTAAATCAAACATATACTTTTGTAAATATACTTTTTTATAGGAAACGACCAAGATATAAAGATAGTCAAAGTGATAGTTGGGAGTGGCAGCGACCAATACCCAATAGTTGAGAGTGATAAAATCCAATATCCCTTTATTTTTTAAATCAAACATATACTTTTGTAAATATACTTTTTTATAGGAAACGACCAAGATATAAAGATATTTTGGGCTCGTATACGTGAGAAGTTTTTCCCCGCAATGGGTCGTGGCGAATATCGAACGCACGACTCTTTTTCGGGAAAGTGGGCGCTATGAGGACGAAGGTTAGCAATTTCAACAATATATATACTAATCTCATCAACAATAATCGAAGAAAAAGTGGTTCGCGCGACGTGGACTTCATGACCCAAGCCCACACCGACTATATATTGTAGGCAAATTGGATTTAAATAATCCCAACTCACTGTTATTGGCCAATAATAATCCCAACTCATTTAATCACCAATAATAATCCGAACTATTCACTTTTGTTTGTAAAATACTCCCAGTTAAAAAAACACTAACTAGGTTAAAAAATTGCTGATGTGGCCCTTTTTAGCTGATGTGTCATATGACATGGCAGTTGATGTGGCATTTTTTGATGACGTGGCAGCTAATGTGGCAGTCTACGTGGCATTTTTTGATGATGTGGCAGTCTATGTGGCATTTTTCGATTACGTGGCAACTGATGTGGCAGGTGACGTGGCAAGCCACATCAGCACTTTTTTAACCTAGTTAGTGTTTTTTTAACTGGGAGTATTTTACAAACAAAAGTGAATAGTTCGGATTATTATTGGTGATTAAATGAGTTGAGATTATTATTGGCCAATAACAGTGAGTTGAGATTATTTAAATCCAATTTGCCTATATTGTATCATGGGCATTACTTTACGATGGTAACAACATGGGAGCTTCTTCGCAAATCTCCCAAGTGGCATCTTGTACCACCATTCGACCCAACCCGCCCTAGGTCTAAACGGTCCAAATCGACATCCACTACCGAACCATCCGGGTCCGATGCTCGTAATCTAAACGACGATGTTAACGAATTTGAAGAACCAGAAGAGCTGCCTCGACCAAAGGGTAGGAATAAAAGTAAGACAGCGACACGAGGAAAGTCTTCTTCAACGCCATCAGATGGCTTGTCAAAGTTGAACGACTTCGATGCAAGTCTCAACAAAATAATCGTGATTAGGGAAAAGACCAACAAATGAAAATGCAGAAACAAATCCAGAAAGACATGGATTTTTTCGCGAGAGATTTGTCAAATCTAGCGGAAGAGGACCGAGTCATTTTGGAGGTTCGTAAGACACAAATTCGGGCGAAATATATGTAGTTTTTTATTTTCTAGTACCTTATGTTTTTTAATGACTTTGTAAAGCTTTTATTTTTTTAATGAAATTATGGTTTTTTTTTTTTAATTTTATAGTTATTAAAATTGGCATTTAGTTTAAAAAATAAATATATAAATAAAAAAATAATTAGGTAATGATGACGGGGCTTTATCCCACACCCTGCAAGTTAAGGGAGGGCGTTATAAAGCCCTCTGGCTGATCCCAGTTGGCGCTGACGTGTCCTGATCCCATACCCCATAGCCTTAGTGAGCCTCTTAATTGTTCTGACTTCTTACTACTTCAACATTTAATGGTTCAGACTGTTTGTTTCGTTAGTAGATGTATGAATCGTTCAGACTGAATGGTTAAAGACCTCTAATCTAAATTGGTCAGACCTTTGTCTCTGAACGGTTAAGGATTATATTGGCTCTTCGTGATTCAGACATCTTATTAGTTCAGCATTTAATGATTCAAATTTCTTATTGGTTCAACACTTAAACATTCAGAAATTGTGAAATAGCCCCTATGTCTTATAATTTATAAATAATAAAAATAATAATAGTAATAATAATTTCTTTAGGTAAAACTTTATGAACGGGTCGATGTTCACACACGCTTTGGGCAATGTCCAGTTAGTTCCTTCACAAGTCACAAACAAACCGTAATGTTCCAAGCAAA
Organism: Helianthus tuberosus; assembly: GCA_030545235.1. Lineage (NCBI taxonomy): Eukaryota > Viridiplantae > Streptophyta > Magnoliopsida > Asterales > Asteraceae > Helianthus > Helianthus tuberosus. The sequence continues at coordinate 21,521,492 of CM060451.1, read as the reverse complement.
TAGGAAAAATTTACATTCCAAATTGTTAAATTTTGACAGCAAACAAAGTAACATAAAACCAAAAACATTAGATACATATAAAATTGTAGCAAAAAAATGTTAAACAGTCGGGTCGATGAGTTCCCCATTTAAGAACTCACGGTAAGCCGCAACGGGCCAACTGAACCCACGAAATACCAACTTAGAAGCCAAAGGAACATCGATGATAATCTCTTTTTGTGTAGGCTTCTTTTCATCCCTAATAGCAATCAAGTAACTCCTTCCAACCCACCCGATCCATCCGGCTATGTACAAAAACAAAATCCCGGGGGTGATGAATTCTCCCCAATGTCTTTGATCTCCACTTACGATCAAATGTGGCAGCCCATCCGATCCACACAATAATCCTTGCTTTCCATAGTTGTCAAATCTACATGTAAATTTAAACATTTGTTTTATAATCAATTTCACTTTCATAGCTTCTAGGGGTGTTAAACGGGTGATGTTAAGCTGTTTGTGGTAAAACCTTATACGAACCTGACATGAATCCGAGCAAAAATCCAGAAATTTGAAATGAACTCAAGTAAAAACCCAAAAATTGTTAGACACATGAACCCAAACATGACATGAGTTTTCATAAGTTGTCACAAACAAAGCCATTTAACCTCAAATTTTGTTCCTTTATTTTTTTTATTTGCATACACACTACAAAAATCAAATTTATAAAATAGCTGCGTTTAAGATACTATTTTCTCTTTTATGTTTAAACTTTGGGATAAAATAATTATCTAGTTTAAATGACATTAACCACATGTATAATCCTTTTAAAAAATAAAGTAGTCAGCCTAAGAACAGAACACGAAACAACTCAGTTTAACTAAACGTACACAAGCTCGACAAGCAACTGACTTAAAACACATTTATACTAAAATGAACCAAAAAATTAGACAAACAAACACATTTATACTAAAACGAACCAAAAATTAGACATAAACCTGAAATCGTGTCAAACACATGAACAAATACATGACAAAAGTTTTGACAGGCTAACATGAATATGGCCCGGCCCGTCAACCCGATATCTTATTTTATTTTATTATTTACATATAGATACTTTAATTCACAAATTTATATAAAATAATTACATTTGAAGATACTTTTACTTTTTTTTTCTCAAATTTGGGACAAAATATGTATTTTGTTTAAATTAACACAGGGAATACATTTTCTTAATTGTTTAACTTAAAATGAAAGGGTTAAACTCTTCAAACCGGACACAACTACTCGTTCAGCTAAACATGTTTGAGATTCAATCAAAAACTAACCCAAACCCGTTTACACTAATTCAGACCTCGTTTAGACTAAAACTAAACTCGTTTCACCCAGCCGAAGAACAAACAGTTGTTTATGAGGGCCGTAAGAAATTACCTGCGCTTGGTCTTCTCCATGGTAGCCTTAATAGCAAGAGCAGGAGCACTGTCAGGTGCATAAAGCTTAAGAGAACTCTCAAGCTTCTTCAATGACTGCTTCTCCCTCTTGGCAAACTGCTTAGACTCTTTACACGGAGTGAGCCCAGATATATCAGCAGACGCCGGTAGCACCGGTACAGTCGACGACACCAGGATCGAAGATAGTGCAAGTGCAGCTGACAACGCCTTTAACGACCCTTTTCCATCGGTGTTCTTGCTCATGTTGTCTTCTGTAGCTCCTGAACACACGATACTTGTACCAACAACCTTTGGTTTGGATGATGATTTGAGATTGGATACTTCAAGGGGTTGAAAGAAGCTTGTGGAGATTGTGAAAGACATGTTCTGGGTTGATGTTTTCTGGATTAGGGTTTTGAAAATGTGGGAAGTATGATCAAAGTTTAAAGTGGTTGGAAGAAATAGAAATGGGTGGATGTATGAAATCTATTGGATAAGATGGGAAGATGAGGTGGATGATTTTTATTGGGAGGTAATGGTGTTAGTGGCTGTTGTTGTTTTGCAAAATCCGTTGTGAATCTCAGGGTGTTCACAGATTATATTCGGATAAAGAAAAATATTTATTTTATTTTTCCCTAGAAGTTAAACCATACACTATATTATTTGTTCGGTTGAATACATGATTTTTTTTCAAAATTGAACATATTAAATGATGTCATCTCTAGGTTATGGTTTGGAAGGGTGATATATGTTTGAACTTTTTTTATAATATGAAATCTTTTAATGACATCTTCCTCTATTTCTACTAAGTTAATATTTTTACTTATAAATTACACCACATTAATATGACATCTAGAAGAAGTGGATACTTAATCGGTAAAAAACACCATAAAACTTATTTCAAACCAGATATAGCAATAGGGTGTCAAGTTGGTATAGCCATAGGTGGGAAGCGAGAAAAAAGATAGACATGTTTCACTAAACGTTTAGATGTTACTCAAATAAAAGGAAGTTTATAATCACATTAAGAGTAATTTTAAACATTGTAGGTTATTATAAGAGGGGATGGGTGTACCATGATGGTGCACCGTGGTGGCCTGTAACAACATGATGCACCGCCGGTGGTCATGGTGACTTGGTGGGTTTTCCATGGTGACCATCACGTTGGTAATGGTGAGTTGATGACCATTGGCTTTAAAACAATTGTATTTCCCTCCTATATATATAAACCAAACCTTAAATTTTTTTCAAACTCAACCCTACTCCTACTCTACCACTCTTATTTAAAAAAAAATACAAATGGACGGTTCAAGTACTTCGTTTCCACTCGATTCATCAACTTTTTCCGACTCTTTCGATTCAACTATTGAATTTCTTGCAAAGGTTGCCATAGAGGTAGAAGAGAACTTGAAGATACGGGACAACCAAAGAAAAAATTGTGTGTCGTGAACGAGAAGGGCTTATGAAGTTAAATGAGTGATTACTTTGTCGAAACCCAAAGTACAATGCTGAGAAAATTAGAACGATATTTCGTTTATTCAAAGAGTTATTTTTAAAAATTGTGAGAGACAAGATGCTCAATTTGAATGGTTTCAACTAGGTTATGACGGGAGGTCCAAAAAGAGTTTCAAATCGCTACAAAAATGTACATCCGTGATTTGTCAACTTGCAACTGGTAATGTTCCAGATGAATACGATAATATTCAGGTATGTCTGCTAGGACATCATGTGAATCTCTTGAATATTTTTGCAATGTGGTTATTAAGGTAAATCGTACATAGTTTCTACAACGATCGACTCGACAAGACATTACATGTTTGTATGTCGCACATGAAGCTAGATGGTACCTTTTTGGGATGCTTGATAGCTAGCATCGATTGTACACATATTGTTTGGAGAATGTGTCTGACGAGTTTTCAAGGCCAATTTATGAGAGGTGACCACAAAAAACCGACAATCATGCTCGAAATGGTGGTGTCGACTGCTTTTTGGATTTAAGGACCTACAATAGTGTATGTGTACTTTGATGTTCCCGGTTAAACAACGACATCAATGTTCTACATCAACCACCCTTATTCAATAACGAAATACATGTAACTGCACCGATGTGACCATTTGTGGTCAATGGGAGACATTACAAACGCGGCTACTATCTTGTTGATGACATTTACCCGACTTTGTCTATTTTTGTAAAAGTTTTTTCGTATCCAACCAACGACAAAGATAAACCCTTTAAGAAGTTGCAGGAATCGGCGAGAAAAGATGTTGAGTGGGCATTGGGCGTTTTGAAAGATAGAGGAGATATAATTAATCGACCGGCACGTTCAGTGAAGCAATCGAAAATAAGGAGTTTAGTGTAACCGTGAATCATATTGCACAATATAATAATAAAGGATGGGGGAACACAATATCACCAGAGTAAGTGATGGACCCTCCGACCCAGGTAGCCGTTCCTGATGATATTATCTTGGAGGTGTGATATAAGGAAACTTACTTTTGACTATGATATGATCTAGTGGAAGACATTGGTGATTTAAATCTCAACTTTCCTGATTCCGACGAAGAGTAGTTTTATTTTAGTTTTTATATAAATAGGTTGTTTTTTTTTTAATTTGACTTTTGTATTTAAATTTATGTATTTTAAAAAACGTTGTTTTTATTTTATTTTATTTTATATTCAATTTAGGTTAAAAAGACTCATGGTGGTAGAAATGTTTCAAGTGATGAGTGGTGTAAGTGATTTAGTGATAATGTAATAGAATTGGGTGGAATGAGATGACAACTTCTGATTGCATAATTTTTAGTGATAGCGTGAATGAGATGACAACTTCTAATTGCATAGTTTTTTAGTGATAATGTGATGGCGTAATGGGTGCCCCTCCCCTTAATAATAACTAAAATTTTAAATATGTGATAAATTGTTTTTTGAAAGGCAAATCAAATGATAATGAAAGCCCTGCCAAAAATATGAAAAAAATGATTTAATGAAAACCCATAGATTTAAATTAAAACTAATATATAGAATTAACCTATTAAGCCCAAGTAAAAAACAAAGATAAACATTTAAGTTCTAATAATCTAATAGAGATAAGCCTACAAATCTAAAACTAAACAAATAAAATTTCCTTTGAGCCAGTGTTTAACTGCTTAAGCCCAATACCCATGTTAAAAGTTTAAATGATTAAGCCCACAACTAAATAAATTGTTTAAACTTAATAAAATAAGAAAAAAAGTTAGCGGCAATAGGAAAACGAACAAACGCCCAATGTTCCCTCCGACGTCCTTAAGGCCTCCACTTTTTGCTTCCGAGTTCCGTCAGTCGGCGCTACCATTCCTCTAACGCCAGCCTTCGCAACCCGCTTCTGACGACCTTCAGAAGGTCTGGTTCTCTGTAGCATTGGCGAAGCTTGGGGGGTCGATTTTTCTCAATTCCGAGGGGCGAAAACGTATATACCCAAAATTTTCTATACAAAGGTACTGTTTATAACACTACGCATTGAAAAGTTCGGGGGCGGGCGCCCCTCCCGCCCCAAGGAAGCTGCGCCCCTGCTCTGTAGGTATCTGCAGCCACAAAAAGCCAAAAGTAATCAAGTTTTTTTTTTTTTTTTTTTTTTTTTTATAACCTTTTCTCTAATAAGTTGGGAGGAATTCATGGGTTAAACAGAGTTGCCCTAAGAATCAACCCAGAAGGTCAAACAAATTATAAGAAAATATTATAAACTATAAATAAGCAATATATATATATATATATATATATAGGTAGAGGATCCTGTAAAAAAGGCCTAAAGTGTGAGAAAGGTAAGAAATAATCTCAGCCATTAGATCTTTGATCTAATGGTTGAGATAATAGGGACCAAATTGTAAAATGTGTTTTTATTTTTTGGACTAATTTGTAAATTGTAGGGGTAATATAGTCTTTTATATCCACTAGAATTTAGGAAACTGCAAATCATAATCCTACAATTTCGATCATCTTTCTTCTTTTCAGAATTTTACGAACCACCCTCACCGTTAACCACTCTCCATCTCCGGCAGACTCCATCGTTTTTCGTCATCACCACCGTCGCCTTCAGTCAACATCTTCGTTCAACTCCAACATACTGTAACCACCTTCATCATCTCTGTACACCGTCTGTCTTCTTCAATCGCTCCGGTAACCACCGCAACTCCGTAACTCCGATCATCTTTATCTCATCGTCCTCTTCACACCTTCACACCTCCGGCAGCCACCATAACTCCGGTCATCTTCTCCGGCGAACTGCGAGTCACCATTCATTAAATCTGCCGCTCTGAATCATCGACGTCTTTCGCCGGCACTGGAACGATGGGTTGTAGTGTTATACAAAGTTAGAAAATGGTAATATGGTGTTATATACCATTCATAGTGTTTTTATAGTCATTTATAGTGTTATAAGTCATTTTTTTTTTTGTTTCTGAATGGTGTTATTTTGTGTTCTGAATGGTGTTATTTTGTTTCTGAATGGTGTTATTTTTTGTTTAATGAATGGTGTTATATCTTGTACTGAATGGTGTTATTTTGTGTACTGAATGGTGTTATATTTTTGTTTACTGAATGGTGTTATTTTGTTTCTGAATGGTGTTATTTTGTTTCTGAATTGTGTTATTTTTTGTTTACTGAATGGTGTTATATCTTGTACTGAATGGTGTTATTTTGTGTACTGAATGGTGTTATATTTTTGTTTACTGAATGGTGTTATATTATTTTCGTAAAAAACACCATGAATTGAAGTATGAATTTTTTAAAACACCATGTCATGAACATGGCTCTGATTCTGTGAATGATGCAAAAAAAATTAAATTGAATAATGTTATGGACGGTTATATTCCTTAAATCAAGGATTTTCTCTCTCCAAATCCTTAAATCAAGGATTACCATATTTGAATTTGTTAATGCATTTACAATCTTACCCTTTTCAATTAATTTAGATCTAATGATTGAGATTCTTTCTTACCTTTCTCACACTTTTGGTCTTTTTTACAATAACTCCACCCTATATATATATATATATAGTGTAAGTATCTATGGAAAACTCATTTAATCTAGAAAACTTGGGAAACTTGTTATGTGTGGTCAAGATTAATCCACCTCACTTTCTATATTCAAATGTCTAAAGGGCAATTTCGTCATTTGATAAACCTATCCATATCAAATCACTGTTTTTTGTACTTTACCTACCTTTTCCACTCCCCATGTCATCTTGATTCCCACCCCACCAACTTCACCTTTCTCTCTCGATTCCCACCCCACCTTACTTTCTATAGTACAAGAGATCTTCATCTTCCCTCCATTGATCATTCTCATCTCTTTCTCTCTCACACACAAACTCAAACTCAAACACAGTTCTAGTTTTTTATCGGTGTTTCATGGGTGACCCACATGCCTTTGTGGATGATCTTAGTGCGTACTCTCCTAGACGTGTATTCCGTAACAACTTCATCGGTGATCGAAGCCACCAAATCTGAAGATCGAAGCCACCATTGAAGATCGAAGCCCCCATCAAAGCTCTCAAAGAAAAGGAAGCTCGGTGTCATTTTAATCACATCTTTGTTTCTGTTTTTTAGAGAGAGAAAGCTAATGTTTTGGAAGGAGAAACAACATTTTTCATCTTGTTCACCTAGACACCAAGAACACACACACAAGTGTGTGAGAGAGAAACAGGTTTAAAGATCTTACTTTTGTTATTTATGTAATTTGTTTAGATTTATACTTTGTATAACGTTTGGTAGATTTAAAATCAGAGCTAGTTTGTTTATTTTATTTTTTAAATCAAGATCTAGAAGAAATTTTTGTATGTTGTATTTTCTCTCTTCAAAGTGTATTGATATTTTTTATGAAGATTAATGTTAAATTTCTAAATTGTTTGTCCAGCGATTTTGAGTTAATGATTGCTTTTAGTTGGATTTTTTTTTGTGTGTGTGGGGGGGGGGGTGTGGGTGAGCTGGGTTTTTTTAGGGTTTATAAATTGGATTTGGTTTAATTTGTTTTCTGGTTTTGTTTAAATTCAGCATCATCAATGATGGTAGATAATTAGTTTGAAAATCCATAATTTTTACGATGTATGTTTCAAATTTCTTTGTTGTTTAGTTGTTTTTTGAATAAATTCACTCCGATATTACATTTTCATTTCCTTTAGAAAGTCCATAATTTAATCGGATATCGGGTTTGTTTTACAAATAGAAATTCGTGTTTTTTACGGGCATAATTTGCTACATATGTTACATTTCTATCAGCTACATTTATGTGAAGAGTATATTGATATTTTTTACGAAGATTAATGTTGACTTTCTAAATTGTTTGTACAGAGTATATTGATATTTTTACGAAGATTAATGCTAAAATTTCTAAACTGTTTGTCATATATGTTGTAACACGTGTTACACTGAGGGTTACATATGTTGCATACAGGGTGTTACATGTGTTACACCCAGTGGGCTAGACATGTATACACATGTTACATGTTGATGTTACCTGCGTCTAACACATGGTGTTACATGTGTTACATATGTTGCATACAGGGTGTTACATGTGTTACATATATAGCCTCTTGTCTAACACATGAGTATACACTTGTTAATGTAATTAGGTTTTGTGGTTTTTTATTTACCAATTCAATATCTAACATATACAAGAAACATGTTTGTTAGCACATATGTTCTTTTTATTAAGTTTCATGAGAATGACAAGTGTTTATATGCAAATATAATATAACATGATGTAATATGACGTGTACCTATTTATCCCTTTAATTTGTTACACTAGTCTCCTATACTGCTAGTTACATATATTACTTATTTATCAATTGATGTGACGTTAAATGATGTAATGTTGTTACATATGTAATTTTACTAAGTTTAAACTAACACTGATGGAGCTGCACATATGTAACATATGTTTGTAACATACGTTACGCTAGAGGATAACACATGTATAGCCACATTACGCATGTTACATATGGTTTTTACATGTGTTACACAAGTGGTTTTGACATGGTTTTTACACGTGTTTTTACATGTTTTTGTTAGTTTAGTTGCTTGTTTGGGGCTTTTGATCTGAATACTAACTATTTTTTTTTGTGTTATACTAGACGGTAATACATGTATAGGCATGTTACATGTTTTACAACAAAAAGTTTACACATGTGTAACATGTAACAGTAAAGATATCTTTTTTCTTTGATACTTGAAAAGATATATTTTTTCATTGTTACTTGAAAAGATATCTTGTTTTGAAGTAATAGTAAAGATATCTTTTTTCATTGTTACTTGAAAAGAATAGGTAGTTGTAACATGTGTTATACATTTTAAAATTGTCTATCTTTTTCAAATAACAACAGGCATCGTGACAGGTATCTGGATAATGTAAAGGGTTCGAATAAGACTATGCATTTTATTTGGAGTTCTGACACTTGTTACATGTGTTACCCCCGACATGTAACATGATTTTGTGCTAACCGCCTACCCTCTTTTTTCCCAGGTACAACATGATTGGTGAAGCTCAGTATGTTCTTCGTTACTTAGTTTAACGTATGTACGTTTCATGTGAAACGTAAACAATATCCCGCTCGTGTTTCAACATGTATTTTGGTTGTAATTTGACAATGGCATGGTTGCCCTTAACTTGTTTTACTAGATGTGTATATTCTTGTGTATGGTACCACTTTTATATGTTACCTTTACCACTTTTTATGTTTAACGACCTATTTTTTGTTTTTTAAAAGGGTGCACCTCTGTAACCAATTCGGTAACCAATCAAACCATCATGTGATTACTTTTATGTGATTACTTCGATTATATTAGATGAAAATGATCCCCATGTGTTGCATTTACTTTTGTAACGTGTGTTACAAATCACATGTACTAGCATGTTTGGATGTATACATGTTACATATACTAAGTGTTTTATAGGGGAAGGATGTATAGAAAACCCACTTTAATTTAGAAAACCCGGGATACTCAAAGCTCCCGATGTTTTTTTTAAAAAAAAATTTATACATGTTATATACATGTTTTTAAGGGTTTTGGGAAAAAAAAATCAAAAAAGCGCCGAGTAGATATTTAAAAAAAAATAAACAAGTTTTGGTGTAACACGTGTTACATTCATCTGACATATTTGTAACACGTGTTACACCAAAACTTGTTTATTTTTTTTTAAAATATATACTCGGCGCTTTTTTGATTTTTTTTTGCCCAAAACCCTTAAAACATGTATATAACATGTGTATATTTTTATTTTTTTTTTAAATTCGGGAGGTTAGAGTTTCCCAAGTTTTCTAAATAAAAGTGGGTTTTCTATAGATACTTACATGTGTTTTATATATACCATGTGTGTTTCATACACACATGTAACATGCATATGCCTTTGTGGTGCATATACTCATGTTACATGTATACGTATGTTATTCACTACATCGTATGTAACACATGTTACTCATGTTACATGTATATGTATGTTATTCACTATATATGTGCCTTGTTTTTATTCACTACATCGTATGTAACACATGTTACTTACATGTTCCACCATGTACTGCATTTACTTACGTAAGATGTGTAACACATGTTACAATTGCTTATTGTTTCCAAGTAACATTAAAGGTATGTACCTTGTTTTCTACTTCATCCTGTGTAACACATGTTACACTTGTTAATTAGTATCAAAGGTTACAATTGAAACAATATGTTGACCACCCAATGCTCGTCTACTACTTTTCTTACAATTGGTAATGAATAAAACATGTTAACTAATAACACATGTAACTGATAACTGGTAACCAAATACATTTCCCACCATAACTATTTAACATCCAGACACCAACATATTACAGAGAAGACCAGAATGGTCATATTGTATTTTGGGTTATGGCCATAATTTAAAATAAACAAAATTCGTGGTGACTACGATAGTTACAAAAACCACCACACATATATCACTAGCCAGTTGACTTGTTATAAACAAAAGTTGTGGTACCCAAGATAACTACAAAAACCACCATAGATGTTCCCACAAAAACTGTAGAAAAGACAACACTACCACACTCAGCACCCTCCCATAAATGAGGCAGCTTCTATCTTGCCTTTCAAAGTGTTAGAGGGCGACAACAGAATATTATGAGTGGCATATTTCGTCCGCAACTTTCTCACCTCCTTCATTTTCCTGCTCCCATTTGTTAAAGGGCGACAACAGGATATGAGTGCCGTTCAAAGTGTTAGAGGGCGACAACAGAATATGAGTGGCATACTTCGTCCTCAACTTTCCTACGCACGACCTCCCCTTCAGCTTCTTCTCTTTCTTCATCCCATTCATCATCCGTTTCTTCGTCTACTTTCTTTCGCTTTTTCGGTATCTTACCAGTTTGCGATCTTGTTACTCTCTTTGTTGCTGTAAATAAAACAGGTTTAACACATGTTACTTAATTTCATTAAAATAAAACAGGTTACCTAATATGTTTTTTGATAAAATAAAGTCAGGTTTAACATATGTTACCTATTTTTATAAAAATAAGACAAGTTTAACACTTGTTACATAACTTGGAAAAAATATGAGAGCTTAACACATGTTAACTAATCTAATAAAAATAATACAGGTTTAACACATGTTACATAATTTGATAAAAATAAGACAGGTGTAACACATGTTACACTAACATGTTTACCTAATAGGAGAGGTTTAACACATGGTAATAAGACAGGTTTAACACACGTTTACATCATTTGATAAAAATGAGACCGGTTTAACACATGTTACACTAATATGTTTACCTAATCAGGGAGGTTTAACACATGGTACCCTAATAAGAAGGTTTAACACATGTTACGGTAATATGTTTATATGCTTTTTAGTCCGTTGACTTGTACCCTAATATCAGACAGGTTTAACACATGTTACGCTAATATATTTATATGCTTTTGAGCCCTTAGACTTGTACCCTAATATCAGAGGTTTACCTAATATGTTTTTGATAAAAAATATAAGACATGTTTAACACATGTTTTTGACAGTAAACAAGACGGGTTTAACACATGTTACAAATCAATAGTTTTAACGTGCAGTTGGCAATCCAAAAAAAAAAAATAGTAAATAACCCGAGACGGTTTCTACTCAAAATAACTAACACTTCCTAGTCGCATTCAAAACAAAAATCACCATCGATCGAACCAAAAAACACCTACCGATTGGAAAAAAAACATAAAAACCAACATTAACACTTTCTAGTCTCATTCAAAACAAAAATCACCACCGATCAAATCACACACCGATCGGACCAAAACACCTACCGATCGGAGAAAAGAAAAAATCATCACCGATCAAAACACCTACTGATAAAAAATCGAACCAAACTTACTTGCTTCTGCACTTAGTTCTTGCTTTCTTCCATTTCCGGCAACTTTTACCGGTCAGATCATCTTCTCCGGTGCCCCTTTTCTTCTCCGGTCAGATCATCTTCTCCGGTCAAAACACCTTTTTCCGGTGCCCCTTATCTTCTCCGGTCAGATCATCTTCTCTGGTGCCCCTTTTCTTCTCCATTGGGTTTTGGGAAGATCGATTGTTTGAGAGAGAAAGAGATGAATTTGGGTTGAGTATTTTGAAATGTTTGAAATGAGGTTGGGGTATTTGATTAGTTCTTATAGATATTCGTGCACCTCCTTTAATGCATTTCAAATCACATAATATTATAATATATATAATGTACTACAATTATGGTTGATTTTACCCATATGCCCTTGAAATACCTTTATTGACTTTATCACTCTATTTAATTTAATTCAAAAAGGCTTCAAATTTTATGAGTCATTGGATGATCTTGATCAATGGTCATAGATTGGGTTTACTAGGTTTTCTTAGTACAAATAAGTTTTCTATACATCTATGCCCTATATATATATATATATGCATATGGAAGTTGTACCATAGATTTTGGGAGTTTTTCAAAAAAAAAAAAAAATTAGATTTTACCTTTTCTAATCCTAAAGTTTAAATCTTTGGCAATTTAAGTTTAAAGTTTCATTCTTTGGTAATTTGAAACCTTTTGATTAGTTTGGTTTTTCACTTATAATTCAAAAGTTTCTATCTTTTGCAATTTAACCACTTTGATTTTTTTTTTTTTTTACTTTTAACTCAAAGTTTTACATTATTTGCAATTTAACCCCAACATTTTTTAACATTCAATTTTGGTCCCTAATACTTTTCATCTTTCGCAAGTTTTCCGTTTAATGTTTCTTCTAAATTTTCCGAGTTAACACGCCGCGACATGCGTGTGCGGTTTCAACGTTTTTTCATCTATTTTTTTCCGTTTGACAGGCCTTTCGCAGCGCATCTATTTCCCCCGTTTGATAAGTTTGTCGCCACGCACGGGTCAGAGATCAATTTAGTTATTCTTTTTATGTTTTACACACAGGTTCACGGTCATGTAAGAGACATTTGACTTTTATTTAATTTGATATATAACTAATGAATTCCCGCCGCATTATGGCGGGTGGTAATTCTAGTTCAAAATTAATATGTATCATGTTCCATTTATGATTTATTAGTAGGTTAAATTATATTGTAAATAAAATTTAGTTTAATTTATCATGGAAAAGATCATATACAATACAATTTTAGTGTGTGAAGTGTAGCAGACAACCTCAGGGCTTAGGATGATAATTGTCCTTTTATAATTTAAGAAGAAAAGGGTATTATGGTTTTTTCTTTCGTGGCCTACTTCATTTTCAATTTTCAAACGGTATAACTTTTTCATATGATAATATTTTTTTTTTGAAAAAATTGCATCGTGTTAACAAGCATTTCATTCTTTTTAATTTGAGTAGGTTATTGTTATAGTTTTTTTTTTAATTTTGTTTTACAAGATATAAAGTTATGTGATTATGTAATGTTACGTGATTATGTTCTAGTACGTAATTACGTACCATATGTGTAAACAGTAACAAATGCACAACGTGACCCTACATATATAATCATGTATCATAGTAGCAAGTGTAATATCACGTGATTATGTATCAGTACGTAATTACGTTATTATAATTTTTATCGTATAATGTTTTTTTTGCTAAAGTTATGTTTATTATGTGATTATACATTCAATATAATAAGAACTTAATTGTTTTTATGCTATTACATGTTTAGATCTGTAATATAAGGTGTTACGTGATTATAAATATTGTGTTACATTGAGCATTTGTTACCGCTTGCATACATGGTACGTGATTATTACATTGAGAATTTGTTACTACTTTTGCACATGGTACGTGATTCTAGATTTATGTATACGTTGTGTATCTGGTACGTGATTTAGATATTCATTGATCATTTGGTACGTGATTATAGATCTAGTGTTAAATTAAGAATTTGTTACTACTTGCACATATGATACGTGATTTAGGTATTCATTGATTCTGTTCTAGTATGTAATTAATTACTGGAACATAATCATGTAACGGTACAAGATCACGTAACTTTATAGCTTGTAAACTAAAGAATTTATAAAAATTAAGAATTTTATAGCAATAGCCTACTTTAATTAAAGAGAATGAAATGTTGGTTAATATAGTGTGATGTTTTATAAAAAAAATATTATTATATGAAAAAGTTATAGTCGTTTGGAAAAATGAGTTTATAAGTCATCAATATTGGATTTTTCTATTTTATCCACCTCCCACTTATTTCCCTTTTTAGTTAGGTGAATTCTAAATTCTGATATCACTTAATCTCAACCATTAATCTTACAAATCAACACCCCCAAATTGTCTCCAACATTTTGTAAATTAAAATTGTTTTGTAACTAGGTTTTGCTCCGTCTGCGTTGCTGGGCACTAAGCCAAATATTTCTCTTTCATATATGTCTGTGTTTCGGTTACTTGTACATACTGCTTATGACACGATCTCAAAAAACATTACATCGAGAAAACCAATTAAAACAAAACACTATCAATATTTTTGCTAAAAAAACTAAAACGATGGAAAGACTATAATTTTTAACTGAGGCAAAACTATTATTTTTTAGGACAAATGAGTGTGTGTCACACAACCGCCTGACACGAATAAAAATTACACCGATTCAACAATTAAAAAAAACACTATCATAGATTTGTCAAAAAAAAAAAAACTAAAACGATAGCATGACTGTAATTTTACACTGAGTGCAAAATCGTAATTTGACAGGAAAAAAACAAAAACAATGGCAAACCTATAAATTTGAAACCAAGGGAAAAATTGTAATTAGGATAGAAGGGAAAAAACTGTGACAACTGTCAAAATTCAAGCTATCCGTACAACTATTAAACACTGATTAGTGCTTAATGACTATGCTGAATTTCAATTAATGACTTGAATTGCTTTCTGATTATTGTTATCACACATACATGTGTATCCTGATGTGTGTAAAATGCAACATATAAATTACATCAAATGAGGCATAAAACTAACCCTTTTTAAGTACTAATATTGGAAAAAGAGTGTTTTTGTCTTCCTTTTGTATTTTCAGGATTAAATGAGCTCAAAAACACAAAAGAAGCAAAAAGACAGCTAAATCCAACATAAATACAAGAAAAGGAACATAAGTGGACTGCCCGACCCCTCAACGGCATCTTCCCAAGCAAAATAGAGAAGGCAGAAGACTGAACACGCCCCGTGCTCAGCCAGCATGGGGTCGTGCCCAAGAAGCAGCAGAAAAGACAAATCTATAGAAGCTTCTATTGCCCACCACGGGGCCGTGCCCAGTGAACACGGGGGCGTGGCGAAAGTACAGCAGGCGCATTAATTGTAATTGCGAATTACAATTAATGAAGAGAGAGAATGTCAGACAGGCACGGGGGCGTGTCCAGCGGACACGGGGCCGTGCCCAGCCTTCTGTTCAGCCTATAAATAGGAGTGCTTGGTTTCATTTCAACTCATCCCTTGGCACACCACCTCTCTCACACTTCATCCACCACTCACCACCATCACAACACCATCATCCACCACCATCATCCATTGTCCATCGTAGAGTGTGTGAGTCGTCTCGGGATCCAAGATTGATCGTAAGAGTTCTTGACAATCAAGGCCAAGTTTTCCTAAGTCTCTTACATCACTTGGTGAAGACAAAGTGTCTAGTATAATACTTTTTACTTCTAATCTTTTGCACTTTTTATTTGGTTTTGTATTAATGACTTTAATAACTAGTTACTTATGTTGAAGGTGATCTTTTCTTATCGTTTGTCCGTGGTGTCTTGGCATTATTTTACTGTCTATATAAAATAAAGGATTTTCACCATTCATATCTCCACGGTCTATATGGAGGTATGTTGGCTACCTGGTCGGGGGTTAAGGGAACGGTTTGGTAAAGGTCTTGCCATTGTTCAGCGTTTAGAGGTCCTGCAATGGACCTGGGTCAAATTTAGTAGGACCTCCTTCAATGCTTCACGGTATTGGATGGCGGGGGTCCAAACTCTTTGATCCCCTCATAAGTTAACTACTATTAATACTATAACCCGGCTATTTAGGACTGTATCCCTGCTGACTCAGACTACTTAGCCGAGGGTAACGTCACCGCCAAAAGCGGGGCCTACCATAATTTGCATTAATAACTTAATTCATTATCTTCCAATAATCCACCCTTTTAGGATTGTATCCTTGCTGACTCAAACTACTGGGGTGAGGGTAACGTCACCTTCAAAAGAGGGGCCTACTACAATAACTAAGATAATCTCTTAATTATGTGCAAAAGTGCGGAAATAATCAAAGGTTATACTAGATACGAGTCGGAACCAAGTGATTCATCTTGTCTATCTGTTTTTATTTTATTTTTATTTTCAGCATTTTAGTTAGTTTTTATTTTTTCTTAATTTAAAACATTTTTCTAAACTTTTTATTATGATTAGACGTTGAGGATAAACCGGTACTAAAAGCTCTTGTGTCCTTGGACGACCTCGGTATCTTACCAACGCTATACTACGCTCACGATGGGTGCACTTGCCCATATGTGTGTTTAGTGTTAGTAAAATATCGTGTTTTATAAATTTAAAACTTGGCTAAAAATATGTGTTAAAAGGGCTTAAAATATACACCTAAAATATATAACACTTTACCGCACATCAATCCAATATTACAAATGACATATCATCATTGCATGCAAGCTTTATTGACTCAAATGATGCATGAAACAAAGGTAGCACAGTTGTCAGATAAATCAGAAAAATGCTGACGGAGTTCAGTACATAGACAGACATTGTATTGAGACACAGAATGAGCCAGAAATCAAGTATTACACTAGTAAATTTGTAGGAGAGTAAGGATCACAAAACTGCCTTCGTAGAGATAATTTAAGTGCCGGAAAGTTCCTAAAGCTCACATAAACTGCAGAAATCAGCAAATTTCAGCATTTAAACACTCTAATATCATGCAGAATTATGGTTAAATGGTCCTGAATGCTTTCCTAAGTGTCGGGAATCAAAACTGTCACAAAAGGTAACATAAAGCACACTAAACTGCATAATTTAGCACCTTAACGAACCAGTAACCAACCGAACAACCGGACACTACCCGAAACACCAAATTCTCACTAGAAGCATTGATTTAACATTACCAAGCTAGTTATGGTCCCCGAACATCATAACACACTATATACATCTAGTAACTAACTAACCTAACTAATATACTTGATTTTCAACTAACTAAACTAACTATTGGTTACAACTTATACTAGCCCCCCCCCCCCTCGCCTATAATCGGCCAACACACATGGCCCACTCAAGATTTTATTTGCATTTTATATTGGATCTTGTTTAACCTTTACTAAACATATAAACCAATGGACTTCAAATGTAAATGGATTATAAGTGAACTTCTAAGACCATAACTTCTCATTCCTCACAACATTCACCATTTTTCTTCTTCTCCTTCCCCCATTCTCGGCCGTAACCAACTCCCACACAACCACCATTTTTCATTCATCTTCCATCCATTCTACATATATACAAAGGTGTAAGAAGGTGTATAAGGAAGCTTGGAACTCTTGGAAGCTAAAGGACCTCTCACACAATCTTTTATCCACTCCATTTTCATCTAGTGATCATCCCTAGCCTTGAGCTAGTAGTAAGATCATTCTACTCTTCATTTTACATCTTGTTTTGGTGGTTAAAAGAAGATACAAGTTGTTAATCATGAAGAACACTATGAATCTTGAACATGAAACCATAGCATAAGACTAAAATCATAAGAAATCAAGTTGTTTAAGTGTTGTTATGATTGTTGATTGCTCATGTTATTGATGTAGATCATCATGTGATCTTGCTAGATAGTGATTAAAGACATAATCTAGCAAGATGAGAGGATGATTATGTTAATCAGTTCTTTTAATATCTAATGGAAAAACACCTTAGGGATCTTGATATACCTGACAATCCAGTAGTGGTTAGAGATGAAGAAGAAGCCATCTTGATTGGTTCCCGTTTAGGGTGAGCAGTTAGGATGGAGTTGAATACGAATTAGGTTATTGTAGTGAGGGGGCCGTAAACTTTATGGTGTGTCTTTAGGGTTTCCTAATTAACTAGTATCGGCCTTTATGTCCATCAAATAAAGCCCAGTTAATTTTATAGGGATATTAAGGTAAATATTGATCTAGTTATTAGATAAATGATCAATAAGGGCACCATAAATTATTTAATAATAATTTACGCTAACATTCTCCCACTTGGCTGAGTGATCATTTATTATGAGTATTAGATAAGCCTGATCAGGAGTTAATACTCATTTTAGTTTTAAACCAAAATTGTAGCAGAAAAATACAGTCTTTGAGTCAGTTATTCAACTCAGGACCCCCATTAATCATACTACAATCCCAAATTTAAAACCTAAGCAAAGTAAGGATCAATTTACAAGTAAGCCCTTAAACGATGATTTGTATAATAATAGTCTTTACATCATTAGGCTAGCGAAACGTAGTTAGAGACAAACAAATCAAATGAGGAAATTTTATCATTAAAACATAAGTACAATATGCATTTAAATAAGGTCTTTACAAAAGCCCATCTTCAAAACATGTTCTTCGAATACTTTAGGTGGGAGACCTTTAGTCATCGGATCCGCAAGCATATTTTTCGTACTTATATACTCAATACAAAGCTTATTTTGTTCACATACGGACAAATACTTTGTATCAAGATATAATCCAGCTCCGGTCGAACTGTTACTATTCGAGAAGTTAACGAAAGCTGAGTTATCACAGTACAACTTCAATGGTCTAGATATGGAATTAACAACTTTGAGTCCAGTAATCAGATTCTTTAGCAACATTCCATGACAGGTAGCGTTATATACAGCAATGTATTCTGCCATCATAGTGGATGTTGAAGTTAGCTGTTGTTTATGACTCCTCCATGAAATAGGTCCGCCAGCTAACATAAAGATATACCCTGAAGTGGATTTCTTGTCATCTTTGCATTTAGCAAAGTCAGAATCAGAATAACCAACCACTTTCGAAATGTCACTTCTTCTATAAGTCAGTATATAGTCTTTCATCCCCTGAAGATATCGAAGTACTTTCCTCGCTGCTTTCCAGTGATCAAGGCCAGGATTAGACAGATAATGGCCTAGCATCCCTGTAACATAAGCGATATCTGGATGAGTGCAGATTTGAGCATGCATGAGGTTCCCAACTACTGAGGCATAAGGTATCATTCTCATTTGCGCCTTTTCATCCTCAGTTTTCGGACATTGAAAAGAACCGAAAACATCTCCTTTAACTACTGGAGCTACAGAGGGAGAGCTGTGTTGCATGTTATATCGACTAAGGACACGGTCAATGTAAGCCTTTTGTGATAAACCCAAAATTCCATTTCTCCTATCTCGATATATTTCGATGCCAATAACATAAGAAGCCTCTCCGAGATCTTTCATGTCAAAGTTATGCGAGAGTAAGCGCTTTGATTCATGCAACATATCTAAGCTATTACTGTCACGACCCCCAACCCACCCTGGACGGAATCGGGTGCCGTGAACAGTCCAGCGGTACCGGTGATTATTTTGAAAACGTTGCAGCGGAAATTTTATCAGGACCGTGAGTTAGGAAAAATATCAGAGTTTAGAAAACACCGGATTTTATTTAATAAATGGGATAAACCCATGTTTTATAATGGTAGCTTTAATAAAGATAAATTTTATTACATAAAACAATATTTCTTATTCTGATTTAATTAATAAATAAGCCACTTCTTGATGCCTTTCAGTGCCGTATCCATCTATTACTCCAATCTACGGTAATTACCTGAAAAGTGTTTTAAAAAGGTTTTGTCAGCGGGAAATACTGAGTGAATCATTCTATTTTGCATAATGATGCATAGTTATTAATTACAGCATAAGAGCGATTACAATGGCTTCTATCTTATCTTTATCTGGCTCTATGTCACAATGGCTCTATGTCACAATGGTGACGATGGTCATACCACTATTTAGATCAATGAACCTAAATAGTGACGATTATCCCTGTAGGTCAATGAACCTAACAGTGATTATCCCGAGTAGGTCAATGAACCTAACTGGGAGAAAATTAGTAATGTGCACAATACCCCACTAACCAGTAATTCAAGATATCCACGACTTAGTCCCTGTAATTATAACCTTGAAAATAATTTGAGGTATTGTAAAACAGTTGATAAAAAGAGAATGACTCACTTTATAAACATGCAGATTCATACAGGCAAAGTTTAGTCTACAGATAAGTCTTGATATATTGCAGATTTATACAGGCAGAGCTTAGCCTATTGATTTAGCCTTGTAACCTAGTGCACACGAACTAGGTAAATAACTAATACAGCTTTTACGATTACTCACGAGATTAAAACCCTCACAACGAATGACAAAGTGCAATCACTTAAACATCCATTGGATTCACAACGAAGGACAGAGTATTCCCCAAGTTCGGGTGGCACTCAACATCCTGTCGGAATCACAACGAATGACAAAGGATCACCCTAATGTGGGCAGCACTTAAACATCCATCGGATAGTTTCCATCGATCGGACATTGAATCGTAGCAGCGATTGAGTTAATACCCTGTATCGTAGCAGCATCCCCTACTAATTAGTGTTTTTGATAGTAATTGGACGATATCTCAGCGTACGTTTGGAATTTGATCGTTGCTCAAATGTCAGAATTCAAGTGCCAAGGCCTGCTATTTATACACAAAATTGACATTTCTTACGGACCGTAACAATATTCCCTTACGGTCCGTAAGGGACACGTAAAGCTCATAGGTTTGCCGCGTGTGTTTCTAGCCTAGCTGAGTCAACGGAATCGATAAATTAAATTTTTACAACGTTTTATAAGGATAATCATCAAGTAGGGAATGCCCCCCCCCTGAGTTTTAGGGGCCCTGATCCTGATTCTGATTGTTCTGATAATTTTAGGGTTTGTGTAGAATTACTTGGGTGTCTCAATTAGGGTTTCCCTTTAGATAAAATAATAAAATAAATAGGACTTTTAATGAGGGTCGTTATATTCTCCCCACCTTAATAAAAATCTCGTCCTCGAGATTTACTAGAATAAGTAGGAATATTTTTTCTTCATCTTAGATTCCAGCTCCCAAATGTATTTGGATTATTATATTTCTTTTGGAATTATGTCACCTTTTAGTTAATAAAAATAATATTAGGGTAGATGACCCAGAATTGAAATATTAAATTTTGTGAATACGAGTTTTACAGTAAGTAGGATTCAATGGTTCAACTGAATTAGTTAAAGAATTTGATGTCAAATGAACGGGATTAAATGATATAATTTCCAAAGTGACTAGGTTTAAGCCAAAAGATATATAATCAATAGATATTTTAAAATGAATGTGAAGGATTTTTAGAATCAATAAAATTCTTTGTCAAAAGGAAGCTTACTTTGATTGGCAATTGAGGAAGACTTAGAATTGACAGGTTCAAAATGAAATAAAAGCATGAAAAATGATTTGTCAAATATCGAATTATGATATGAGAAAATCAATGTGCTGAGATGAGTGAATTGCAAAGATACACCAAAAGACAATAGAGTTAGTGTATCATTGTTTAGAGTTCCAAATTGTTTTTAATTGTGAAAAAATGTAATATATATTATTTGTATCCCTGTCTGAACCGTATCTGACATATCAAATATAAATACTATGTAATATATATATTTTTTACACATTTTTACTTATATGTAAATGGTTACTGCTTTTAAGTATTTTACTATACTATGTAAAATAACTTATTTTTACTATGTAATATATATTGCAAAATTCCGTAATGAAGTTATTATATTTACAAAATATTTTAGTATATTTTGTAAAAGAAATCACTATTATTTATAATGTTTTTATTTGTCCCTTTTATTTTATGAAAATATGTCTTCTCCAAAGTATGTATATTTTCATATATAATTAAAATTTACTAAATAAGTATGATGACTTAATTTATATATATTAACTAGTCATTATCATGGTGAATATTGGTTAGTGCTGCCTTGTTTAAGCATAGGTGATCAGTCCATGCCTAACTAAGGCTAGGCTATCCAATACCTGCCCTTGACAATAACCCTAGTATTAAAATAATCTTAATACTACTACTATTAATATATTATTATTAATAATGAAATTATCAATAATAAATAACTAAACAATATTTTTAAATAAGAGTATACCTCGAACATAGTTTTTAATATAATTTCTTTACCGCAATGTTTTAAAATATAGTAATACTATATTAGGTAATTCCATATATAATTAATTAAATTTATATATAATGTTTTTCAATCAACGATGATAGAGCAATAAATATTACGAAAGGCTCTATTAATATTGTAATAATTATTAAGAGATATACAGAAATATGAATTTGGGTATCATTATCTGAGCACATGATTATTTTAAGATTCCTTGTATAGAATAAAAACAAAGTGGATTTAATATAAATAATTAAATGATTAAATCCGAGATTAGCGCAATCTTCAGATTTGGTGAAAATGTTACCTCAAAGTGATTGTGATCATAGAAATGATTTAGTGAAGTTGAGGATCACACAAGCATGTTATAATTCAAGAGAATTAAAATGCTTGTTAGGATTATTTTGAATATGATGGTTTTAATTCATCATATGGAACTTTGAATTGAATATGTAATGTGAGCAAGTTCAAACAATTGAACTCGGTTTAAACAAAACGAGTTTAAATAAGAAAGTTCAGACATGGTCATAACAGAAACCATGGATGCCAAAGAAAATTGAGTTTTTTCAAAAATTTATTGACTTGATATTAAGAGTCATCGTTTAACAATAATGCGGTTCACCATGCCAAAATCAATTCTAACTAAAGGATATTTGAGTTTGGATAAAACGACAAATTAGAATGAAGCCCTCCAGTGGAATTCAGAATTTAAACGAACCACATGCGCAACAAACGGTGCATGTGTAACGTGTGGATTTACCAAGAAATGAAATGAATCAATATTCGCTACTATGAAATAAATCCTCCTGGTATGATGATCATTAGGGAAAGTAGAAACACGAAAGTTAATTTATTATATGCAAAAGTCAAAATTTCAACGAAAGAAATATAAGAACTTCTATCTGGAATTTCGTGTGATAACTGTTGTTAAATGACATTATCACGGAATGTCAAATAAAATGAAATAGGGAATTTGCAAAAGTATATGACTCCTTTTTCAGTGCTAATACTTATGACTCTGATTAGACTGTGCACGGATGTTTATGAAATCCTGTTCTAGCGTACCTTAGAGATATTCATTTTGTAGGATCATGTGGCAAAGTGCCTCTTTTTTATTAGTAGTTCTTCTTACTGACGGAATTTTAACATTGGTGTCATCGTGCCCAATCTATATTTTCAAAAGGTATTGCCTCGAAAGTTGTGTGTAATATACTTCAACTTCTGTGGATTTATAATTTAAATTTTCATGTGTTTTCTTGTACCTTATCACAACTTTACATGCTTTTTACTTGCGTTAATAGTTTATGGTAACGTGTTAGAAATTCTTTGCACTTTCGATAGTATCCCAACTTAATGGGTTTCCTTTGTTTATTTTATCACATGAGCTACGAGACAGATGATTAAACGAAATAATGTTTTGATATCGGAAAAGAGATTCCTGAATAAGAAATCTAGACACAGATACTGGTGCTTTATTCTTAATTGACTTTTGGAATTCCTTATAGATATACATATCTATATAATCACATATTTCACATGCTGAAATAAACATACCATCTATCAGGTCAATGTTTTTTTTTTTTTTTTTTAACAATTTCATATTTCCAAAAACCAGTCAGATATCAGATCATGATACTATTTTAGGGAAATCTTGTCACTTGCTGATATATTATATACCTTCTTACCCGGTTCTCGCCGGAGAGGTAACTTCAGTATATCTGGACAAACTGGAGAGTCTGCTACATCATACCCAGTCTTGCCGGAGAAAATTTTCTATTTCCCGTAAATAGTATCTTTTCAAAAAGTGCCTATCTTATTAAGGCTTTTATTCAGAATTAAGGAAATTTGTATTTCCATAACATATCTTATTATTATATTAATCACTAGATAATTCCTGTGACAGTGGCAATTTACTATTGATTATTCTTTCAACTAGTGATTCTATTCATAACACTGTTGATCATTCTTTCAACTAGTGATTTTATTCATAACACTGTTGATCATTCTTTCAACTAGTGATTTTATTCATAACACTGTTGATCATTCTCTCAACTAGTGACTCTGGACTTAGTTGTCCCGTGACATTACTTCATCAATTACTTATGGCACACCAAAATCTATCATATTTATTTACACAAATACTTAGCTTATCGTGAAGCTAATACTAAGGCATCTTTTCTTAAGTTCAAGTCTAATTGCTATCATGTGTGCTACCAGTTAACAGCAATCTCCTAACTCTTTTATTTAAGTTTAAGTATTGTTATCACAACACTTATAGGCTTAAAGCAGTGGCTCTTTGAGTTGGCTCTGATACCACCTTCTGTCACGACCCCCAACCCACCCTGGACGGAATCGGGTGCCGTGAACAGTCCAGCGGTACCGGTGATTATTTTGAAAACGTTGCAGCGGAAATTTTATCAGGACCGTGAGTTAGGAAAAATATCAGAGTTTAGAAAACACCGGATTTTATTTAATAAATGGGATAAACCCATGTTTTATAATGGTAGCTTTAATAAAGATAAATTTTATTACATAAAACAATATTTCTTATTCTGGTTTAATTAATAAATAAGCCACTTCTTGATGCCTTTCAGTGCCGTATCCATCTATTATTCCAATCTACGGTAATTACCTGAAAAGTGTTTTAAAAAGGTTTTGTCAGCGGGAAATACTGAGTGAATCATTCTATTTTGCATAATGATGCATAGTTATTAATTACAGCATAAGAGCGATTACAATGGCTTCTATCTTATCTTTATCTGGCTCTATGTCACAATGGTGACGATGGTCATACCACTATTTAGATCAATGAACCTAAATAGTGACGATTATCCCTGTAGGTCAATGAACCTAACAGTGATTATCCCGAGTAGGTCAATGAACCTAACTGGGAGAAAATTAGTAATGTGCACAATACCCCACTAACCAGTAATTCAAGATATCCACGACTTAGTCCCTGTAATTATAACCTTGAAAATAATTTGAGGTATTGTAAAACAGTTGATAAAAAGAGAATGACTCACTTTATAAACATGCAGATTCATACAGGCAAAGTTTAGTCTACAGATAAGTCTTGATATATTGCAGATTTATACAGGCAGAGCTTAGCCTATTGATTTAGCCTTGTAACCTAGTGCACACGAACTAGGTAAATAACTAATACAGCTTTTACGATTACTCACGAGATTAAAACCCTCACAACGAATGACAAAGTGCAATCACTTAAACATCCATTGGATTCACAACGAAGGACAGAGTATTCCCCAAGTTCGGGTGGCACTCAACATCCTGTCGGAATCACAACGAATGACAAAGGATCACCCTAATGTGGGCAGCACTTAAACATCCATCGGATAGTTTCCATCGATCGGACATTGAATCGTAGCAGCGATTGAGTTAATACCCTGTATCGTAGCAGCATCCCCCTACTAATTAGTGTTTTTTATAGTAATTGGACGATATCTCAGCGTACGTTTGGAATTTGATCGTCGCTCAAATGTCAGAATTCAAGTGCCAAGGCCTGCTATTTATACACAAAATTGACATTTCTTACGGACCGTAACAATATTCCCTTACGGTCCGTAAGGGACACGTAAAGCTCATAGGTTTGCCGCGTGTGTTTCTAGCCTAGCTGAGTCAACGGAATCGATAAATTAAATTTTTACAACGTTTTATAAGGATAATCATCAAGTAGGGAATGCCCCCCCCCCCCCCCCCTGAGTTTTAGGGGCCCTGATCCTGATTCTGATTGTTCTGATAATTTTAGGGTTTGTGTAGAATTACTTGGGTGTCTCAATTAGGGTTTCCCTTTAGATAAAATAATAAAATAAATAGGACTTTTAATGAGGGTCGTTATATTCTCCCCACCTTAATAAAAATCTCGTCCTCGAGATTTACTAGAATAAGTATGAATATTTTTTCTTCATCTTAGATTCCAGCTCCCAAATGTATTTGGATTATTATATTTCTTTTGGAATTATGTCACCTTTTAGTTAATAAAAATAATATTAGGGTAGATGACCCAGAATTGAAATATTAAATTTTGTGAATACGAGTTTTACAGTAAGTAGGATTCAATGGTTCAACTGAATTAGTTAAAGAATTTGATGTCAAATGAACGGGATGAAATGATATAATTTCCAAAGTGACTAGGTTTAAACCAAAAGATATATGATCAATAGATATTTTAAAATGAATGTGAAGGATTTTTAGAATCAATAAAATTCTTTGTCAAAAGGAAGCTTACTTTGATTGGCAATTGAGGAAGACTTAGAATTGACAGGTTCAAAATGAAATAAAAGCATGAAAAATGATTTGTCAAATATCGAATTATGATATGAGAAAATCAATGTGTTGAGATGAGTGAATTGCAAAGATACACCAAAAGACAATAGAGTTAGTGTATCATTGTTTAGAGTTCCAAATTGTTTTTAATTGTGAAAAAATGTAATATATATTATTTGTATCCCTGTCTGAACCGTATCTGACATATCAAATATAAATACTATGTAATATATATTTTTGTTACACATTTTTACTTATATGTAAATGGTTACTGCTTTTAAGTATTTTACTATACTATGTAAAATAACTTATTTTTACTATGTAATATATATTACAAAATTCCGTAATGAAGTTATTATATTTACAAAATATTTTAGTATATTTTGTAAAAGAAATCACTATTATTTATAATGTTTTTATTTGTCCCTTTTATTTTATGAAAATATGTCTTCTCCAAAGTATGTATATTTTCATATATAATTAAAATTTACTAAATAAGTATGATGACTTAATTTATATATATTAACTAGTCATTATCATGGTGAATATTGGTTAGTGCTGCCTTGTTTAAGCATAGGTGATCAGTCCATGCCTAACTAAGGCTAGGCTATCCAATACCTGCCCTTGACAATAACCCTAGTATTAAAATAATCTTAATACTACTACTATTAATATATTATTATTAATAATGAAATTATCAATAATAAATAACTAAACAATAATTTTAAATAAGAGTATACCTCGAACATAGTTTTTAATATAATTTCTTTACCGCAATGGTTTAAAATATAGTAATACTATATTAGGTAATTCCATATATAATTAATTAAATTTATATATAATGTTTTTCGATCAACGATGATAGAGCAATAAATATTACGAAAGGCTCTATTGATATTGTAATAATTATTAAGAGATATACCAAAATATGAATTTGGGTATCATTATCTGAGCACATGATTATTTTAAGATTCCTTGTATAGAATAAAAACAAAGTGGATTTAATATAAATAATTAAATGATTAAATCCGAGATTAGCGCAATCTTCAGATTTGGTGAAAATGTTACCTCAAAGTGATTGTGATCATAGAAATGATTTAGTGAAGTTGAGGATCACACAAGCATGTTATAATTCAAGAGAATTAAAATGCTTGTTAGGATTATTTTGAATATGATGGTTTTAATTCATCATATGGAACTTTGAATTGAATATGTAATGTGAGCAAGTTCAAACAATTGAACTCGGTTTAAACAAAACGAGTTTAAATAAGAAAGTTCAGACATGGTCATAACAGAAACCATGGATGCCAAAGAAAATTGAGTTTTTTCAAAAATTTATTGACTTGATATTAAGAGTCATCGTTTAACAATAATGCGGTTCACCATGCCAAAATCAATTCTAACTAAAGGATATTTGAGTTTGGATAAAACGACAAATTAGAATGAAGCCCTCCAGTGGAATTCAGAATTTAAACGAACCACATGCGCAACAAACGGTGCATGTGTAACGTGTGGATTTACCAAGAAATGAAATGAATCAATATTCGCTACTATGAAATAAATCCTCCTGGTATGATGATCATTAGGGAAAGTAGAAACACGAAAGTTAATTTATTATATGCAAAAGTCAAAATTTCAACGAAAGAAATATAAGAACTTCTATCTGGAATTTCGTGTGATAACTGTTGTTAAATGACATTATCACGGAATGTCAAATAAAATGAAATAGGGAATTTGCAAAAGTATATGACTCCTTTTTCAGTGCTAATACTTATGACTCTGATTAGACTGTGGACGGATGTTTATGAAATCCTGTTCTAGCGTACCTTAGAGATATTCATTTTGTAGGATCATGTGGCAAAGTGCCTCTTTTTTATTAGTAGTTCTTCTTACTGACGGAATTTTAACATTGGTGTCATCGTGCCCAATCTATATTTTCAAAAGGTATTGCCTCGAAAGTTGTGTGTAATATACTTCAACTTCTGTGGATTTATAATTTAAATTTTCATGTGTTTTCTTGTACCTTATCACAACTTTACATGCTTTTTACTTGCGTTAATAGTTTATGGTAACGTGTTAGAAATTCTTTGCACTTTCGATAGTATCCCAACTTAATGGGTTTCCTTTGTTTATTTTATCACATGAGCTACGAGACAGATGATTAAACGAAATAATGTTTTGATATCGGAAAAGAGATTCCTGAATAAGAAATCTAGACACAGATACTGGTGCTTTATTCTTAATTGACTTTTGGAATTCCTTATAGATATACATATCTATATAATCACATATTTCACATGCTGAAATAAACATACCATCTATCAGGTCAATTTTTTTTTTTTTTTTAACAATTTCATATTTCCAAAAACCAGTCAGATATCAGATCATGATACTATTTTAGGGAAATCTTGTCACTTGCTGATATATTATATACCTTCTTACCCGGTTCTCGCCGGAGAGGTAACTTCAGTATATCCGGACAAACTGGAGAGTCTGCTACATCATACCCAGTATTGCCGGAGAAAATTTTCTATTTCCCGTAAATAGTATCTTTTCAAAAAGTGCCTATCTTATTAAGGCTTTTATTCAGAATTAAGGAAATTTGTATTTCCATAACATATCTTATTATTATATTAATCACTAGACGATTCCTGTGACAGTGGCAATTTACTATTGATTATTCTTTCAACTAGTGATTCTATTCATAACACTGTTGATCATTCTTTCAACTAGTGATTTTATTCATAACACTGTTGATCATTCTTTCAACTAGTGATTTTATTCATAACACTGTTGATCATTCTTTCAACTAGTGCTTTCGGTCATGTCACTGTTGATCATTCTCTCAACTAGTGACTCTGGACTTAGTTGCCCCGTGACATTACTTCATCAATTACTTATGGCACACCAAAATCTGTCATATTTATTTACACAAATACTTAGCTTATCGTGAAGCTAATACTAAGGCATCTTTTCTTAAGGTCAAGTCTAATTGCTATCATGTGTGCTACCAGTTAACAGCAATCTCCTAACTCTTTTATTTAAGTTTAAGTATTGTTATCACAACACTTATAGGCTTAAAGCAGTGGCTCTTTGAGTTGGCTCTGATACCACCTTCTGTCACGACCCCCAACCCACCCTGGACGGAATCGGGTGCCGTGAACAGTCCAGCGGTACCGGTTATTATTTTGAAAACGTTGCAGCGGAAATTTTATCAGGACCGTGAGTTAGGAAAAATATCAGAGTTTAGAAAACACCGGATTTTATTTAATAAATGGGATAAACCCATGTTTTATAATGGTAGCTTTAATAAAGATAAATTTTATTACATAAAACAATATTTCTTATCCTGATCTTCCTATATAATAAAGGAAAAGTTTATAATCCTAGCTGTCAATCTCACAAGGCCTCACTTTAATTTAATCCTATTTGTAATTTTCTGAGATTTTTTTTTTATAAAACCTAAAGTCAAAGTAGTTGTTGTCAAAGAAATCCTCAGTGCTTCATTCCAGAGAGGAAAGGTTCCTTCATTCTTTTCTTCCCCCATGAGCCCAACAATCGCTCCTCCTTCCTTTACAATGTTTAATACAGTCAGACATACCAAAGAAGAAGGGCATCGCCTCTTCTTTTCTTCCCTTCTGAACCATTATTACTCTTAAGGAGGAGGAAGAATGGTGTTTTTGTGCAAGCCCCCTCAGTCAAACAATAGAAATGGCGCACAAATGAAATCTCAAATCTTCTAAATTCAAATTTCAAATCTCTGCAATAAAGTCACACCTTCTACACTCTATCAATGTTCTAAATTTTGAGAATGAGGCCTCAGGTAATTTGCGTTTTCGTTTTCATATTTGGTTATTCTGATTTGCTATTTTGATTTATGTTTTTAAGCTGTTCATGATGCAGGTTGTTTTTGCCTATCAATATTCTATATAATCCACGTCTCTGTTCTTCATCTCTCTGAGGTATGAATTTTTATAACTATTTAATTTTGTGATTTATATGTTGTACGCAAAGCATTGTGTTTGTGTGTTGTGCAGTCGGTTAATATTGTGGTTTAATCTGAACTAACATCTAGGGTTTGGAAGAATTGGTCATCGGTGTATGTTTAGTTTGAAATCGATTTAGTAGCTGGTGGATCTGTAAGTAATTGGTGCTTTGATTATAATGATTGTGCAGACTTACATGTTTAAGTATGACAATGTTTATAGTGTCTGGAAGCACCATGAGCTCACAGTAAAGGACGCCAAAACCCTTCTTTTAGGTGAGAAGCCGGTTTTTTTTTCGGTTCTAGACTGATGTTTCATGCCCTTGCACCTGCTAAACTCTTTCGATTGGTAGGTATTGTTGTTAGGTATTGTTTTTTTTGTGAAATAATTAGTTTTGTTGATCATGGTGGGTTGAAATTTGAATGTTTGGTGTTTGATTTAGGAGGTGGTATCTTTGATGTTTCAGGTGGTATCTTCACATATCATCATTTATTTTGCCATTTTACCATCTGGGTATCTGTTATCTTGATTTATTTGAATCCAATTTGATTAATTTTGCCCCATTTTAGTGTTCATTTCATCCTGTTTGTGTACTTGTGGGCAGGGTTGCACATGTTCATATCACTTTACCTTTTACATATCTATGATTTGCTTTACTTGCCATTTTGCAATCCGGGTGTCATTCTTTTTGGTTTATTTTGCACATCTATGTTTAATTTTATATGATATTCATTTGTGTTGTTATTTGTTTTCCTCAGTTGAGTTCTTTATAATATTATTATTATTGGCAATTTATGGTTCATAGATACAATAGGGGTCTGCACAATCTTGGACCACTCTGTTCGAAAATTGAAACCAAACCGTTGAAATTTCGTAAATAGCCGAGTTTTACTTCGGTTAAGTGACCCGTTTAGATTCCAACGGGTCTAAATCGAATTGGTTCGGTATCCAAGCGGTTTGTGTAGGTCTGTTTCCGGTTCCACCATGTTTCAGTTTTCGGTAGGATGAATGATCATAAGGTTGAGTAGGATTAGTGGGGGGTTTAAACTACGATATAAATGTGATCAGCTTTGTTTAAAGTCTCGGGCCTGATCTGTGGGTTTTCTTTTGTTTTAGATTAACCTCCTAGCAAGTGCTTCTAAGCACTCGAAACCCATAGTCAGTTTAAAAGCCATGAATACCGGGTTATACGGCGCGCATATTGGATGCAAGATGACGAGTGACTGGAGTTTTACAGGAGGATCACGGGCCATTATCGTACCAAACCCGAGAAGCTCCAATTTGCAACGAAGGAGCTTATGGTTACACGCGTCATGTAATTTTATAGTTAGAAAGCATAAGTTTAATTGGATGTTTAATCGTTTCCATGTGACTAAGTTACTATCGGTGCAGGGTTCACGAATCCACAGTTAGCGGGAGATGCTTTTACAATAGGAACCGCTGCTGTTCTTCCGTTCTACACCCTCATGGTTGCAGCTCCAAGAGCCGAATTGGTAAGCGTTCGTAATGCAATTACTAACAAAACAGTGAAACACACAGTGGCAGAGGTTTTAGGTGGCCCGGGGGAGCCCCGGCCCCCATTGATTTTCCGCTCATAGTGTTACTTTTACCAAAAGTTTCCGGAAAAAACTATTTGTAGTGTAAAATATTGGATTTTTAAGAGTCCGACCCCCTCTGATTTTTCGTTCAAGCTCCACCGCTGACAACATGAAATATCATCAAGTTTTGGGTAACGCTCTTAATAAACGGGTCGTGTTCGGGTTTACCTATTCAACCCATTAACCTGTAGAATATAAAATATATATATATATATATAATATAAGCTCAACCCGTTTAACCTTTTGTTAAAACCTGTTTGCACATTGAATATATAAAGTTGGAACTTCTCCTTTTGTTAGGATTTGTGTTTATGTTGTAGGTTGGCTGCAGGAGCAGACCTCCATTTCAAGTTAAATACATTCAACTACTCCATGCTATCATAGCTTCGGATGTTGCTTTTAGTTAATGAAGTTTTTGTGGTCTACAACGAAGAAACAACTAATAGTGTGCAGCAAAGGAGATTTTTTTTCTCATTTTTGCTTTCGGTTCAAGTTAAATATACTATATTATTCCCGGATAGGTGAACGTTTTTTCTCATTTTTGGTTATCTTATTTACTAGCAGGATATTAGACAATCTACTTTTGGTTGTTCCCATGACAAGGTTGGAAAAAGATTCACTCGTCATATATCAGCATGGATTTTTTGTTGTGCGCAAAGTACAATAAGCAGGAGCAAGCAACAAAACAGCCCTCGATAACTAAGCCAACTTTAATATTGTTAGGCAATAATCATGCATATTGTTGTTTAGTTCCAATGCTTCAACTCATATTTTGTGGATCAAAATTTCAAATAAAAAAACATATGTTGGATGCTTGCTTCTTTGAAAACATAGGTGGGTTGGCAGAGAATACTTTGGTGCGTGAACTCTTAACAGGGAATACAAAGCGCATGCCGTGTTTAGAAGAATTTAAAATCTTCGAAAAAAAGCGTTACATGTGCCAATGTAGGTGATCTTTGAACATTATAAATTAATGTAGCTGATTATATACTTATTTTTCCCGCACATCGTACATTATAAATAATTTTTTTACTTTAGTTGTTTACATCATTTAAAAAGTACAACCCGGGAAGCTCCCGGGTGATAACCTAGTTTAATTAATAAATAAGCCACTTCTTGATGCCTTTCAGTGCCGTATCCATCTATTACTCCAATCTACGGTAATTACCTGAAAAGTGTTTTAAAAAGGTTTTGTCAGCGGGAAATACTGAGTGAATCATTCTATTTTGCATAATGATGCATAGTTATTAATTACAGCATAAGAGCGATTACAATGGCTTCTATCTTATCTTTATCTGGCTCTATGTCACAATGGTGACGATGGTCATACCACTATTTAGATCAATGAACCTAAATAGTGACGATTATCCCTGTAGGTCAATGAACCTAACAGTGATTATCCCGAGTAGGTCAATGAACCTAACTGGGAGAAAATTAGTAATGTGCACAATACCCCACTAACCAGTAATTCAAGATATCCACGACTTAGTCCCTGTAATTATAACCTTGAAAATAATTTGAGGTATTGTAAAACAGTTGATAAAAAGAGAATGACTCACTTTATAAACATGCAGATTCATACAGGCAAAGTTTAGTCTACAGATAAGTCTTGATATATTGCAGATTTATACAGGCAGAGCTTAGCCTATTGATTTAGCCTTGTAACCTAGTGCACACGAACTAGGTAAATAACTAATACAGCTTTTACGATTACTCACGAGATTAAAACCCTCACAACGAATGACAAAGTGCAATCACTTAAACATCCATTGGATTCACAATGAAGGACAGGGTATTCCCCAAGTTCGGGTGGCACTCAACATCCTGTCGGAATCACAACGAATGACAAAGGATCACCCTAATGTGGGCAGCACTTAAACATCCATCGGATAGTTTCCATCGATCGGACATTGAATCGTAGCAGCGATTGAGTTAATACCCTGTATCGTAGCAGCATCCCCCTACTAATTAGTGTTTTTTATAGTAATTGGACGATATCTCAGCGTACGTTTGGAATTTGATCGTCGCTCAAATGTCAGAATTCAAGTGCCAAGGCCTGCTATTTATACACAAAATTGACATTTCTTACGGACCGTAACAATATTCCCTTACGGTCCGTAAGGGACACGTAAAGCTCATAGGTTTGCCGCGTGTGTTTCTAGCCTAGCTGAGTCAACGGAATCGATAAATTAAATTTTTACAACGTTTTATAAGGATAATCATCAAGTAGGGAATGCCCCCCCCCCCCCTGAGTTTTAGGGGCCCTGATCCTGATTCTGATTGTTCTGATAATTTTCGGGTTTGTGTAGAATTACTTGGGTGTCTCAATTAGGGTTTCCCTTTAGATAAAATAATAAAATAAATAGGACTTTTAATGAGGGTCGTTATATTCTCCCCACCTTAATAAAAATCTCGTCCTCGAGATTTACTAGAATAAGTAGGAATATTTTTTCTTCATCTTAGATTCCAGCTCCCAAATGTATTTGGATTATTATATTTCTTTTGGAATTATGTCACCTTTTAGTTAATAAAAATAATATTAGGGTAGATGACCCAGAATTGAAATATTAAATTTTGTGAATACGAGTTTTACAGTAAGTAGGATTCAATGGTTCAACTGAATTAGTTAAAGAATTTGATGTCAAATGAACGGGATTAAATGATATAATTTCCAAAGTGACTAGGTTTAAGCCAAAAGATATATGATCAATAGATATTTTAAAATGAATGTGAAGGATTTTTAGAATCAATAAAATTCTTTGTCAAAAGGAAGCTTACTTTGATTGGCAATTGAGGAAGACTTAGAATTGACAGGTTCAAAATGAAATAAAAGCATGAAAAATGATTTGTCAAATATCGAATTATGATATGAGAAAATCAATGTGCTGAGATGAGTGAATTGCAAAGATACACCAAAAGACAATAGAGTTAGTGTATCATTGTTTAGAGTTCCAAATTGTTTTTAATTGTGAAAAAATGTAATATATATTATTTGTATC
The DNA here is from genome assembly GCA_030545235.1 of Helianthus tuberosus. Lineage (NCBI taxonomy): Eukaryota > Viridiplantae > Streptophyta > Magnoliopsida > Asterales > Asteraceae > Helianthus > Helianthus tuberosus. The sequence continues at coordinate 21,486,539 of CM060451.1, read as the reverse complement.
CCTGTCTGAACCGTATCTGACATATCAAATATAAATACTATGTAATATATATTTTTGTTACACATTTTTACTTATATGTAAATGGTTACTGCTTTTAAGTATTTTACTATACTATGTAAAATAACTTATTTTTACTATGTAATATATATTACAAAATTCCGTAATGAAGTTATTATATTTACAAAATATTTTAGTATATTTTGTAAAAGAAATCACTATTATTTATAATGTTTTTATTTGTCCCTTTTATTTTATGAAAATATGTCTTCTCCAAAGTATGTATATTTTCATATATAATTAAAATTTACTAAATAAGTATGATGACTTAATTTATATATATTAACTAGTCATTATCATGGTGAATATTGGTTAGTGCTGCCTTGTTTAAGCATAGGTGATCAGTCCATGCCTAACTAAGGCTAGGCTATCCAATACCTGCCCTTGACAATAACCCTAGTATTAAAATAATCTTAATACTACTACTATTAATATATTATTATTAATAATGAAATTATCAATAATAAATAACTAAACAATAATTTTAAATAAGAGTATACCTCGAACATAGTTTTTAATATAATTTCTTTACCGCAATGGTTTAAAATATAGTAATACTATATTAGGTAATTCCATATATAATTAATTAAATTTATATATAATGTTTTTCGATCAACGATGATAGAGCAATAAATATTACGAAAGGCTCTATTGATATTGTAATAATTATTAAGAGATATACCGAAATATGAATTTGGGTATCATTATCTGAGCACATGATTATTTTAAGATTCCTTGTATAGAATAAAAACAAAGTGGATTTAATATAAATAATTAAATGATTAAATCCGAGATTAGCGCAAACTTCAGATTTGGTGAAAATGTTACCTCAAAGTGATTGTGATCATAGAAATGATTTAGTGAAGTTGAGGATCACACAAGCATGTTATAATTCAAGAGAATTAAAATGCTTGTTAGGATTATTTTGAATATGATGGTTTTAATTCATCATATGGAACTTTGAATTGAATATGTAATGTGAGCAAGTTCAAACAATTGAACTCGGTTTAAACAAAACGAGTTTAAATAAGAAAGTTCAGACATGGTCATAACAGAAACCATGGATGCCAAAGAAAATTGAGTTTTTTCAAAAATTTATTGACTTGATATTAAGAGTCATTGTTTAACAATAATGCGGTTCACCATGCCAAAATCAATTCTAACTAAAGGATATTTGAGTTTGGATAAAACGACAAATTAGAATGAAGCCCTCCAGTGGAATTCAGAATTTAAACGAACCACATGCGCAACAAACGGTGCATGTGTAACGTGTGGATTTACCAAGAAATGAAATGAATCAATATTCGCTACTATGAAATAAATCCTCCTGGTATGATGATCATTAGGGAAAGTAGAAACACGAAAGTTAATTTATTATATGCAAAAGTCAAAATTTCAACGAAAGAAATATAAGAACTTCTATCTGGAATTTCGTGTGATAACTGTTGTTAAATGACATTATCAGGGAATGTCAAATAAAATGAAATAGGGAATTTGCAAAAGTATATGACTCCTTTTTCAGTGCTAATACTTATGACTCTGATTAGACTGTGCACGGATGTTTATGAAATCCTGTCCTAGCGTACCTTAGAGATATTCATTTTGTAGGATCATGTGGCAAAGTGCCTCTTTTTTATTAGTAGTTCTTCTTACTGACGGAATTTTAACATTGGTGTCATCGTGCCCAATTTATATTTTCAAAAGGTATTGCCTCGAAAGTTGTGTGTAATATACTTCAACTTCTGTGGATTTATAATTTAAATTTTCATGTGTTTTCTTGTACCTTATCACAACTTTACATGTTTTTTACTTGCGTTAATAGTTTATGGTAACGTGTTAGAAATTCTTTGCACTTTCGATAGTATCCCAACTTAATGGGTTTCCTTTGTTTATTTTATCACATGAGCTACGAGACAGATGATTAAACGAAATAATGTTTTGATATCGGACACGTAAAGCTCATAGGTTTGCCGCGTGTGTTTCTAGCCTAGCTGAGTCAACGGAATCGATAAATTAAATTTTTACAACGTTTTATAAGGATAATCATCAAGTAGGGAATGCCCCCCCTGAGTTTTAGGGGCCCTGATCCTGATTCTGATTGTTCTGATAATTTTAGGGTTTGTGTAGAATTACTTGGGTGTCTCAATTAGGGTTTCCCTTTAGATAAAATAATAAAATAAATAGGACTTTTAATGAGGGTCGTTATAATTACTTGCCAATAGAATATCATCTACGTAAAGCACAAGTATAGCAAAATTACTCCCACTCATCTTGAGGTAGGTACATTGATCCACTTGGTTCTTCATAAAGCCTTGTGTCTTCATGACTTCATCAAACTTAAGATACCATTGACGTGATGCTTGCTTCAAACCGTATATGGATTTCTTCAGCTTGCAGACAAGATGTTCTTCACCTTCAGGTTTGAACCCTTTAGGTTGCTTCATGAACACGTCTTCATACAAGTCTCCATTGAGGAAAGCAGTCTTGACATCCATCTGATGCAACTCTAAATCAAAATGAGCTACTAGGGCCAAGACGATCCTTAAGGAATCTTTTCAAGAGAGACAGGTGAAAAGGTCTCTTGATAATCGATTCCCTATTTCTGAGTGTAGCCCTTTGCAATCAATCTTGCTTTATATCGTTCAACGCTTCCATCTGGATTTAGTTTTGTTTTGAAGACCTATTTATATCCTACGGGTTTAACACCATCGGGTAATTCAACCAAATCCCAAACGTCATTTTTCTTCATGGAGTCAAGCTCGTCATTCATAGCTTTGTTCCATTCAGAAGACTGATCACTACTAATGGCTTCATTGTAAGAGGTAGGATCGGTAAACTTTCCATCATCTGATACGGCTTCATCTAGGTAGGTTTCATAATCATCAAAATTAGTGGGCCTTCTCGCCCTAGATGACCTCCTAGGTTGATTCTCAACTTCGACATTTGAGGGTCCTTCATTCTCAGGTACATGCGGAGCGACATTTAATTCTGAATGAGTTGGAGGTGGTGTAGTGACATGCGGTTCAACATCGAGTACAAGAAGAGTAGTAATAGGAGGTAATGAAATGGACGAGTGTCTCCCCCCCCCCCCCCCCCGCGTCTTGTACTTCTTGTAAATCATTGTAAGGATTTTCACTGCTCCCACTGACCTTAAAGTCCTCAAGAAACGCGGCATGCTTGGTTTCTACAATACGAGTAACATGGGAAGGACAATAGAATCTATAACCCTTTGAGTGATCCGGATATCCAATAAAGAAACAACTTGTTGTTTTCATATCCAGTTTCTTTAAGAAAGGGTTATAAAGTTTAGCTTCGGCAAGACAACCCCATACTTTCATATATCTAAGACTCGGTTTCCTTCCTGTCCAAAGTTCATAAGGAGTTTTAGGGACAGACTTTGAAGGAACTCTATTGAGTATATGAACAGCTGCTTTTAAGGCCTCGGTCCAGAGGAATAAGGGCAAACCTGAGTTGGCTAACATACTGCATACCATGTCCATTAGGGTTCTATTTCTTCTCTCAGCAACACCGTTCTGCTGAGGAGTACCAGGCATAGTATATTGGTTCACGATCCCATGGCCCTTACAAAACTCATAAAATGGACCAGGAGCCTGACCCACGTCAGTATGTCGGCCATAATATTCGCCTCCTCTATCTGATCTAACAACTTTTATTTGACGATCTAATTGTTTTTCAACTTCAGCTTATAGTCTTTAAAAGTTGTGAGAGATTCAGATTTTTCTTTAATGAGATACAGGTGCATATAATGTGAATAATCATTAATAAACGTGATAAATGAAGTGTGTCCAGTTATGCCAGCGATGTTATAAGGGCCGCTAATATCAATATGAATGAGTTCTAATAAATTAGAGCTCCTAGTTACACCTTTCTTATTCGTTGATGTCATTTTACCTTTAAGGCATTTGACACATGTTCCAAAATCATTGAAATCAAGAGGTGGTAAGACCACATCCTTCATGAGTCGAGTTAAGTGTTCTCGTGAAATGTGGCCTAAACGTTGATGCCACAACATGGATGAAGTTTCTAAGTCTCGTTTGCGTTTTCTCTTTGTTAAGTTCTCATTAATATTATATGATAACAAAGACTTGGAAAAATCATCATCTAATTATAATCGATAGAGACCACCATCCAAGAAGCCATAACCAAATATTTGAGAATTAAAACTGATAGTAAGTTTGCCATGACCATGAGAAACTAGAAAACCGTCTACGTCTAACTTTGGTCCTGATACAAGATTCCCAGTAATCTCAGGAATATATAAGGTATCATAAAGTCTAATAGTTAAACCAATTTTCATAACTAAATCTAATGTTCCAACGGCCTCGACTACTAGCGGCTTTCCATTTCCCAGCTTAACCATTCTTTGGTTTCTTTCCAGCTTCCGGATTGTATGGAATCCCTGTAAGGAATTGGGTACATGAACCATAGAACCAGAATCAAACCACCAAGTATTAGATGGAACATTTAAATTAAAGGACTCAAGTATCACGAAAAGATTATCACCTTTCTTGGCTAGCCACTCCTTAAAGTCCGGGCAGTCCTTCTGCTTATGTCCCACCTTACGCAGAACTTGCAGTGAATCTTCCCTTTAGAGTCATTAGAGCCAGAAGCACTTGCACCTATATCCCGCTTTTGGACCTTTACATTAGGCTTCTTATTGTAGTTCCCCTTCCTTTTCTTCGAGTTAGCAGTCATCAGGTAAGCAACATCGGCTTTCTTTAGTTTCATACGTTCTTCTTCTTGCACGCACATGGAAATCAACTCGTTCATCTTCCATTGGTCCTTCTGAAGGTTATAGTTGACTTTGAATGCTTCATAAGATGCGGGCAGAGACGTCATGATAAAATGCACCAAAAAGCCATCACTAATCTCCATGCTTAATCCCTTGAGCTTTTAGGCCATGTCATTCATTTTCAGGATGTGCTCACGAATACCGCCGATCCCATTATACTTTGTAGTCACCAATTTCAGAATGAGGGTGCTGGCTTGCGCCTTAGACGTCCCTTGGAATTGAGCCTCCACATTAGTCAGATATTCCTTAGTTGTAGCAGCGTCAGGAATGGCTCCCCTGATAGCAGGACTTATCGAGTTTTTCATGAAGATAAGAGACAAGCGATTAGCTCTCTCCCACTTTTGATAGAGTAGTTTTTCAGCTTCAGTACTTTTATCAGTACGAGCAGGAGGAGCATTTTCAGTTAGCGCACAGTCAAACTCCATGAGTGAGAGAGTAAGTTTAAGAGAATCCTTCCATGAAGCATAGTTCGCACCAGTCAAAGTATCAATAGCCATAATAGGAGCTGATAGTGGATTAAAATGAGAAGAATAAGATACATTGCAAAAGAAGAAGCTAGAGTGACTTATGGGTAACCTAAAACTAAGGCAGGCGGAAATCAAGACCATTATACTAAGGAAGCTATGATAACGTTATTTATACACACCAATTTTAAATAAGGTTCTACTTGAATGACGGTTTTCGCTTTGGCTATGACCAATCATACAAGTACTATGAACAGTCAGACTGTGCAGATTAGGTGTAACACATCACCTTTTGGCAGAAGTTGAAACACCATAATTTTAGGCACAAGTCAAAGTTTGCGAGACATGAGAGTAACACATCACCTTTGGGCAGAAAATGAAACACTCATGCATTTTAGGGAGAAGTCATGTGTGTATCATATGAACAAATGTAATAAGGTAAGTGTTACACTATGTTTGTTCATATAATAAGGACGTACACCTAAGTGACTATGCTTAAGTTCACTAAATAACGCCACAAGTAAACACGTCACCTTTGGGCAGAAGTGAGAACTTGAAAAAAATGTTATTTTAGTTAAGCAATTTTTTAAATCAATCAAAAGAATTAGTTGAATGATTATTTAAAAGTTAGGTTTATAAAACATAATAGAGTAAGGTTTTATAAAACAAAATTATTTAATAATGAACATATGTTGAGAAAAGTTAACAGCATCTCATGTTGCACATGAATTCAATAAAATGCATGAATGCCACATTTGCCTTTAATGAAATTTTATAATTACAATAATAATGCTATCGCTCCACTTTCTCTGAATATATACATGCATCAGGGGCGGACATAAGGGTGGCCCAAGGTGGGCGGGCGCACCCCCGGGGAAAAAAAATTTAGTGCTAAGTTCCGTCGAAAATCTCGTCCGCACCCTTAGAAATTTTTCGTTCGCACCCCTTGGAATTTTCCGTCCGCACCCCTTATGTAAGTGATGATATTTTTCCTTTTTTTATAGCCGCATACACCACAACGATCAGACCTGGTAATGTAAAAATACCCCTTAACTCCGTTTCCGTAGTGTAAAAATACCCCGCAACTTCGTCTCCGTTATACAAAGGATACCCCTAGTCTAAAAAATAAAAAATTGGAATACCCCTAAATTTTTGGGCTAGTTCCGCCGCTGTTTATATAGAGAAATAGTTGCTTAAGAAAGTAGGTTTAGATGAAGTTTTGGATAGATTTCAAAAAATGAAAACCCGTAATGCGACGTTTTAATTATGTTTGTAACAAGGTTTGACATGTTTTGATGATTATATAAATTTAGTTTGATGTTCTTTTGTTTTACATGACCCGACCCGATACGAACCGACCCGATACGAACCGATGTTTTTACTTATATACGTTGGGGCCTAAAACTTTTAAAAATGTTCCGCACCCCTTTGGAAAAATTACTGGGTCCGCCACTCACATGCATCATTACATACAGTTAATTAATGACCCAATATGATTATAAAAAAAACAATATAAACAAATGATGGGCCTACGCATGAATATGAAAATCCAATATAAACAAATGATGGACACAGTTAATTCATTGCTTTATTCATGTCAGCCATTTTTTTTAGTTTTATTATTAGGGTTTGTTGCAGCCGTCACATAAAAGATAAATTAATTTTAATACAAACCAAAAAAATTTCAATCGAATTAATATTAACAGGTGTGAATTAATGAATGAAAAAACACACATCGTTTGACTAATTAGGTTTGTCTAGTTACATTAACATGATGCATGCACTTGACCGTAAACATGAATATGAGAATCTTTCTTAACTATTAAAAATATAATATAATACAAATCATAGCTGTCATGTTGAAGTTCAAGAAACCCATTCATGCTAAACGTGATTATACCAGTTTAATAAAAACTTAGTTTTTTTTTCAATTCTAAATCATAAGTGAATTTTAAGAACCGAGTAACATCGCTCTGATACCACATGTTAATCAGTTTTTTTAATATCTAATAGAAAAACACTTTAGGGATCTTGATATACCTGACAATCCAGTAGTGGTTAGAGATGAAGAAGAAGCCATCTTGATTGATTCCCGTTTAGGGTGAGCAGTTAGGATGGAGTTGAATACGAATTAGGTTATTGTAGTGAGGGGGTCGTAAACTATATGGTGTGTCTTTAGCGTTCCCAATAACCTGTATTTATATGCTTCACCCAAGGGGAAACCCTAATTAACTAGTACAGGTCTTTATGTCCATCAAATAAAGCCCAGTTAATTTTATAGGGATATTAAGGGATTGATCTAGTTATTAGATAAATGATCAATAAGGGCACCATAAATTATTTAATAATAATTTACGCTAACAGATTATGTTAAAGATCGATAGATCATCCTCATGTAAATCATGAACTTGAAAGTATAAGTTGTTTTTCTTGTTAAGTGATGATCAAAGTAAACATAAAGTCTTGTAAATCTATGATTTCAAGAATGATTTTTCAAGATATCAAGTTAAAAATACAAAGTTTACTTAATCTTGATTCTTAAAGGAATTAACCACATTTTTAGTGGTTAATCAAGTGTAGAAATATATATGTAACAAGAAAAACTCAAGAATAAACATTTTTAGAAAAATTAATTACAAGTTGTAAAGAACTAATTCCTTCAAAAATGAAGTTTTTAACTAAACAACCACACTTTAAAGGGTAACTAGGCTTACTAAACACACTAGTAAGTTACTACACATTTTTGTAAATTTTCAAGTTCATGAGGTATTAGTTTATGCTTGATTTTGGCAAATTGGTAAGTGTAGATTGATTTGTTATTGATTGTGATGATTTATAAAAGAAAATGATATGCTTTGAAAGCATGAAAACCTCCATTTTTAAGGGGAAACTATGGCAAAAAAATTTTAAAAATTAAACATTTAGGAGAATATTTTTAAACAAATATTTACAAGAGTATTTTAAACCAAGGATTTTTATATAAAGTTTGCCATAATTTTTGTTACAAAAATTATAAATGTTGGAGGTTGGTTTTTGTAAATAAAAGTGACTAAATATATATTTAGGAAATATAAATTTAGAAGTCACCATGTGTGTGATTATTTGTATATTATGTGTATTAGTTATATTATTTTAGGATTTGAAATAATATAACTCATCAAAATACCAAGAAATTACAATCCACAATATTACCAAAATTCCAAGAAATGAATACATAAATTATACCCAAACTATTGGTAAGACCGAACAAGAAATATAACTTAGGATAAATTACACTTTTCGTCCTTTATGTTGGTAGCAGATTGCAATGGATAACCTTTAACTTTAGTAATTACAGTCACAGTCCTTTATTTGGAAAACTCATTACACTCTACGTCCTTTAACCCTAACCAGGTTATAATTTTCAGTTAAATATGATATGTCAGTTGCGCATGGGGGTAATTTAGTCATTTTAAAAATATCTTTAACAAAAAAAATAATAAATGTATATAAAAACCCCTTTTCCCACAAGTCCCCTGAAAACCTACATCCCCTTCTTCTTCCTTCTTCTTCTTCTTCTTCTTCTTCTTCACTTACCCACCGCCACCACACCACACCATCATCACCTGCCACCGCCACCTCCACCGCCGGCAAGTCCATCCTCCACCTCGACCCCAACCCCCACTACGGCTCCCACTACTCCTCCCTCTCTCTCCTCGACCTCACCTCCTTCCTCACCTCCCAAACCCTAAATCCCCAAAATTCCGGCACCGAAGACGCACCGGATCACACCACCGTTGTCACTCGCACTATCTATTCAGATATCGAGATCTGTTTTATGATGATTCGGTTACAGAATATTCTAGAAAGTTTAATTTGGATGTTGCAGGACCTAGGGTTTTGATTTTTGCTGATGCTGCTGTGGATTTGTTGTTGAAATCGAGTGTTAATCAGTATGTTGAGTTTAAGAATATAGACGCGAGTTATGCGTGTGGTGGTTATGATGGGATGATCGTTTCGGATGAGGATTTGGATAGTTCATTTGGTGTGTTTTTGGAGAAGATGAAATTGCCTCAGAAGATTAAATCGTAATGTTTCTTTGCCTTTATGTTTCTCATTGTTGGTTGCCGATGACATCTGTTATATTTAAATCAAACCAATGTAATTTGATTAGGGAGATTGGATTTGATGGATTATGTAGGGTGTTTTTTTATTGTTAATGTTATATTTTAGAATGCTGAAATCTAGAAATAGGTAGCATATTAGTTAATTAAGATATAGGTGACACACCGTTGAACAAGGTTCAATTGTTAATAGTTGCATATAATGAGTTCTTATTTGCAGTAGTTAATGAGTTGTATGTTGGTGGTGGCAGTGGCAGTGGTTGTGATGGGGTGAGGGTGGGTAGTGGTGTGGTGGTTCGGTGGTGGTGGTGGTGTGTAAGTGGAGAAGAAGGAACAAGGGGATGTGGGTTTTCAGGTTTGTGGAAGAGAAATGGGTTTATACTTTATATATATATATATATATATATATATATATATATATATATATATATATATATATATATATATATATATATTGTTAAAGATACTTCTAAAATGACTAAAGTACCCTCATGTGCAATGCACATGTCATATTTAACTGAAAATTATAACCTGGTTAGGGCTAAAGGACGTAGAGTGTAATGAGTTTTCCAAATAAAGGACTGTGGCTGTAATTATTAAAGGTAAAGGTCATCCATTACAACTAGCTACAAACATAAAGGACGAAAAGTGTAATTTTTCCTATAACTTACAAAAATATTCCAGAAAATTAATTCATAAGTGTATTTTAGTAATTAGTATTTTGGACACCATGAAAACAAAAATATGATTTTTACAATTATCACAAAATATATCATATTTTTTACAAGGAGAAAATACATTACTTTTAGTAAGTAAAATATATATTTGATATATTATTTTTGGGAGAAAATATATATTTTTTTGAATAAACATGAAATACATTATTTTTGGGTGAGAAATAAGTTTATATATATATATATATATATATATATATATTCCAAATTAAACTTGAAAATATATTATTTTTGAGACTTATATGAAATTTATAAATATTTTGCCAATGGAAAAATTATAAGTAATTTTTCTATGTAATATTTGTTAAAATATATATTTTGAGAATATATATTGATGTATTTTTATTAGAAATATTATTCCGGAAAAGTTAATACAAAAATTAAGTATGAGGTACTTAATAATTACAAGAAAATACGTATTCTCGTACGTATAAATACACACCGAAATACGCTACTGAAACTTGGCAAAAATATACAAGTATAAGAATACGAATATAAATACACCCATCCTTGAGGAATTATTCATGTACAAATACATAAGTGTGACAAGTTAAAATATATTATTTTAACCATTATTCCAAAATTTAATAAATATAATTTAAGTTAAAATATTTATTAGTTTGACAAATAATTATATAACTTGGAATAATTTTGATGACACAATAAAACGTAACTCAAAGACACTAATTAATACTAAGTCAAGACACGACCGGCTCGTCTAATAAACCGTAGTACGTTGTAGGTAGTCGAGTACACCAGAAGAAGCTTTGAGTTACAATTGGATACGAAGAACGTAGGATTGTGAGTTCATGCCCCCCATTTATTTTAACTGTTTTTGTTTTATAACTTCAGGGGTGAAGTACATGTTACAAAATGTTTACAAACGATTACAATTGGTATGGTTAGCTACGAAATGTACTGTTAGATCATGTGCATGGGTAGGCGCACTCTTAAGACCATTAATCCTCGTATAAGGACCGAGGGACATGAGTGATAGATCTATTTGGGTGTAGCAAGCCCACACCCATGTGGACCGGGGTTTGGCCCATGAGGTGACTATGTCTTACAGCCGGAAGCCCGGTACAAAATTTGCTAGATTTGAGCCTTCCTACGCCGTTGCACACATGTTAATGGCCTTGCAAACCATTAATTGATCTATTTCCTTGTTTGCTTTTGATGCGCGTGCAGCGTTATATAATTTTATATATATTTTAGCCCTTTTTAACACTTTAGTCAAGTTTTAAATTTATAAAACACGATATTCTACTAGCACTAAACACACATATGGGCAAGTGCACCCATCGTGAGCGTAGTATAGCGTTGGTAAGATACCGAGGTCGTCCAATGACACAAGAGCTTTTAGTACCGGTTTATCCTCAACGTCTAATCAAATCAAAATTTTAGAAAAATGTTTTAAAAATAAAAACTAAAATTGCTAAAAATAAAAATAAAAGTAAAAACAGATAGACAAGATGAATCACTTGGATCCAACTCGCCTTTAGTGTAACCTTTGATGTTTTTCGCACTTTTGCACTTTTTAAGAGATTATCTTAGTTATAGTAGTAGGCCCCTCTTTTGAAGGTGACGTTACCCTCAACCCAGTAGTTTGAGTCAACAAGGATACAATCCTAAAGAGTTGGATTATTGAAAGATAATTAATTAAGTTATTAATGCGTAATATGGTATGGCCCCTCTTTTGAAGGTGACGTTACCCTCGGCTAAGTGGTTTAAGTCAGCAGGGATACAATCCCAAATAGCCGGGTTAAAGTATTAATAGTAGTTTACATATGAGGGGATCAAGCCATTCGCACCCCCGCCATCCAATACCGGTGGGTATTGAAGGAGGTCCTAGTAGGCTTGACCCAGGTCCTTGCAGGATCTATACAATGAACAAGGCAAGAACCTTACCAAACCATTCCCTTAACCCCCGACCAGGTAGCCAACATATCTCTATATAGACCATAGATATATGAATGGTGTAAATCTTTTATTTTATATAGACAGTAAAATAACGCCAAGACACCACGGATAAATGATAAGGAAGTTTCACCTTCAACATAAGAAAACTAATTATTAAAGTCATTAATACAAAACCAAATAAAAAGTGCGAAAAGATTAAAAAACAAAAGTATTACACTAAATGCTTGTCTTCACTAAGTGATGTAAGAGACTTAGGTAAACATGGGCTTTGATTGTCAAGAACTCTTACTATCAATATTGGATCCCGAGACTACTACACACACTTTATGATGGATGATGGATGATGGTGGTGGATGTGGGTGTTGTGATGGTGGTGGAGTGTGGGTGAAGTGGGAGAGAGGTGGTTTGCCAATGGATTCCTTTGAAGTGAACCAAGCACCCCTATTTATAGCCTGCACAGAAGCCCAGACACGGCCCCGTGTCCATCCACTTTCCCTTTCTTCATTAATTGCAGTTTGTCTGTATTAGCTCCACACGCCCCCGTGTCCGCTGAGCACGGCCCCGTGTGCAGAAGCGTATCGGTACTATCAAGATTTGCTTGGATTCTGCGAATCTTAGCGTTGACCACGGCCGTGTTGAGCTGGGCACGCCCCCGTGTTGGGAAATAGAAGCTTCTACAACTTTGTCTTTTCTGCAGACACCTGAGCACACCCCTGTGTCCGCTGGGCACGGGGCGTGTTCAGCCTTCTGAACTTTTGTTTTTGCTTGAGAAGATGCTGTCGAGGGGTCGGGCATGCCACATTTATTCCTTTTCTTGTAATTATGTTAGATTTTGCTGCATATTTGCTTCTTTTGTTCATTTACGCTCATTTAATCCTGAAAATACAAAAGGAAGACAGAAGCACACTTTTTCCAACATTAGTACTAAAAAAGGGTTAGTTTTATGCCTCATTTGATGTAATTTATATGTTGCATTTTACACACATCAAATACCCCCACACTTGAATCTTTGCTTGTCCTCAAGCAAAACTCTTTATAATGTGGCTTACACACCCAAATGGAATGGGTAGAAGAGAAGTTTTTGGGCTTGTCTTGAGTGTCGGGATTCCAAGATCTTTATTTAGGCTTTATTTTTATGTTATTTACAATCCTATTCGTTATGATTTATTTAGAACGTTTCATAAGAGAAATTACTTATTTGGGCATAACATGCCTCTTTAAAATTCCATTTATATACAACTTCACATACCTCACAGGAGATCACTCAACACTCGGCCGAAGATGTATTTTTGTGAAACACTCGAGACCGGCATGGAACTTACTTCTACCATATGCTTGCCAAGCAATCAATCCTACTCCTTTTTAAATATAAACCTTTGTAAATATCAAGACGACTTGGGGAAGGGTTAGGCTTGGGTTAAAGGTAGGTGGTTTTTGGGTTAGTGATTAGTAAAAAGGGCGAAAGGCGTAAAAAGCGTCGGTTTTCGTAAAACTTTTTATTTTTGTGACTTTTTATTCAAACGAAGCATTTTCAAACAAAGTTTCTTTTGGGGAACTTGTTTGTTTATTTCTATACTTCATATCTATATATATTGATAAGGAATGTCACATGAAAGCCGAGCTTTTTACTAAAATAAAGGGTTCAAAATAAAAAGGGTTTTTTTGGCGGGTAAATGGTGTTTGTTTTGTGGGTTTAGAAATGAAAAGGTTTAGGCTCAAAGGGGTTAACTAGGGGGATTTTGGGTAGGTGGTAAAAAAAAAAAAAAAAAATAATGGTGTTGAAAGGAAAAAGTTGGTAAGGACCAGGAATGTATCATCATGGCAAGTTCTAGAGTCGTAAGAAACCAAGCGGCTATACACACAAGAAACGAAAGATGAGCATTTAGTTTAAAGATGTGTATTTGTATGCTCAATAAAGGCTCAAAACTCGCTTTTTGTGGGAATGGGTTTTTTAATGTGATCAAGTATATATAATCAAATTTTAACTAGATTTGTCATGCTGTTTCATAATTTTCTTATGTTGGTTCTTTTTATCACGACGCTATCGGTTGTAAATTTGTAAAAATATAACCTTTTTAGAACTTGTTATTCCCAATTTAAACCAAGACAAGTAAAAAAATGAAAAGTTTTTGAAAAAAAATTGGGGTGTTTAGCGGTTCCAATAGAGTTTTGTGTAAGGCTTATAATTAGGACTAGCAAAATTCAAGGTTTTAGCACCCCCCCCCCCCCGCACTTAAATTACATATTGTCCTCAATGTGTCCCAAAAATAAGTTTTTAGGTTGATTGAATGTGTAAAAAGGTGTGTTAAAAAGAAAAATTTATGTTACTGTGCATCTGGACACGGGCCCGTGGTGACCGGGCACGGCCCCGTGTTCAGATTGCTAGTATCAGAAAGTAACAGAAGGCTGGGCACGAGGGCGTGTTCAGCGAACACGCCCCGTGTCCAGGTACCTGAACTGGGCGTTTTTCTGCAGACTATTGAGCACGGGGCGTGTTGGCTGAGCACGGCCCGTGCTGAACTTGCTGTAATGAAGAAAATGTGTCGGGAGGCTCTGTTTTTTTGCATGGGGTGTTGGTTCAAGTTTCCCTTAGTATCCTTCACCATCCCGAGTGTGTTTTACTCATTACAACATCATCCAAACACCATTTAAAAATTCAAAACCATCATTCATTAAAGAGAAGATTACAATAAGTTCCTAGAAAATAAAAGCATAAACTAAAACTTAGATAAGTAGGTCAAGAAACACAAGAAATCTAAAACCGCAAAGAAGTCCTAGCCTATAGTGTATTTTAAGAGCAAAATTTCCGACGAAGATAATTTTCTAAGTTGAATAAGGCTTGAAGAACTTCTTCTCCGGGTATGGTCCCTCACATGTCGTTGAGCCATTCTTCTATCTCCCGAGGGAGAAGAAAGGCGGGCTCATTGGCATCATCATTTTGAGGGGGTGTAACTTCCACCGGAACTTCTTGCAAATTCTCAAGAGGAGGTTCCGCGGGGATGTCATCCCACCCGGTGGGGTTAATGACTCCAAGGGCTAAGTTCCAATCCTCTTGGGGAAGGATTGGTTCCATG
The DNA here is from genome assembly GCA_030545235.1 of Helianthus tuberosus. Classification (NCBI taxonomy): domain Eukaryota; kingdom Viridiplantae; phylum Streptophyta; class Magnoliopsida; order Asterales; family Asteraceae; genus Helianthus; species Helianthus tuberosus. The sequence continues at coordinate 21,471,374 of CM060451.1, read as the reverse complement.
GGAGGTGTCACAAGAATGTTCAACCTCTGGTGCAAGAGGTTGATTTCTTGGAAACTATTTTCCAGCACCACCGTCAGATAATTTATACGGTCGATCAGGACCTCTTCTACAGATGTCATTTTCTCAAGAGCGTCTCGTAGTGCCATCACATAGCGTACAAGAGTTGCTTCGATTAAAGGCCTTCGTTCCCCACGACTGTTTCTAGAATGTGCTGAAGAGGTTCCACTGTTTTTGTCACGGCCCCCGTCTCGGTTTGACCCGGTTCAGGAGCCGCGGGACAGAAATCCCGTGGTATTTATTTAATTTGGCAGCGGAATTATTAACAGGATCGATTAAAACTTGAAAATACCCGTTTATTTTATTTCATAATTCGGGATAAAACCCCGGTAGTTTACAATAAGGTGATTTCACTGGGAAATCTTTATTTTACAAAACATGTTTCTTTATTTATATTGAGCCACTTCCTTAAGCTTGTAGTGCTTCGCGGCACTTTTCCTGGATCACAACAAATCACCTGAAACATGTTTGAAAAAGGTTTTGTCAGCGAGGAAATACTGGTGAATCGTTCTTTTTACTAAAAACGACGCGTTTGTTATAATTTACAGTATTAAGAGCGATTACAATGTTTATACATATCAATCATCTACCCACGGTATTTATCACTCGACCACCTATTGGCTATCTCGTTGTCCAATGGTGTCTATGATTATGGTCATATCACCCCTTGGCTAACCCGTTGTCCAATGGTGACGGTTATCAAGTATTGTATACAAAACCCCATATACCAGCTGTAATTTGGAGAATACAAAGGCTTAATCCCTGTAATTATAACATTGAAAGCAAACATGATTTTGAAATCAAATTTGATAAAAAGAGAATGACTCACATTGCAGATTTATTCGGGCATAGTTTAGCATACTGATAAGCCTGGTAACCTAATTTAACAATAATGCACCCGAAACTAGGTCAGTAACTAATACAACATTTACGATAACTCACGAGATGAAAACCTTCACAACGAATGACAAAGCGCGATACTTAAACATCCATCGAATTCACGACGAATGACAAAGTATAAACCCTAATTTGGGCAGCACTTAAACATCCATTGGATAGTTTCAATCGATTGGACATTGAATTGTAGCAGTGATCGAGTTATTACCCTGTTATCGCGGTGGAAATTCGAGATTGTGTGTGTTTCTGTAGTCTTTGGATGATATCTCAGTGCATGAATCGAATTTTAACGTCGAACCAACGCGTAATTGCAAGTGCCAATGTCTACTATATATACTGGAAAAAGGGCGCCCTCACGTGGCGCGAGGGGCCTTCGCGTGGCGCGAGGGGTACCACCCTAGCATAGGGTAGCCCCGTGTCCCAGTAGCTCAGGTGAGTTGGTCGTTCGTTCGAATTCTTTTTACACGTAAAACTGTTTAGATAATACTAACGGGAATTTACCCCCCCCCCCCTGAGTTTTAGGGGCCCTGATCCTGATTCCGATTGTTCTAAAAATTTAAGGGGTTATGCAGAATTACTTGGGGGTCTTAATTAGGGTTTCCTATTGGACAAAATAAAATAATAAATAGGACTTTTGATGAGAGTTGTTACATCCCCCCCACCTTAATAAAAATCTTGTCCTCGAGATTTACTGGAATAATTGAGGATATTTCCGTTTCATTTCTGATTCTAGCTCCCAAGTATATTCAGGTCCTCTCCTTGAATCCCATTTGACTTTGACCAGCACTAGTCGTTTGTGCTTGAGAAACTTGATCTTTCGGTCTTCTATTTGAAGTGGTTTTTCTACGAATTTTAACTTATCATTTACCTCTATGTCTTGAAGAGGTACCACCAGGGATTCGTCTAATAGACATTTCTTGAGATTGGATACATGAAATACATCATGTACTCCAGCTAGTTCTTCTGGTAGTTGTAAGCGATAGGCAACTGGTCCTATACGTTGGATTACTGGAAATGGTCCTATGTATCGTGGACTTAGCTTTCCTTTCTTACCGAACAGAACTACTCCTTTCCAAGGAGAAACTTTCAAAAGTACCTTATATCCGACTTGAAATTCCAGTGGCTTGCGTCGATTATCGGCATAACTCTTTTGACGATCTCGAGCAGTCTTTAGTCTTTCCTTGATTTGAATAATCTTGTCGGTGGTCTCTTGCACAATTTCAGGACCTGATAATTGACTTTCTCCTATTTCTGCCCAGCAAACCGGAGTTCTGCATTTGCGTCCATACAGTGTTTCGAATGGGGCAGCTTCGATACTTGCATGATAACTATTATTATAGGAGAATTCGATCGAAGGTAGGTGGTTGTCCCAGTTTCCACCAAAATCTATTACACATGCCCGGAGCATGTCTTCCAGGGTTTGTATTGTCCTTTCACTTTGTCTGTCTGTTTGTGGATGATATGTCGTACTTAAATTTAGTCGGGTTCCCATTGCTTCCTGGACACTTTTCCAGAAGTGGGAAGTGAAACGACTATCCCTATCCGATACAATGGAGAGTGGAACTCCATGTAAGGATACTACTCCGTCTACATACAACTTGGCTAACCTTTCCATGCTAAAGGTTTCCTTCATGGGTAGAAAATGAGCTGACTTGGTTAATCGATCCACAATTACCCAAATCGCATCATTACCTTTTCTGGTTTTGGGTAACTTAGTAACAAAGTCCATTGTTATGAGTTCCCATTTCCATACAGGCATTTCTAGTTGTTGAAGTATACCCGAAGGTTTCTGGTGTTCTGCTTTAACTTGTGAACAAGTAAGACACTTAGAAACATATCTAGCTATGTCCTTTTTCATTTCTATCCACCAGAAATTATTTCTTAAATCTTGGTACATTTTATTGTTTCCTGGATGCATGGTATACCTAGATTTATGAGCTTCTTCTAAAATTTTATCTCTTAATTCTCCTTGTTTAGGTACCCAAATCCTTTTCTTATGGAATCTCCAAATTCCATCATTTCCTTGCTCTAATTCTTTTATTCGTCCTTTCATTCCTTCAGCATCGTCCTTGATTGCTGTTTCTTGAACATTCTTTAGTTGTTCCATTAAATCTAACTGTAGATTTAATCTAAGAGCACGAACCCGTCGTTGTTTCTCATGATACTTACGACTTAAGGCATCTGTAACTACATTTGCCTTTCCTTCGTGATACTGAATATCACAGTCGTAGTCGCTTAGTATTTCCATCCATCTCCTTTGTCTCATGTTTAATTCTTTTTGCCCAAATATGTACCTTAAACTTTTATGATCCGTATAGACAGTAAACTTACTTCCATACAGATAATGTCTCCAATTTTTAAGGGCAAAAATTATGGCTCATAATTCTAAGTCGTGAGTCGTATAGTTTTCCTCGTGCTTTTTCAATTGTCTTGAAGCATACGCAATTACCTTCTTGTGTTGCATTAGCACACATCCTAATCCTAGCTTAGAGGCATCACAATATACTTCAAAATCTTCATTTCCTTCTGGTAAGGCTAGAATTGGGGCATTGGTTAACTTTTGCTTCAAAATCCTAAAAGCCTCTTCTTGCCTAGGTCCCCATTCAAACTTAACCGCTTTACAGGTTAGCTTAGTTAATGGCACCGCTATTTTAGAAAAATCCTTAATAAAGCGCCTATAGTATCCAGATAATCCTAAAAAGCTTCTAATTTCCATGGCTGACTGTGGGACCTTCCATTTAGTAATTGCTTCTATTTTAGAGGGATCTACGTGAATACCTTCGTGGTTCACCATGTGTCCTAAAAATTGCACTTCCTGTAACCAAAATTCACACTTCAAGAATTTGGCGTAAAGCTTTTCTTTTCTTAACAAAGTTAAGAGTGCATGCAAGTGCTGACAATGCTCGTCCTGACTTTTGGAATAAATAAGTATATCGTCGATGAAGACAATTACAAATTTATCCAAGTACGGTTTACAGATTCTATTCATCATGTCCATAAATGTTGCAGGTGCATTCGTTAATCCGAAGGGCATGACTGTAAATTCGTAATGACCATACCTAGTTCTGAAAGGAGTTTTAGGTATGTCTTCTTCTTGTACCTTTAATTGATGATATCCGGAGCATAAGTCGATCTTAGAAAAGTATCTAGCTCCTTGAAGTTGATCGAAAAGATCATCAATCCTAGGTAATGGGTATCGATTCTTAATTGTAACCTTATTCAGTTCCCTGTAATCGATACACATTCGCATCGAACCATCCTTTTTCTTTACAAACAACATTGGTGCTCCCCAAGGGGATGAACTAGGTTGTATGAATCCTTTACTTAACAATTCATCTAATTGTTTCGTTAGTTCTAACATTTCTGTGGGTGCTAACCGATAAGGTGCCTTGGCTATCGGTGTAGTTCCAGGAATTAAATGAATTCTAAATTCTACTTCCCTATTTGGTGGTAATCCTGGTAACTCTTCTGGGAATACATCTGGGTATTCTGAGACTACAGGAATCTCCTTAAGTTCTTTATCCTTAGTACTAATGATTACTGAAATCATATATACTATTCCTTGCTTTCGTTCATAACTAGCAACTTTCATTACTGAAATGAACTTCATGGGTTTACGTGGCTTATCTCCTGTAATCACAATCACTTCTCCGGTGGGTGCCCGAATCTCTATAGAGTTCTTATCACAAAGGATTCGAGCATGGTTGGCTATTAACCAATCCATTCCTAACACAACATCGAACCCAGCTAAATTCATTGGTAATAGGTTTTCATGAAATTTATGACCTAAAAGTTCTATATTTTCTTTTTGCAAAACCTTATCTATGTTAATAGAATTCCCATCTGCCGTTTCGACTGTAAAATCTGCCTAAGGTTGATTAAGGGTAAGTTAAAAGCTTGGCAAAATGAAGTATTTATAAAACTTTGGTTTGCACCAGAGTCAAATAATACTTTTGCGTAAACGTTGTGAACTAGGAACGTACCAGCTATCACATCTGGAATGAGTTCTGCCTCCTGAGTAGTTAATTGGAATGCTCGAACATTCTTCTTGGTAGCTCGGTCGGTAGGTTTGGCTTTATTGTCTGCTAGTTTGACCAACTTAGGGCATTCTGGTTTGAAATGCCCAGCTTCTCCACAGTTATAGCAGACCCTTGTTTTCTTTCTGCAGTCTTCTTCACGATGTCCTACAACTTTGCAAAAGTTGCAGGTTACATTGCATTTTCCAAAATGTTTCTTTCTGCAATTCCTGCAGAACGGCGGAGTTGAGGATTGCCCGGTTCCTTTCTTCTTGAAGTTGCTATTATTACCCACACAAAATCCTTGGGTAATTTTCTGAGCTAATTCCTTCTTCCGGTTTTCATCTCTTGTGCGTACCAGCTCGTCAGTTAGGGTGTTAGCTAATTCTACCGCATCGTCAATAGTGCGAGGTCTCGCAGCTTTAACGATATTACGGATTTCACCAATCAATCCCCAAATATAGCGAGAAATAAGTACCGGTTCTGGCGAAGCCAGTGTTGGTACCACTCTAGCATATTCGAAGAATGTCGAAGTATATCCTCGACAATCTACACCAATCATTCGATGGTTTAGGAACTTATTCTCCATTTGTTCCTTTTCATATTTAGGGCAGAATTTTCTTTCTATTAGTTGCTTAAATTCTTCCCAACTCATGGCATAGGCCGTATTTCTTCCTTTGGCTTGAAGTACCGTATTCCACCATTCTAGCGCCCCTTCTTTAAAAAGATTCGACGCATACATAACCTTGTCTTCCTCAGCACATTTACTTATCATGATTACTGCTTAAGTTTTCTCTAACCAACGCAGTGCCGCAGTCGCCCCTTCATTGCCTGCGAACTCAGCAGGTTTACAGGCAAGGAATTCTTTGTAAGTGCAACCAGACGTTGCAGCTTTCATTTTCTTAGGGAGTGGGGCCTGCCATGGATCATTATCGTGATTAGTATGATTACTGCCTTCATTTACACTATTACTGAAGTTATCTTCATGAGTACGTTTGCTAGGAATAATTTGTTGAGGTTCAACAGGTTTCTGGGCAGCAGCAAGGATTGCTGGAATAGCATTGGCTATTCCTTGAGCAACAATATTTTCTATATCTTGCCTATTCAAAAATTGATCTTCGTGGTGTTGCTCAGATTGGTTAATCTCGTTAACTGGTTCATTATTAGCGTTTTCCATCTGATAATTAATATATATAATTTATTAGTATAGAGTAAATAACAATTATACACAAAACAATCATACAAATTTCACAACACACACATATATATCCAAAATTATCGATTCCTCGATTTCCCTTTTTATATATCATATTATGCATCCATACACACTGTTATTTTACAAAGTTTTATTTTTATTTTACAAGATTATATTTTTATTACTATTATTATTATTATACAATCACAGCTACGTTCTCACACCATCTCTTCTGCTGATATTTCAGAAACGACGCCCCCTCTCGTCGTACTTCCAGGAGATTTGCTCTCCCACCTCCCGAATCCTATTCCCTGCACCTATCAGCTCCTCGCCAAAATGGCGGAGTTCAGCTAAATTTTCATTGCTCGATGGTGGGTTTGGTATAGGTTCTGGGTTGAACTGAGGGAAAAAGGTATAAGGGTTATTTAGGAGGTTTTGAAACTGCCAGTCGTTGGTCCACCATTCGTCCATTTCTCCTAAAGGTTGAGTATGGATTAAAGGTTCTGGGATGGCTGGTTCCAAATTTATTGGAAGTTGAGTTTCGGCAGGATAAGGGTAAAGGTTGGTATTGATAGGTCTAATGATATCACAGCTTGCCAATATGCGATCCAACTCCTCTTGTAATGGCAACTCCTCGACTTGTTTAGAACTTTCCCCAATTTCCATTTCTACTTGCCTGGAATCTTCTCCGATCGCAATTCCTTTTCCTTTATATATGGGATTCTCTATTTTGAGAACCTTTCTAGTTGCTGGTTTCCTCCTGCGTACACGCCTCCAGCCTACAAATCTTCTCCTTTTCTTAGGCTTTGGTTTCTCCAGAGGTGGAGCGTGGAATTCCATAGGTTCTTCCACATCGGGTATGTAACCAGTAAAGTCTTTGGAAACTTCCACTTTCACCGGATAGAGATTGAGATTCCGAAGGGCTTCAGATAACTCATTCATGCTGTTTAACATATATGCAAAAAAAATGCACAAAAATGCTAAGTTAAAATTTTATAACAAAATTTCACAGATAAACATTCAAGTATTATTGCATACCGTGTGACTAATTTAATACAAAGGACAACTGACAATTCAAACATACTAGGGTTTATTGTAAACTTATTTATTTACTTGGTAAAGTTTCTGGCTTGTAGGTGATATGGGTGCTAGTACTGGGTCAGGGTATTTAAATGTTAGCATTTACTGCTACCGTAGCTAACATATAGAGATCTGCCCATTTTTCATCTAATTCGTCTTCCCATGGTGGATTACTGCCTAGTTTCTGGATTTCCTGATTACTCCTCAATTCTTTTGATTGTGATTTCTTTATTTTCTCTTGACTTTTCCTAATAATCAAACTTCTTTTATTAGGAGAAAGTGGTTCCTCAAACTGTGCCTTACGGACAAATATTCCTTCCTCAGTATTTGTTGGCATTTTGAGGATGAAGATCCTTTTTTCTTTCGGTGAAGTATCTAATTTATGGTAGATATCCGAAAGTCTTTTCTTACCCATACTGTAAACAAATATTCAAATAATAAAACACGTAATCACAAAAATGGCAATCAGTAAAATTAAGTGTTTTCTAAATACTTAATTGGCTTAAATCAGTGGCTCTGATACCACTTTTTTCTGTCACGGCCCCCGTCTCGGTTTGACCCGGTTCAGGAGCCGCGGGACAGAAATCCCGTGGTATTTATTTAATTTGGCAGCGGAATTATTAACAGGATCGATTAAAACTTGAAAATACCCGTTTATTTTATTTCATAATTCGGGATAAAACCCCGGTAGTTTACAATAAGGTGATTTCACTGGTAAATCTTTATTTTACAAAACATGTTTCTTTATTTATATTGATCCACTTCCTTAAGCTTGTAGTGCTTCGAGACACTTTTCCTGGATCACAACAGATCACCTGAAATATGTTTGAAAAAGGTTTTGTCAGCGGGGAAATACTGGTGAATCATTCTTTTTACTAAAAACGACGCGTTTGTTATAATTTACAGTATTAAGAGCGATTACAATGTTTATACGTATCAATCATCTACCCACGGTATTTATCACTCGACCACCTATTGGCTATCTCGTTGTCCAATGGTGTCTGTGATTATGGTCATATCACCCCTTGGCTAACCTGTTGTCCAATGGTGACGGTTATCAAGTATTGTATACAAAACCCCACATACCAGGTCAGTAACTAATACAACATTTACGATAACTCACGAGATGAAAACCTTCACAACGAATGACAAAGCGCGATACTTAAACATCCATCGAATTCACGATGAATGACAAAGTATAAACCCTAATTTGGGCAGCACTTAAACATCCATTGGATAGTTTCAATCGATCGGACATTGAATCGTAGCAGCGATCGAGTTATTACCCTGTTATCGTGGCGGAAATTCGAGATTGTGTGTGTTTCTGTAGTATTTGGATGATATCTCATTGCATGAAACGAATTTTAACGTCGAACCAACGTGTAATTGCAAGTGCCAATGTCTACTATATATACTGGAAAAAGGGCGCCCTCACGTGGCGCGAGGGGCCTTCGCGTGGCGCTAGGGGTACCACCCTAGCATAGGGTAGCCCCGTGTCCCAGTAGCTCAGGTGAGTTGGTCGTTCGTTCGAATTCTTTTTACACGTAAAACTGTTTAGATAATACTAACGGGAATTTACCCCCCCCCCCCCCCCCCGAGTTTTAGGGGCCCTGATCCTGATTCCGATTGTTCTAAAAATTTAAGGGGTTATGCAGAATTACTTGGGGGTCTTAATTAGGGTTTCCTATTGGACAAAATAAAATAATAAATAGGACTTTTGATGAGAGTTGTTACAGTTTTGGCTTGACATTCTATGAAAAATAAAACGAAAAGAGTTCATTTTGATGAAACATTACCTCAAACACGGCCCCGTGTTCACCTCTCTGCAGATTTTTGGAACAAGGAATCTTGGAGCTTTAAATTATTTTTCTGACTTTTGAAGCATTTTTAAGCGGAAATAACTTAAAACAGTGTTGAAAAACTTACTTTTAACAAGATTCCTTGAATAAAAATCTAACAAATATTACAATAAAGCTTGAAAACATGGAGGTTTTAAGCTTTAATGGAGGTTTTGAGGAGAAAATGAATAAGAAGGCAATGGACATAAGTAGAAAAGACAAGATGGTTGTTGAGAACCTTCTTTAGAATATACCTAGTATGGTATGTGTGAAGATCCCACCAAATCTCTGTCTTTGGAGTGGTCCAAGAGTGCAGGAATCTTGCTGCATTTATAGAAAACGACAGCACGCTGGACACGACCCCGTGTTCGGCTGGACACGGCCCCGTGTGCAGACGAGATTTTGACACTTTTTGTCCGTATTTTGACCGAAAGTCAGACGAGAATCTTTTGGTGGACACAGGGGCGTGCTGACCTGGACACGGCCCCGTGTCTAGAAGTTGTTTATGAAGTTTTGTCTATTTTCAAGGAACTTATCCAGATCAGGTGGTTCCTTACTGGATGAAACAACACCGAAGTGCCTGAGATACCTTAGTTTCCCTAGTTTTAGACGAGAACGCAAGAGGTTATCGGAAAGGGTGATTCCTATGCTAACTGTAGGTGGAGAAGTCCAACCCTTATTGTCACACCGTCAAAATCCACACGCGGAGTATCACCGCCTGGAGGCGTGACTGACCAGGATCAAGCCACCAATCATATTGAACCTAACAAGTAATACGTAAAATTCAACCACACAATATGAAAGGTGTTTCAAACCAAAACGCAGTTAAGTGTTTAGCGGAAGCATGATTGTAAAACCCAAGGTAAGTATTAAGTATGAAATTAAGTAATGTTTTTAGCATGGCACACACTGTCATGTCCCACAACGACTGCGCCTCCCTGTGCAAGCTCCATGAGTACCTAACGACCTGCAAGGCATGTAGCAACGAATCAACAACAAAGTTGAGCGAGTTCACAGTTGGTTGTGTAGTTATAGCATTCGTTTCGTAAATCTTATGTTCGTTTTGTAAACCATGTATCGTATTAATTCGTATCGCGGTCTCCCAGACATGTTTGCGAAGATTGGTGGGGGCTTCCCATGTGTTACTAGACCACGCGTATCGACTGCTACGAAAATGTAAGAGGTGCCCTAAGTCAATGTCTATCAGCATTGACCCTTTGCCCATAGTCCATTAGTACACGCCCGTCCGACTGGCACGGTGTGAGGTTTGTTAAACCCTAATAGCGCTATCTACTAATGACCCGCTCGCCATAGGCCTCGGCGATTAAGTCGATAAATGAAGGACTTAAAATGATAGAGTGATGGTCTTATGGTCGTATGTATCCTGTTGTATGGGGAATACGCAAGTTTGTAGTTACCGTTCAGTTCTTTAACCCATTCCCAACCCTTGGGAATCCCATGCCTTGGATAGAGTGTGAACTCACCTTGGTTTGCTCGGTATGCTAAAGTATGTGTTCGCAAGTAATCAGTCAAGTCCTATAATATGCACGTATACTTAATCAGTTAAGTTCGTAATGACTCGCATGCCAATCCAACATCACGTAGTGCGTGGCAGTTAACATCATGTATCACGTAAGCAATTAATCAATCTCATGCACTTCATGCTTCACATAAGTGTCTTTCGCAGTTTAATCTAACTATATCATCCACTAACATAACTAACAGTGTTAATGGGTTTAACGAGGTTACCGCACTTAACTGGATTAATACACTTTGCATAGCTCACATGCATAACAGAGTTAATCAGAATCATATCACAATTAACACACATAACATAGTTAACATAACAGAGTTAACATAACCCAGTTACTATACTTAATATAATCGACCTGCTTAACAATGTTAATACACTTAACAGGGTTAGCAGATTGGACAAACAAGGTTACTGTATTAAAACTTAGACAAAAACACAACAGACGAATCAGTTATTGGCGAAATCACTTTGGGCCGAAATCACTTTGGATTTCGTCGAGATGTATTCAAGTGGGGTGGGGGTTTTCGTCGGCTACATCATCAATAACAGCAGTTATATATTCCAAACCCTAATGATCATCTAACAATCACACCCACTTCCTCAATCAATTGTTTAGTCAGATCAGTTCATCTCATCAGTTTTGAGATCTTTATATTATCATACGATTAGCATCATTAGAATTTACTCCAGGAATATAAAAATCACGTAACCACCAAGACTAATCCCAACATAACATGCAATACACAAAAATCTAATTATTTATAAATCATGACCGACAACTGCAAACCACCTCAAGAGGTTATTGGACCAATTAGATTTTGAGTGGGTTTGACTAATGTTAGGTTGAAATCATGTGCAACTTCAGAGAAAAATCAATATTCACAATCATTATGTCTAGGATTTTCACACAATACAACAATTCCTAGAATCCTACAGCAACATTTACTCATAGATCATGCATTCATAATCAATTCAGAACAAATAAATGTAACTATAAACTAACCGATTCAAGGATAGTCCAAGGGTTGTGTGTGTGTGGCGATAGAGCTTCAAGAAGTGGAACTGCCGTCGGTTTCAAAGGATATCGAGAGAGAGTGTGAGAGGTGATTAGGGTTTTCTGATTAACTTTTGCGTAGAAGCTAAGAACAAAATATTATAACCGGACGTTACTGGGCCTAAGCCCATTCTGTTTTCGTTGGCCAGAAGGTGGACGAAAACACCTTGTGTTTTCGTGGGTGAGGTGATTTCGTGAGGGGGTGTTTGGCATGATTTAATTAAACAACAAAATATTAATTCTAAGTATAATATAACCTACACTTCAAATATAAGGCACACCACATATATAACATATCAATCACAGTACGATTTAACAAATTACAACGTGTACAGTTGTGAAACAAACAAGTCGTGTCAACAAACAATCTAAACAATTAACATGCAATAGTGCGAAGATGGAATCTTGGAAACTCGAGTTGTCACACTTATCCAGGCTCTCGTTAAAGAAGGTGTATGTCGAATCACTCAGGTCTATGTATGCATCGACGGAAGTCGATGTGGAGTCCTTCACGGCACAATCGACATAGGGACGACTATCGCTCAAGTCTTCGCAAGAATTAGAGGTGATTTCGGGAGCGACGATGTTGTTTTTATCCGAATGCGATCTCAATAATTCTTCTTGGGCGTTGTCTTGAGATGAATTAGTTATGTCCATCTCAAGCTCTCTTATCCAATTAAGAATTAGATCTTCCATTTGAAATGATTCTTCAAGAATCATTTCATTTAGAATAGATGATTGAGAGCATTCTAGGGAGAGATAGGGAATATTTTTACTCTCGCCCCTCTTAAGGCTACAGGAAAACGATGGGTCTATATAGTGGGGAGTGTAATTTAAAAAATAACATTTTAAATCTTCATGAGTTCCGCCACATATTTGACACCACGTACCATAAGAGGAGCGGAAGTAAAAAAAAATCAGTATCGCTCATGTTTGTGTTAGAAATTACCGACCGTAGGGACTACTACACACACTCTATGATGGATGATGGTGGCGGATGTGGGTGTTGTGATGGTGGTGGAGTGTGGGTGAAGTGGGAGAGAGGTGGTTTGCCAAGGGATGCCATTGAAGTGAACCAAGCACCCCTATTTATAGCCTGCACGGAAGCCCGGACACGGCCCCTTGTCCATCCACTTTCTCTTTCTTCATTAATTGCAGTTTGTCTGTATTAGCTCCACACGCCCCCGTGTCCGCTGGGCACGGCCCCGTGTACAGAAGCGTATCTGTACTATCAAGATTTGCTTGGATTCTGCGAATCTTAGCGTTGACCACGACCGTGTTGAGCTGGGCACGCCCCCGTGTTAGGAAATAGAAGCTTCTACAACTTTGTCTTTTCTGCAGACACCTGAGCACGCCCCCGTGTCCGCTGGGCACGGGGCGTGTTCAGCCTTCTGAACTTTTGTTTTTGCTTGAGAAGTTGCTGTCGAGGGGTCGGGCATGCCACGTTTATTCCTTTTCTTGTAATTATGCTAGATTTTGCTGCATATTTGCTTCTTTTGTTCATTTATGCTCATTTAATCCTGAAAATACAAAAGGAAGACAAAAGCACACTTTTTCCAACATTAGTACTAAAAATGGTTAGTTTTATGCCTCATTTGATGTAATTTATATGTTGCATTTTACACACATCAGCTTTCATACCGGGTTTACAAAACATACATACTTACTTATAATGACTACAAAGTCTATTCGAGCTCACACACTAAACACATGAACTCGCTCAACTTTTGTTGGTGTTTTCAAACTACATGTATTTCAGGAAATTAAGTATGGATCTGGCGGGCGTTGAAGTTTTCAAGTGTTGTTTGGAATAGAAGATGTCATCCGGTGTCGAATGGTTTGGAGTGTGTATCCTATCCTGGATAGGATACATGTTTCAAAGCCTAGTTTTCATTAGTGTCTTTTGTGAAGTCCTTATGGAATCTTAAAACTTGTTGGTGTTGTATTCTGAACGCGAAGTCTGTGTTTTGGGATTTAAAACAATGTTGCATGTAATGTTTTTAAAATTATCTATGGATGAACATCTTAGTTTTATCATAAAGTTGTTTATTATGGTTGAATGCAATGATATTAAGCAAGTCACACATAATCACGCTTCCGCAAAAGTCAGGGTGTGACAGTTTGGTATCAGAGCTTCGATTGTAGCGAACTAGGATTCCTTCTCGAGTCTAGATACAATCATTAGGGCTCTCACGAAAATATTTTTACAACATGTTTTCATTGCATACACAAGACGCCCAGATCCATGGAACAAACATTTTTACAAAAGGAAAGACAAGAAACACGATTGCAAGGCTACGTTTGTGGTTTAGTCTGGGATAGACTAGGAAGGATAGAAAGGTTTCATGAGGAATAACGAGGATACATGATTTCATGATACATTGTCTTTGATTGCATACTAAATGATAGTGGTTGATATATGTGCATATGTTATGATTGTTCTGTTACAGACACTATGTCTTCATCCGAGAGCGGATTGTCCAACGCCGATGACCCTATGGCTATTGTCTCCAATGACGAGATCGCACCGGAGCTGGAGATCTTTACATCAGATACTAAGCACGACCCAGATAAGCTATCAGACGACGGGGACGACTTTCAGCCGTTCATGTTACCTGACTTTGGAGATGACTTACCCCTTGCTGATGGTATTCCAGACGAGGATCCTTTTGTTGTTCCTATTCCATTCCATGATCATCCCGATGGTGAGCATATCGTGGCTCCGATCCTCGATCCTATTCCTCTCGTGGTCATTCCTCCTGAGGATTGGCCTTTCGACGATCTGTTTGATGATGACGTTGATCTGTTTGATGATGCTCCTCTTGATAATGCCCATAGTAATGGAGAGATAGATGAGGACGTTGTTACTATTCCTCCTCCTGAGATTCCTGTTGTTGAGATATCCTCTGATTCTAGTTTACCCCCCGTTTCAGACTCCTTTGAGTCTGTGACGTCTTTAGCTTGCAGACGGTTGGATTACGGCATTATGCTACTGATTCTGATGATGACATGGCCATGTCAGCTGCACCATCTCCTCCACACGACCCCGATCCTGGTCTTGAGCCAGATTTTGTTCCTGATGATCAGCCTGATGTTGCACCTGCTGATCCTGAGCCCATGCCTGATCATGACCCTATTCCTTTTTAGTTACCAGACATCGCACCCCTCATACCTGACCCAATACCTGCACCCGTTGACCCTCCTGTTGTTGAGCCATTTGTTCCTGCACCCGCACCCGCTGATGTTGCTCCTTTTCCTCCTGTGGAGTCCGACGTCCATCGCACTGATTTGCCTATCGTTTTCCTTCAGGACATCCCTGCACCCCGTCAAGGGGAAGGCACGTTAGGCCAGCAGCCTAATCATGATCCTTATGTTTCAGCAGCCTTTCCACAGATCCCTCAGTATGCACCGATTGCTCCTTTCACTTCTTCACCACTTGATGAGCCACTCCGATGGTTCCCACTATACTCTATGCCGATTTCAGATCCCTATCATCCCTCCCATTTTGTTGGCTACACACAGGATGAGTTACTTTATTCGCTTCAGCTTCGATTTGAGGTTATGAGTCGCAGAGTCTTGGAGCTTGAGCTAACTCCGCGCCCCCTACGTGTCCTTGTCAGCCTACTTTTGTTCCCCCATGTTCATCAACATCTCCATTTGCACATCCACCCGCACCTCTTAGTCCTTTTCCAGAGTTTGATGCTTGATTTCTTATGGTCGAGCAGCAGATCAGTTACTTGCTTCGTCATGTGTACAAGCTCGAGGAGGAGCTCGCACATGTTCTCAGTTTGATTTTCCTCCCTCCTCCTCCCCCGCCATCAGTAAAGTAGGTTTTTGGTTTTATGCATATTGCATTACTTTTAGTGAGAGCACTACTATTGAGCAGAGGTTGTGAAGACTTGTTGAAGACCACCTTTTGATTAAATGACTTTTGTATAGTGACAGACTTATTGGACGAAGGTAGTGTGACCATGTGTCCCTTTTGATACGATGCATTTGTAAACAATGTAACTGTGGTCGATAATTTATGAAAGCTCAATCGTCATGTTCTCACTAAACATATTGTTGGACTACTTGCTTATGTTGTGATTGTGTTGTTACATGATTGCTTGTTGTGATAAATGTTATTATATGTGCGTACTATATATTTATTTGACAAATAAGACCTGACCTATCTGACCTTCTCTTTAGAAAATGCCTCCTCGAAGGAACAATCAACTGCCCATGACCGAGGCAGAATTACAAGCGCACATCACACAGGCCATTGCACAGCATGAGGTTCTTCGCTTCAGACACAGCGGAGGTACCTCAGGGAATAACCCACCTAACGTTAATGTTTAAGTCACCTAAGACACATTACGATACGTTTGGACACTTCTGAGTGTGCTTTGCTAATGCCTTCTGTGAATGATGCTGCTTGGGTTGCAGGCTGTACCTCCAAGCAGTTTGTGGACTGCAAGCCTCTTAACTTCGACGGCTCTGGAGGTGCCGTAGCTTTTGTAAGATGGATCGAGAATATGGATTTTGTTTTGCGATTGAGCAAATGTACTCCAGAGCAACAAGTCACGTACATTTCTGGACTGTTTCAAGATAGGGCCTGTCATGGTGGAACCTTCAAGTTCAGACGTTGGGCGAGGCTGCTGCATATGCTTTGACATGGAATGAGCTGAAAGAGTTGATGCGTAGGGAGTATTGTTCTCAGGTGGGAATCCAGAACCTGGAAACTGAATTCTGGAACCTGAAGATGGAAGGTCCAAAGGTGGCAGAATACGTGCAGAGACTTCATGATTTGTCGTGAGTTGTTCCATATCTGGTGGAACCAGAGTTTAAGAGAATAGAAAGATTCATCTGGGGATTGGCGCCTCAGATTCTGAGCTTGATGACGGCATCAAAGCCTCTAATAACTACCGATGCGATTGACTTAAGTGTGGCACTCACTAAAGAAGCAATTAGATTGGAAAGATTTTCAAGCTCTGAAGAGAAGAAGGAGACTAATGCGGAGTCGTCTGGGAAGAACAAAAGGAAGCTCACTGATTTCCAAGAAGGTACTCGGGCGAATACACACAACAATGCCAGAAAGGAAAACGGGGACAGGGTAACCTACCTAAGTGCGACAATTGTCGACGTCATCATACCGGGCGATGTAAATATGGAAAATGTGATAACTGCGGCAAAGTGGGGTATGTCAAGGAGACATGTTGGTATGGAGCTGGACATGGAAATGAAGGTCAAGATGGTAGCGGAAATCACGGAGGAAACAACAACAACGTCCATCAGGAAGGAAACAGTAATGATCGAGAACAAGGTCAAGGTTGTTTTAACTGTGGTGGCAAAGGGCATTTCAGGAAGGTTTACTTGGGGACTAAGCTGAGATGTGATGAGTGCAAGTTTCACCATGAAGGTCGATGTCTGAGGCCTTGGTGCGATAGGTGCGGAAAGGAAGGACACAACAAGGATGCCTGTTGGGCGAAATATCCCAGACAAAGAGAGAATGATGACGGCAACCAAGACGTAAACGATAATGGTAGAGTTCCAGGTTGCTTCAAATGTGGGGACGTGGGGCACTTTAGGAGAGATTGCCCTAAGAATAACCAAGCTCATGGAAGAATGTTCAACATTAGAGCTAGGGAAGCTCGCCAGGATCCGAACGTAGTCACTGGTACGTTCCCTACTAATCAACACTTTGCATCTATGCTATTTGATACCGGTGCCAATTATAGCTTCGTATCTCTAAAATTTAAGAATGTCCTTGGTTTAGTAGCAAGTAAGTTAGATATCCCGTACTCGATCGAACTAGCTAATGAGAAATTAGTATAAGCCAACGAAGTGATTAGGGGCTGTGTTATAGAGCTTGGAGATCATGAGTTCTCGATAGATATTCTGCCAGTTGAGTTGGGAAGCTTCGACATCGTAGTTGGGATGGATTGGCTGTCGAGTAATCATGCAGAGATTGTATGCCATGAGAAGATTACCTGCATCCCGATGGCGAATGAAGAGACGATCGTGATTCATGGGGAGAAGCAAGATACACCTCTACCGATTATTAGTTGTTTGAAGGCACGAAAGTTTTTGCGTAAAGGATGTGTTGCCTTCTTAGCTCATGTCGTGGACAAAGAAGCCTAAGAACCGAAGCTCAAAGATATCCCTGTGGTAAGGGAATATCTTAAAGTCTTCCCCAAAGACTTGCCAGGATTACCTCCTCAACGACAAGTCGAGTTCCGCATTGACTTGGTTCCAGGCGCCACGCCTGTAGCCAAGGCACCTTACCGACTTGCGCCTTCAGAGATGCAAGAGTTGTCAACGCAACTTCAGGAACTACTGTAAGAAGGATTTATAAGACCAAGCTTCTCGCCTTGGGGAGCTCCAGTGTTGTTCGTCAAGAAGAAGGACGATAGTTTTCGTATGTGCATCGACTACCGAGAGCTAAACAAGCTAATCATCAAGAATCGGTATCCTTGCTGAGGATTGATGATCTATTTGATCAACTTCAGGGATCAAGTTACGATTCCAGGATCGATCTTCGATCAGGCTATCGCCAGCTGCGGATTCAGGAAGAAAGTATACCGAAGGGCAGTGAGTCAAAAAAAAATTTTAATAGTGCACTAATGTTGTGTGGTATACACGGTACACAAAACAGTTGCACACAGAATACAAACTTTGAAAATTTAGGGAACATGCATTTAGGACCTTCGAGGACTTAGGTCAAAGCTCATTAAAGGTTATTACTTAGGAACCACGTCCATTACTTGAGTAAACACCATTATTCTGTCATATATGCTATTTTTAGTTAACCAAACAGGTGAGGCACTCGAAATCCTTATATTGAAATCTCCACTTTTGCATCTAGCAAGAAGATTTTTACATCTCTACTCCTCTTAATGGTAGTTGCATCACGACAATTTTCTTCATTATAGCGAATACTCATTGCTTCATTACTTGATCATTTCATATGATACACATGCAATCGTTTGTTACGCATGTGGCTTCCCTTCTAATGATCGTTTTCATCAAAGCTACAAATATCATTTCGCTATATCCAGTTATTGCCTTGTGTCTCGGATATTCTTGTAAGTATCGACTCCTTGATATTGAGTCAACAAAACTTTCTTGAAATTTCTTTTCCTTCAAGTTACATACTTGGTTCATCTTTGTAACGTTGCCGAAATTTCCTGGTCGATACATATAGTTATTGTCGGATTGCGCTAAAACCAAGTTCAATTGCTTGAACTTGTCCATTTCGCATATTCAATTCAAGACAGCATATGATGTATTGAGAGCATCATATTCAAATTCATTTTTGTAAGTGTTTCTTTTGTTCCGAGTCGTAGTAGACTTGTTTGGTCTACGGCTCCATTAAGACGTCTGTTGGTTCCCACACCTTGTGGTGGTGTCTCGTTAATTTGAAGCCTGGCTAATCCCGTTTACGCATCTTATGCACGGATTTAATTATTTATTCATTGGCTTGCTATAAAGTCGCTCTGATTTATCATGTTAACGCACCCTTAACGCAATTGTGTGTTAAGACAATGGTACATAAATTCATTTTATATTCTAGTGTACCTCCTAACGGTTATTTCATTATCGATCGAATGCCTTGCAGTATTTATTGCTTTTTCATCTTCGATCGGAAACAGTAGTTCTTTGGTGCTCTATATTCAATTGAAAAATCCTACGGTGGCTTTTGAATCAAATTCTCAGGTTTGCTTCATTACACTTTCATTTGATTTCAAACATGGTGAACTTGTTCGGTCACCGCTATTATTGAATTATGTCATTACGACACCTCGTGGTGTCGTTACAAACTTGTAGCTTGTGCTAGTTATGGTCAACCATTTCATACGAAACTACACATACTTTTGTTTGACTTGTCATTTAAACATTCTTAATGCAACTACGAATTTAGACAATGATATACCAGATTCGAATGTATTTCATTTCGGTGTATTCTCGCAATTCAATAATGTCAACACACTAATTTTATTCATTTGTTCGAAAGTTGACGGATCATTTTCATCTCACTATTACATTTGAGCTTACTGATTCTAAGTTCATCTAGCGGATGTTATTGATTCTAAAACTCATTTGCATATTGTAAACGATCGTTTGGAATTCTATCAGTCGAAAATCCTCTTTTGTTGAACCCCTGTTGACTAAGTTACACTACGTTATACATCTATACGTCTCGAATCTTTTGACATCAAATTCTGAAACACATATCTTTTAACTGCTGGGTTCCTATTGTTGTAATATGTCCCTGGATTCACCTGATTCAATAAGTCTTGATTTGGTTTCATGGTTAATCACTTTGGTATTATTCACATCCATATACGCATAACGTAACCCTAAGGAGTTAGTGTAGATAAAATTTCGAGGACAAAATTTTCTTGACAAGGGGAGAATGTGACAACTGTCAAAATTCCAGGTATCCGTACAACTATTAAACAATGACTAGTGCTTAATGACTGTGCTGAATTTCAATTAATGACTTGAATTGCTTTCTGATTATTTTTATCACACATACATGTGCATCCAATATTACAAATGACATATCATCATTGCATGCAAGCTTTATTGACTCAAATGATGCACGAAACAAAGGTAGCACATTTATCAGATAAATAAAAAAAATGCTGACGGAGTTTAGTACATAGACAGACATTGTATTGAGACACATAATGAGTCAGAAACCAAGTATTACACTAGTATAGTGTCTAGGAGAGTAAGGATCACAAAACTGTCTTCCTTGAGATAGTTTAAGTGCCGGAAAGTGCCTAAAACTCATATAAACTGCAGAATTCTGCAGAATCAGCAAATTTCAGCATTTAAACACTCTAATATCATGCAGAATTATGGTTAAATGGTCCTGAATTCTTTCCTGAGTGTCGGGAATCAAAACTGTCACAAAAGGTAACATAAAGCACACTAAACTGCATAATTTAGCACCTTAATGAACCAGTAACCAACCGAATAACCGGACACTACCTGAAACACCAAATTCTCACTAGAAGCATTGTTTTAACATTACCAAGCTAGTTATGGTCCCCGAACATCATAACACACTATATACATCTAGTAACTAACTAACCTAACTAATATACTTGATTTTCAACTAACTAAACTAACTATTGGTTACAACCTATACTAGAACCCCCCCCCCCCACCTATAATCGGCCAACACACATGGCCCACTCAAGATTTTATTTGCATTTTATATTGGATCTTGTTTAACCTTTACTAAACATATAAACCAATGGACTTCAAGTGTAAATGGATTATAAGTGAACTTCTAAGACCATAACTTCTCATTCCACACAACATTCACCATTTTTCTTCTTCTCCTTCCCCCATTCTCGGTCGTAACCCACTCCCACACAACCACCATTTTTCATTCATCTTCCATCCATTCTACATATATACAAAGGTGTAAGAAGGTGTATAAGGAAGCTTGGAACTCTTGGAAGCTAAAGGACCTCTCACACAAGCTTTTATCCACTCCATTTTCATCTAGTGATCATCCCTAGCCTTGAGCTAGTAGTAAGATCATTATACTCTTCATTTTACATCTTGTTTTGGTGGTTAAAAGAAGATACAAGTTGTTAATCATGAAGAACACTATGAATCTTGAACATGAAACCATAACATAAGACTAAAATCATAAGAAATCAAGTTGTTTAAGTGTTGTTATGATTGTTGATTGTTGATTGCTCATGTTATTGATGTAGATCATCATGTGATGTTGCTAGATAGTGATTAAAGACATAATCTAGCAAGATGAGAGGATGATTATGTTAAAGATCAATAAATCATCCTCATGTAAATCATGAACTTGAAAGTATAAGTTGTTTTTCTTGTTAAGTGATGATCAAAGTAAACATAAAGTCTTGTAAATCTATGATTTCAAGAATGATTTTTCAAGAAATCAAGTTAAAAATACAAAGTTTACTTAATCTTGGTTTTTAAAGGAATTAACCACATTTTTAGTGGTTAATCAAGTGTAGAAATATATATGTAACAAGAAAAACTCAAGAAGAAACATTTTTAGAAAAATTAATTACAAGTTGTAAAGAACTAATTCCTTCAAAAATGAAGTTTTTAACTAAACAACCACACTTTAAAGGGTAACTAGGCTTACTAAACACACTAGTAAGTTACTACACATTTTTGCAAATTTTCAAGTTCATGAGGTAGTAGTTTATGCTTGATTTTGGCAAATTGGTAAGTGTAGATTGATTTGTTGTTGATTGTGATGATTTATAAAAGAAAATGATATCCTTTGAAAGCATGGAAACCTCCATTTTTAAGGGGAAACTATGGCAAAATTTTTCTAAAAATTAAACACTTAGGAGAATATTTTTAAACAAATATTTACAAGAGTATTTTAAACCAAGGATTTTTATATAAAGTTTGCCATAATTTTTGTTACAAAAATTATAAATATTGGAGGTTGGTTTTTGTAAATAAAAGTGACTAAATATGTATTTAGGAAATATAAATTTAGAAGTCACCATGTGTGTGATTATTTGTATATTATGTGTACTAGTTATATTATTTTAGGACTTGAAATAATATAACTCATCAAAATACCAAGAAATTACAATCCAAAATATTACCAAAATTCCAAGAAATGAATACATAAATTATACCCAAACTATTGGTAAGACCGAACAAGGAATATAACTTACAAAAATATTCCGGAAAATTAATTCATAAGTGTATTTTGGTAATTAGTATTTTGGACACCAAGAAAACAAAAATATGATTTTTACAATTATCACAAAATATATCATATTTTTTACAAGAAGAAAATACATTATTTTTGGTAAGTAAAAATATATATTTCCTTGGAAATTATTAGAAGATATATTATTTTTGGGTGAGAAATAAGTTTATATATATTTTCCAAGTTAAACTTGAAAATATATTATTTTTGAGACTTATATGAAATTTATAAATATTTTGCCAAGGGAAAACTTATAAGTAATTTTTCCATGTAATATTTCTTGAAATATATATTTTGAGAATATATATTGATGTATTTTTATTAGAAATATTATTCCGGAAAAGTTAATACAAAAATTAAGTATGAAGTACTTAATAATTACAAGAAAATACGTATTCTCGTACGTATAAATACACACCGGAATACGCTACTGAAACTTGGCAAAAATATACAAGTATAAGAATACGAATATAAATACACCCATCTCTGGGGAATTATTCATGTACAAATACATAAGTGTGACAAGTTAAAATATATTATTTTAACCATTATTCCAAAATTTAATAAATATCATTTAAGTTAAAATATTTATTATTTTGATAAATAATTATATAACTTGGAATAATTTTGATGACACAATAAAACGTAACTCAAAGACACTAATTAATACTAAGTCAAGGAACGACCCGCTCGTCTAATAAACCGTAGTACGTTGTAGGTAGTCGAGTACACCAGAAGAAGCTTTGAGTTACAATTGGATACGAATAACGCAGGATTGTGAGTTCATGTCCCCCTTTTCTTTTAACTGTTTTTTGTTTTATAACTTCGGGGGTGAAGTACATGTTAAAAAATGTTTACAAACGATTACAATTGGTATGGTTAGCTAAGGAATGTACTGCTAGATCATGTGAATGGGTAGGCGCACTCTTAAGACCATTAATCCTCGTATAAGGACCGAGGGACATGAGTGATAGATCTATTTGGGTGTAGCAAGCCCACACCCATGTGGACCGGGTTTTGGCCCATGAGGTGACTATGTCTTGCAGCCGAAAGCCCGGTGCAAAATCTGCTAGGTTTGAGCCTTCCTACGTCGTTGCACACATGTTAATGGCTTTGCAAACCATTAATTGATCTGTTTCCTTGTTTGCTTTCATACTGAGTTTACAAAACATACATACTTACTTATAATGATTACAAAGTCTATTCGAGCTCACACACTAAACACATGAACTCGCTCAACTTTTGTTGATGTTTTCAAACTACATGTATTTCAGGAAATTAAGTATGGATCTGGCGGGCGTTGAAGTTTTCAAGTGTTGTTTGGAATAAAAGATGTCATCCGGTGTCGAATGGTTTGGAGTGTGTATCCTATCCTGGATAGGATACATGTTTCAAAGCCTAGTTTTCATTAGGTTCTTTTGTGAAGTCCTTATGGAATCTTAAAACTTGTTGGTGTTGTATTCTGAACGCGAAGTCTGTGTTTTGGGATTTAAAACAATGTTGCATGTAATGTTTTTAAAATTATCTATGGATGAACATCTTGGTTTTATCATATAGTTGTTTGTTATGGTTGAATGCAATGATATTAAGCAAGTCACACATAATCACGCTTACGCAAAAGTCAGGGTGTGACAAAAACAAAACAAATGGCAAAACTGTAAATTTAAACGGGGGAAAATCGTAATTTTGCTGGACCAATGGGGAAGTACCAGGAAGCTGTGGGAACAAAATCGTAATTTTTGAAACGGGAACAAAATCATAATTTTGAACAGAGGGCAAAAGCGTAAATACATTTTGAACTGGACGCGACATTATAGTTTTAAACTGAGGGCAAAATCATAATTTTGAGCTGGGGGGAATGTAATTTTATTTTGAACTGGGTGCAAAATCGTAATTTTAAACGGAGGACGAAGCCATAATTTTAAACTAGAAATAAAAATAAAAAAAAGTTTATGAACTGAGGGCAAAAGCGCAATATTAAGCTAGAGGCAAAAATATAATTTTATTTTAAAATGAGGGCAAAAACGTAATTTTAAATGAATGACGAAACCGTAAATTTAAACCGAGAGTAAAATTAAATTAAAAATGGGTTGGTCCAATAGGGAAGTGCCAGACAAGCTGCCTGGCACTATTCCCTCAACTTGAGAATGTATATGTTGTAAATTTGAACTGGGTGCAAAAACGTAATTTTAAACGGAGGACGAAGCCATAATTTTAAACTGGAAATAAAACTAAAAAAAAGTTTTTGAACTGAGGGCAAAAGCACAATTTTAAGCTAGAGGCAAAAATATAATTTTATTTTAAATTGAGGGTAAAAACGTAATTTTAAACGAATGACGAAACCATAAATTTAAACTGAGAGTAAAATTAAATTAAAAATGGATTGGTTCAATAGAGAAGTGCCAGACAAACTGCCTGACACTATTCCCTCAACTTGAGAATGTATATGTTGTTAATGTTAATGTTAATTAATGTAAACTAGGATTTATCACCCGCCGCAATGCGGCGGGGATCCATTTATAGCCGTACTAAATAAAACCAAGTATTTGTTACACCAATGTTCCATAGCTGCATCGCCTAACTTGTATATGAAAGTTGCACAAAACGAAGCTATACAAAATGTTGTGCTGTTTAAAATTTATCATAACCTAGCATACTAACACGTAGAGTGATATGTAGACAAGTTGTGCAAAAGATGGACGAGGGCCTATTTTGGGTTCAACCTACCTGTTCTTCATTGTCGGCAGCTTTTAAAAGACTCTCTTTTCAGCTTCTTCATTCATCATGCTCTCCACTTTAAATAAGCACAATTTAAAAAGCTTTCCACCTATATAAACACGTAACGTTCAAAGTTATTAAATTTTGTATTTATATGGGAAGATTATATTCAAAATACATCATGAAATGTAATTACTAAAGGCCTACTGCAACTTGATTAACCCTAATGTTTTAAATTTTTTTAATCATTTTTTAACAGCAGGCTTGTTAACTTAAAAAGAGTTAATAATCTTTAAGGTTATTTTGTTTCGAGGCTCCAGAATGCAAAGGATGGAAGGTGACTCTTGAATAAAAACTTCTTTTTTAAAGCACTATTCCTTGTATTTAACATTCTATAAGTATGACTCTATGATAATATAACATACCGTAGCTCTTTAACGACTGCGCAATCTGCAAGATTCCTTCAAGTTCGATAGCTCTTGTCGAATTCGGAATCGAAGAGTTGCAGCATCAAGGTCAGTAAACGGCCTTGGATTACCAACAAAGTCATAGAAAGCATTGTGGCGATTTGTTCTTGACTACCAAATGCGACAAACTTGAAATTTGTTTGAAGTAAAATATGGAAAAATAACAATACCTGATGCCTACAACCAAAGGCCATGTCTTTGATGTTAGCAAGGCAAGGGGCATAACTGCATAAGATAACAAAAAAAATCAGCACTACTTGAATTCAACAAAGAATAATGTTCATGAAAAGTAATTTGAAAGTACTGTATGGATTAGAAACTCCTTTTGAGGTGCAGCTAGCAAAAATGGGCCAGCGAGTAACGGCTCAGAATGGACTCGAGCCGAAACGCTTGAATTTTATGAGTGTCAAAATGGGCAAGGATAGTTTAAGTTGACCCGCTAACACTTTCTTATGTTGTCTTCATGTTTATTTTTTTTTACTTTTAAACACTTGAGTATGCTTCTAAACCAGTTGGCAAACATACTGGACATAAATTATACCTATAACAAACCCATATTAATGCCAAATAGTACCCAACAGTAGAGCAAATCTCCTTAACCTAACGTAATAACAAAAAAATAGACAACTAAACAAAAAAATATTGTGAAATTGGAGTAAAAGTTTCAACTTAGATTTCTTTTTACATGTTAATATAGATAGGTACGTTTTATCTATACTTTTGTACAGAACTGATTATCTTAAATAAGTGAGTAGTCACAATTCAAAAACAAGTATAACCAGAAAATCACTAATCACAAATCAGTAAGAGAACATACATCCAAACACCCGGAAAAACTTTAGTTATATTCACCACGTCCTTGACCTTTAAACCAAGTTTTGGGCAATTCCGATTCTCAGTCTCGTGTTCATCTCCTTTATCGCCAGCACAAATGTTTACCACATACATTCAAATGTCTTAACACAGTTATCATCGGTTCCAGATATAAAAGTGGAATTAAGAGAACACATGCACACCGTTTAAAAGCAAATAAAGTTAACATTTGTCGACTTTCTATGAAAAAAAACACGACCCGAATCCGGGTGAAAAAACCATAAATGAAACTCAAATTTTACATTTCTTGAACATGAACAATCATGTAATTGTGCGTGAAATACATTAGAACTGAAAGAAAACATACCGATTATAATAGTATTGATCGAATTACAGCAGTGAAGAGAAACGATTGCTTTGGAGATCTGATATCATGCCTACTGAAACCTGCAATTTCGTCGATGATTTTGGGGTAACCATCAAACGACACTCGGTATTAATTTACGCGCCGCCGCCCTAGAACCACCATGAATCTAGAAGGCTGAAGCAGGTAACGTTCTTCATAGGCGATCAACTTAGGGTTGGTGCTGGTGGCTACAGTGTACAAATCGGTGACACATTTGAAGGTCATTCATCTAGGGTTTTTAGAGAGAAGTAAAAACTGATTTTGACTGTGTTTTTACCCCCTGGTGTACCTGAGATGGACAGAATGTTGAGAGAAACAGGGTATGGAGATGGAGAGAATGGTGAGAGAAAGAGGGTACAACCTGAACCACAAAAGGTTTTTTTTTTTTTTGGAAAACACCCTAAGCCAATGGTACAACAATAATATGCATAACTATTCTTCCTTTGGAAAACCCCTAAAGCCAAAAGTACAACTCATGATGCAGAAAGAAGTTGCTTCTTCATAATGTATAACAAGAGAAAGCAACAATTGATTGCTAATTTATAGGATGGAAATAACTATTCTTCTTTTGGAAAACTCCTAAAGCCAAAAGTACAACTCATGATACAGAAAGAAAGAAGTTGCTTTTTTGTAATGTATAATAAGACCAAAAAAGATAAACATATGGCAATAATAGACCCAAACAAAAAACCTCGAGCCCTTGAAACATTATTTTTTGACGGCTCATGAAATACTATTATTTAACCATTTCTTTTGCGCTGAAGCTCCGCCACGTGCTACCAAAGGTGGCAAGAACCCCATCATACACCTCACTCTCCCCCTACAAAACTCCTCTCATAGTCATACTCATCCTTCCACCAAACGCCGGAAAATCAAACAACCAATGAAATGACACCGGAAAGTTTACTAGCATCGGCGGCAATCAACATAGGCCTTGCATTCATCATCCTTTGTCTCTTTTCAGTCTTCCGGAAACAGCATTCAAATGCCAACATATACTACCCTCGTCGTCTCTCTCTTCACCATCCCATTTCCTTTGATCGTTCCTTCACTCTTCGCCGGTTTCTTCCCTCCGTTGATTGGGTCCGCGACGCAGTTAGGGTTTCTGAGGACGAGATTCTTTGTACATGCGGCCTTGATGCACTCGTTGTCATGCGGTTCTTCAAACTCGGGTTAGTTAATTATATTTTTCTCATTTTATCAGTTTGTATGGGATTTTGTGGAGTTCGTGTATGCGATCGTTGATTTAGAACAGTTGTTTTAGATTTTAGATGATTGAAATTAGGTTAAACAAATCATTTGATGAGTTGAGCATATACCGGTTCGCAAATCAATTGCATATCGATTTGGTTAATTACAGTATTATGGTATAGGTACTTGCTAGCAACCGAAAAAGTAAACCCAAAAAGTAAAGTCATAACGTGTCCAAAAAATATCGACTTGTGTTTTATATTGATCATAAACCACAAAAAAATATGATAATGATTCCGATAGTAATGATACCGCTTTACCGAAAAGGAAAACCCAAAAATTAAAGACGTGATATGTCCAAAAGGTTATCGACACGTGCTTTATCTAGATCGAAAACCAAAAAATAAATAAGGGTAATGATTCCGATAGTACCGATAACGATGTTGTTCGGTCTGAATCAACACTCGCTATAGTTTACAATTAAAAAAAAAACAATCTATTTTCAATACACTTCTTTCTCAACATTGTTGGGCCAACAGTTTTACGACTGAATCTGGGTTGGTGGTTAATTTTTCTATTTTGATTTCTGTCACAAATCGGTCCGTAGTAGTGTAATCAGATTTATATCTGTTTTGCAATAATCGTTTTGGCAGGATAAAGTTTTTTGTGGCGTGTTCTGCTGTGGGATTGATGATTCTTCTGCCACTCAACTGTTCTAATTCCTATGGTTCATCATCAACCTCTCGGTCCATGGATTCCCTCACAATTTCCAATATTCCTGAAGGATCAAACAAGCTTTGGATACACTTCGCATCGTTGTGCTTCATATCTTTTTTTGGAATATATATGCTTCACAAGGTAGTTTATATGTATATTTTGTTTGCTTTTGTTGCACTGCATTTGAAGTGAATTATTTATTGGATTTGTATATTTTGGTGAGGTTTATAACAGGTGACCATATCGTACCTCGTTTAATCTCTAGGAATACAAAATTGTTCTTTTGGTAAAAGAGTTCAACAATTGCGTAACATGAGACATCAACCAAGTCAACGCACTGTTCTGGTTCGGCAAGTTTCTTTATGTGATGAACACAAGACGTTTAGTTGCAATGTTGATCATTTCTTCTCTAGATATCATCCAAATGCCTATCACTTGTTTCAGATTCTGTATGGTGGAAACCTTATTGAGGTAATGTGACATACACCATGATCGAATGTTATACATGCATCCATATGACTTCCATATATATTAGTCTATATGATTGATGTTTGGAAACCATCAATTAAACACAAAATGAGCGATATAAAATAGTGTTTGGATGTGTTTTGGTATTTGAAGAATTGAAGTTGTAATAATCATAACTGGGGTATTAGGCAACTTCTAATTATTTAATAAAATGATCAAAATGATATGACGGTTTGTGAAATGGAAATAGAAGTCTTTACATATTTGGTTAATAAAAATAGTTAAATTAATTTTCACACTTAGATATATAATGAGTTTTAAATGGTTAATAAAAATAGTTAAATTAATTTTCACACTTGGATATGTAATGAGTTTTATAGCAGCTATTGTCAAACTAATTATACAAAGTTGATTATTTGCCCCTAAATGATGTGATAACTAGAAGCAGAATCTGTATGCCCAAACACATAAAATTTGAGACACCTATGTATGACGAGGATAGTTGATTGAAGCTTAAAATCTACTATGTTAATCACCATTTAATTTGTACTTTGTAGGAGTTGCCGGTTGCTTTTGTTACATTTAGGTCTCGTTGGGAGGCTGCACTTGTTTCTCAAACACAACAACATCCAAATCCGTTAATGTGGATCACTCAAATGGCCCCGGAACCTAGAGATGTATTATGGAAGAATTTATCCATCCCTTATAAGCATTTAGTACTCTACAGAACCGGGGTTTATACTGCAGAAGTTCTTTTCACTATATTCTTTGCTATCCCGGTAACTGCTGTCCAAGGAATAGCACAGTTTGAAAAACTAAAAACGTGGTTTCCTCCAGCCATGGCTGTCCAATTGATGTAAGTTTTCATAAGTTTTTAGGGCCAATTGGTTTATAAAATTAAAAAAATAAAACTCTTATTTATGTTATTGGGTACCTGGTCAAATGATGATGTCGAGTTGACGTGTTGGTAACTTCGACATTATTAACCTTTTATCTTGGACATGTCCAGAAACCGGTTAACTTAGAAGTTCACCAACATAAATCGAAAATTTGGTCACATTGATGGTTTTTGTGTGGTACAAATGTTGGTTACTTTTTAATTAAACAAATTTCTCTCTTTATTATGAAAAAGTATGTTGGTAATGATTTTTGGGTGATAATGTATAAATAGGTCACCCAGTTATTACAAAGTTTTTCATTAAGTACTACTGAAACAAGTTTAGTTAAAGAGTCCACCCAACTAGAAAGGGATTCTTTTATGCCTATCCCCGAAAAGAACTTGTCAAGAAATAGTAAAATGTAAATTCTTCCTGAATTTTGCTGGTCTAAACTCTAAGTTAGCCTTGTTTCCATTAAAGACGGTGACACCGGAACGGATAACAGCAGCAACAAGCGACGTTATTCAACACCGTTTGGGAGTTATAGTAGTTAAACTTTAACACCGTTAGGAAGTTATGGTAGTTATGTTAGTTACGATTTACACCATTAGACAGTTAGATTAGATTTGGTAGTGTAAATATGCTTGATCTGTATGAATTCAAATACAATCGATTTTATATGCAAACTCTTTGATCTTGAACATCGAGATCCAAATTGTCTCCTCTGACAATACATTAAGAACATCAATTGCCACACATTAATAACATCAATCAGACTGTAATGGTAAAGGCTTGAGAAGGAAAATACAATTCATGTGACTTGAATTAAGAGACATTCAAAGGGATCGATTACCGGAAGAAAGTCCAAAACGAAAGAAAAAGGTGGTGATCAAGGGATGCACGAGAAAGTCAAAAATAGAGATGCAACAAAATTCAAAGAAAGGAAATTGAAACCCAGAAGTCTGCTTCTTTGATTTCAACAAACGGAGAACGCAAGAAAGATAAACAGTTAAAGTTCAAAAATTCAAAATCTTACAAGAACATCCAGACGAACGACTGGCAGAATTCAAAATAAATTTTATGAAGGCAGGATCAAAAGGACACAATCTTCATTGAGAACATAATTGTTCCACTACATACGATCAAGGACGAAGCTCGTTTGTTAAAATATCAGAACGAGAATACGGAGAACAAACAAAGAAGAAGTAATGGTGTGAAGCCAGCAAGTCCAAAACAAGAAGACCCTACGATAGGGAGAAGAAGGCGAAAACAGAGAGACATACTAAGATGACCGGTAAAGCATCGAAAAACCGATGAATCAACGCCAAAAGATGGAGTAACAGTCAATCTGCAAAGTGGGAAATCTATTAACCAATCCCACGAATTACTCTATATGGGCCATACGTATTAAGCCAATATTGAATGCACATGGGTTGTGGGGAAATCATTTAACAACCGGGAGGATCTGAAGTAGATGCGAACAAAGATAGGATCACAATCACCTATCTCTTTCCATTCGACACTCCAAGACATGTACATGCAAGTAGCATCGCACACCACATCGAAGGATATATGGGAAGCCCTCAAAATACGACACATAGGGATTGATCGTGCACAAGAAAACACAAATTCAAACATTACAACCAAATTTGAGACGTTACAGATGAGGGATGATGAGACAATCGATGAATTCTCGAGCAGACCGAGTGAAATCAATTCGAAGGCCAAGACTCTAGGAACGAAATTTGAAGATACAATCATGTTTCAAAAACCGCTTGATTTAGTGCCGGGAAAATTTCTACAAATCATCGCCTCGATTGAGCAATATTCAGATTTGGAGACCATGACTTTGGATGAAGCAATTGGTAGATTGAAGGCATATGAAGAACGCCTTCGATCTAGGGATGAAAGACTGAACATCAACAAAGATAGACTCTTGTTTACACAACATGATCAAAGGTCGATCCGCAATGGGCAACGCAAGATAAATCCAAGTTGTGGCAAAAGTAGGGACCAAGAATTTGAAAGGAAAAATACGGATAATAACTATGAATCTCAAAAGAATGACAAGTCTCAAATCAAGTGCTACTGGTGTGAGAGACTTGGACACTATGCTTATGGATGTCAAGTAAACACAAGAATAACAAATCCCTTTTAATTAAAAGGAAGATGAAGAACCCGCTCTCTTGATGACTACATGTTTAAACAAGTAAGAATAGATCGAAACTTGATCGTGTGATACGAAAACAACCTGCAATCCAGTGAATAGATCAAATACGAAACTAGGTCATGTGAAGCAATCAAAATTGAAGAACATGTTGTGTGACACAACCATGAAGACGAGATTAAATCTTGTGATACGAACAAACCGTGGAGGGGTTAATCAAAGAAAACCCATGTGATTTGGATCATCAAAAATTACAGAAAGGGTTGTGAAAGCATAGTTGTGTGAAGCAACAACCAAAGAAGAAAACTGATCAGTGAGGGATTGAAATCACGAAACAACAAAGATTTGTGTGATACGATCAAATTAAACAAACCTGGTTGTGCGAAGTAATCAAGAAGCTTGTGGAAAACATTTGTGTGAAACAAACAAAAGGTGTGAGGTCAATTGTGTGAAACGATCAAGTTAAGACAATTGGTGATAGATTGAAGAAAGACAAATAATTTAATCTAGGATAGATTTGATCGATCAAGAGAAGTGAAGAATGATCATGTGATATGATCTAAGAATTAAGGAGGAAGTGACCGAGAATAATCTGCGTGACTCAGATTGAGAAAACAATTTGTGGAAGATCAAAAAGAATAACTATGTAAGACGGAGTTGTATGAGACAACTAAAAGAAACGGAAAAGAAGTTGTGGAGCCAATAAGTAAGTTTGGAACAAGTAATATTTAAGGGGGAGATTGTTGGGATAAACTAGCCTTGTTCCCATCAAAGACTGATACGGACAAGGATAAAGGCGGCAACAAGTGATGCTATTTAACACGGTTTGGTCAATATGTTAGTTGGACTTTTAACACCATTAGGAAGTTATGGTAGTTATGTTATTTACTGTTAACACAGTTAGACAGGTAGATTAAATTCAGTGGTATAAATGCGTAATTTGTTTAATACAATCAATTTTTATGCCAACTCTATTCTTGAACATCGATCCAAATTCTTGTCTCGACAATAAATTTAATGTTTTTTTACTTCTAAAATTGTGAAGTGACAAAATACCCCTTATTTTACTCAAATACGCATTTGACAATCTATCTAAGGGCAATTTTGATTTTTGTAGCTTACATGTGAGTACAATATCCCCCTTTTGCCAAATGAAACCAAATTAATTGGATGACCTCTAAAAATGTTTTAATCATTAGGTAAAGTTAATAGAAAATTTGAATTCTTGGATGGATTATTTGTACATTATCCTGCGTTTTGATTTGTATTATTTTCCATTAATTTAAAATAATTTGTTCCACAGACCAGGATTGAGCTCGGTTATTACAGGATATCTTCCAAGTGTTATTCTTAGTGGGTTTCTTTATGTTGTTCCTTTTGTTTTCAAAGGAATGGCGGGAGTAGCCGGTTATGTTTCAAGAAGTGAACAAGAACAAAAAGCTACCAACATGGTTTACTACTTTTTAATGGCTAATGTATTTTTCATGAGTGTTTTATCGGGGTCATTACTTGATCAAATTGGGAAAAGTTTCTTTAACCCACGGGATGTACCAAGCCATCTTGCAAGGGCTGTCTCTGCTCGAGTAAGTAGCATGAAATTCTTTTATCTGTCTCTGTTTTTTTCTCTTTGCTAGTTTTTTTCATACTAATATCCATGCAGGCAGACTTCTTTATGACATATATATTGACGAGTGGGTTGGCGGGATTTTCAATCGAGATGCTACAACCCGGATTACTTACATGGGATACTCTGAAGCTGCATACATGGGGACGAGGAAAAAAGAAATCAAACTATCTTTTTTCATTTCCTTATTATAGAGTTATTCCATTTGTTTCTCTTTTTGTGCTTATTGGCATTGTGTACACGGTCATTGCACCATTGCTGCTTCCATTTCTCATCTTCTACTTCCTTCTAGGCTATATAGTATACGTCAATCAGGTTCGGTCTAATTTTATACAAAACATTGAATTCTAATTTTATGTAACTTTATTAAATGTTTGTATGAGTGGATTTTAAACCTTCAAGGGGATGGCACAATGGTAAGCACCCGAGTCCGCTAGTAGAGGTCTTTGGTTCAGATCCAGCTTCTACTAGTTTTCAAGCTTTAACCCCCTTGAAGGTCATCTCCTAGTGCAAGCTGTGTATTACCTAACCCCATGTCACTAAAAAAGGAGTAGAATTTATGTTCATATATCCATCTCATTTGTTTGTAAGATATAACACTAACCGGATAATGTGTGTATTAATACAGTTTCATGATGTGTATGAAACAACATACGAGACGTGTGGACAGTATTGGCCTCAGATCCATCATCATGTTGTTGTAGCGATCATCGTCATGCAAATCACCATGATTGGGCTCTTTGGACTCAAATCAAAACCCTCTACATCTATTGCGACAATACCACTCCTTATTGTCACTATAGCTTACAATGAATATTGCAAATTCCGATTTCTTCCTACATTTTATAACTGCTCTGTCCAGGTATACTTTATTCTAGTCTTCATATTCTTGATTTACCTACTTATAAAGGGGTGTGAGCCATTTTTTAAAGGGGTGTGAGCCATTTTTTACCATGAGTATGTTTTTTAAGGCCAGGGGTGTGGTATACCGCCCCTGGCCACGTCATCATCGCTAGCGCCCCATAGCGCCCCTAACCTACTTCATGGGCGCCCGCCATCGTCCTCTTCGCCATGCCCTTAACGGGTGTTAAGGGCTGCACACTTTTCAATAGCCAATCACATTTTTTTGTTCCTTTTTTTTCTTTTTTCTTTATTAATAGGTAAGAGGCTTTATCCCATTGCATGCAAGCAGTGGCGAAGCTTGAAATTTTTTACAAGGGGGGGGGGGGGCGAAAACGTATATACCCAAAAAATTCTATAAAACCGGGGGGTCGAAAACATATATACCCAAAAATTCCTATACGAAAACTACATATATAACACTACTGGCCGAAAAGTTCGGGGGGGGGGGGGGGGGCGGGCACCCCTCCCGGCCCCTTCAAAGCATCGCCCCTGCATGCAAGTTAAAGGAAGTGGCTTTAAAGCCCGCTATGTGAGATGGAGCCTACGTGGCGCTGATGTGGCGTGATAAAGCCCTTAGGGGCTTTATACCACACCCACTAGCCTAAGGCTAGAGGGTGTGGGATGGAGCCCTTGGGCCTTATAAAGGACACCTAGGCGCCACCTAGGCGCCACATCAGCCAAAGGGCTTTATAACCCCCCCACTTAATTTGCTGGGTGTGGGATGGAGCCCCGTCATCATTACCTAATTATTTTTTATTTTTACATTTTACTTTTTTAAATTAAAAGACCATTTTATATAACTAGAAAATTTAAAAAAAACATAATTTCATCCTAAAAAAATAAAAAACATCACAAAGTCATTAAAAAAAATAAGAAGGTACTAGAAAAAAAAATGTCATAATTTAAATAAAAACCATACAATGCCAGAGTTTAAAAAAAAGTCACTCGTCGTCTTCGTCGTCTCCTCCTTGTTCACGATAAAACCATAGGTGCTCGGTCAGATCGGCTCGAAGGTTATGGTGTGTGTTCCTGTCTCGTACCTTCGATCGGATAGCTTCTTTTTCAGCGTATGTTAGTATTGGGTTCGTCGGTTGGATACTTTCATCATAACTTTCTCCACAAAACGCTCTACCAGAATCCTCCAATATCATGTTATGCAAAATGATGCACGTATACATGACGTTTCTCATTTTTCTTTTTTCAAGTATCCTCGACGGCTGGGCGATGATAGACCATCTCTTTTTTAAGACACCGAAAGCCCGCTCGATATCTTTTCTTGCTGACTCTTGTTTTTTCTTGAAATACAATCTTTTTTCATCATCTGGACACGAAAGAGTTTTTACCAACGTCGCCCACTCGGGATAAATACCGTCTGTGAGATAGTACCCATACTTATACTCCACGTCGTTTGCATAGAATGAAGTATTTGGTGCAACACCGTCTATGACATCGTCGAAAAGATTCGAGGACATTAAAACAGCGATGTCATTGTTCGCACCGGCCATGCCAAAGTACGCATGCCAAATCCATAAATCTTGAGAAGCGACCGCTTGTAATATTAGGGTGGGACCATCGTGGTCACCACGATGATGTTGCCCTTTCCAGCCGGTTGGACATGATGCCCAATCCCAGTGCGTGCAATCAAGACTCCCCAACATCCCAGGAAAACCGTGTATGCGCTGATGGGCCTCGTATAGAAGTGGAACGTCCGCGGCGGTTGGCATCCGCAAGTAGCGTCTCCCGTACAGAGAGATAACACCTACAAAAGTAATAGTGTTAAAAAAATTATAATAATATGTAAATAAAAATAATAACCTTAGATAAATAATAGTGTTAAAAAATTACCTTCACAGAAATTTTCAAGAGAGTCACGACACATTCTTGCCGACATCCTTAAATATTCATCCCACGCATCACTCGCTGTGCCATACGCTAGTTGCCTGATTGCTACTGTACACTTTTGTATTCCAGAGAAACCAACTTTGTGACTTGCACTTTCTCTTTGCGTGAAAAAAGGGAACTCGCCCGCAAGATCACTAGAAATTTTAACGAAAAGACGACGGCTCATACGAAACCTGCGCCTAAACTGGCCATCATCGTACAACGGATTTTCACAAAAATAATCGTGCACTAGACGTTCATGAGCACCTAACCGATCCCGTTCAAGAGGCGGTTGCCTGATACGCGACGTAGAGGATTGGACTTCTTCTTGCAAATTATTAATCACCTCCTGCGTCATTGCGATAACCATGTCGTCGAAACCACCATCGGATGAAGAGCTCGAAGAATCGGATGCCATTTTCTAGTTGTGATTGGTGTGTTTTATGGTTTAAGGTTTTTGAGATAGAGGTGTGTTTGGTGTAAGGTTTTTATATATATATATATATATAGATAAAAAGTTTAATTTTTTTTTTGAACGTTTTAAAACGGTCATATTGACCTTTCATGTCTCGATCCACGCAATTTTCGGCCGTTATCATGTTGGCGAGGACCCTATAGCGCCCCGACTTAATGTGCAGGGTGTGGGTGTATAGCGCCGGGGGCGCTATAGGGGGTGACATGGCGAGGGTGGCGCCCCCCACACCCTCCGGCCTAAATAAGTTACATATAACAACCCATAACCTAATTATTTTCATTTGTCTTTTGGTCATGTCAGTTTTAGTACACTCTATTCAAAAACCTTCTCCACTTTCTTCATAAAAATGTCATGTTTGGTGTCTTTAATCTTTATGACTTTATATACAAACATCTTACTTGTTAAGATTTTTTAGATATTCAAACATCTTTTTATTAGAGTCTAAACAACAAAATAACATTCAAACACTATTTTGTTTGGTCTGGTTTTAATACAAATACTTGTTTTTTTTCGTTTGTCCAGTGTCGCGACTATTTTCTACCGCCTATTTTTCTACACCCGGATTCTTTTGATAGTTAGGAATTTAAAAGTGAACTTGTTTTAAACTAAATACTTATCATAACTCTTGATGATTGTATTGTTATTTAGGATGCCAAGGATAGTGATGAGCTCGACAAATATGGACCAACTGATGCTGATGCTGATGCTGCTTGTCTTAAAGCTGTAGAGGCATATCGACCGCCTTCTTTACCTCAAGCGTGTGTCACAATGGAAGAATCAACCTCGAAACAACCGTTATTATTAGCAACACCCTAATGCTTATTTTTCTTTTCCGTAGGGTAAATTTATTAATTTATATACGTTTTTCTCTGAAGAGGTTGTGATGATAGACACTGAGTTTTACAGTTCGTGAGTTTGGTTAGCCTAGCTGAACCAACATTGAATGTGTTGCTTATTGTGAAATACACAAAAACAGGCAATCAGTTTCTGTACCAGTGGAATCCCAAGTAGGGATGGCAATTGGTCGGGTTCGGGTCGGGTATTGGTAATCTCATACCCATACCCGCTTGTAAAATCGTGTCCCATACCCGACCAATACTCGTTGGGTATCGGGTATACCCATTAATTTGTTAAAAGATATAGGTACCGAACCGTACCGGGTATATTCGGTACTGGTACCCACTTTCCCCGTTTTTCTGTACCGGTAAAACACCTGTAAATACCGGTACCGTACCAGTAACGAACCGGTTTATTCGGTAACGGTACCCACTTTTCCCGTTTTTCGGTACCGGTACTTTCGGTACCGGACGGGTACCATGCTCATCCCTAAAAATATATATGTTGAGGTTTTCAAATACATTTTTACTATTATAATTATTATATATTTTATTTATACAGCAACTATTATAAATGGGGAAAGTGAATATGGGGCTGTTACACATCTAAGTTAGATGCGAAACTCATCAAAACGACGTAGTTTTAATTAGATACAACTTAAAAGTAATATAAACCCTAATAATTCTCTGTTACTATCCATCATTCCATCAATTTCGCATCTCCATTTTCACCGTTTGTCTTTCTACGAGTACGTATAGTTTACATAGGCCATCTTCTTCTCCAATCTTCCATCACATAGACAAGAGAAATGAAATTTAGTTCTGGTTATAATGTATAGACCCAATCCTAAATTAATTATATATCTAAATATGAATTGGGGATCAATTTTTGTTTAATATGTTTTTAATTTTGGATTGTGATGAATGTGTTTCTTTAATATCTGGAATATTAGTTTTAGTGAAAATTCGAAACTGGATTTGAGGCAATCCTTGAAGTTTGTGCCGATGACCACTACAAAATGTTTTATCGAAACTGGAATGTCAGTTTTAGTTAAAAATCTAACTTTGGTTTGATAATTAAGATTTAAGACATGACTTAATCTAAATTCTAGTTATATGCTTGAAAGAGACGGTGTTTCAATTTTCTCATTGTTGAGCTTCTTAGTTCATCATTTTGCCTAATGTATTTTTACTATGGGGACTCAATGGAAAGGAAACAATACTTGATCCTTGAAACTGCTTCCAACTTATGTGGTGACTCGTTGGAAAGAAAACAATAGTAATTTGCAAAATTAATTGATTGCTAAATATCAATTACAAATATGCAGTTCGATTGCCCTGTTGCAGATCGTCACATGCGTGGGAGAGAGGTTGTTAAGAAATTGATGGATTGATGAAAATGAAATAAAAGAAATGTATTTAATCGATTCCCATTATAACAGCCTCATATTCAGATGTATAACAGCCTCATATTAGATGTGTTTTGATGTGTTTCGCATCTAACTTAGATGTATAACAGCCTCATATTCAGTTTCCCCATTATAAATTAATTAAAAACATACATTACATAATATATGTTTTATCATATATTAATAACTTTATAATACTTATAATATAAGTTTTTTCATAAATTAATAATAACTTTAATTATAAATTAAAAACATACATTACATAATATAAGTTTTATCATAAATTAATAATAACTTTATAATACTTATACACTTATATGTATATAATATAATTCATAACATACAAAATATAAATACTATTGTCAAATACTTATATTAAAAGAAAATTTATTTTTCAACGTTATGAACATACTAAAATAAATCACTAATAGACAAGGGTTAATGGAAAATAAAAATATAAATTAAATAATCCGGGTATATGATCGGGTATATACTTCGGGTAGACAGGTATGTGGTTTCGGGTAATCGGGTCGGGTTTCTCAAGGTAAGAACTCCAACCTGTTTGTTGCTTCTTCGGCCAAATACGATATACAAGTGGGTAACATAATAACCCAAACTGATATCGACCAAACAACATCGGTACTATGATCGGTATTATCGGAACCGCTGTTGGTATTTCTCTTATTGATTTCGGTCGATCGATGTAAAACACGGGTCGATTAATATTGAACTTATTTGTTTTACTGTTTGCAACAATAATTGTTAAGTGATGTTTTCTTCAACGGAGCTTACAAGATCAAACTTACGAATTTAAAGTAGTGATGACTTTACAAATGATGTTTGAAAAGACTATGTAATAAGTTACTTCTACGAATTTGAAGTAGTGATGATTTTATAAATGATGTTTGAAAAGAATATGTAATAAGTTACTTTTAAAAGACGAAAATCCATACAAAAGGTTTAGTTTTGAGGACTCAAAGTGACGGCACCCGACTCTAAATCTAATACCAAAGAGAATAAAGTAAAAAATTATATAAATGGAATTGTTATATACCAAAATCCTAAAAAAGAATAAACTAAAAAAATTCGGTATCCATCACTACTTGTACCGACATAAAGAAAACATTAAAAACCTAAACATCGATCGTGCATAGAATGAGATCACCTTTTACAGAATCAGATACTCTTATTATTTGTTTAGTAACAAACCTTTGCATCCACCATGTGTTGGATCAGTTCTGTTTAGACATAATGGAAAACATGAAAACATACATGTCACCGCAGACAGTGCAGAGGAGAATCCAGTGAGAGATGATGCTATGGAGTTCGACATGTTTGTCAGTGTGATCTGGTTCCTCCTTAAGGTGCTGACTGATGATGGTGATTATGAAAACCGAATAAGGGAGTTCGGTTGGGAGAGGAGGTCGATGATGATGATGTTATGATTATTAGGTTATGTCTAACTGTGTAACCTGTTAACCTCCACATAAGTCTCCTTATATAAGCACCCAAGAGGAAACCTAATTAGTTAATAAGGGTAATATGGTCCATCAACAATTACCAACTAATTATTTAATAGGTTGTTATATATTTTGATCCATATAATGTAAATGATTATAATGCCTACTAGATTAAATATAAAATAATATATATTTAATCTTACATTCTCCCACTTAGCCGAGTAATCATTTACTATGAGTATTAGATAAGCCTGATCAGGAGTTAACACTCATTTTAGCCTTAAACAAGAACTATAGCAGAGAAATACAGCCGTTGAATCATTATGCAACTCAGGACCCCCATTAGTCATACTATAGCCTTAATTTAAAACCTAATCGTTATGATCAAAATACGCACAAGCCCTTTGTTTGATTTGTAACTTTATTTGTCTATATGCCGTTATGTCGACTTGACATATTCTTAGAGACATAAAAAATCAAACTGATGAGGAAAATTAACTAATACTTAGTCATTCATAATACGATATGCGGTTGCGCACGGCCATCATTTAATACCCGTCTATGAGCTCTCTTAATAAGACTTATGGGTAATAGCCCTTCAGTTATAGGATCCTTAAGCATATCATGAATGTATTCGATACAAAGATTTAGTTTCCTCAATTCGTTCATAAACGAATAATTAATTGTGTATCGAAACTTAATACAGCACCTCTGAACTGTTACTGTTCAAGGAGTCATGGTAGCTGACTTTATCACACTAAGTCTTCAAAATATTAATTATATGGAGTTAATAAACTTATGAGTCCACTGATATATTTCCAACAACAT
Organism: Helianthus tuberosus; assembly: GCA_030545235.1. Taxonomy (NCBI): domain Eukaryota; kingdom Viridiplantae; phylum Streptophyta; class Magnoliopsida; order Asterales; family Asteraceae; genus Helianthus; species Helianthus tuberosus. The sequence goes on along the minus strand of CM060451.1, from coordinate 21,429,742 downwards.
TCAGTGACTATATTATGTCGTTATAATTTAGGTTGTTATTATCAGTTTATTATGACTCCTCCATAAGATAGGTTTTGTCTGTTGACATAAGGATATAGCCGAAATTACATTTTGTCATCTTTGAATATCACAAAGTTAGAGTAATAAACCGGTTTGATTTCTCACTTCTTCTTCAAATCATAGCCTCTCGTTTCTTTTAAAGATATTGTAATACTCTATTAAATGCTTCACATTAATCTAGACATATCTAGTGTGTTGCAATGTGAGTAATATCTAAACGAGTATAGACTTGAACTTACATAAGGCTTCTAATTAATGAAGCGTAAGGAAATAATCTCATTTATCCTATTATCCTCTAAAGGAAGAGCAATATAGTTTGTTACATATGTAAGGACCCATTTAATGTTAAACTTATGGAACGGAACTAATGTCCCATTGGATCTATCTCGGCTTGTTATGATATCTATTATGTAAGAGATATCTCTGAGATCTATTATATCAAAGTTTGTGTTAACAATGCTTTGACTTATGTAACATATACTTGTCAAAAGAATATCATCTATATAGACAAGTTTATCTTAGTTGCTCCCACTCATTTTGAGGTAGGTACATGAATCCACTTGGTTATTGATGAAAATAATTACGTTAAGATTTCATCACATTATGATGTTTGCATTAACCCATACATAGATTTTATGGGCTTACAAATAAAGTGTTCTTTAACCTTCAGTTTAGAACTTTCAGGTTGTTTTATGAACATGTAAATATATCAGCCATTTGTTAAGGAAAATTGTTTTTAATGTTCATCTAATGTAGCTTTAAACTATTATAAGCTACTAGAACAGTGATGATCCTCAAAGAAATCTTTGTTAGATATGTAATAAAGATTTTTTAATAATTTATCTCTTCCTAAGTATAACCTTTGACAATCAATCATGCCTCTTCGTGTCTTAACGCTTATTTCAGGATTTGGTTTAGTTATGAATACTCTTAGGTAATTCAATCAAATCTTAAACGTTACACGAACACATAAAATCAGTTTTACTATAAAACAGTTTTATTCCATTCAGAAGATTGATTGACACTAATGGCTTAATTTGAAGAGATTGGATCAGTAAACTTTTCCATAATCCATTTCAACTTCAGTTAGGGAGGTTATGTAATCATCAAAGTTAGTAGGCTTTTAAACCTAGATGACCCCCTGAGTTGATTATTGGGTTTTAAAAGTTTCAGTTTTATGGATTAGCTCTTGGTTAGGTTGCTATCATTTTCAGGATTCTAAGTGTGTAAGAGTTGGTGCAGTATGGTGTATAAGAGGTGTAATCGGAGTTAAATTCAGAGTGAAATTTAATGACACTCTTCCCCCCGCCTCTTGTATTCCTTGCAAGTCATAATAAGGACTTTGACTGCTCCCACTGACCTTAGAAAACTTTAGGAACTCAGCATGCTTAGGGTCAATTTTTAATGACCAACAGATTCTAATAGAGAAAACAAATTAATGACGTTAGTCGTTGTGATTTCTCTTGTTGAGGATTATATTAGTTTAGGTAAGAAATCTAAGTGCGCCCACAATTAGGCAACAATGAAACTTTTGTAAGAGTAGCATTAGATTTAAGGAGACAAGTTTTGATAGAACAGTGTCGTGATGGAGCGGTGTCTTGTACAAGAGGTGGAAATTGAGGTAATGTAAAATTTTCACTCCCCCACCTCTTGCAACTATTGCAAGTTATTATTAAGACACTTAATGCTCCCACTGATCTTTAATATCTCTAGAATGCTACAAGAGAAGTTTCAATGAGCTACGTGACGTGGGAACCTATCACATATACGTTAGACTTTATTTGATTTCTTTAATGTCCAGATAGCATAAGAAACTTTAGGGACATATTTAATAGAAATCTTATTAAGTGCATATATGAATAGAATGTCTTGGATTCATCCGAGATGATGATTTCGAATCATTTCGGACTATCCGAAATGGACCATTTCGAATGATCTCGGATGTGTCCAAGACGCCTAAGTCGAGTCATTTCGGATGATTTCGGATACATTTCGGATGATTTCGGATGATGATGCTCAGTCTGAGATTCATCCGAAATGGTGATGCTTAGTCCGAAATGATCTGTGATGCTAAGTCCGAAATGTTCAAGCAGTTATTGATCCATGATGGACGAGCATAAGTTTATCCGTAATGATCAGTCCTTGATGATTTCGGATTCATCCGAAATGTGTTCTTCAAGCCACAAAAATCCTTAATTTAAGCAGTTATTAATTGACAAGGTTCAAAATCCGAAATTTTTGGGATTATGGGATTATGTTTCCTGTTTAAAGGTTAATTATATTTATCTGTTTATTTCGAAAATTATATCCATTAATAACAATAACAGATTTCAAAAATTGTTTAGTAGATAAAATAGATCAAAACAGGAAAAACACCCAATAATCCAAATTCATCCCAAAACTAAATGAATTTTCGAATTTTTCTTATGAACATGTGATGAACTCTAAGATAAAATATTCAAGCCTTCATCCGTAATGCATCCGTAATGATAAAACCCCAGATCCGTAATGATCCGAGATGATCCGAGATGATAAAACCCAGATCCGTAATCATCTGTAATGATCCGTAATGATGATTTCGGATGACAAAAATGGAATTTCATTAGGGTTTTCAAAACTGTTTTCCAGTTTTATACCAGATTTTCGGATATAAAACAGAACCGACTAATCAACATATGCTCTGATACCACATGTTGGATTAGTTATGTTTAGACATAATGGAAAACATGAAAACATACCTGTCACCGCAGACAGTGCAGAGGAGAATCCAGTGAGAGATGATGCTATGGAGTTCGACATGTTTGTCAGTGTGATCTGGTTCCTCCTTAGGGTGCTGACTGATGATGGCGATTATGAAAACCGAATAAGGGAGTTCGGTTGGGAGAGGAGGTCGATGATGATGATGTTATGATTATTAGGTTATGTCTAAGTGTGTAACCTGTTAACCTCCACATAAGTCTCCTTATATAAGCACCCAAGAGGAAACTTAATTAGTTAATAAGGGTAATATGGTCCATCAACAATAATAGGTTGTTATATATTTTGATCCATATAGTGTAAATGATTATAATGGCTACTAGATTAAATATAAAATAATATATATTTAATCTTACACCATGAGTATCGAGTATCGAACTTTTTTTATGTTTCAACGCACACGTAAAAGAGTTGATAAGTTAAATAAAACTAGTATTAAGCCCCCGCGTTGCGGTGAAGGTGTAAAACCCTGATAAATAGCACCAATCCGCACCATCATCATCAACCATCAACACTGAAGTTATGGCGTGTTAATACGAAAAAATTAGACCGAAACGTAAAACGTAGATTATAATAACACTAAGACGATTTAAGATTCGAATGTCACGACAAACCTGTCAAACAGGAAAAAACAGACGAGGTTGAATCACACATGCACGTTGCTGCATGTTACTCGCAAAATTTAGAACGAAACGTAAAAATATTGAAACACACACGCACATTGCGCCATATTAACTCGCAAAATTTGGCAAAAACCATAAAATAAAAAAATTGCGAAATATGAAAAGTATAGGGGTACAAAGTTGAAAGTAAAAAATTTGTAAGATTAAATTGAAAAATATAAAAACTTTTAGGTTAAAAGTAAACAATAAAATAGTTTTGTGTAGTATGATTTTTTTTAAACCCCTAAGTATGGGTTACAACACCTTTATGCATCAAAGTGTTATTTATTTATAATATTTAAATTAAATTAAATAGTTTATGCGGCATTTAAAAGTTATGTATTCATCAGAAATTATGCATATGTATTGTCCACCCTGTTCACTTGAATGTCATGCTTTGGGTCTCTAGAATGGACGGATATTAAATAATAATTTGGTCATTTTAGCTTTTTTCTTTTTAAATGAGAGGTAAATTTATGAAATAGTAAATTTTAGCTAAATTATACGGGGATAAAGAACGGAATGAAATGTGATTGCTTTAATTTGAGAGTTTATTATATTTTGAAAGTTTAAGGAAAGATATAAACTTATATTTTGAATGTTTTCATGTATTTCTTCATTTTAGGTGTCATTTGACTATTTATTTACTTGAAATTTCACACAGCATCTAGAATTATATAAATAATTTAATATTGTGATTTCTTTTAACAAATTACTTTTAATTTTATTATTTTCTTAATATAATAATAAAATTTGAATTCTGAGACGGAAGTGGCTACACATTGTTTGTTGAAAGGTAAATTTTAGACTAGTCACTATATTGATGTATCATACAGTTACCTGCTGGCTAAGCCTTAATTAATAAAATTATTTGGCCGTTACAAAAATATATGTTAGAATCAAAAAAATAACTATCTTTCTCTTGTAAGACAGTAAGAGATCTTATGCGATTTCTATTTAATTTGTATAAATTCATTTTTTACTCATAAATGTACATTTTGAATCCCAAATCAAGGAGATCCCTACAGTTTTCGATAACTGATTCATCAAATACATATCGCCCAATATTATTTGTGGGCATACATTTGTTTGAGCACATATCAAACAAATAAGACTAGACTTTAAATTTGATCATCTCCATCTGTTTATCCAAAAACACGATAAAAAATGCCAGAACTTGAAGAAAAAACCAATCTTTTTCTAGTGGGTTATGCATTACCCTCAAGAAAGATCGAAGCTTTCATGGTGGAATCATTCATCACCTATGCCAAACAACAAGGCATTCAATTCATCCCGATTGACATTTCAAAACCATTAAACGATCAAGGACCATTTGATTGCATAATTCACAAACTTTACGGCCAAGAATGGGACCTCAACCTCCAAAACTTCTCCACCTACCACCCTAACGCCACCATAATCGACCCGCCCTCCGCCATCCAACGCCTCCACGACCGCGTCTCAATGCTCGACCCCATACCGAGTCTCAACATCCCACAACTCAAAATCCCAACCCAAATTGTTATCCAAGATGTCGAATCATTAAAATCTAACGATTTCCGCTTTCCATTGATGGTGAAACCGCTGCTTGCAGACGGGTCTGCCAACGCACATAACATGTCACTTGTCTTTAACCAAGAAGGGTTAACCAACAAGCTCGAACTCGACCCACCCATGGTGCTACAACAGTTTGTAAACCATGGAGGGGTCGTGTTTAAGGTTTACGTAGCGGGTGAATATGTTAAATGTGTGAAAAGGAGTTCATTGCCGGATGTTTCAAAAGAGAGCATGGAGAAACTGGCAGTGGAATCCGGTGGAGTTATGAGCTTTTCGAAGATATCGAGTGCGGTGATTTCGGGTGATGAAGGGGGAAGTAATGAGAGTGTAGAGATGCCTGACCCGGTGTTTATTGATGAGGTGGCTAGAGGCTTGAGACTTGCTCTTGGATTGCATCTTTTTAATTTTGATATGATTAAAGCGGATAAAGAAGATGGGTATCTTGTGGTTGATATTAATTACTTTCCGGGTTATGAGAAGTTACCATCTTATGAATCTGTAATGACTGAGTTCTTCTTGAATGTAAAGAAATCGCAGGAGTTGAAGATGGTGACCATGGAGCTTGTTAAGGATGATGGGTTACACGATTAAAAGTGTTTTTTTTTTTTTTGGTAATTTTATGTATCCCCGCTAAACTTTCAAAATATCAAATATGTTAAAATCATGCAAGGCATTGTACATGTACCTTAGAGACTTGTGTTCTATAAAATATGATGTTACATATATGTATAGAAGTAGCTATCATGTTTGGACCAAAAAGAAAAAAAAAAGTGGTAAAAGTGTGTTTGTGTGCCTTGCATAAAGGTCCAAGAAAGAAAGTTAAGCCCTTCTTTTGGCATTTCTTATTAAAATTGGTTTTTACCTAAAATGATTTTTGGTTGGATCAAAATTAACACTCTTATGAGAGCTTAGAAATCATGTATAAGTGTTAGATATGTTTAATTTGATAAGTTAGCAAGCAATAACTGATGCATTTGAAGGATTTCTGTCTTAGACTATTAAAATTTACCTAGAGTGTCTTTCCTTAAGATGTATGCCAAGCTAACCAAATTATTACCTTAGGCTGCTCGGAGTAGGAACCATGGAATTAGGTGTGGCAAACTGGAATGGTTCTCTGCACTCTGAGGAATTTTGGGGAAAACCCGCGACAATGAGAAAGCTGATCTAGCACTGATATAACATCCAGAGAAATCTGGGAAAACAAGACGACTTCCTCCACCCAAATGTCGCATTAGATCCAACATATATACCTTATTTATATAGGAATTTTGGATTTTAATAATCTCAACTATTAACGTATTGGCCTCCAATAGACCCTGACTAATAGAACCCTAACGTCGTTAGTCTCCGGTCGCCGGAAAACCGTTTATTGGCTAGAAAAAGGTTCCTAAAGGTCCGATATAAGATTACAAAGAGGTTTGGGACGAAAATGTTGAGTTCTTCAGCCAAAAAGTTGAGTTTCTGACCAAAAAGAAGTTTTCCAGTGATTTTCTGATTTTCTGACGACTTCAATAATTGTGGTTTTTACTAGGAGAAGGTTCCTAAAGGTCTGTAATAAGGTTACAAACAGGTATGAGACGAAAATGTTGAGTTAACATCGTTTTAGATTAACTTAACAAATAGTTTTAGACTAACTTAACATCATTCTATTAGTTATATTCAACTAGGATCCATTGGAGGACAAGTATGGTGTCACCGGTCATGATAATTCCAGCTTCATTCTCGTACATTTAAGTTGTAGTTAAAAAGCTCGTAGTTGGACTTTGGCTTGGGTCGGCTGATTCGCCTTTAAATGTGCACTAGTTTACTCGTCCCATCGGTTAGCGATGCGCTCCTACCCTAGATTTGGCAAGTCGTGCCTCCGGCGTTGTTAATTAGAGTGCTTAAAGCAAGCATGTCACTATGTATACATGAGTATGGGATAACCTCATAGGATTTCGGTCCTATTACGTTGGCCTTTGGGATAGGAGTAATGATTACTAGAGACAGTCAGGAACATTTGTATTCTATACAGAGGTGGAATTCTTCAATTTATGAAAGAGGAACAACTGTTAAAGTATTTGCCAAGGATGTTTTTTTATTAACATAGAATGAAAGTTGGGGGGATCGAGGATGTACAAACACCATCTTTGTCTCAACCATAAACAATGACAACTAAGGATTGGTGGATGTTACTTTTAGTACTCCATTGGCACCTTATGAGAAATCAAAGTTTATGACTCCATTGGCACTTTATGAGAAATCAAAGCTTTTGAAAGACTGTGTTGAGCTCTTTCTTGAGTCCATGGGTGGTGGGGCATAGTCGTTCTTAGTTGGTGGAGAGATTTGTTTGGTTAAATTCGTTAATGAATGAGACCTCAGCATGCTAACTAGCTATGTGAAGATATCCCTCCATGGCCGGCTTCTTATGGGACTAGGGGTGTTTTATACCACGGAGGTTTGAGGCAATAATTGGGTCTGTGATTCCTTTAGATGTTATGGGACGCATGTGCGCTTGATATAAACAAAAGTGCATCTATTTTTATATCAATTTACACCCACTTTTTATTAAGTTTTGTTAAAGAAATTATTAAAATAGGCTTCTTTTTTGTTTATTTATTTTCATGTAAAAAAAAACCCAAATTAAACAAAGGAAGCAAAAAACGAGCGAAAATTAGGGGTGAGCAAGTTTAGGTCCGGACCGAAAATAACCGAGAACCAAATCGAAAATATACCCGATCCAACCCAAACCCAAGTACCTAGGTATTTAGATCGGTTCCAATTTTTCATATAAAATCGGGTCGGGTCGGGTCGGGTCAGTTCTCGGTTCTTTTCAAGGTGAAACCCGACTTGGACCTATGGACCAGAACCGACCCTATATTTAGGGTAGTGAATCGGTTCTGTATTTTATGTTTGATCGGTTCTTGGGTCGGGTCGGGTAGGGTCGGGTTTTTCCTTTTGCTCACCCCTAGCGAAAATCTAAAAAAAATAAAGAAAAGTTGTACATACACGCCCCATGTCTTGGATCCAAAAACTGTTAGAACCTCTAGAAGATCATAGAGTGAAGCCCAAACACACTACATGCCATGATGGCACGTCCCGTGTCTTGGCTCTAAACGACAAGGGTTGACTTTTGGAAAATTTGGAAGATCCGAGAGACCCACAAGAGTTGACCACAACCTGTTTCTAGCATACACGGCCCGTGCCTCGCTAACTGGCTATAACAGGTAATATGGCCATACATGGAGCATGCTTGGAAGGCACGCCCCGTGTCTGGGCCTCTAGTAGCTTATAAATATAAGGCCAGTTTTACCATATTCACTTGCTCCTTTATTCATCTCTTCTCCACAACACATTTCTATTCTACTCACTATCTCTAATCATTGTAATCACTAAGAAAAAACACAAGAATCATAGTGTAATCAAAATTTTGATGATTAATATAATCTTGTCATGTTTGATGAAAACTAGGTCCATGGCCATTCTTGGCTATGTTTCTTGATGGTGTTTCGGGGAAACTTACCCCCTTGATGGGGAGTTAACTAAGGCAAACCATGGGCGAATAAGATGTGTGTGTGTGTATGTGTGTGTGTGTGTTGGCTTTGGTTAATTAATAGTTTATTGAAAGTGAGGAAGTATTAGTGTTAAAATTAGCTTGGGTCATTAGGCTTTCGGCTTAACCCTTAAAATCTTCCAATAATCTTGCATCACCATTAGCTTGGGTCATTCATGTTTTCTACGTCTATTTAGAGTCAAAACATGTTGATGCTCCGTAAGGAGGTTAAAGGTTTTGGAACGGGACTTGCGGTTGGTAAGCTCTTCCCATTACGGCGCTGGTACCAAAGCGTAAAGGACTTAGTATTTATAAAAGTAACTACCTTAGGGGAATTAGCAACTCACCGAAGGAGTCATAGTGACAAGTAAAACCCCCTTAAAATATTTAATTAACTACAACTAAATCATAGTGGTACATACTTTCCACGCTGATTGGGCGGTACCATTATGGTTTGATCCTGCCTTGAGTGGTGTTTCTTTGCGGATTCAAAACTATATGGTCGAGTGTGCTGGGATCCCGACCCAGGTACTACACAACTTTATGCATTAAGACAAATAGTTTCTCGTCTGACAATCGAGCCCTTTTAACCCCTAGTAAGATTTAGTTAACAAAGCATCAAGAGTTAAGTTGACCTAAACACCCTTTTTTTCTTTTTGTTGACTATTATATTTTTATTGACCTCTTCATTTTTATTTTAAGCCGCTTTTATTTTAAGTCTTTTAACCATTTACTTTTGATTGATTTGACTAGACGCTAACAAAGACTTGGTACTAAAACTCGCTGTATTCTTGGACGACCTCGGTATCTTACCATCACTATATTACGCAAACAATGGGTGCACTTTCCCAACGTGAAGTGTAGTATAACAGTATTTTATCGTGTTTTTATAAATATTAAAACTTGAACTAGTGCATAAAACGGCTAAAAATATACCATCTTTTACGTGCACACCACGTCAGCGCTACACTGATTTATTCAACAATTATATAGCCTCGGCCGACAGGCCTAGGAAATCTTCAAAATTTCATCGTGATGAGGATAGATCATTGTAATTATTGGTCTAAAACGATAAATTCCTTATAAGCCGGAGTAATCAGCTAGCATTGACTACATCCATGCCCATTGTACACATTACCTCTCGCTAGCTAACGATTGAATATTCCGATGAAGTGTTAGGATCGTGGAGATGTGGGTGGTTCCCTCCTGGGACGTCATAAGAATTCCACTAAACCTTATCATTTAGAGGAAGAAGAAGTCGTAACAAGGTTTCCATAGGTGAACCTATGGAAAGATCATTGTCGAACCCAACATGATAGAACTACCCGTGAACAAGTAAAAACAACCGACCTTAGAGGGTTCGAAGCTTTTGTTTTGATCCTTGTGAGGTCCTATCGACGTGAGTTCTTGCTTGCCCCATACCTATTGGACATCATGGATGTCAGATTGACACAATAACATACCATAGCATGACACGTGCTAAGGGAAACTAAACTCAAAGGGCCCATGGCATTGTGCCTTGTTTGTGATATGCAAGATGTACGTGGTTTTTTTTGTAAACCTAAAACGACTCTTGGCAACAAATATCTCGACTCACACATTGATAAAGAACGTAAAAGATGTGAAATTTGGGGTGAATAATATATAAATAAATTAATTAATATTAAGAGAAATAAATTGTACTCATTGCATGTCTCAAAAAAGTCATAATATTTACTTGACTCTAAAAAATGACACTAAGGTTATTATATTTTTAAATTTTTATTTTCGCCTATATAAATCTATACTATATTATAATACATATAAGGAGAACATAAAAATAATTTTACATAGTTTTAAAAGTTTAGTATAATTTTTAAAGCATATGGTACAATCCTTTAAAACATATTCTTGACTTTTAACCAAATTTCTACACGATTTTTAAATGACCGTAACATTTTCATACATTGATATTTTTTCAATAAATAAATCATGAAAACAAACATTTTATCCTCTTTAATTTGAGTATGACATTACAACAGTTTTTAAATAAAAACTACATTAACATGCTATATTATTTGACCAGTGTCTATGTTCCCCGCTGCATCACATGGGATATTCTCCGGTATATAATATACGCCTTGAACCCATTTAACATTTTCTTAATTCTGTTTTTTTTTTCTTATAGCTCGCATTCATTACATTTAAAGAAAATATGTATACGTGGTTGTGTTTAGTTTTCTTTTCTCAAAGTTTTAGTATAAATTTTGATGAAAATCGGGTTGTATTCGAGATAGAGTATTTATTTGGTACCGGAGGCTATATCGAGTGTCAGTGTCGCATCGGTATCAAGATGAACGAAACCAACTCTTACCATACATCGTCAGTAATCGGAAACGGTATTGATTTTCTTTATTATGGTTTTCGGTCGATGTAAAATAAAATTTTATTTTTTTGGTTACATGGCTTTATTTTTTGTGTTATATCAAACATTTTTTTATAAACAAACTTACTTTAGTATCGAACGAACTTTTTTAATTTGTTCTATACGAGTTGTGTTCGTAATAATATATTTCTTTTTGTGTTGCAAGGCATACGGATTGCTAATATTGTACTAGTAACGAAACGAATTAGACCAATACCGACCGAACAAATTCAGTACCATTATTGGTGTTACTGGAACCAATGTAGGTTTTCGTTTTTCTTGTTTTCAACCAATGTAACAAATTTTGTTTTTTTTTCATATATAATGTTTTATTTAATACCGATTACATCGTCGCAACGTACTTATTTTAATCTACGTTCAGATATAAACTTTTCAAAACCGAGTTGCCGCAACACATGGATATAAACAACTCGGTTAAACCAAGTTGGTAATTTGAATTATGTATTTGAGGTGGCTTAAAAACCGTTTATGATATGACATCTTACTACAAGAAAATATATACGTGGACACTACTTTTTTAGGCCTAAAGGCAATGTTTTAAAAACCGTTTTTTAAATTAAATCGGATTAGGCTAAAAAATGGTTTAACTGATTGAATCAGGTTGTATCGAACGGTTCAATCAGGTTAACTAGTTAACTCTATAATTTCATAAATTACAACATCAACTCAAAAGTTAATACAAAAATGCATGATTACATATTAAAAGATAATTCAAAAGTTATTCCATAATAAAAAGAATAATCCAAAAGATAACTGAAAGTCATTCGATTTTCCAACAAACTCTTTTAAACGTAAGTTTTAAATGTAAGTGTACAATATGTTTAAGCCATTTGAGTGTTGATGCCATTTTTGGATGAGCTTATTTTATCTCCTTATGACTTACTGGCTTTTCGTAAAAGAAGTTTTTTTGTGAAATGGTGTTTGGGTAATAAGGTGAAAATGAGTTTTTTAAGCATTGAAAATGAGAAATGAAAAAGTCACTTGGTTGTGACTTTTCTAAAAAGGAGATAAGGATGTTAAAATGTCAATAAGGAGAACTGAAAAAAGCTCATCCAAACATGCCCTGAATACATCAAGTTAATGATCGCATAAAAGATGAAATTCACTATTATCGTTATCCTCATCAACTAGAGGATAACTATTTTCGTTTCATACAATATTAAATAAGAAGTTTTAGTTACGAATAATTATAATATATAAAAATTACGTAAGATAAGTAACATATATAATAAAAATAAGTAATAACCCAAACTAAAATAACCTTGGGTCGGTAACGGTATTACGTTTCAACCCGGTATACCGGATTTTACCGCCGGTACAAACCTTAGGGGAGGGGGTGGTCACTAGTGATAGAATTCTATCACTCACAAGCACCAATCAAGTTCCGCCATGTCATCAACCATTTTTTCATCACTCACAACCTTTTTTAGGGGACTCGGGGCGGGTACGTGATGGAGCTCGATAACGCGTGAAACTATCACGCTACACCGCCGCCTTTCTTCTCACCACGCGTTATTTTTTGAACGCGTTACAGGTATCACGCGTTGAACTTCAATAAATTGGGACATGCAGCATCAGATTCTTTTGTCCTTTTATTCAATTCTTTTGTCCTTTAGCAATGGAATAAATACAAAGTTTGATGAAAAGTGCATTCAAGTCCCTCAACTTTTGTAACCTATTTTTAAATAGCTTTCCTATCACTAGTGATACCACCCCGCCTACATTTCTATCACTAGTGATAGAAATTTGGTTGATGACATGGCACGATTTTATTGGACAATGGAAGTGATAAATCCCATCACTAGTGAACCACCCCTAGTCCCCTTAGTGGAGGTGGTCATCACTCACCACCACGCCCAACAATTTCCCCCAACCAACAACTACCCTCACAAACCAAAAGAATAATGTCGTGATAAAAATAACGAAAATCTGATTCCGTGCTACTATAACGCGTTATAGCAAGAGGCGGGGTGGGAACTTTGGTTTTTCCACGCGTTATAAATGCCATCACAGGAACCGCCCCGTGTGGCCTTATGTCGTTTCACTTTTTTATCGGGGTGTTTCATACAGGATTTACTTCTGGAAACGGTAATACCGGTATAACCGGCCAATATTTACCGGTTTTTAAAACATTGCCTAAAGGATCTCACATCGTCTTCATAGGTTGGCAAAGTGTGAGGAAATTTTTGGCAGAGTTATGGAAAATTTTGCTGCTTAAATTAAACATCTTTTACCCATTAAACTATGTAGAGATGACATGTCATTCCTGTAGGATAAAAATATATATATATTTTATTTTCTTATATTTTCATCACTACTGAAAAAGAATAAAAAGATATTTATAGTTGTAGAGACGATTTATTGTTTTACAGGTCGTCTCTACAAAGTGAAACTAAAAAATGTTTTTAATTTATAAAAAAAATAATAGAAAAACTATTTTAACCCTATAGGAATGATAGCCTTGCTTAGAGCATTCACATCCATTCCACCATATTTTCACCCTAAATTACAGTAAAAAACACTACATTTTCTCTCTCCTTTTCAATTAAATAATATTTTTTATACCTTTATCATTTACCTTTTCTGTCTCCTTCACTCACAACCACTTTCAAAATATATTAAAAAATTATAGGGGGTGAACAGTGTCCCCCCCAAATATACAGATGAACAGTAACATTTTCTCTCTCCTCCACTCACAACCACTTTTTATACTCTTTATATTATAAAAAGAGCTAAATGCTTGGTTGGTCCATGTGGTTTGCAAAAATTTCAGACTTGGTCCTAGTGGTTTACTAATTACACGCGTGGTCCCAAAACTTGTCAAAAATGCTCTCGGTTGGTCCCCAACCCTAACCTCAGTTAAATTTCTCAGTTAAGTCCATGTTAAATGACCAAAATACCCTTGCTTATTAACAAAACCCACTGCATCATCTTCATCACCATCATCATCTCCCACCCTCACAAAAACCCTACCCCACACCTCACACCTGCAAATCTCCACTTCAACAACAATGTCTCCATAGCTTCTCACCTTCCTTCGCCGCACTCCCTCTCTCCACCGCCACCACTCTCCACCAACAACAACAATCCGACGGCGTTTCACTCAACCTCTGGTGTGTAGCCAAGAACAACGCTGAAGATTCCGCCCTTCAATCCGCCATCGATTGGGCCTGTGGAGCCGGTGGAGCCGATTGTTCCCCGATCCACCATACACAGCATCCGCGATGTTAGATAACGTATCAGAAGGTCTTGTTTTGTGATGGGTTGTTACAGATTTGCGAAGACTGTCGATGCAAGAACAGGTTGGGAAATATCGATTGAGTTGGCAGATAAGAGGTTGATTGGGTCGATTTGAAAGAGGGATGTGAGCTCGGAGACTTTGAGCAGGGTTCGATTGTTGATTTGGGGGTTATGAATCTTACGATGGATGACGTATTGGTGGTGGAGGGGAGTGTTCAGTGGTGGAGGAGGGAAGGTGGTGGTGGTGGGTGTTCAGTGGTAGTGAAGGTGAGATGGTGGCGGGTGTTCGGTGGTGGTGCAGGAGAGATGGTGGTGGTGGTTTAGGGTAGAAGAAGAATGAGGCAGGAGATATATTGTTTTATATATTTTTATTTCTTTTAATTGTTCTAAGGGTAATATAGTCATTTCACACATAGTTAACTGAGAAATTTAACTGAGGTTAGGGCTGGGGACCAACCGAGTGCATTTTTGACAAGTTTTGGGACCACGCGTGTAATTAGTAAACCACTAGGACCAAGTCTGAAATTTTTGCAAACCACAGGGACCAACCAAGCATTTAACTCTTATAAAAACTTCACAAACAAAATTAGATGGAATGGATGTGAATGCTCTTAAAAGATAGAAGACGATATAGAAACGATATATCTATAGAGACTAACATTAAAACATTTTCTTGTAGTATATATCTAGTCCCCCAATATTCAATCTATAGAGACTAACATTAAAACATTTTCTTGTAGTATATATCTAGTCCCCCAATATTCAAAAAACAACACCCCCAAAAGATATTCCTTGAAAAAAAACCCAATTAGGCGAAGTTTATCCAAAGTCGATCTCCCGATACTTTAAAGATGCTTTCATATATTATTTCTTGCAATAAGCCACATGTAGCGATGTTAAATTTTTTAATGTGAGACATATTTAACGTTAGAAACTCAAACTGATATGGGTGTAACGATGCTAAATTTTTTAATGTGAGACTTATTTAACGTTAGAAACTCAAACTGATATGGGTGTAACGAGTTTTGAGTCTGAATATCATATGTGGAACATAACAAAAGTCATTGAGATTAAAGTATAAATATAACTGTAAGTACTTGTATGATATAGTATATAGAGTTAAGTTCACGTACAAAGTCACTTTTTATACTCTTTATATTATAAAAACTTCACAAACAAAATTAGATGGAATGGATGTGAATGCTCTTAAAAGATAGAAGACGATATAACGACATATCTATAGATTATCTATAGAGACTAACATTAAAATATTTTCTTGTAGTATATATCTAGTCCCCCAATATTCAAAAAACAACACCCCCAAAAGATATTCGTTGAAAAAAAAACCCAATTAGGCGAAGTTTATCCAAAGTCGATCTCCCGATACTTTAAAGATGCTTTCATATATTATTTCTTGCAATAAGCCACATGTAGCGATGTTAAATTTTTTAATGTGAGACTTATTTAATGTTAGAAACTCAAACTGATATGGGTGTAACGATGCTAAATTTTTTAATGTGAGACTTATTTATCGTTAGAAACTCAAACTGATATGGGTGTAACGAGTTTTGAGTCTGAATATCATATGTGGAACATAACAAAAGTCAATGAGATTAAAGTATAAATATAACTGTAAGTACTTGTATGATATAGTATATAGAGTTAAGTTCACGTACAAAGTGTCTTATCCTTAGGGGTATAAAAAAGCCCAGAGGCTCGAGAGCTACTCGTGATCGGCTCGGTTAAAAGCTCGAACGAGCCGAGCCTTAACGAGCCCAAGCTCGAGCCTGAAATACAAAACTTGTTTAGGCTCGCGACCCTAAACGAGCCCATACAAAATTTTAATTTTTTTATATATAATATATTAATAATGATGATAACATTGATGAGCCGAGCTTTGGCTCGTTTAAGCGATGTTGAAGTGAGCTCGAGCCGAGCTTTTAGCTCATTTAAGGTTGTTCTCAAAATAGTTCGAGCCGAGCTCGAGCTCGAGCTCAAAGAAGTAGGCTCGAATCGAGCCGAGCTCGAGCTCGAGCTTCATAAAAACCTAATGATCCGACGAGCCTGGTCGAGCTCAGGCTCGGCTCGGCTCGTTTACACCCCTACTTATCGTAACGTACGAAAAGCATGAAAAAGCCAAAAAAATACGGTGGCATTTTCGTAATTATTTACTCGTTGAGTAATTATCAAAATTACTCTACAAATGATCCTGTAGAGTAATTTTGTAAAATGCTCTTGTAGGGTCATTTTGATCTTGTAGAGTAATTTTGTAAAATATTCTTGTATGGTAATTTTTATCTTGTAGAGTAATTTCGTAGGGTATCATAATTACTCTACAAATGATCTTGTATGGTAATTTTAATCTTGTAAGGTAATTTTGTAGAGTATCATAATTACTCTACAAATGATTTTGTAGAGTAATTTTGATATACTTGTAGAGTAATTTTGATAATTATCTTACAAGATCAAAATTACTCTACAAAAACATTTTACAAAATTACTCTACAAGATCAAAATTACTCTACAAAATCATTTGTAGAGTAATTTTGATAATTAGTAATAATTACGAAAATGCCACGGTGTTTTTTCAATAAAACCTTCAGTTCGTATGTTTTGTACGTTAAAGTTATTTGTATTTGATATTTTGTCATAGTATATAATATAATTATAATTTATAATTATATAAAAGACAAGTATACATATAAAAATAGTCTGGGAGTTGAACTTGTACCATTGCTTAAGAATCAAGCTCGAACAATAGCGATATGATTTTGAAAAGAACTAAACGTGAAGTAGTTGAACTCGACCTTAGTCAGATTTAGATTCTGCCAACTTGTTTACAACGTAACGTGATGATTTATGACTTTTCGATATGCTTCTCAAATTCTCTTTTCACTTGATTCAAAATACTTTCTCATCGACTCCCATATGCGTTTCACTTTTTAAATCAAAGAAACCAGTTTTCGCTGACAATATTGAACCACTTAATAAAATATTAAAAGTCTTTTAACAAAAATAATAATAAAATAATTAAAAAAAACAATATAGAAACAATGAACATTAATATACAGGCCCGAATTAAATGAGTGGAAGTGTGAAACCGTCCTCATCAATCCCCAAAGGAAAAAACAATATATAAAATCAGTGGGCGGGCATAGAGATTCGTTTACTTTAATTTATTAAATTTAGTAGAATCTCATTTTTTTTCTTTTCCAGATTTTAATACGTATAAAAACCTATTTTAATATGTATAAAAACCAATTCATCTCATCAAACAAAACCCACCTCTCCAACACACACAAACACACAACAAAATGCCAGAATCCAAAGCCGAAAAAACTTGTATTTTTCGAGTGGGTTACGCGTTACCCACAAGAAAAACCGATGCATTCATGGTGGAACCATTCATCACATACGCAAAACAAAGACACTTTGAGTTCATCCCAATAGACACCACCAAACCACTAACCGAACAAGGTCCATTTGATTGCATAATTCACAAACTATACGGTCATGAATGGAACCACAACCTCGAACACTTCTTCAACACCAACCCTAACGCCACCATCATCGACCGCCCCTCGGCCATCCAACGCCTCCACAACCGCATCTCAATGCTCGAACCAATCGCCCAACTCAACATCCCCAACATCAACATCCCAAACCAACTTCTCATTCAAGATTTCGACTCGTTTAAAAACATTCAAACATTAATTACTAGATTAACATTTCCACTGATAGCAAAGCCTTTGTCGGCTGATGGGTCCACCAACGCACACAACATGTCATTAGTACTTAACCATGCAGGGTTAACCAAAGGGCTCAAACTAGACCCACCCATGGTGCTTCAACAGTTTGTTAACCATGGTGGTGTAATCTTTAAGGTTTACGTAGCCGGGGAGTATGTAAAGTGTGTGAAAAGGAGCTCGTTACCGGATGTTTCAAGCGAGATGATGGAGAAGATGGAATTGGAATATCCCGGTGGAGTTATAAGTTTTTCTCAGATTTCAAGTGCTGTGATTGCTGGTGATGATGCATGGGATGGTGATAAAAAGTCCGAGAAGCCGAAAATGCCGGAACCGGAGTTTGTTGTTGAGGTGGCTAATGGATTGAGAGAGGCTCTTGGGTTGCATCTTTTTAACTTTGATATGATTAAGGATGATAAGAGTGATGGGTATCTTGTGGTTGATATAAATTACTTTCCGGGTTATGAGAAGTTACCATTATATGAATCTGTGATGGTTGATTTCTTCTTGGATGTAAAGAAATCACTCACAGGAAGAAAAGAAGAAGATGATGGAGAATGAGAACAAGAATGTTGATGATCATGACCTAACACAAGCTTAGATTTAATATGTGTGTGGTCAGGATCGAATGATATGAGAAAGATTACGACAATAATTCAATGAATCATTTGGTTTGTTTTTTGTGTTGGTTAGTCATTTCAAGGATGAGTTTCATGTTTAGAGGATGCTTTTGAGTTTTGACGCATAGTCATCACTTTTTGTTGTTGCTGCATACTGTTATTTGTTCTTTTTGTATGTTAAAAGGAGGTGACTGATTTTCATACAAAACCTTGAGATTATTAGGGTGAGCGGGGCGTTCGCGGTGACCCCGTGCGGGGACCGATTTCGCCGAGCGGGAACACCCCCGCCATCCAGGCGGGGACCCTAATCGGGGACCAAATCCGGGGGGTAGTCGCCGAAGAAGAAGGAGGGAGGAGGTGGGGCCAGCCGCAATTTCAGCCAATGAAATTTTTTCTTTTTTTTTTTTTTTTTTTTTTTGAATAAAAAAAGCAATTCCCCTAAGAGGGGAGTGGCGCCATCAAATTGGGGTGTTAGGGGAGTTTAAGAGGGGAGTTGACGTGGCACACGAGGATTGGTTATGCGTAAGAGAGGGGACTCCCCTCTTAGGGGAGTGCGAGGGGAGTGCCCCGGACACCCTTAGAGCTAAAAGTTATAATATGTCACATCACTAAACATTTTCGTTTTATTCGATCATGTAATGTCACTATATTCATAAAGGGGTGGCCAGACCAGAGTTACCCTAACTTCCTTCTATCTCCTTGTGTCACATCATTTGTATATCTCCTACCGTCTTTATAGCGCCACTTATATATTAGAGGGTGTGGGATAACCCCTTGGGGCTTTATAAGCGCCACCTCAGCGCCACGTCAGCCAAGTGGGCTTTATAACCCCCCTTTAACATGGAGGGTGTGGTGATAACCCCTAGAGGCGCTATAGAAAAAAAAAATAAAAAAAAAAATTTTTTTGATTGGTGCAAACAAGTGGGCCCCACCTGATACCCCCTTCTCCTCTCGTTACCATGTTGGCGAGTGAAGTATGGCGCCCCTCCTTAACATGGAGGGTGTGGGTGTATAGCGCCCGGGGCGCTATAGAGGCTGAGGTGGCGGGAATGGCGCCCCCCACACCCTCCGGCCTTACCATCTTTCTTTTTTTCTTTTTTTTACATAAACAAATATATCATATGAATTTAAAATACACAAAACAATATATTGATTAAAATTAAAATTCACATAAAACACATAATTAAACTTACAAAAACTAGATAAATAAACGTAAACAGACTACATAGTTAAACGGACACAAACATGACAATTAAACGTACGTAAACAAACTAGATAATCAGACAGACAAAAACTAGATAAATAAAAATACTAATCATGAATGCCTGAAGAACCATCAGAGTTGGCATGCGAATGCACAAGTTGTTGCATACGAGGATGGTTTCTTAGTAATCGCCAAGGCTCGAAGTAAGTAAATTCTCCGTTGTATCTAATTTGGTATTCACAACAGGCCTAGGCAATCCTTTGTGCCTTTGTTAAGTCGTGACCGTTGGCCATCGTAATATGTAGAGTTGATGAAATTTGCAACCTCCCTAAACATAAAACAAAACTTAACCCAAGCTCGGTGCGAAGAGCGATAGGTTTTTGTAACACCCTAGATTCTAATTAACGGTTTATCTGTAAATTACCAACAATTAGATGCGTAGTTAAGACTACACATATTGTAAAAATGCGGGTTTATTAAAACTTTTACACGTCATAAGTTATTCTACATAACGTGGTTGAATTCGTTGTTTAAGATTTACAATTTATCAAAGTGCGGAAGCGTGTATCATTATCGTGTTCGGTTCTTCGCTGAGCTTGATCGTCTTCCGGCATCCCAGAAAGTACCTACATTTCATAAACATGAAATGCTTTAGTCATACAGTATTTAAAACGCATCTAAACGAGTCTGGAAAACGAAACTGATCAAAAAGATACATTTATATACAAGGTCCACCGTAAATTACGGTGGACACCGTAATTTACGGTAGTCCTTGTTTCGGCTTGCTTCCACCGTAAATCAGGAATATTGCACCGTAAATCATTTCAGGTCCATCGTAAATTACGGTGGCACCGTAATTTACGGTGGAACCTGCATTTCCAGCTTTCCATTTTGCCGTAATGTGACACGAAATCTTTCGTATCTTTCAAACCGTTTATCCGTTTGGCCTACCGTTTCTTCCTACATGTTTGTAATTTGATTCTCCATCATATGGAGTTAAAATCCGGCATCCGGCTTGATAAAATTCAAGACTTTTAAGTCTTCGGCTTATTTCTCTTTTACCAAAATTTGACCCGTTTACGCATTTTGTCAAACAAACGTATTTGTTTGATTCCTATATCACATACATCTCTTTAATTTAATATTACCTACCATGTTAGGTTCCAATCATAGGTTTATTACACAATTTAAACCCGTTTTTACTCGTATGCTTATTTTGACCCGTTAAGGGGCTCTTAAGCACTTTCGAGCCTAAAATCGCTTTCAATTGCTTCTATAATTATTCTAAGTATTCATTTAATCATAAAACTCATTTCCAAACAACTTTTAAAGGTTGTTTGGTCAATTTAGCCACCAAGGGCGTTTTGGTCCATTTTAGTCCTTTATTAACAATGAAGGACTTTTGAAAGCGTATTGGACCCATAATCCCTCTTTTAACCTATGATTATGTTTGAAAAGTCATTAAGCTTTCCAAACGCCATGTTCATTACATAAAACATTTGGTTTACCTAACAAGTAACCAAATGTCCGTTTTGACCTCTTTTAACACTCTTGAACCATATGTTCTAAATGAGTGTTACTTTATTTCACGTACCTGGCGCAGATCAATATATTGACCCGTTTTTAATACCTTGCTTTTATAACCGCTAATTCATAGCGTTGCTAACACCAATTTGACATTTACACCTGAAATAATATAGCTCGACAATAATCATTAGTCGCTATTGTCAAAGGGTGATATCTTCACCTTTTGACCCATTTGGTCTAAGTGACCGATTATGTTGGCGAGATGATATTTATTACCATCTCATCTATACGACTCACTTCGGTTTACACCGTGTGGCCATTTCACTTATTAATTGATTTTCTTAACGCTTTTTAGCCTGTTATGGCTTACGCCTTACAGTGTCTTTCAAAACCAATAGTTATGGTCAACGCATGACCAATTTTACCTTTTTACCTTTATTGTTTGTTTTGGTTTACCCTATAAGGTAACCATTTAAAGGTTCATTTTCCATTTGTCATAAAATGATCGAATTACCGATTTAATTCCTTTTAAACCATCAACATGGTTTCTTGTCGTGCTTGACTACCTTGTTCCGTACGTTTACACGTCGGAACATCATACCTCAATTATGTATTTGTCTTTTTCGTAACTAATACGATAAGGGAGTATTCTAACATATAAGACTAGTGTAAGCTATACTTACCTTGCATCCGAATTATGTTTTTCCGCCATTCTTGCTTTGTTTGACCCGCTTCCTTTCCAAGCCTCCACCTAGCTTGTCAAGCGTCAAACTATCATCATAATTCGTAAGACGGTTATATTAGTCATCATTAATTATGACTATTCCATCTTACATATTTTTTTATCACAATTACTATTCGATCTTATTAATGGTCGGTTTGACTATCTAAAAGTCAAATCACCAATTAACACATATGATTGCACTATCAAGTTCACAAGACTCAATTAGGCACATTTTCAACACTTAGTTCTCATTTAGGCATTTTAACAAACACCTAATGTGCATGATTTTACATGTTTACTAACTAGTTCCTAACTAGTTATTTTTACCAAGATTAACATCAAAATTCAACCATTATCATGTATGAACAAGTTCCCAAATCACTTAATTTGTTTGAGTGCCTTGTTTCTATTATCCGATATGATGATTTTAAACATAAACTTATCATCATCTTTACTATTACATAAAAACCCACTTCCTAGTTTACTTGTTAATCACATACAAGTGATATTACTTCAAGTTCTTCATGATTTCATCATATCTAACAAAACCCACTTCTAGTTACTTATGAACTCTTAACAAAATCCCTAATTTGTTCAAGTAGTTCATTCATATGAGTTAATATGATGTTTATAAACACCATTAGAACATCAATTTCATCAATTCAACCAAAACCCACTTAACTCATAATAAGGTAATTATCAAATCCCTAGTTTGGCAACAATTTATCAAGATTTCTACTAGGGTTTGTTTCTAAACCAATATATAATCACAATAACACTCATAGATTCAACATTCATTGAAAAATCTCGATTATGATTGTTCATCATAATCTCCAAGTATCACCAAATCTGAAAATTCGACATACCTTGTGATCCCCACGACTAGGTGATCATTTATATGCGTTCATGCATCGATTTGGATCTTGATTTGAGCTTCAATTTGTTGATTTGTTGGAGTTAGGGTTTCTTGGCTCCTAGGAGCCTTTTCTTGGTCGACCAGAACACGCACCACACACACTTGTGTGTGTGTGTTGTGTTATTTTATTTGTTTTAATTAAAACCATTTCCAGGTTATCCCATTTTGGTCCCTCAACTTTACACAAGTTATTTAAAGGATATCTTAACCATATTTGTTCTATAAATGTCAAGACATTATCTAACTAGGTTAATACTCCTAGTTACTTGGTGGGTTCCGGGAGTTATAATCCGTAATATTTTAAGTCCCGTTAACTCGGGCTCTTATAAACTTAATTCATCTAAACTTTGTTTCGCTTGTATCTAATATTAGGATTTCTTATTAAATCCCAAATATTTACCGGGTTATTTTTACTACTAGTGGCACTTTACCCGTCTTTTAGTATTAACATGGTTAATTACCAAACCCGTTTTCGGGGTGTTACAAGTCTACCCCCCTTAAAGAGGTTTCGTCCTCGAAACCTTTTCTTACATAATTTATTGAGTTTCAAACCCAATGTACATATACTGAGTAACCTTCTAAGCATTACTCATACTTTGACCATTTGTTAGTGTTACCAGACAAATATGGTAACATCTTTTAATTACTCAACATATATATCTTCTATGCGAATTAGCGCAACTCTGAATAACGCCATCTTGTTATTTCGACTTGTTTGATTAACTTAGCGGAATCCATCGCCTTTATACTTTTGGATTCTTTGTGAATCCGTTACTCTGACCCGTTTAACGGTCTTTAGTGAAATCTTTCACTTTCAGCAACAATTTCTTTTATTTTCAAATTTATTTATTCGGTTTAGTTATACCGAATTTACCGTTTACAAGCGAACCAAATTTCTTAACTTGAATTGCTGACTTTGGTCGGTTTCACTAACTAGACTTATTTGTCCAGTTCCTTTTTACCGCTTGCTTTGTTATAATGTGATTCTACTTCACATTACATTACATTTCTTGACCGTGATTGTGTTACATCATGTTTAATTTATACCAACCTTTCATTTTCGAAAATATCTCACTTTTCGAATATATTGTCTTGCGCCTAACAGTGTCAAGACTTGTATCTTTCATACTTATCATTTAAATCCCTATCAGAATTTATGTATGTAAAAACATTATTTCTTACTAAAACCGAAGTTTTAGTTTTTGGATCTTCTCTTTAACTTCTGTCAATTATCCATTCCAGGATATTGACAGTCCAAAATTTATTCCTTTACAGCCTTTGTTTTATGCGGGGATTCTCAATTTGTCCGTCGCTTTGTCTAATTAACCCCGTAAGTTTTATCGTTTTGCTCTATAGGCTATTTTATTAGACTTTCACCTCTTTAAGGCTAGGTCCTTGTAGTCTATTTCTTTCTAGTCGTGACCCGTAGGTCATATTAGTCTCGTAGACTTTTCCATTGTTTATAACCCCAAGGGTTATATTGATCCCATAGATCATCCTTTACGCATGTCTATATTGAAATATATATATGGTGTCAAAGCACTCTTTTTATGTTTGAAAATCATTTGTTTTCACCCTTGAACTTCATTTGACCTTGACCGTAGTCTAAGGCTTCATTTGTTTACTTCCGGGCTAATCCTCCGACTTTATGACTTCTGACGTTATTTACGCGTCCGTTTGTTCTTATGCTTACTGTTATTTGATTTGCATATATTCTTATTTGGTTATATCCCATTACCGGGCTTATTATTCTCTTGCATTGAACGCTACCTTTATCTGGCTAACGTTCATTAGTGCCATTCGGCGTTATATTGTATTCAACTTGTTTGACCTATTAATGTGAAATCCATCACTTATAATAATCAACTTTATTCTTTATTCAACCCATTCGACTTCGAATAGTTGAACATATTTACTCACAATTTCTATTTACGAGATTTTATAGTCATAACTCGTAATCCAAATCCTTTGATTTCTCAACCCGTGTTCACGTCTCTTGGTTTCTACGCATGTGTTTAATTCTTACCCATCAACCGGGTGTTTTACCGAAGTCGTTATTATTGCAACCCTCCCGGTATGCATTAAGACCTCGTTTCATTTTTATATTTTGACTTTGCCCTTAAGTTTGACGTTTTACAAAAACGACCCGTTAAGGGACTCATTTGCAATTTCCGGGTTCGAGCGTAAGTACACTCTCTCCCAATACTTGTCTAATCATGCTTGCGTTTTCTGGGTTCGAGTGTAAGTACACTCCCTCCCAATACTTGTCTAATCATGCTTACGTTTTCTGGGTTCGAGTGTAAGTACACTCCCTCCCAATACTTGTCTAATCATGCTTGCGTTTTCTGGGTTCGAGTGTAAGTACACTCCCTCCCAATACTTGTTTAATCATGCTTCTTTGTCCCTTCACTCGGGCTCATTATCCTAATGTAATACGCTTCCGTCACTCGGTTGTGCGTTTACATTATTATCAAATATTTTGCTTGTCTGATTCATTTGGGTACTTTTTACTTAGTCCCATTCACCCCGTCCTTACTACATCGGACATAACTGCGCTCATTATAAGAAGCTCATGCTATCATGTGTTCACTACTTACTTGGCCAGAGTAAGCGATCAACACGTGGTACGCGTGACCTTATTATAATTACCACATCACGTCCCATGTAAGTAACTCCTCAAATTGTCCCCATGTTTATGGTTTCATTTGGCAAAACTCTATTTAATTGTTAGTTAACAATTATTAGTTTTAATCGTTTATCCTTGAACATGTACAATGTCCCTTTTTATGAACATTTATTCGCATTCATTGATGTGATCATAAATTTTCTCAATAGGATTTGTATTGAGAATACTTGCTTGGATGATCACTCTCGTCCAAGTTTCTATATAAACAAGTCTTGTTATTCATTTGTTATTCATCATTGTGAATAACACATTTCCTATTAAATTTCTCTTGGAAATCAGGTTTTCCAAGTTCTGTCATATGTGTATGCAACCGTTATTACTTACGTGTTTGTTGCATATAACGACTCGTGCGATTAAATTTAAAAGTGTGCACCTGGTGATGCTTGCCCTAACGGGCTTCTCTTGTCATTAGTCTTGTTCGCGACCGTTACGCGATTTTGGTCCTTAATGAGTATGCTCTTCCTGTCGTACCCCGGACCGTTCCATCATCATATCCATAATTCGTTTGACTCTCGTCGTCTTCAAACGCGAGTGCCCTTCATTTAAAACATTCACAAAAGTTAGTAAAGTCAACTTCAATAATCGCCCGTATTATAATACAAGGCATTTTCTACTATACACATCAACGCGCGTATTTTCGTCAACCCTAACAATCATTTAAATTGGGGTAACGTATATCACACGATAACTCTATGTGTTGTTTACAACACTTTAGCATACTAACTAATAACGTACTTGTACTCACCGGATTTGCGATCAAGCTTCGAACCGAACACTATTCTTTGTCAAGAGCATAAGGTTTAAGTCCAAGCATGGTTCCTCCCAACCATACTCGAATCTCTTAAACCAAGGCTCTGATACCAACTTGTAACACCCTAGATTCTAATTAACGGTTTATCTGTAAATTACCAACAATTAGATGCGTAGTTAAGACTACACATATTGTAAAAATGCGGGTTTATTAAAACTTTTACACGTCATAAGTTATTCTACATAACGTGGTTGAATTCGTTGTTTAAGATTTACAATTTATCAAAGTGCGGAAGCGTGTATCATTATCGTGTTCGGTTCTTCGCTGAGCTTGATCGTCTTCCGGCATCCCAGAAAGTACCTACATTTCATAAACATGAAATGCTTTAGTCATACAGTATTTAAAACGCATCTAAACGAGTCTGGAAAACGAAACTGATCAAAAAGATACATTTATATACAAGGTCCACCGTAAATTACGGTGGACACCGTAATTTACGGTAGTCCTTGTTTCGGCTTGCTTCCACCGTAAATCAGGAATATTGCACCGTAAATCATTTCAGGTCCATCGTAAATTACGGTGGCACCGTAATTTACGGTGGAACCTGCATTTCCAGCTTTCCATTTTGCCGTAATGTGACACGAAATCTTTCGTATCTTTCAAACCGTTTATCCGTTTGGCCTACCGTTTCTTCCTACATGTTTGTAATTTGATTCTCCATCATATGGAGTTAAAATCCGGCATCCGGCTTGATAAAATTCAAGACTTTTAAGTCTTCGGCTTATTTCTCTTTTACCAAAATTTGACCCGTTTACGCATTTTGTCAAACAAACGTATTTGTTTGATTCCTATATCACATACATCTCTTTAATTTAATATTACCTACCATGTTAGGTTCCAATCATAGGTTTATTACACAATTTAAACCCGTTTTTACTCGTATGCTTATTTTGACCCGTTAAGGGGCTCTTAAGCACTTTCGAGCCTAAAATCGCTTTCAATTGCTTCTATAATTATTCTAAGTATTCATTTAATCATAAAACTCATTTCCAAACAACTTTTAAAGGTTGTTTGGTCAATTTAGCCACCAAGGGCGTTTTGGTCCATTTTAGTCCTTTATTAACAATGAAGGACTTTTGAAAGCGTATTGGACCCATAATCCCTCTTTTAACCTATGATTATGTTTGAAAAGTCATTAAGCTTTCCAAACGCCATGTTCATTACATAAAACATTTGGTTTACCTAACAAGTAACCAAATGTCCGTTTTGACCTCTTTTAACACTCTTGAACCATATGTTCTAAATGAGTGTTACTTTATTTCACGTACCTGGCGCAGATCAATATATTGACCCGTTTTTAATACCTTGCTTTTATAACCGCTAATTCATAGCGTTGCTAACACCAATTTGACATTTACACCTGAAATAATATAGCTCGACAATAATCATTAGTCGCTATTGTCAAAGGGTGATATCTTCACCTTTTGACCCATTTGGTCTAAGTGACCGATTATGTTGGCGAGATGATATTTATTACCATCTCATCTATACGACTCACTTCGGTTTACACCGTGTGGCCATTTCACTTATTAATTGATTTTCTTAACGCTTTTTAGCCTGTTATGGCTTACGCCTTACAGTGTCTTTCAAAACCAATAGTTATGGTCAACGCATGACCAATTTTACCTTTTTACCTTTATTGTTTGTTTTGGTTTACCCTATAAGGTAACCATTTAAAGGTTCATTTTCCATTTGTCATAAAATGATCGAATTACCGATTTAATTCCTTTTAAACCATCAACATGGTTTCTTGTCGTGCTTGACTACCTTGTTCCGTACGTTTACACGTCGGAACATCATACCTCAATTATGTATTTGTCTTTTTCGTAACTAATACGATAAGGGAGTATTCTAACATATAAGACTAGTGTAAGCTATACTTACCTTGCATCCGAATTATGTTTTTCCGCCATTCTTGCTTTGTTTGACCCGCTTCCTTTCCAAGCCTCCACCTAGCTTGTCAAGCGTCAAACTATCATCATAATTCGTAAGACGGTTATATTAGTCATCATTAATTATGACTATTCCATCTTACATATTTTTTTATCACAATTACTATTCGATCTTATTAATGGTCGGTTTGACTATCTAAAAGTCAAATCACCAATTAACACATATGATTGCACTATCAAGTTCACAAGACTCAATTAGGCACATTTTCAACACTTAGTTCTCATTTAGGCATTTTAACAAACACCTAATGTGCATGATTTTACATGTTTACTAACTAGTTCCTAACTAGTTATTTTTACCAAGATTAACATCAAAATTCAACCATTATCATGTATGAACAAGTTCCCAAATCACTTAATTTGTTTGAGTGCCTTGTTTCTATTATCCGATATGATGATTTTAAACATAAACTTATCATCATCTTTACTATTACATAAAAACCCACTTCCTAGTTTACTTGTTAATCACATACAAGTGATATTACTTCAAGTTCTTCATGATTTCATCATATCTAACAAAACCCACTTCTAGTTACTTATGAACTCTTAACAAAATCCCTAATTTGTTCAAGTAGTTCATTCATATGAGTTAATATGATGTTTATAAACACCATTAGAACATCAATTTCATCAATTCAACCAAAACCCACTTAGCTCATAATAAGGTAATTATCAAATCCCTAGTTTGGCAACAATTTATCAAGATTTCTACTAGGGTTTGTTTCTAAACCAATATATAATCACAATAACACTCATAGATTCAACATTCATTGAAAAATCTCGATTATGATTGTTCATCATAATCTCCAAGTATCACCAAATCTGAAAATTCGACATACCTTGTGATCCCCACGACTAGGTGATCATTTATATGCGTTCATGCATCGATTTGGATCTTGATTTGAGCTTCAATTTGTTGATTTGTTGGAGTTAGGGTTTCTTGGCTCCTAGGAGCCTTTTCTTGGTCGACCAGAACACGCACCACACACACTTGTGTGTGTGTGTTGTGTTATTTTATTTGTTTTAATTAAAACCATTTCCAGGTTATCCCATTTTGGTCCCTCAACTTTACACAAGTTATTTAAAGGATATCTTAACCATATTTGTTCTATAAATGTCAAGACATTATCTAACTAGGTTAATACTCCTAGTTACTTGGTGGGTTCCGGGAGTTATAATCCGTAATATTTTAAGTCCCGTTAACTCGGGCTCTTATAAACTTAATTCATCTAAACTTTGTTTCGCTTGTATCTAATATTAGGATTTCTTATTAAATCCCAAATATTTACCGGGTTATTTTTACTACTAGTGGCACTTTACCCGTCTTTTAGTATTAACATGGTTAATTACCAAACCCGTTTTCGGGGTGTTACAGTTTTGCCTACACATTGGCGGAATTGTTGAAATAAGTCTATTCTAAATTCAACGTATCCTCGTCTGTTTTTATAACGTGCAACCAAGAGTTGACCAAAAGTAATTCTTCATCTATGTTCCACTCTTTTTCCATTTTTTTAGAGTATGTGAGAGTGTATTGCTGAGTTATTTTTATAAAATTGGTGTGAGATGTGTATGTATCTATAGTGGGTTTTAAATAAAAAATAATAATAAAATTTAATAAAAATGATCATTCAACGGTCAAATGCATTCAATGTATACAATAGTATCGAGCGGCAAACACCTAAACCCTCCCCTACATGTCAGGCTATACCCGCACCACCAGCGGTGATGTGTGAGTTGCGAATAGGGGTACTTGCTGGCTCAGGATCGGACGCCTCGGGTCCTTTAATAAGTAATAACAACTAGGATTAAGCACCCCCGCGTTGCGGCGGGGGCGAACACCAATGTCACGCTACTACCAACGACCACCAACCTAAAGTTGCAGCGTGTTAATGCGAAGAAATTAAACCTAAACGTAAAACATATAAAAGAATAACTAAGTCGATCTAGAACCCGCGCGTTACGATGAACCTGTCGAACCGAAAAAAATAGACAACGTAAAAATGTTTAACCACACACAATGTTGCGTCGTGTTAACTCGCAAAATTTAGAATAAAACGTAAAGCGAAAATTTTGCGAAATATGAAAAGTATAGAGGACCAAAGTTGAAAGTGAAAAAGTTGTGAGTTTAAATTGTAAAAGATGATGTACAATAGTTTAATGCATACAAGTGTTACAAATTATATCTATACTAGGAGCCACATGGGAGGAGCTTAAAGTTCAAGCCCCACTACACATGGTCTTATGCTTGCTACAGACTCACGCATTCTCATGGGGCACCCTACGCAATAATCACTTGTACTTTCTTGTGGCTCAAAGTTGTAAACCCACATTGGTTATAACCATAGGATGCATAATACATCTACAAAGCTTGATGTACAAGCTTTAATGCTAAAAAATGTCTACAAAGCTTAATGTACAAGCTTTAATGCAATAAAATGTTGCAAATTATATAGTATATAATTTTTAGAGTAAACTGCCATTTTGGTCCCTATGGTTTGGTCAATTTTGCCACTTTAGTCCAAAATTCAAACTTTTTGCATTTGGGTCCCTGTGGTTTCAGTTTTATTGCCATTTTGGTCCAAAAATGAAATCAGGTCATATTTGTCTTATAAAATCCTGTTATTTTGTCATTTTCTGCAGAGGCAAAATGATCATTTCTTTTTTATAAATAAATATCATATTTTATAAGACAAATATGACCTGCTTTGCCCCTGAGGAAAATGACAAAATTGCAGGATTTTATAAGACAAGTATGACCTGATTTCATTTTTGGACCAAAATGGCAATAAAACTGAAACCAGATGGACCCAGATGCAAAAGGTTTGAGTTTTGGACTAAAGTGGCAAAAGTAACCAAACCTCAGGGACCAAAATGGCAATTTACTCTAATTTTTATAAAAGTAAATACATAATAACAATGACAATTGTAGAATTCATAAAAACAAATAAGATCGGCTATATTAGTAGTGACTAGTGAGTTATCATATCTAGTGATTGACTTATTTGCTTGATTTCAAGAAAGAAAATCATAATTTCGTATTATTATATAACGAGTGGGTAGCGTGTGAAATTCCTTATTCATATATATGTATTAATTTACATCTGTCGGTGCAACAGTAATGTTTGGTTTATTTACGTTTTGACCACCACATCACAAAAGTCTTCTGCTTCATTCAAAAGACATTACATACTTGCAGAGAGTCAGTGGTGAGAGACAGAGATGGTGAAAGGAAAATGACTTCCATCGTGATAAGAGCAAAACCTCTTCAACAGTCTCTTGGAAGATCATCCATCTTCTTCACCACCAAGATAGCATCACAAACCCTAGGCAATGGAAGCTAGGATTTCAGCGATCCGATTCCATGTTAGTTCTCTTTCCCTTTGCTTAATTTTGCTGGAGTAAGTAGATACGGTACGCTCATTTCCCCCCTTTCGCATTGTTCAATTGTGATTTCTGAATGGCGATTAAGATATTTTCTTTCTTGAACAAAATTTCCCTAGAAAGGGGTGTTGTATTTTGGGATGATCACATAAATCGTAATTTCAAATTGCAGCCTCCTCCTCCTCCTCCTCCTCCTCCTCCTCTTAACTCATATTAAGAAAAAAATCTTTAAACAAAAGCTAATTCGTGTTTTCACCAGCACTATCCATTCTTAGGAATCCACGTTAATAAATAAATAAATAAATAAAACTCCACATGCTCTTTATGTTTGAAAATTAGACATACTAAATGTATTGTAGTGAAAAAATCTTCCAGTTGTAAATTTGTGACGGTATTCAATATAGTTAATACGATAATATGAAGTGAAGAAAAGGAAGGACCACCTATTATTCTTGTTCTCCAATTTATTTTAAGTTACTGTTGTTATTGCTGAAGCTCTTAAGAACTAAACAAAAGGTTTCTTCTAATTAAATTAGTCTACCATGAATATGATTAGAGAAATGTGTATACAAAGTTACAAAACGATAAATAAAAGAAATACACTTACAACAATTGCCTTTCTATTGGAGGATAATCACATTCGTCCCGAATATTCACAAGGTTTGAATTTTTGCGATCATTTGTGATTTTTCAGTATTGCTATGTCTGATGTTTTCGCTACCAGTTCTTTTTTTACCTTTTTTTGAACATCTAGATGGTATGTCTTTCTTTCAATAAATATGAGTTAAGATGCAGACTACGATTTATTACTATTGATGCCTAATTGTTATTGCTGATGTTAGTTATTGTTTTCTTTTGTGAAGTGGGTTTTTGGTAGAGTTTATTATATGTACAGGTTGCATGGAATTGTGGCTACCGGCTTAGACAAGGGTGCCAATTAACTGTCTAGGTGAAGTATGATCAACAATTGTATAGATATTCACTATAAAACTTTTATGGATGAGGAACCTTCAATGATGATGCTCGTTGATTGAAACGGCTAAGAACCATTAACGTCTTGATGATGGCAAAATATGGTGGTATAAGATCAGTAGGGCTGAAGAACCGTTTGCACAGTTACATCATCAAAAAACGATGATCAAAGTTTGTTATCAAGGTAGAACTTGCATTAAAAGGCAAGTCAGCTCAGTGATACATAAATCAATTGAGGTCAACATTGAGGTCAAATAGTGATATAATTTTAACAACAATGTTGATGCCACTCATGCCATACACTGTTTACTTTTTATAACTTCTTTCGCATACCTTGCAACCTTGCACCTCTTGTATAAATTTCTATTTTTATGTATGTTTCTGTATATAGTTTGTGATGACCAGTAATTCGCTTTTGGTTTCTGATTTGGATGTACGCTAAAATCACGTTAAAAACCGCCTCCGCAACGCGGGGGGTCATTCTAGTATGTATTAATTCATAAGAATACGAGCAACACTAACTTTTTTTTTGTTTTATTATGGTTTTGTCTTTTATGCTTTTCTTTTTTCATATATATAAACTTTAAGATTATATTATGTAACAAAACTTTGGCTTTGCGATAATTTTGTAACAAAAAATAAATTAGTTTAGTTTTTTTATATTTTGTTTTACGTATTTTCTCGGGTTTGTTGTTGTTTGGTTTCTATATAGCACAATGTTTGTTGGTCACATTTTGTCTATTTTTACCCCCTCAAATTTTTAATATGTGTCGGTATATATTTGAATTCGTCTATGGTTTACGTCACGTGAGTCACTAAGCGTTAAAATTCATGATTTTATTTCATAATTTTTCTCGGTTTTGGTCTTCTTTTAGTTGCAACTTAGCACGACTTTACGCCTCCCGCCCCGCAACACTGGTAGCATGGTTTTACACCCCCTACCCCGCAACGCGGGAGGTTAAGACTAGTATTTATTAATTCATAAGAATATAAGCAACAGTAACTTTTTTTTTGTTTTATTATGGTTTTGTCTTTTATGATTTTCTCTTTTCATATATATAAACTTTAAGATTATATTTATGTAACAAAACTTTGGCTTTGCTATAACTTTGTAACAAAAATTAAATTAGTTTAGTTTTTTTATATTTTGTTTTACGTATTTTCTTGGGTTTATTGTTGTTTGGTTGCTATATAGCACAATGTTTGTTGGTCACATTTTGTCTGTTTTTACCCCCTCAAATTTTTAATATGTGTCGGTATATATTTGAATTCGTCTATGGTTTACATCACGTGAGTCACTAAGCGTTAAAATTCATGATTTCATTTCATAATTTTTCTCGGTTTTGGTCTTCGTTTAGTTGCAACTTAGCACGACTTTACGCCTCCCGCCCCGCAACACTGGTAGCATGGTTTTACACCCCCTACCCCGCATCGCGGGAGGTTAAGACTAGTTAAAACTTATATTGAAACGTGGAAAAAATTAGTACATCGCAGTAATATATTTAGAATTTTATAAAACCATGTATTTACTAAGAAACAAGATATGGTATATTAAAACATCGAAGACAATAGAAACCAATATCGTTATCGGTACCAACATTGTTCGGTCGGTATCGGCGTGGTTTGTGTAGATTTCTAGTAAGGTACCGGTAATCGATAGATTTACGAAGAATAAATTACATTATTCAGAACACAACCCACTTTGTTACGATACCGGTACTCGGTATTGTTTACGATAATAAAAGTACGACAGTTTCATTACATAAAAGTTGTCTTGTGTAACCCAAGAAAATAAAGTTGTAGTTTGCATCGATCGAAAACCATAGTAAGGAATATCGTCGCCATTTCCTGTAATATCGATGATCACACTTGATATAGCCTACAATACGAAAAAAAATTGATATTTCAAATACAACTTTGTTTTTAATAAAACTTGTACTGGACGATCCAGAAAAAAATTAAACACAGTTGTGTATTAAGTTTTTTAGTTTTTTTACAAAACTTAAATAAACGAAAGTTATATGAGAAAAATCAAATTAGTAAATATTAAATAGATTAAAGACTATATTATAAGTCTTAATTCATTTTACAAGTTGATGAATGAAAGTTATTAATGAATAAATAAAAATTTAATAGATTAAAGATGTATATCGTCTTGGTATAAAAAGTGAAAATGAAATTAATAAAAAGCCCAAATACACTTGCACATTAAAACATGCAAATACATGCTAAAAAAATTTGAGGTGTAATTGTTCATCACTTATGTTTTAAGGTAAACTGCATCGCTTCGCAACAAGCTGTTGGTCGATATTAGCTAGGTTCCATAAAGTGCTAATCGGCACTCATAATAGAAACCGAAAACAACACGTAATACTGACACGTGTTTTACAACGATAGAAACCAATAAAAATAAATTACGGTACTAGTACCGTTGTTCAACTTGTACCAATTCGGTTCCTCACGGTAACTATTACTGTACTACCACTCATGATAGCTTACGGATACTGAATAATACTCTAGTGCAAATACAAATACAAATTCGTTTCCAATAAAAGTTATAAATGAAAAACATAACATGGTTAAAAGTAATTATTATAATAAAATAGCAAATAAAATTGTTCATGATAATATAATAAAAAAAAGTTAAAAGCTAAAAAGAAAAGAAAACATTAATAAAATATCAGTAATAAAGTAAAAGAAAAACAATTATAAATCATTAGTTATTGTATCAATTACAAAAGCCTTTTCTTATTTGAATAGCACAAAAATATTGATAAAAAAAATATGCACCATAAAGAACAAAAAGCAGGTGTCGAACTCATTTCCAACTAATAAAGTTATAAACGCTTGTGTAGTTGAGCGTGATAAAGGGGTTATGTAACCCATAGTGTCTCATGGCGTTCAGAACACCGTCCCAGACTCTTGGGGCGCTATGAGGGGATTAATTGAAGGGGTGATATACATAGCGGCGGTATAGGGGACTTTCTCTCACACAAACATATATATACAGTATATACATACATATATAACCACCTATCTATATAATCTCTCACTACACACTCTAGTTACGTAACCCACTTTTTTTACACATTTATCACGTGTCATATATGTCACACCCCGACCCGTAGCGCAATAGGTGACTGGGGCATAATCCGATTGCTCATAGCTTATGACAACAACATTAAAAGTTGAAATATTAAATGATTTAATTTGATAACTCACAAGTACAAACAATGATTGTAATACAACATAAATCCGGTTTATTTCTGTAAGGCATCTTCCCTAAATGTCATCATCCAATCTTTAAACATGTTTACATGTATCATTTGGAAAAAATGATTTTTTGGTCAACAAAAGTTGGTGAGCAAATCAAAACGGTTTTAATGAAAAATGGTTTTTGTTTATTTGTTTTGAAATGAGTAATTAATAACATGCAACTCAAATGGTAATTAAGTGAACAAATGTACACAACATGTAACCAAATGATACAACCACACACAAGCAACTGAATATGTAACTGCTGTAAATGTACTGAACAAAATATGAGATTGAAGCCAACAATGAGCGAGTCTAAATGTAGTGGCGATACTAGACTATAACCCATGGCCGTGGGGAATCTAGTCAGCTGATGGTAGCTGTAACATCCGACCCCTCCATCCACCAGTATTGTCCGCTTTGCCCCTGATGGGTTGCCCATCCAGGAACTCACGGCTTTGTATTTAGTTGCCCTACTACTCCTACCTGAGCACGCTTAACTATGGAGTTCTCTCATCCACTAGTATTAAGCCCAAAACGCGTTGGTGATTTAAGAGGCATTGGATTACTTATGAACCAGGGATCTCTCCTGGCCACAGCCGATGTGGGATGTGCCTAGGGTGTCACAATGGTCCATGTTAATCTTTCGGTAGTCGTTATCGGTATCGTTACATAGGATTTGAATAAGGTGTTTTAGTAATCTTCACTCTGTTATTTGTAGGTTTTGTGTGTGTTTTATGGCTAAAATTGTGGGTTTTATGACTTTGTACACTTTGTAAGAAAAATGGACTTTGTTGCCGAACTCCACCTTATATATATATATACACACAAATTGAAGCAATCTGATTGTTTTGAACTTGGTTTTATAATGTACATATATGTTCCTTGAAGAATTTGATTGTTTTGAACATGGTCAGATGTATGTACATATTTGTACATTGAAAAAACAAATTGATTGTTTTTAATAGAGTGATGGTATTGGTACATCCCCCAAAAGTAATGACACCCCCCCCCCCAGCAGCCCCGTATAAGGCAATGAGGGTTGTATAGGGGTTGAGTACATTAATTATGTCAGAAAAGTAAAGTTATACGACCCTCATTGCCCTATGAGCGGTGTATTAGAAAGGTGGTAGTTGGAGCATTAAACCCTATACGCCTCTCATTGCTTTATACACTGCTCATTGGTACTGTAATATCTGAATTTAAGGTATATTGCTGACAAGACAGCGGAGTTCAGACTGAAAAGGCTGAAAAGGTGATCCGCATATACGCGCTCATGGCCCTATACGCTGCGTGTTGTTTCGAATTTTTTCCCTTTACCCCAAGCTTACTAGATTCATGTAATACAAATGTTCAAAAATCCCAAAAAAGTGATGAAAATGATCAAAATTTTCAAATAAACGGTCTGGTTAAATTAGATTCGAATCACGATGTCAAATTGGGACTTTGGATATTTTTTTGGTGAAATTCCGAATGAGTCATACGTCTCCGAAAGCGTTTGGTTACCCGGCGTTGATCGAGGTGAGGAGGAGGTGGTTTTCATGCGTCGTTGTGATGAAGGGAGTGTGCGGCCCGTGATGCCTGATTTGAACCAGGTAAAAAATTCATATTGGCGTTATGGTTATTAAAGTCTAACCATTAAGTTGTTTCAGGTCGTAGAGGAGGCGGGACCATCTTACGTGGCTCAAAGCTATCCGCAACACGCCGGAACTTACCATTCGCATCAGGAAGGGAGTGTGCGGTCCGTGATGCCTGATTTGAACCAGGTAAAAAATTCATATTGTTGTTTTGGTTATTTTAGTATAACCATTAAGTTGTTTCAGGTCGTAGAGGAGGCGGGACCATCTTACGTGGCTCAAAGCTATCCGCAACACGCATACAGGACTTACCATTCCCATCAGGAAAAACAACGCAAGAAAAAGTCCGAGGAAGGTGCTTTTGACTTCGAGGAAGACGAGAACGAAATCGAGAAAGGTGTTACACACTTCGAGGAAAGTGATCAAGACGAGGAAGATGGTGGTGGCTGGGACGATGGTGGTGGCTGGGACGATGGTGCTAATGACCTGAAAAAACAAGGAAAGGTATAACATAACCGTCACTTACGTGTTATTCGTTATGTATAATGTTTATTAAATTTTAGACAATTTTGATTTTGTATACGTGTTATTCGTTATGTATAGGTTTATTAGAAGGGTGCCTATTAGAATTTAGACAAAGTTGATTTTGTTTACGTGTTATTCGTTATGTATAAGGTTTATTAGATTTTAAACAAATATAGTTTTAAACATAGTTTTAAATTACCGTTGTTTCAGGTATTTGCGACACTTCACGAGTTAAAGAATTGGGCTTACAAAACAGAAATTGCGAAAGGTTACGTCATTGTGACCCAACGAACGGTAACAAAAGGTGAAGATTCGTCAGCAAGGACAGTGAAGATATGGTTGCAAGGCGACCGTGGAGGCACATGCAAAAGTAAAGCAACAGTTCGGCGTTCTGGTAGCAAGAAGATTGGGTGTCCTTTTAAAATGATAGGGAAACTAGACGCAAGTAGTGGCAATTGGAGCTTAGTGGTGAAGCAAAAGGATCATAACCATGAGCCTGCGGTATTTCTCGAGGGTCACGCGTTTGCGAGAAGGTTGACCCCAGACGAAGAATCATTGGTAGAGAGACTTTATATTCAAAACATGGAGCCTACGAACATACATTTAACCATAAGAAAACAAAACCCACAGAGCGTGTGCATTCTACGAGACATACAAAACGTGATAAAAAAGATTAAAGTCAAAATGTACGGTGATCAGACTCCAATGCAGATATTGGAGCAAATGTTGCATGAAGGAAGGTATGTTTACCACACCCGGGTGAATCCCGAAACAAATGCGGTCGAGGAGGTTTTTTTTGTTCATCGGTACTCGTACGATATGTGGCGTGCTTTCCCATATGTGTTGATGATTGATACCACTTACAAAACGAACGAGTATAGACTTCCGTTTGTTCAAATTGTGGGTGTGACATCGACACACAAGTCGTTTTGTGTCGCTCATGCTTTTATCTCTAAAGAAAAACAGGATAACTTCTTGTGGGTCCTACATAAGCTCAAAGGATTGTTGGAAGAGGGTATGGAACCGTGCGTGATAGTAACAGATTGCGATAAAGCTTTGATGAATGCTTGCGATAAAGTATTCCCAAAAGCATCCAAATTGCTATGTAGGTGGCACATCTCACAAAATATTCTAAAACACACCAAGGAAAAATTTGCAACGGCTGAAGAATGGAAAATATTCAAGCTTTCTTGGTCTCGATTATGTAATTCTCCCACTGAGACGCTATACAATTATAACTTTGAGCGGCTATTTACACGACTGACTGACGACCATAGATCAGGTACGTATTATATTACAAACTATAGGGGCCTATTTTGACATTTTATGAAACTATAAGTTGAGGGACTTGTTTGTCATTGTTTGAAACTTGCTTAAAAAATGGTTAAAACCATGTCCAGGGACTAAACTGTCATTTATTGAAAGTTATAGTCTAGGGGTTATTTTGACATTATTTAAAAGTACAAAGTATTGGGCATAAAATGTAATTATTGAAATCTAAAGTATAAGGGTTGAAATAGCCTTGTTTGAAACTTATTTTAACTCTAAAATCTTAACCAAGTTAAATGTTGAATAACAAAGCCCGGTGGTGGCCTATTCTTGACTCTTTTGATCCGGGATTTTACACTACAGTATATCGATCAATAAACTGGTTGCACGTGGTGTGACAACCGGTAATTAACGGGTTCTAATTACGCGATTAACAAACGTTTAAGTCGATAATAAGTAGTGTTTAAGGCGCGAATTAACTTAATTAGGCACTTGGTATGCCTAGGAACACCTATTCGACTTTACAATACGTGAATGTGGATTTACGAGAAGATGACTGAACGTTACGCGGTAACGAACCGACACCGTACAAAATACTGACAGCGCCGACGAACATGAAATTTGTACATATAACCTATATATATGAATGTGGTTTTGTGAAAACATTATGCTTTCAAATGGCACAAAGCGCAAACTTGAATGAAAACGCGACTGCAGAAACGCACCGATGAACAAACGCGTCTAATAAATGATTACCGAATGAGTTTTTAGAGTTTCAAGCCCTCTTTAAATATTTTACAACGTTTTATGACAATCGGGAGGAAAAAAATGGGCTTCGAAAACGTAACGGGCTACGTGAAGCGGGCTTGTGGGCCTGGGGCCCAAGCCCACTTGAGACACCTGATATAAATACCCCCTTACAAATCAAAAACCCTCATTTCTTTCTTTATAAAACCAGCCGACACACACACCTTCACTTTCTTTTCACTGCACCTTCTTGAGAAAACCCTAATCAACATGTGAGCACATCACCAGACAACTCCCTCTCATCTCTCTCGATCATCACACAGATAACCGGAGCTCATGATTCCGGCCAGTGCCGACTCCGACAAACCAGCCACACCCACCCTTGTGACACCCACAGAACCCCACCCGTCTCATCTTATATCCACCACACCCCCCTCTTGTTGCAGACGATTAAACGGCCGCCACCGGTTGGTGGTGGCGTACGGTGGTGCCCGATGACGGTTTAAGTAGAGGGATCAGAGAAAGAAAGCTGATTTGAGGAGAGAGAGACGGGACGGAGATGAGTGGTCGACGTAACAGAGGCCCGCGACGCCGGAATCTCGGTGGTCGGAGAACGGTTGACGGCGACGGCTGTGTCTCAGAACTCCGGCAGCTGTGGCAACAACGGTAAGAGCAACTGTTTTTTTTTTTTTTTCTCTTTCTTTTCTTTCTCCGGCTGTTGGTTGCCGTTTCAGGTTATGGTGGCGAGTGGTGGTTTTGTATAGGAATGAGGGGAGGGTGTCGATGGAGACGTGGGGGTGGTTACACTTGGCTATTTCGGGTCATCATAACACAACTGGGATTCGGTCAGTTCAGCTTCGATTCATGCTTGGTTCGGGTTTTAGCTTGGTTCACGTCGAGTCACGGTCCGGGTCAATAAGTCAGTCAACGCGGGTTCGGTTCAGTCAACATCCGGGTTTGGTGTGGTCAACAAGTCAACGGATAGCTCGGTACAGTTTTGGTCAGATTTGAGGTTCACAAAATTTGGTATCGGGTTCACATCAATTCGGGTTCATATTTCAGTTTTGGAGTTGTTCGTTTCAAACCGGTCAAGATGGTCAATCGTCGGGTCAATCTGAGTCGACGCAAGACCCGGTAAAGTTTTAATGACACGTTGAACTTTCATACATATACGTTAGTTTAGATAGTTTACGCGAACCGAGCTCGACCCGATTAAACAATGTTTATAAACTAGTAATTATTTACCTTTTGGCGCTCGACAAATAGTATATATATTTTTGTCTGTTGACAATTGTTGAATCTTGACAAAATGACGACAACTTGTGTTGTCGGGGTTATTCCAAAAACAGGGGTAACTCTGCCCGATTTTCGTTAAAAACCCGAATTATAAACGTATATAAATCTTAACGACACTTATCGAAATCCAAGTGTTCTTATAAAATAAATATAAGAGTATATTAATTTTAGTGACGTTTTATAACTTATAAAATGAAATTATAACATTTCGACAACACGCGAGTTACAACTTAACGAAACCCGACACCTATTTAGATAAGCATAATTATCTATATTTATTCGAACATCGATACTTCCGAGTACTTTCATAAAATAAATGTAACGATTTATATTTATTTCAAACGTCGTTACGTCGTGTATTTTTATAAGATAAATATCATATTTATATTTATTTCATTACGTTCTACGAAAGCTACGAAGAGTCGTACAACTATTCACCTACGTCTTCTAATTCACGACGACTAACACGACTACGTAAATATATTTATATCTAAATATAAATATATATATATATATATATATATATCATAAAGTATTCGGAATACTAAGTCGTTTTCGAGACCTAGTTTTATCCCGAGTATATACGGGATCAACTAACAATAGTTTGGTTATTTCAAACCAAAATAATACCTTTATAGAATCGTTTAGTTTAACGATTCGGTAGAGCTCGGACACGTAGTGTAGCTACGTTTAATTAGACACTTATAATTATTCC
This sequence comes from Helianthus tuberosus, assembly GCA_030545235.1. Lineage (NCBI taxonomy): Eukaryota > Viridiplantae > Streptophyta > Magnoliopsida > Asterales > Asteraceae > Helianthus > Helianthus tuberosus. The sequence goes on along the minus strand of CM060451.1, from coordinate 21,387,586 downwards.
TTGATTAGGAATTTCATAGTCGCACGCTAGCTAATTCAAGTTCTTGGAATGGCACTACGGAATCACACTAAGCTAGCTTTGCACAGGAATATCAAGGTGAGTTCATAACCCCCACTTTTTACTGTTTTACATTTTTATAAATGTTTTCGGGGGTGGAAAGACATGCAAGTTTTGCAAAAACACAATGTTTCGAGAAACAAAAATCATATGATTCTAAACCATTTCGCAACAGGATTTCAACGAACTCAAATGGCTTACGAAAATGTTTAAGCTAAACTTACCAGTTCTTACAACAAATACGTATTTACGAAACGTGCATGATTTTCATGACTAGGGACGGGAATGTCCAAGTTACAACAAATACGTATGAAAAACGAGACAACCTAGTGAGTTCATGTCCCTCCTTTCACTGTTTTCAATGTTTTGTTTTCAAAAACATCGAGGGGAAATACATGCTAAAACTATTGGTATGTTAGTTACGGAGTAGATGGCATGATCAATGTGCATAAGTAGGGAAACTACATTAGTAACCATTAATCACTTAGTGACCAAGGTGCAAAAGATGTAGATCTATTGGGCTTGAGTGTAACACCCCGAAAACGGGTTTGGTAATTAACCATGTTAATACTAAAAGACGGGTAAAGTGCCACTAGTAGTAAAAATAACCCGGTAAATATTTGGGATTTAATAAGAAATCCTAATATTAGATACAAGCGAAACAAAGTTTAGATGAATTAAGTTTATAAGAGCCCGAGTTAACGGGACTTAAAATATTACGGATTATAACTCCCGGAACCCACCAAGTAACTAGGAGTATTAACCTAGTTAGATAATGTCTTGACATTTATAGAACAAATATGGTTAAGATATCCTTTAAATAACTTGTGTAAAGTTGAGGGACCAAAATGGGATAACCTGGAAATGGTTTTAATTAAAACAAATAAAATAACACAACACACACACACAAGTGTGTGTGGTGCGTGTTCTGGTCGACCAAGAAAAGGCTCCTAGGAGCCAAGAAACCCTAACTCCAACAAATCAACAAATTGAAGCTCAAATCAAGATCCAAATCGATGCATGAACGCATATAAATGATCACCTAGTCGTGGGGATCACAAGGTATGTCGAATTTTCAGATTTGGTGATACTTGGAGATTATGATGAACAATCATAATCGAGATTTTTCAATGAATGTTGAATCTATGAGTGTTATTGTGATTATATATTGGTTTAGAAACAAACCCTAGTAGAAATCTTGATAAATTGTTGCCAAACTAGGGATTTGATAATTACCTTATTATGAGCTAAGTGGGTTTTGGTTGAATTGATGAAATTGATGTTCTAATGGTGTTTATAAACATCATATTAACTCATATGAATGAACTACTTGAACAAATTAGGGATTTTGTTAAGAGTTCATAAGTAACTAGAAGTGGGTTTTGTTAGATATGATGAAATCATGAAGAACTTGAAGTAATATCACTTGTATGTGATTAACAAGTAAACTAGGAAGTGGGTTTTTATGTAATAGTAAAGATGATGATAAGTTTATGTTTAAAATCATCATATCGGATAATAGAAACAAGGCACTCAAACAAATTAAGTGATTTGGGAACTTGTTCATACATGATAATGGTTGAATTTTGATGTTAATCTTGGTAAAAATAACTAGTTAGGAACTAGTTAGTAAACATGTAAAATCATGCACATTAGGTGTTTGTTAAAATGCCTAAATGAGAACTAAGTGTTGAAAATGTGCCTAATTGAGTCTTGTGAACTTGATAGTGCAATCATATGTGTTAATTGGTGATTTGACTTTTAGATAGTCAAACCGACCATTAATAAGATCGAATAGTAATTGTGATAAAAAAATATGTAAGATGGAATAGTCATAATTAATGATGACTAATATAACCGTCTTACGAATTATGATGATAGTTTGACGCTTGACAAGCTAGGTGGAGGCTTGGAAAGGAAGCGGGTCAAACAAAGCAAGAATGGCGGAAAAACATAATTCGGATGCAAGGTAAGTATAGCTTACACTAGTCTTATATGTTAGAATACTCCCTTATCGTATTAGTTACGAAAAAGACAAATACATAATTGAGGTATGATGTTCCGACGTGTAAACGTACGGAACAAGGTAGTCAAGCACGACAAGAAACCATGTTGATGGTTTAAAAGGAATTAAATCGGTAATTCGATCATTTTATGACAAATGGAAAATGAACCTTTAAATGGTTACCTTATAGGGTAAACCAAAACAAACAATAAAGGTAAAAAGGTAAAATTGGTCATGCGTTGACCATAACTATTGGTTTTGAAAGACACTGTAAGGCGTAAGCCATAACAGGCTAAAAAGCGTTAAGAAAATCAATTAATAAGTGAAATGGCCACACGGTGTAAACCGAAGTGAGTCGTATAGATGAGATGGTAATAAATATCATCTCGCCAACATAATCGGTCACTTAGACCAAATGGGTCAAAAGGTGAAGATATCACCCTTTGACAATAGCGACTAATGATTATTGTCGAGCTATATTATTTCAGGTGTAAATGTCAAATTGGTGTTAGCAACGCTATGAATTAGCGGTTATAAAAGCAAGGTATTAAAAACGGGTCAATATATTGATCTGCGCCAGGTACGTGAAATAAAGTAACACTCATTTAGAACATATGGTTCAAGAGTGTTAAAAGAGGTCAAAACGGACATTTGGTTACTTGTTAGGTAAACCAAATGTTTTATGTAATGAACATGGCGTTTGGAAAGCTTAATGACTTTTCAAACATAATCATAGGTTAAAAGAGGGATTATGGGTCCAATACGCTTTCAAAAGTCCTTCATTGTTAATAAAGGACTAAAATGGACCAAAACGCCCTTGGTGGCTAAATTGACCAAACAACCTTTAAAAGTTGTTTGGAAATGAGTTTTATGATTAAATGAATACTTAGAATAATTATAGAAGCAATTGAAAGCGATTTTAGGCTCGAAAGTGCTTAAGAGCCCCTTAACGGGTCAAAATAAGCATACGAGTAAAAACGGGTTTAAATTGTGTAATAAACCTATGATTGGAACCTAACATGGTAGGTAATATTAAATTAAAGAGATGTATGTGATATAGGAATCAAACAAATACGTTTGTTTGACAAAATGCGTAAACGGGTCAAATTTTGGTAAAAGAGAAATAAGCCGAAGACTTAAAAGTCTTGAATTTTATCAAGCCGGATGCCGGATTTTAACTCCATATGATGGAGAATCAAATTACAAACATGTAGGAAGAAACGGTAGGCCAAACGGATAAACGGTTTGAAAGATACGAAAGATTTCGTGTCACATTACGGCAAAATGGAAAGCTGGAAATGCAGGTTCCACCGTAAATTACGGTGCCACCGTAATTTACGATGGACCTGAAATGATTTACGGTGCAATATTCCTGATTTACGGTGGAAGCAAGCCGAAACAAGGACTACCGTAAATTACGGTGTCCACCGTAATTTACGGTGGACCTTGTATATAAATGTATCTTTTTGATCAGTTTCGTTTTCCAGACTCGTTTAGATGCGTTTTAAATACTGTATGACTAAAGCATTTCATGTTTATGAAATGTAGGTACTTTCTGGGATGCCGGAAGACGATCAAGCTCAGCGAAGAACCGAACACGATAATGATACACGCTTCCGCACTTTGATAAATTGTAAATCTTAAACAACGAATTCAACCACGTTATGTAGAATAACTTATGACGTGTAAAAGTTTTAATAAACCCGCATTTTTACAATATGTGTAGTCTTAACTACGCATCTAATTGTTGGTAATTTACAGATAAACCGTTAATTAGAATCTAGGGTGTTACAAGTTGGTATCAGAGCCTTGGTTTAAGAGATTCGAGTATGGTTGGGAGGAACCATGCTTGGACTTAAACCTTATGCTCTTGACAAAGAATAGTGTTCGGTTCGAAGCTTGATCGCAAATCCGGTGAGTACAAGTACGTTATTAGTTAGTATGCTAAAGTGTTGTAAACAACACATAGAGTTATCGTGTGATATACGTTACCCCAATTTAAATGATTGTTAGGGTTGACGAAAATACGCGCGTTGATGTGTATAGTAGAAAATGCCTTGTATTATAATACGGGCGATTATTGAAGTTGACTTTACTAACTTTTGTGAATGTTTTAAATGAAGGGCACTCGCGTTTGAAGACGACGAGAGTCAAACGAATTATGGATATGATGATGGAACGGTCCGGGGTACGACAGGAAGAGCATACTCATTAAGGACCAAAATCGCGTAACGGTCGCGAACAAGACTAATGACAAGAGAAGCCCGTTAGGGCAAGCATCACCAGGTGCACACTTTTAAATTTAATCGCACGAGTCGTTATATGCAACAAACACGTAAGTAATAACGGTTGCATACACATATAACAGAACTTGGAAAACCTGATTTCCAAGAGAAATTTAATAGGAAATGTGTTATTCACAATGATGAATAACAAATGAATAACAAGACTTGTTTATATAGAAACTTGGACGAGAGTGATCATCCAAGCAAGTATTCTCAATACAAATCCTATTGAGAAAATTTATGATCACATCAATGAATGCGAATAAATGTTCATAAAAAGGGACATTGTACATGTTCAAGGATAAACGATTAAAACTAATAATTGTTAACTAACAATTAAATAGAGTTTTGCCAAATGAAACCATAAACATGGGGACAATTTGAGGAGTTACTTACATGGGACGTGATGTGGTAATTATAATAAGGTCACGCGTACCACGTGTTGATCGCTTACTCTGGCCAAGTAAGTAGTGAACACATGATAGCATGAGCTTCTTATAATGAGCGCAGTTATGTCCGATGTAGTAAGGACGGGGTGAATGGGACTAAGTAAAAAGTACCCAAATGAATCAGACAAGCAAAATATTTGATAATAATGTAAACGCACAACCGAGTGACGGAAGCGTATTACATTAGGATAATGAGCCCGAGTGAAGGGACAAAGAAGCATGATTAAACAAGTATTGGGAGGGAGTGTACTTACACTCGAACCCAGAAAACGCAAGCATGTTAGACAAGTATTGGGAGGGAGTGTACTTACACTCGAACCCAGAAAACGCAAGCATGATTAGACAAGTATTGGGAGGGAGTGTACTTACACTCGAACCCAGAAAACGCAAGCATGATTAGACAAGTATTGGGAGGGAGTGTACTTACACTCGAACCCAGAAAACGCAAGCATGATTAGACAAGTATTGGGAGAGAGTGTACTTACGCTCGAACCCGGAAATTGCAAATGAGTCCCTTAACGGGTCGTTTTTGTAAAACGTCAAACTTAAGGGCAAAGTCAAAATATAAAAATGAAACGAGGTCTTAATGCATACCGGGAGGATTGCAATAATAACGACTTCGGTAAAACACCCGGTTGATGGGTAAGAATTAAACACATGCGTAGAAACCAAGAGACGTGAACACGGGTTGAGAAATCAAAGGATTTGGATTACGAGTTATGACTATAAAATCTCGTAAATAGAAATTGTGAGTAAATATGTTCAACTATTCGAAGTCGAATGGGTTGAATAAAGAATAAAGTTGATTATTATAAGTGATGGATTTCACATTAATAGGTCAAACAAGTTGAATACAATATAACGCCGAATGGCACTAATGAACGTTAGCCAGATAAAGGTAGCGTTCAATGCAAGAGAATAATAAGCCCGGTAATGGGATATAACCAAATAAGAATATATGCAAATCAAATAACAGTAAGCATAAGAACAAACGGACGCGTAAATAACGTCAGAAGTCATAAAGTCGGAGGATTAGCCCGGAAGTAAACAAATGAAGCCTTAGACTACGGTCAAGGTCAAATGAAGTTCAAGGGTGAAAACAAATGATTTTCAAACATAAAAAGAGTGCTTTGACACCATATATATATTTCAATATAGACATGCGTAAAGGATGATCTATGGGATCAATATAACCCTTGGGGTTATAAACAATGGAAAAGTCTACGAGACTAATATGACCTACGGGTCACGACTAGAAAGAAATAGACTACAAGGACCTAGCCTTAAAGAGGTGAAAGTCTAATAAAATAGCCTATAGAGCAAAACGATAAAACTTACGGGGTTAATTAGACAAAGCGACGGACAAATTGAGAATCCCCGCATAAAACAAAGGCTGTAAAGGAATAAATTTTGGACTGTCAATATCCTGGAATGGATAATTGACAGAAGTTAAAGAGAAGATCCAAAAACTAAAACTTCGGTTTTAGTAAGAAATAATGTTTTTACATACATAAATTCTGATAGGGATTTAAATGATAAGTATGAAAGATACAAGTCTTGACACTGTTAGGCGCAAGACAATATATTCGAAAAGTGAGATATTTTCGAAAATGAAAGGTTGGTATAAATTAAACATGATGTAACACAATCACGGTCAAGAAATGTAATGTAATGTGAAGTAGAATCACATTATAACAAAGCAAGCGGTAAAAAGGAACTAGACAAATAAGTCTAGTTAGTGAAACCGACCAAAGTCAGCAATTCAAGTTAAGAAATTTGGTTCGCTTGTAAACGGTAAATTCGGTATAACTAAACCGAATAAATAAATTTGAAAATAAAAGAAATTGTTGCTGAAAGTGAAAGATTTCACTAAAGACCGTTAAACGGGTCAGAGTAACGGATTCACAAAGAATCCAAAAGTATAAAGGCGATGGATTCCGCTAAGTTAATCAAACAAGTCGAAATAACAAGATGGCGTTATTCAGAGTTGCGCTAATTCGCATAGAAGATATATATGTTGAGTAATTAAAAGATGTTACCATATTTGTCTGGTAACACTAACAAATGGTCAAAGTATGAGTAATGCTTAGAAGGTTACTCAGTATATGTACATTGGGTTTGAAACTCAATAAATTATGTAAGAAAAGGTTTCGAGGACGAAACCTCTTTAAGGGGGGTAGACTTGTAACACCCCGAAAACGGGTTTGGTAATTAACCATGTTAATACTAAAAGACGGGTAAAGTGCCACTAGTAGTAAAAATAACCCGGTAAATATTTGGGATTTAATAAGAAATCCTAATATTAGATACAAGCGAAACAAAGTTTAGATGAATTAAGTTTATAAGAGCCCGAGTTAACGGGACTTAAAATATTACGGATTATAACTCCCGGAACCCACCAAGTAACTAGGAGTATTAACCTAGTTAGATAATGTCTTGACATTTATAGAACAAATATGGTTAAGATATCCTTTAAATAACTTGTGTAAAGTTGAGGGACCAAAATGGGATAACCTGGAAATGGTTTTAATTAAAACAAATAAAATAACACAACACACACACACAAGTGTGTGTGGTGCGTGTTCTGGTCGACCAAGAAAAGGCTCCTAGGAGCCAAGAAACCCTAACTCCAACAAATCAACAAATTGAAGCTCAAATCAAGATCCAAATCGATGCATGAACGCATATAAATGATCACCTAGTCGTGGGGATCACAAGGTATGTCGAATTTTCAGATTTGGTGATACTTGGAGATTATGATGAACAATCATAATCGAGATTTTTCAATGAATGTTGAATCTATGAGTGTTATTGTGATTATATATTGGTTTAGAAACAAACCCTAGTAGAAATCTTGATAAATTGTTGCCAAACTAGGGATTTGATAATTACCTTATTATGAGCTAAGTGGGTTTTGGTTGAATTGATGAAATTGATGTTCTAATGGTGTTTATAAACATCATATTAACTCATATGAATGAACTACTTGAACAAATTAGGGATTTTGTTAAGAGTTCATAAGTAACTAGAAGTGGGTTTTGTTAGATATGATGAAATCATGAAGAACTTGAAGTAATATCACTTGTATGTGATTAACAAGTAAACTAGGAAGTGGGTTTTTATGTAATAGTAAAGATGATGATAAGTTTATGTTTAAAATCATCATATCGGATAATAGAAACAAGGCACTCAAACAAATTAAGTGATTTGGGAACTTGTTCATACATGATAATGGTTGAATTTTGATGTTAATCTTGGTAAAAATAACTAGTTAGGAACTAGTTAGTAAACATGTAAAATCATGCACATTAGGTGTTTGTTAAAATGCCTAAATGAGAACTAAGTGTTGAAAATGTGCCTAATTGAGTCTTGTGAACTTGATAGTGCAATCATATGTGTTAATTGGTGATTTGACTTTTAGATAGTCAAACCGACCATTAATAAGATCGAATAGTAATTGTGATAAAAAAATATGTAAGATGGAATAGTCATAATTAATGATGACTAATATAACCGTCTTACGAATTATGATGATAGTTTGACGCTTGACAAGCTAGGTGGAGGCTTGGAAAGGAAGCGGGTCAAACAAAGCAAGAATGGCGGAAAAACATAATTCGGATGCAAGGTAAGTATAGCTTACACTAGTCTTATATGTTAGAATACTCCCTTATCGTATTAGTTACGAAAAAGACAAATACATAATTGAGGTATGATGTTCCGACTTGTAAACGTACGGAACAAGGTAGTCAAGCACGACAAGAAACCATGTTGATGGTTTAAAAGGAATTAAATCGGTAATTCGATCATTTTATGACAAATGGAAAATGAACCTTTAAATGGTTACCTTATAGGGTAAACCAAAACAAACAATAAAGGTAAAAAGGTAAAATTGGTCATGCGTTGACCATAACTATTGGTTTTGAAAGACACTGTAAGGCGTAAGCCATAACAGGCTAAAAAGCGTTAAGAAAATCAATTAATAAGTGAAATGGCCACACGGTGTAAACCGAAGTGAGTCGTATAGATGAGATGGTAATAAATATCATCTCGCCAACATAATCGGTCACTTAGACCAAATGGGTCAAAAGGTGAAGATATCACCCTTTGACAATAGCGACTAATGATTATTGTCGAGCTATATTATTTCAGGTGTAAATGTCAAATTGGTGTTAGCAACGCTATGAATTAGCGGTTATAAAAGCAAGGTATTAAAAACGGGTCAATATATTGATCTGCGCCAGGTACGTGAAATAAAGTAACACTCATTTAGAACATATGGTTCAAGAGTGTTAAAAGAGGTCAAAACGGACATTTGGTTACTTGTTAGGTAAACCAAATGTTTTATGTAATGAACATGGCGTTTGGAAAGCTTAATGACTTTTCAAACATAATCATAGGTTAAAAGAGGGATTATGGGTCCAATACGCTTTCAAAAGTCCTTCATTGTTAATAAAGGACTAAAATGGACCAAAACGCCCTTGGTGGCTAAATTGACCAAACAACCTTTAAAAGTTGTTTGGAAATGAGTTTTATGATTAAATGAATACTTAGAATAATTATAGAAGCAATTGAAAGCGATTTTAGGCTCGAAAGTGCTTAAGAGCCCTTAACGGGTCAAAATAAGCATACGAGTAAAAACGGGTTTAAATTGTGTAATAAACCTATGATTGGAACCTAACATGGTAGGTAATATTAAATTAAAGAGATGTATGTGATATAGGAATCAAACAAATACGTTTGTTTGACAAAATGCGTAAACGGGTCAAATTTTGGTAAAAGAGAAATAAGCCGAAGACTTAAAAGTCTTGAATTTTATCAAGCCGGATGCCGGATTTTAACTCCATATGATGGAGAATCAAATTACAAACATGTAGGAAGAAACGGTAGGCCAAACGGATAAACGGTTTGAAAGATACGAAAGATTTCGTGTCACATTACGGCAAAATGGAAAGCTGGAAATGCAGGTTCCACCGTAAATTACGGTGCCACCGTAATTTACGATGGACCTGAAATGATTTACGGTGCAATATTCCTGATTTACGGTGGAAGCAAGCCGAAACAAGGACTACCGTAAATTACGGTGTCCACCGTAATTTACGGTGGACCTTGTATATAAATGTATCTTTTTGATCAGTTTCGTTTTCCAGACTCGTTTAGATGCGTTTTAAATACTGTATGACTAAAGCATTTCATGTTTATGAAATGTAGGTACTTTCTGGGATGCCGGAAGACGATCAAGCTCAGCGAAGAACCAAACACGATAATGATACACGCTTCCGCACTTTGATAAATTGTAAATCTTAAACAACGAATTCAACCACGTTATGTAGAATAACTTATGACGTGTAAAAGTTTTAATAAACCCGCATTTTTACAATATGTGTAGTCTTAACTACGCATCTAATTGTTGGTAATTTACAGATAAACCGTTAATTAGAATCTAGGGTGTTACATTGAGGCACGCCCCACTCCTGGGTGGTATACCCTGGAGTGCTTTTGTGATCCCAATGATGACAAAGTGTTCTCGGTTTGGTTATTTTCTTATGGTACATTATGTCAGGGGGCTCACTACCCACTGATAGATCCTTAACAAATTCCATGAATGAATCAGAGCATACCATGATTACAAGATAACAGAAAACATTCAATACCGGTTTACAAAGATAACAGGAAACATTTCAATACCGGTTCACAAAGATAACAGAAATCATTTCAATACCAAGTTGCAGATACGACAGAAAACATTTCATACCGATATACAAAGACGACATTTCAAAATGCTTTGAGATATTAAGAACTCACAAACCGGTTTTTCAAATGCAAGATTACAAGTGTTTTAAAACGCATTTGATACAAAACAACAAACTATGAACTCGCTCAACTTTATGTTGACTTTTTCTCGCATGTTCTTTCTCAGGTTGCATTTTCAAAGCTATGGAACGGTTGGAATAGGAGAACCCAATGGATTTCGAGTACTTAGCGGGCGTTCACATTCTAGAAGTCTTAGCTCAAATACTTCCGCTGTGCAATGAAGATACCAGTCCAGTCACGCCAGCTCTGATGTTTCGGGGTGTGACAGATTGGTATCAGAGCTATAGGTTTCAGCGAATTAGGTTTCTGTAGCGATACCTAGGCTTTAACCTCACTATCCTCTGGGGACTTAGATATCAAGAATTGAACACATACAGAATGCCTAAGACTCGAATATGGGTTCCAACCGTTGCCAAGAACAATGAGTCAACTGTTTTGATTTTAAACATGAACAAGAGTTGCGTTTGATACACGATACACGAAACGATTAAATACAGTAAGCAAAACCTTGAGAGTTTTGATAACATAAATCTAGGACCTTTGGAGAATTTATGTCAAAATCCATTAAAGGTCATTACGTAGGAACTGTGACTATTAACTCGGGAAAACGTCATTATATTATGTCGTCTTTGCTATATTACTTACCCGAGCAGGTAACCTACGCGGAACGAAACACTAGTGCACAAGAATACATGAAACTCAAATTATATGTCAATGGATGTCGGAGCACATCACATTCCACACAGAACGAAACGCTAGTGCACGAGTATACATGAAACTTAAACTATACGTCAGCGGACGTCGAAGTACATCACACGACTTTCGAGGCAAAGCATTTGGGGAAAACACACTTGGACACAAATCTAGCTGAGGTACGTTAGAACAAGATTTCACAACAATCGGTGCATAGTCTAAAGAGACTCAAAGTATTTGGCACTGCAAAAGAAGTCACATGTCTTCGCATCCCCCACTTCATTAATGGCGATTACGCTATGTTCGACATTCCATGGTAATGTCAACTAACCAACGGTTATCACGCGAAATTTCAGGTAAAGTCCTTAAATTTCTTTTATTGAAATTTTTACTTTTGCATATAACGAGTAGATTTTCGTATTTCTACTCCCCCTAACGGTCATTGCACCATGAGAATTTTATTTCATGATAGCGAACACGCAATTGTTTCATTTCTTGACAAATTCATCCGCTACACATGCATTGTTTGTTACGCATGTGGTTTCACTTCGAATGGTTGTTTTGTCAACATATCATATATTATTTCGCTATACTAAATCTTTGCATTGTGATCTAGATGACCCGCCTTATTGCAAAGTGTTGACTCTTTGATATCGAGTCAACGAACTCGTTGAAACTCATTTCTTTCGAGTTACATTACATGATTTGTTCATTGTAATCATGTCAAATTTCTCTTGTCAACACATGCATTCATTGTTGGAATGTGACTAAACCAAGTTCAATTGTTTGAACTTGCTCGTAATATATATTCGATTCAAGATTCCATATGATAGATTGAGGCCATCATGTTCGAAATAATCCCAACAAGCACTTCATTTGATTCGAACCATAACAGGCTTGTTTGGTCTTCGACTTCATTGAATCATTTCTTGATCACGATCACTTTGTGGTGACGTTTTTCACGAGTTTGAAGCTTGCGCTAATCTCGTTGCTCACCCTATGTACGGATTTAATTATTTATTTATTTGTTTATTGATATTAAATCCGCTTTGTTGATTTCATATTAAAGCAATCTTAACACAATCGTGTGTTAAGATAATGGTACACAAATTTATGTCATATTTCGGTGTACCTTCTAACGGTTCTTTCATCGATCGAACATTTTGTGATATTCATTACTTCTTCATATTCGATCGAAAACATTATTTCTTTGATGTTCCATTTTCAATTGAAAATCTTTCGATGTTTGTTGGAACAAACATTCATATTTACTTCATGGCGTTTTCACTTGACTTCAAACACGGTGAATTTGTTTGATCACCGTTATTATTGAATTATTTAAGTCACTACGACATCTTGCGGTGTCAGTACAAACTTGTAGCTTGGGCTAATCATGATTGAGCGTTTCATGCAAAACACAGGTGATACTTGTTCGATCACCCCTACTATTGAATTGTTTCATTCATTGCGACACCTTGTGGCGTCGGTATGACTTGCAGCTTGCGCTGATCACGATCGAGCGTTCCATGCAAACTATTACATTTGAGATTGTTAATTCTAAGTACATCCAGCGGGTGTTATTGCTTCTAGAACTCATTTACACGTTGTAAACGGTCATAAGGAACTCGATTGGTCCAAGTTCCTGTTCATTGTTGGGTCCCTGTTGACTTAGTCACACTAGTGACTGTATCTATACGACTTGTTTCCTTTGACATCGATTTGCTGAAACACATTTATTGTAAACCGTTGGGTTCTTATTGTTGAGGAATGTCATTAAATTCACATGATTTAAATAAGTCTTGTTTCGATTATGCGGTCATTCACTTTGTTATTATTCAGACTTACCTGCGAACAACACAATTCGGGGAAGATAACATAGTCTAAATTTCGAGGACGAAATTTCTGTAACAGGGGGAGAATGTGACAACCGGTAATTAACGGGTTCTAATTACGCGATTAACAAACGTTTAAGTCGATAATAAGTAGTGTTTAAGGCGCGAATTAACTTAATTAGGCACTTGGTATGCCTAGGAACACCTATTCGACTTTACAATACGTGAATGTGGATTTACGAGAAGATGACTGAACGTTACGCGGTAACGAACCGACACCGTACGAAATACTGACAGCGCCGACGAATATGAAATTTGTACATATAACCTATATATATGAATGTGGTTTTGTGAAAACATTATGCTTTCAAATGGCACAAAGCGCAAACTTGAATGAAAACGCGACTGCAGGAACGCACCGATGAACAAACGCGTCTAATAAATGATTACCGAATGAGTTTTTAGAGTTTCAAGCCCTCTTTAAATATTTTACAACGTTTTATGACAATCGGGAGGAAAAAAATGGGCTTCGGAAACGTAACGGGCTACGTGAAGCGGGCTTGTGGGCCTGGGGCCCAAGCCCACTTGAGACACCTGATATAAATACCCCCTTACAAATCAAAAACCCTCATTTCTTTCTTTACAAAACCAGCCGACACACACACCTTCACTTTCTTTTCACTGCACCTTCTTGAGAAAACCCTAATCAACATGTGAGCACATCACCAGACAACTCCCTCTCATCTCTCTCGATCATCACACAGATAACCGGAGCTCATGATTCCGGCCAGTGCCGACTCCGACAAACCGGCCACACCCCCCCTTGTGACACCCACAGAACCCCACCCGTCTCATCTTATATCCACCACACCCCCCTCTTGTTGCAGACGATTAAACGGCCGCCACCGGTTGGTGGTGGCGTACGGTGGTGCCCGATGACGGTTTAAGTAGAAAGATCAGAGAAAGAAAGCTGATTTGAGGAGAGAGAGACGGGGCGGAGATGAGTGGTCGACGTAACAGAGGCCCGCGACGCCGGAATCTCGGTGGTCGGAGAACGGTTGACGGCGACGGCTGTGTCTCAGAACTCCGGCAGCTGTGGCAACAACGGTAAGAGCAACTGTTTTTTTTTTCTCTTTCTTTTCTTTCTCCGGCTGTTGGTTGCCGTTTCAGGTTATGGTGGCGAGTGGTGGTTTTGTATAGGAATGAGGGGAGGGTGTCGATGGAGACGTGGGGGTGGTTACACTTGGCTATTTCGGGTCATCATAACACAACTGGGATTCGGTCAGTTCAGCTTCGATTCATGCTTGGTTCGGGTTTTAGCTTGGTTCACGTCGAGTCACGGTCCGGGTCAATAAGTCAGTCAACGCGGGTTCGGTTCAGTCAACATCCGGGTTTGGTGTGGTCAACAAGTCAACGGATAGCTCGGTACAGTTTTGGTCAGATTTGAGGTTCACAAAATTTGGTATCGGGTTCACATCAATTCGAGTTCATATTTCAGTTTTGGAGTTGTTCGGTTCAAACCGGTCAAGATGGTCAATCGTCGGGTCAATCTGAGTCGACGCAAGACCCGGTAAAGTTTTAATGACACGTTGAACTTTCATACATATACGTTAGTTTAGATAGTTTAAGCGAACCGAGCTCGACCCGATTAAACAATGTTTATAAACTAGTAAATATTTACCTTTTGGCGCTCGACAAATAGTATATATATATTTTGTCTGTTGACAATTGTTGAATCTTGACAAAATGACGACAACTTGTGTTGTCGGGGTTATTCCAAAAACAGGGGTAACTCTGCCCGATTTTCGTTAAAAACCCGAATTATAAACGTATATAAATCTTAACGACACTTATCGAAATCCAAGTGTTCTTATAAAATAAATATAAGAGTATATTTATTTTAGTGACGTTTTATAACTTATAAAATGAAATTATAACATTTCGACAACACGCGAGTTACAACTTAACAAAACCCGACACCTATTTAGATAAGCATAATTATCTATATTTATTCGAACATCGATACTTCCGAGTACTTTCATAAAATAAATGTAACGATTTATATTTATTTCAAACGTCGTTACGTCGTGTATTTTTATAAGATAAATATCATATTTATATTTATTTCATTACGTTCTACGAAAGCTACGAAGAGTCGTACAACTATTCACCTACGCCTTCTAATTCACGACGACTAATACGACTACGTAAATATATTTATATCTAAATATAAATATATATATATATATATATATATATATATAGGTCCAGGATCATTTCAGAACCATAAATATTTACAGAACTCGCAGAACTCCTAATAAACAATCTTTTTATTTATATATTTTTATGTTTAGGATAATTTTATCATTTATTATGTGTATTTTTACGATTACATACATGTTAAGAGTAATTTTATCATTATTTATATGTAATTTTATAATTACACATACGTAAACTAGTTCTTTTACATATATGTAATTAGTTATGACACATATATATAATTTTGGCAATTAAACATATGTAAACTACTTTTAACATGTATGTAATCAAAGAAATACATATAATAGATGATAAGAAGATCCTAAATACAAAAACTTATATATAAAATGATTGTTTATTAGGAGTTCTGAAAGTTCTGTAGTTATTTAGAGTTCTGAAATGAACTCAACCCTATATATATATATCATAAAGTATTCGGAATACTAAGTCGTTTTCGAGACCTAGTTTTATCCCGAGTATAAACGGGATCAACTAACAATAGTTTGGTTATTTCAAACCAAAATAATACCTTTATAGAATCGTTTAGTTTAACGATTCGGTAGTGCTCGGACACGTAGTGTAGCTACGTTTAATTAGACACTTATAATTATTCCTTGATTAGGAATTTCATAGTCGCACGCTAGCTAATTCAAGTTCTTGGAATGGCACTACGGAATCACACTAAGCTAGCTTTGCACAGGAATATCAAGGTGAGTTCATAACCCCCACTTTTTACTGTTTTACATTTTTATAAATGTTTTCGGGGGTGGAAAGACATGCAAGTTTTGCAAAAACACAATGTTTCGAGAAACAAAAATCATATGATTCTAAACCATTTCGCAACAGGATTTCAACGAACTCAAATGGCTTACGAAAATGTTTAAGCTAAACTTACCAGTTCTTACAACAAATACGTATTTACGAAACGTGCATGATTTTCGTGACTAGGGACGGGAATGTCCAAGTTACAACAAATACGTATGAAAAACGAGACAACCTAGTGAGTTCATGTCCCTCCTTTCACTGTTTTCATTGTTTTGTTTTCAAAAACATCGAGGGGAAATACATGCTAAAACTATTGGTATGTTAGTTACGGAGTAGATGGCATGATCAATGTGCATAAGTAGGGAAACTACATTAGTAACCATTAATCACTTAGTGACCAAGGTGCAAAAGGTGTAGATCTATTGGGCTTGAGGCACGCCCCACTCCTGGTTGGTATACCCTGGAGTGCTTTTGTGATCCCAATGATGACAAAGTGTTCTCGGTTTGGTTATTTGCTTATGGTACATTATGTCAGGGGGCTCGCTACCCACTAATAGATCCTTAACAGACTCCATGAATGAATCAGAGCATACCATGATTACAAGATAATAGAAAACATTCAATACCGGTTTACAAAGATAACAGGAAACATTTCAATACCGGTTCACAAAAATAACAGAAATCATTTCAATACCAAGTTGCAGATACGACAGAAAACATTTCATACCGATATACAAAGACGACATTTCAAAATGCTTTGCGATATTAAGATCTCACAAACCGGTTTTTCAAATGCAAGATTACAAGTGTTTTAAAACGCATTTGATACAAAACAACAAACTATGAACTCGCTCAACTTTATGTTGACTTTTTCTCGTATGTTCTTTCTCAGGTTGCATTTTCAAAGCTATGGAACGGTTGGAATAGGAGAACCCAATGGATTTCGAGTACTTAGCGAGCGTTCACATTCTAGAAGTCTTAGCTCAAATACTTCCGCTGTGCAATGAAGTTACCAGTCCAGTCACGCCAGCTCTGATGTTTCGGGGTGTGACACGTGGAACCTGCACCAATGGCATGCTGGATGTTCTTGCCATACGTCGGATTGTTGGTGGCTCAAAAATTTGGTGTGGTTGTTCAACATTTAAGCAAAGGTGTTTGTCAAACATACTTTCCCATGTTTGATGGTCCGGCGGAGGGCCATTCTGTTCTTTCGATTGCCTATGTGGAAGTTGGCCATTTCATCATGGTTAAGTTAACGGATGATGGTCCGATGCCTCCACCGAATGGACAATGGAATATGTATCGAAGTACTGAAGCTATGGAGTAGGAGACAATATACATGTCTTGTCTTTCAGAGGGTAAGAAGTTACTTCGTAGTAATAGAAGTGTTCGAAGAGACTTTATTAACTTGTTGTAGGTTTTCGTTGTAACACGTAAAACTGTTTAATCGTATTATTATGTTTTATTTTATTTTTTAATTTACATTCTATTATCTTTTGAATATAGTGTAAGCAACATTTATTTTATAAAAAATGTTAATTACATTGTTTTATAATGTAAAAACACTTATTTACATCACTATTTTTATTAAAAGAAAGGCATCATATGCAGCATATTGGGCAATGAGAGGTGTATACCAGCCTCTATATGCCGCTCATAGCACAATAAGCGGCTGCTGGTAAGCAATCTATAAGCCACGTATTGGCCAATGAGGAGTGTATACCAACACAAACAACATTTCAGCTCACTAAAGAGGGAAAACTAGATCAAAATCAATTCAAACACACACACACCAAAACACCAAAAACACACACAACCCTCTCCCGTATACCATTTCTATCCCGTATCGAACCATACGGTGCGAATTTTCACAAGAGGTTAGTAACATCTTCATCTTTCCTTTTTGTTATTGTTTTTTTACGGGTCTTTTTTTTTTTGTTTTTTCTAAAATATTTTGATTGTGGTGTTTGGCGGTAGAGGTGTTTGATGGTGGTGGTTGTTAGTGGTTGAGGTTAGGACGGTGGTGGTTGTATCTATGGGTTAGGGTTTGACGGTGGTTGTGGGTTGGCTGTGGTGGTTGTGAGTTGGCTGTGGTGGTTGTGGGTTGGCTGTGGTGTTTGTGGGTTGTCGTAATTTTATTAATATTTTGACAAAATATTAACTTTTAATTGTTGCAGATATGTCGTCAGATGAGGAACAACAGGCACCAAATGGTGGTCCGGTATTCAATCCGATGGCCGGGGGTAATTGTGAGCAGTACGATTTTTTAGACTTCCCCAGAGCAGTACGGAATACAGACGTTTTGCCAAGTTCCGGGGTATGAGAGTGAGGCAGCAGAGGGCGTTGTGTTGGGACGCGTTACGGGAGTGTGGCGAGGAGCAGAGGGCCCGGGGTATAATCGGGGAAAATAACCCGTGGGATCGTATGTTTTTTTATGCGGCTGGGCCTTCTTATAGGCCTATGGTGGTGGAGTTCCTCTCCACGTTTATCTATCGACCACGGCCTGCTGAGCAGCCTAACTCAGATATGGACGATCCGATGGTGGAACCACCCCCTGCTGAGGTAACTTTCTGTTTATTCGGGGAGCGACAGAATATGTCGCTGCGTCAGTTTGCTTTGGCCACCGGATTATACACTGATGAGGAGTTGGTTCAGGATATTTATACCACAGCGATCACATCTATGCCTGATGATCAGTTGCTTGCTTGGTGGCCCACCCTCTGTGATGTACCCTTCGGTCATTAGGCCCGTGTCTCGTTGATAACTGACCCACTCGTTCGCTACATACACCGTTGCATTGCCACGTCGATATCTGGGCGTGGCAAAAGCAACAGTGGGTCACGAAAAACGACATGTTCTATCTTTACTGTTTATTCACGGGGACGCCGTGCGCCCTCCATCGCTGCCTGGCGGAGTATTTCGCCTCATTTTCCCGACGTCAGAAGCGTGGCGGATTGCACGGAGGGGCGTTCATCACGCGTATTGCCCAGCATTGCGGTCGGTATTTTCCATTCATCGGTGAGTTGCCACCGCTTGCCCCTTTCGAGTATTTGGGTATTAGGACGATGAGAGGGATGAACTTGGCGGTGAACTTTCCGGGCATTGATTATCGGTTTGTCGGTGAGAACGAACAAATTTTCGTAGCCCAGCCGTTAGTACATCAACATCTGCTGGACGCTGCGGAGGTGGATATGCCTCATGTAGTTGATGAGCCTATTGGAGTGGGTGACGTCGAGCCTGAGGTTGAGCAGGGGCATCCGCAGGAGCCGCCACAGCATCCTCGGCGCGTCTATCATGCGGTGAGGTTGCCTCAGTCCACTCAGCGTCTCCTCGAGAGGCTTGTGGCGGGTCAGACGGCTGTGATGAGGAGGTTGGCGCTGCAGGATCGGCGGATGGACCGGATGGAGGATATGATGGAGTGGATGATGGCTAGCGAGGCTGATAGGCGTAGCGAGGCGGGGTTGCCGGTTCGAGACCCGCCACAACCACGAGTGTATCCGGGGTCCGGCTCGGAAGCCGGCCCGTCCGGCACGCAAGCAGGCCCTTCCGGCATGCAGGCAGGCCCGTCCGGCACGCAGGCAGGCCCGTCTGACACGCAGATGCAGTTGACATGTTATGATGAAAGTGGTTCTGATGACAGTGACGAGGAAATGGCTTAGGAGTAGTATTTATCTGTTTCGTTTGGTTGTATTTTGGGTTTAATTTGGTTGTACGAACAAATATTTATTCGTCTTTTGTTATTTATGTTTAGTTGTATGCCCGGTTGTTTTTGTATAAACGTTTAATCTTTTATCAGCATGTATGGATGGTAACATGTTTAATATTTTATCAGCATCTATGTTGTATTTTGGGTTTAATGTGGTTGTACGAACAAATAGGTATTGGGATTCTTATAACGAAGGGGTATATTGGTCTTTTTTAAAGGTATTGGGATGTGCAGAAGGGGTATAAACGGTTATAAGAATTTCAGGGATTGGATTTGAAAAATTAGAATTACAGTTAGTTTTTAATAACTGTGCATGGACTGTTCTTGTGCAAAACAAACCTCAGGGACTGGATTTGAAAAATTAGAATTACACAAATAAAAAAAGGATTTAATGTGGTTGTACGAACAAATAGGTATTGAGATTCTTATAACGAAGGGGTATATTGGTCTTTTTTAAAGGTATTGGGATTCTTATAACGAAGGAGTATATTGGTCTTTTTTAAAAATGCTAAGCATGTGCAGAATGGGTATAAACGGTTATAAGAATTTCAGGGACTGGATTTGAAAAATTAGAATTACAGTTAGTTTTTAATAACTGTGCAGGGACTGTTCTTGTGCAAAACAAACCTCAGGAGTTGAAGATGGTGACCATGGAGCTTGTTAAGGATGATGGGTTACACGATTAAAAGTGTTTTTTTTTTTTTGGGGGGGGGGGGGTAATTTTATGTATTGCCGCTAAACTTTCAAAATATCAAATATGTTAAAATCATGTAAGGCATTGTACATGTACCTTAGAGACTTGTGTTCTATAAAATATGATATTACATATATGTATAGAAGTAGGTATCAAGTTTGGACAAAAAGAAAAAAAAAGTGGTAAAGTGTGTTTGTGTGCCTTGCAGGTCCAAGAAAGAAAGTTAAGCCCTTCTTGTGGCATTTCTTATTAAAATTGGTTTTTACCTAAAATGATTTTTTGTTGGATCAAAATTAACACACTCTTATGAGAGCTTAGAAATCATGTATGAAAATGTTAGATATGTTTAATTTGATAAGTTTGCAAGCAATAACTGATGCATTTGAAGGATTTCTGTCAAAGACAATAAAAATTTACCTAAGAGTGTCTTTCCTTAAGATGTATGCCAAGCTAACCAAATTATTACCTCAATAAGGCTGCTCAGAGTAGGAGCCATGGAATTAGGTGTGGCAAACTGGAATGGTTCTCTGCACTCTGAGGAATTTTGGGGAAAACCCGCGACAATGAGAAAGCTGATCTATCACTGATATAACATCCAGAGAAATCTGGGAAAATAAGACGACTTCCTCCACCCAAATGTCGCATTAGATCCAACATATATACCTTATTTATATAGGAATTTTCGATTTTAATAATCTCAACTATTAACATATTGGCCTCCAATGGACCCTGACTAATAGAACCCTAACGTCGTTAGTCTCCGGCCGCCGGAAAACCGTTTATTGGCTAGAAAAAGGTTCTTAAAGGTCCGATATAAGGTTACAAAGAGGTTTGGGACGAAAACGTTGAGTTATTCGGGCAAAAAGTTGAGTTTCTGACCAAAAAGAAGTTTTCCAGTGATTTGATTTTCTGGCGACTTCAATAATTGTGGTTTTTACTAGGAGAAGGTTCCTAAAGGTCCGTAATAAGGTTACAAAGAGGTTTGAGACGAAAATGTTGAGTTAACATCGTTTTGGACTAACTTAACAAATAGTTTTAGACTAACTTAACATCATTCTATTAGTTTTTAGTTATATTCAACTAGGATCCATTGAAGGACAAGTATGGTGTCACCGGTCACGATAGTTCCAGCTTCATTCTTGTATATTTAAGTTGTAGTTAAAAAGACCGTAGTTGAACTTTGGCTTGGGTCGGCTGATTCGCCTTTAAATGTGCACTAGTTTACTTGTCCCATCGGTCAGCGATGCGCTCCAACCCTAGATTTGGCAGGTCGTGCCTCCGGCGTTGTTATGTTGAAGAAATTAGAGTGCTTAAAGCAAGCCTGTCACTCTGTATACATGAGTATGGGATAACCTCATAGGATTTCGGTCCTATTACGTTGGCCTTTAGGATAGGAGTAATGATTACCAGAGACAGTCAGGAACATTTGTATTCTATACAGAGGTGGAATTCTTCAATTTATGAAAGAGGAACAACTGTGAAAGTATTTGTCAAGGATGTTTTTTATTAACATAGAATGAAAGTTGGGGGGATCGAAGATGTACAAACACCATCTTTGTCTCAGCCATAAACGATGACGACTAAGGATTGGTGGATGTTACTTTTAGTACTCCATTGGCACCTTATGAGAAATCAAAGTTTATGACTCCATTGGCACCTTATGAGAAATCAAAGTTTTTGAAAGACTATAATGAGCTCTTTCTTGAGTCCATGGGTGGTAGGGCATAGTCGTTCTTAGTTGGTGGAGAGATTTGTTTGGTTAAATTCGTTAATGAATGAGACCTCAGCATGCTAACTAGCTATGTGAAGATATCCCTCCATGGCCGGCTTCTTATGGGACTAGGGGTTTTTATACCACAGAGGTTTGAGGCAATAATTGGGTCTGTGATTCCTTTAGATGTTATGGGACGCATGTGCGCTTGATATAAACAAAAGTGCATCTATTTTTATATCAATTTACACCCACTTTTTATTAAGTTTTGTTAAAGAAATTATTAAAATAGGCTTCTTTTTTGTTTATTTATTTTCATGACAAAAAGAACCCAAATTGAACAAAGGAAGCAAAAAACGAGCGAAAATTAGGGGTGAGCAAGTTTAGGTCCGGACCGAAAATAACCGAGAACCGAACCGAAAATATACCCGATCCGACCCGAACCCAAGTACCTAGGTATTTAGATCGGTTCCAATTTTTCATATTAAATCGGGTTGGACCTATGGACCGGAACCGACCCTATATTTAGGGTAGTGAATCGGTTCTGTATTTTATGTTTGATCGGTTCTTGGGTCGGGTAGGGTCGGGTTTTTCCTTTTGCTCATCCCTAGCGAAAATCTAAAAAAATAAAGAAAAGTTGTACGTACACGCCCCATATCTTGGATCCAAAAACTGTTAGCACCTCTAGAAGATCATAGAGTGAAGCCCAAACACACTACATGCCCTGATGGCACGTCCCGTGTCTTGGCTCTAAACGACAAGGGTTGACTTTTGGAAAATTTGGAAGATCCGAGGGACCCACAAGAGTTGACCACAACCTGTTTCTGGCATACACGGCCCGTGCCTCGCTAACTGGCTATAACAGGTCATATGGCCATACATGGAGCATGCTTGGAAGGCACGCCCTGTGTCTGGGCCTCTAGCAGTCTATAAATACAAGGCCAGTTTTACCATATTCACTTGCTCCTTTATTCATCCCTTCTCCACAACACATTTCTATTTTACTCACTATCTCTAATCATTGTGATCACTAAGAAAAAACACAAGAATCATAGTGTAATCAAAATTTTGATGATTAATATAATCTTGTCATGTTTGATGAAAACTAGTTCCATGGCCATTCTTGGCTAAGTTTCTTGATGGTGTTTCGGGGAAACTTACCTCCTTGATGGGGAGTTAACTAAGGCAAACCATGGGTGAATAAGATGTGTGTGTGTGTGTGTGTGTGTGTGTGATAGCTTTGGTTAATTAATAGTTTATTGAAAGTGAGGAAGTATCAGTGTCAAAATTAGCTTGGGTCATTAGTCTTTCGGCTTAACCCTTAAAATCTTCCAATAATCTTGCATCACCATTAGCTTGGGTCATTCATGTTTTCTATGTCTATTTAGAGTCGAAACATGTTGATGCTCCGTAAGGAGGTTAAAGGTTTTGGAATGGGACTTGCGGTTGGTAAGCTCTTCCCATTACGTGGCGCTGGTACCAAAGCGTAAAGGACTTAGTATTTATAAAAGTAACTACCTTAGGGGAATTAGCAACTCACCGAAGGAGTCATAGTGACAAGTAAAATCCCCTTAAAATATTTAATTAACTACAACTAAATCATAGTGGTATATACTTTCCACGCTGATTGGGCAGTACCATTATGGTTTGATCCGGCCTTGAGTGGTGTTTCTTTGCGGATTCAAAACGATATGGTCAAGTGTGCTGGGATCCCGACCCAGGTACTACACAACTTTATGCATTAAGACAAATAGTTTCTCGTCTGACAATCAAGCCCTTTTAACCCCTAGTAAGATTTAGTTAACAAAGCTTCAAGAGTTAAGTTGATCTAAACACCCTTTTTTCTTTTCATTGACTACTATCTTTTTATTGACCTCTTCATTTTTATTTTAAGCCGCTTTTATTTTAAGTCATTTTTAACCTTTTACTTTTGATTGATTTTACTAGACGCTAACGAAGACTTTGTACTAAAGCTCGCTGTATTCTTGGACGACCTCGGTATCTTACCATAACTATATTACGCAAACAATGGGTGCACTTTCCCAACGTGAAGTGTAGTATAACAGTATTTTATCGTGTTTTTATAAATATTAAAACTTGAACTAGTGCATAAAACGGCTAAAAATATACCATCTTTTACGTGCACACCACACCACGTCAACGCTACACTGATGTATTCAACAATTATATAGCCTCGGCCGACAGGCCCAGGAAATCTTCGAAATTTCATCGTGATGAGGATAGATCATTGTAATTATTGGTCTAAAACGATAAATTCCTTATAAGTCGGAGTAATCAGCTAGCATTGACTACATCCATGCCCATTGTACACATTGCCTCTCGCTAGCTAACGATTGAATATTCTGATGAAGTGTTAGGATCGTGGAGATGTGGGCGGTTCCCTCCTGGGACGTCATCAGAATTCCACTAAACCTTATCATTTAGAGGAAGAAGAAGTCGTAACAAGGTTTCCATATGTGAACCTATGGAAAGATCATTGTCGAACCCAACATGATAGAACTACCCGTGAACAAGTAAAAACAACCGACCTTAGAGGGTTCAAAGCTTTTGTTTTGATCCTTGTGAGGTCCTATCGACGTGAGTTCATGCTTGCCCCATACCTATTGGACATCATGGATGTCAGATTGACACAATAACATACCATAGCACGACACGTGCTAAGGGAAACTAAACTCAAAGGGCCCATGGCATTGCGCCTTGTTTGTGATGTGCAAGATGTACGTGGTTTTTTTTTTTTAACCTAAAACGACTCTTTGCAACAAATATCTCGACTCACAATTGATAAAGAACGTAAAGGATGTGAAATTTGGGGTGAATAATATATAAATAAATTAATTAATATTAAGAGAAATAAATTGTACTCATTGCATATCTCAAAAAAGTCATAATATTTACTTGATACTAAAAAATAACACTAAGGTTATTATATTTTTTTAAATTTTATTTTCGCCTATATAAATCTATACTATATTATAATACATATAAGGAGAACATAAAATAATTTTACATAGTTTTAAAAGTTTAGTATAATTTTTAAAGCATATGTACAATCCTTTCAAACATATTCTTGACTTTTAACCAACTTTCTACACGATTTTTAAATGACCATAACATTTTCATACATTGATATTTTTTCAATAAATAAATCATGAAAACAAACATTTTATCCTCTTTAATTTGAGTATGACATTACTACAGTTTTTAAATAAAAACTAAATTAACATGCTATATTATTTGACCAGTGTCTATGTTCCCTCCTGCATCACGTGGGATATTCTCTGGTATATAATATACGCTTTGAACCCATTTAACATTTTCTTAATTCTGTTTTTTTTTTCTTATAGCTCGCATTCATTACATTTAAAGAAAATATGTATACGTGGTTGTGTTTAGTTTTCTTTTCTCGAAGTTTCAGTATAAATTTTGATGAAAATCGGGTTGTATTCGAGATAGAGTATTTATTTGGTATCGGAGGCTATATCGAGTGTCAGTGTCGCATTGGTATCAAGATGAACGAAACCAACTCTTACCATACATCGTCAGTAATCGGAAACGTTATTGATTTTCTTTATTATGGTTTTCGGTCGATGTAAAATAAAATTTTATTTTTTTGGTTACACGACTTTATTTTTTGTGTTATATCAAACATTTTTTTTATAAACAAACTTACTTTAGTATCGAACGAACTTTTTATTTGTTCTATACGAGTTGTGTTCGTAATAATATATTTTTTTTGTGTCGCAAGGCATACTGATTGCTAATACTGTACAAGTAACGAAACGAATTATACCAATACCGACCGAAAAAATTCAGTACCACTATTGGTGTTACTGGAACCAATGTAGGTTTTCGTTTTTCTTGTTTTCAATCAATATAACAAATTTTGTTTTTTTTTCATATATAATGTTTTATTTAATACCGATTATATCGTCACAACGTACTTATTTTTATATACGTTTAGATATAAACTTTTCAAAACCGAGTTGCTGCAACACATGGATATAAACCACTCGGTTAAACCAAGTTGGTAATTTGAATTATGTATTTGAGGTGTCTTAAAAACCGTTTATGATATGACATCTTACTACAAGAAAATATATACGTGGGCACTACTTTTTTAGGCCTAAAGGCAATGTTTTAAAAATCGTTTTTTAAATTAAACCGGATTAGGCTAAAAAATGGTTTAACCGATTGAATCAGGTTGTACCGAGCGGTTCAATCAGGTTAACTAGTTAACTCTATAATTTCATAAATTACAACATCAACTCAAAAGTTAATCCAAAAATGCATGATTACATATTAAAAGATAATCCAAAAGCTAATCCATAATAAAAAGAATAATCCAAAAGATAACTGAAAGTCATTCGATTTTCTAACAAGCTCTTTTAAATGTGAGTGTACAGTATGTTTAAATCATTTGAGTGTTGATGCCATTTTTGGATAAGCTTATTTTATCTCCTTATGACTTACTGGCTTTTTGGAAAAGAAGTTTTTTTTTTTTTTTTTTTTTTTTTTTTGTGAAATGGTGTTTGGGTAATAAGGTGAAAATGAGTTTTTTAAACATTGAAAATGAGAAATGAAAAAGTCACTTGGTTATGACTTTTCTAAAAAGGAGATAAGGATGTTAAAATGTCAATAAGGAGAACTGAAAAAGCTCATCCAAACATGCCCTGAATACATCAAGTTCATGATCGCATAAAAGATGAAATTCACTATTATCGTTATCCTCATCAACTAGATGATAACTATTTTCGTTTCATACAATATTAAATAAGAAGTTTTAGTTACGAATAATTATAATATATAAAAATTACGTAAGATAAGTAACATATATAATAAAAATAAGTAATAACCCAAACTAAAATAACCTTGGGTCGGTACCGGTATTACGTTTCAAACCGGTATACTGGATTTTACCGCCGGTACAAACCTTATGTCGTTTCACTTATTTATCGGGGTGTTTCGTACATGATTTACTTCTAGAAACGGTAATACCGGTATAACCGGCCGATATTTACCGGTTTTTAAAACACTGCCTAAAGGATCTCACATCATCTTCATAGGTTGGCAAAGTGTGAGGAAATTTTTGGTCGAGTTATGGAAAAATTTGCTGCTTAAATTAAACATCTTTTACCCATTAAACTTTGTAGAGGTAACATGTCATTCTTATAGGATAAAAATATATATATATATTTTTTATTTTCTTATATTTTCATCACTACTGAGAAAGAATAAAAAGATATTTATAGTTGTAGAGACCACTTATCGTTTTACAGTTGTCTCTACAAATTGAAACTAAAAAATGTTTTTAATTTATTAAAAAAAATAATAGAAAAACTATTTTAACCCTATAGGAATGATAGCCTTGCTTAAAAGATAGAAGACAATATAGAAACGACATATCTATAGATTATCTATAGATCTATAGAGACTAAGGGCATGTTTGGCTTAACTTATTTTCAACTTTTGCAAAAGGACTTTTGCCCAAAATAAGTCAGGAAATCCTGACTTTTGGCAAATCCAAAGGACTTTTGCCCTTCAAAAGGAAAGCCAAACACTTTTCAAAAGTCCTTTTGCCCTTCAAAAGTCCTTTTACCCTCAAAATAAGGAACCCCAAACACCCTCTAACATTAAAACATTTTCTGGTGGTATATATATCTAGTCCCCCAATATTCAAAAAACAACACCCCCAAAAGATATTCCTTGAAAAAAAACCCAATTAGGCGAAGTTTATCCAAAGTCGATCTCCCGATACTTTAAAGATGCTTTCATATATTATTTCTTGCAATAAGCCACATGTAGCGATGTTAAATTATCCAAAGTCGATCTCCCTATACTTTAAAGATGCTTTCATATATTATTTCTTGCAATAAGCCACATGTAGCGATGTTAAATTTTTTAATGGCCGACACTTTATGCTTTCATTGTATTATTTCTTGCAATTGCAATAAGCCAGGTGTAGCGATGCTAATTTTTTTAATGTAAGACTTATTTAACGTTAGAAACTCAAACTGATATGGGTGTAACGAGTTTTGAGTCTGAATATCATATGTGGAACATAACAAAAGTCAATGAGATTAAAGTATAAATATAACTGTAAGTCTGTAAGTACTTTTATGATATAGTATATAGAGTTAAGTTCACGTACAAAGTGTCTTATCGTACGAAAAGCATAAAAAAACAAAAAAAATGCGGTGACATTTTCGTAATTACTTACTCGTTGAGTAATGATCAAAATTACTCTACAAATGATTCTGTAGAGTAATTTTGATCTTGTAAAGTAATTTTGTAAAACATTCTTGTAGAGTAATTTTGATCTTGTAGAGTAATTTCGTAAAATGTTCTTGTAGGGTAATTTTGATCTTGTAGAGTATCATAATTACTCTACAAATGATCTTGTATGGTAATTTTGATCTTTTAAGGTAATTTTATAAAGTATCATAATTACTCTACAAATGATTTTGTACCGTCATTTTGAATTGTATGTTATTTGATAATTACCATACAAGTTCAAAATTACTCTACAATAACATTTTACAAAATTACAAGATCAAAATTACTCTACATAATCATTTGTAAAGTCATTTTGATAATTACTAATAATTACGAAAATGTCACCGTATTTTTTCAGCAAAACCTTCAGTTCGTACGTTTTGTACGTTAAAGTTATTTGTATTTGATTTTTTGTCATAGTGTATAATATAATTATAATTATATAAAAGACAAGTATACATATAAATATAGTCTGAGTTGAACTTCTTGTACCATTGCTTAAGAATCAAGCTCGAACAATAGCGATATGATTTTGAAAAGAACTAAACTTGAACTCGACCTTAGTCAGATTTAGATTCTGCCAACTTGTTTACATCGTAACGTGATGATTTACGACTTTTCGATATGCTTCTCAAATTCTCTTTTCACTTGATTCAAAATACTTTCTCATCGACTCCCATATGCGTTTCACTTTTTAAATCAAAGAACACCATTTTTCGCTGACAATATTGAACCACTTAATAAAATATTAAAAGTCTTTTAAAAAAAAATAATAATAAAATCTATCTACTATAATAAAAGAAACCACTTTAGGGACACTTGTCATTATATTAGGCCATCTTTTATAGATAATTATTATTTTAATTTAATCTCTTCTAATTAATTATAGATAATCATTCTACTAAATATTATTTAATTTAATATCTTATATTATAGATAACCCTCCTACTAAATATTATTAGTTTAATATCTTATGGATAATTATTATTTAGTTTAATCTCATTTTCATTTATAATATTATTTATTTGAATTAATTATATTTGAACGTTTTGTTTAGTTTGGTATCAAATAAATTTTACGAAACTTAAAATAAAATTAACTAATAATATTTATCATTTATACATTTACGGAGTTTTAAATAAATGGTTAAATTTATTGAGATTTCGTTAACATATTTTGCAACTACAGAATAATCTATTTTTATCACGAAAACCAAACTTTGTATTAATATATTAAATATTTTTATTTTCACTATACAAAATTACATTTACTCGATCCATGTAACACATGAGGTTTTTAAGATATAACTTTTTATTATTTGATATATAAAATTAGATTTATTCAATTCGTACAATACACGGGGTTTTTTAAGGATACATATTTTTTATTATTTAGTACAGAAAATTACATTTATCCAAACCGTGTAATGCGTGTAATTTTAAAGATGTATTTTTTTATTGTTTGATATATAAAATTACATTTATTCAACCTGTGTAATAAATGAGGTTTTTTAAAGACGTATTATTTTATTATTTGGTAAACAAAATTACATTTATTCAACCCGTACAATAAATGAGGTTTTAAAGATATATTGTTTTATTATTTAGTGTATAAAATTTATTTATTCAATCCCGTGTTGTACACGAGGTTATAACCTAGTAAAATAATAAAAAAACTAGTTGATAGAAACAATGAACATTAATATACAGGCCCGAATTAAATGAGTGGAAGTGTGAAACCGTCCGTCCTCATCAATCCCCAAAGGAAAAAACAATATATAAAATCAGTGGGCGGGCATAGAGATTCGTTTACTTTAATATCTATAAAAACCTATTTTAATACGTATAAAAACCAATTCATCTCATCAAACAAAACCCACCTCTCCAACACACACACAAACACAACAAAATGCCAGAATCCAAAGCAGAAAAAACTTGTATTTTTCGAGTGGGTTACGCTTTACCCACAAGAAAAACCGATGCATTCATGGTGGAACCATTCATAACATACGCAAAACAAAGACGCATTGAATTCATCCCAATAGACACCACCAAACCACTAACCGAACAAGGTCCATTTGATTGCATAATTCACAAACTATACGGTCATGAATGGAACCACAACCTCGAACACTTCTTCAACACCAACCCTAACACCACCATCATCGACCGCCCCTCGGCCATCCAACGCCTCCACAACCGCATCTCAATGCTCGAACCAATCGCCCAACTCAACATCCCCAACATCAACATCCCAAACCAACTTCTCATTCAAGATTTCGACTCGTTTAAAAACATTCAAACATTAACTAGATTAACATTTCCACTGATAGCAAAGCCTTTGTCGGCTGATGGGTCCACCAACGCACACAACATGTCATTAGTACTTAACCATGCAGGGTTAACCAAAGGGCTCAAACTAGACCCACCCATGGTGCTTCAACAGTTTGTTAACCATGGTGGTGTAATCTTTAAGGTTTACATAGCCGGGGAGTATGTGAAGTGTGTGAAAAGGAGCTCGTTACCGGATGTTTCAAGCGAGATGATGGAGAAGATGGAATTGGAATATCCCGGTGGAGTTATAAGTTTTTCTCAGATTTCAAGTGCTGTGATTGCTGGTGATGATGCATGGGATGGTGATAAAAAGTCCGAGAAGCCGAAAATGCCGGAACCGGAGTTTGTTGTTGAGGTGGCTAATGGATTGAGAGAGGCTCTTGGGTTGCATCTTTTTAACTTTGATATGATTAAGGATGATAAGAGTGATGGGTATCTTGTGGTTGATATAAATTACTTTCCGGGTTATGAGAAGTTACCATTATATGAATCTGTGATGGTTGATTTCTTCTTGGATGTAAAGAAATCACTCACAGGAAGAAAAAAAGAAGATGATGGAGAATGAGAACAAGAATGTTGATGATCATGACCTAACACAAGCTTAGATTTAATATGTGTGTGGTCAGGATCGAATGATATGAGAAAGATTACGACAATAATTCAATGAATCATTTGGTTTGTTTTTTGTGTTGGTTAGTCATTTCAAGGATGAGTTTCATGTTTAGAGGATGCTTTTGAGTTTTGACGCATAGTCATCACTTTTTGTTGTTGCATACTGTTATTTGTTCTTTTTGTATGTTAAAAGGAGGTGACTGATTTTCATACAAAACCTTGAGATTATTAGAGCTAAAAGTTATAATATGTCACATCACTTAACATTTTCGTTTTATTCTATCATGTAATGTCACTATATACATAAGGGGTAAACCATCTACTATTAACTCCTACCTTCTTTAGTAGTGCCACTTATATATTCCTACCATCTTTCTTTTTTTTCTTTTTTTTACATAAGCAAATATATCATATGAATTTAAAATATACAAAACAATGTATTAATTAAAATTAAAATCCACATAAAGTACATAATTAAACTTACAAAAACTAAATAAATAAACGTAAACAAACTACATAGTTAAACGGACACAAACATGACAATTAAACGTAAACAAACTAGATAATCGGACAGACAAAAACTAGATAAATAAAAATACTAATCCGAATGCACAACTTGTTGCATACGAGGATGGTTTCTTAGTAATCGCCAAGGCTCGATGTAAGTAAATTCTCCGTTGTATCTAATTTAGTATTCACAACGGGCCTAGGTAATCTTTGTGCCTTTGTTAAGCCGGGACTGTTGGCCATCATAATATGTAGAGTTGATAAAATTTGCAACCTCCCTAAACATAAAACAAAACTTAACCCAAGCTTGGTGAGGAGCGATAGGTTTCGCCTACACATTGGCGGAATTGTTGAAATAAGTCTATTCTAAATTCAACGTATCCTCGTCTGTTTTTATAACGTGCAACCAAGAGTTGACCAAAAGTAATTCTTCATCTATGTTCCACTCTTTTGCCATTTTTTTAGAGTATGTGAGAATGTATTGTTGAGTTATTTTTATAAAATTGGTGTGAGATGTGTATGTATCTATAGTGGGTTTTAAATAAATAATAATAATAAAATTTAATAAAAATGATCATTCAACGGTCAAATGCATTCAATGTATACAATAGTATCGAGCGGCAAACACCTAAACCCTCCCCTACATGTCAGGCTATACCCGCACCCCCAGCGGTGATGTGTGAGTTGCGAATAGGGGTACTTGCTGGCTCAGGATCGGACGCCTAGGGTCCTTTGATAAGTAATAACAACTAGGATTAAGCACCCCTGTCACGGCCCCCGGCCTGGTTTGACCCGGTCCAGGAGCCGCGGGACAGAAACCCCGTGGTATTTATTTAATTTGGCAACGAAAGTATTAACATGATCATTTAAAACTTTAAAATGCCCGATTATTTTATTTCATAATTCGGGATAAAACCCGTAATTTACAATAAGGTGATTTCACTGGGAAACCCCTATTTTACAAAAAAAACATGTTTCTTTATTTAA
This sequence comes from Helianthus tuberosus, assembly GCA_030545235.1. Lineage (NCBI taxonomy): Eukaryota > Viridiplantae > Streptophyta > Magnoliopsida > Asterales > Asteraceae > Helianthus > Helianthus tuberosus. The sequence goes on along the minus strand of CM060451.1, from coordinate 21,354,586 downwards.
TCGAGCCACTTCTTCAAGCGTGTAGTGCTACACGGCACTTTTTTTTCCTGGATCACAGCAGATCATCTGAAACATGTTTTAAAAAGGTTTTATCAGCAGGGAAATACTAGCGAGTCATTCAAGTTGCACAAAATGACACATTGTTATAATATAAAGTATTAAGGGTGATTACATTGTTTTTATCAACCAATTACCTCAAATCGGTATTTGTCACTCGATTGTATCTGTGACTATGGTCAGATCACCCATGGGCTAACTCGTTGTCCAATGGTGACGGGAAACAAGTAATGCATACAAAACCCCACATACCGGCAGTAACTGAAGATTACAAAGACTTAATCCCTATAATTATAACTTTGAAAACATTTAGGGTTTTGTAAAACAATTTGATAAAAAGAGAATGACTCACATTGCAAATTTAAACGGGCAGAGTTTAGCCTACTGATTAGCCTTGTAACCTAATTTAAATAACAATGCACACGAAAACTAGGTTAGTAACTTTAATCCAACTTTTTACGACAACTCACGAGATCAAAACCTTCACAGCGAATGACAAAGTGCGATACTTAAACAACCATCGAATTCACGACGAACGACAAAGCATAACCCGAGTTTCGGCAGCACTTAAACATCCATTGGATTGGTTTTTATCGATCGGACATTAAATCGTAGCAGTGATCGAGTTATTACCCTGTTATCGCGGCAGAATTCGTGCTAGTGTGTGTGTCTTGTAGTAAACAGATGATAACTCAACGTACGAAATGAGTTTTTACGTCGAACCAACGCCAGAATTCAAGTGCCACACCCCTCTATATATACTGGAAAAACAGCGCCCTCGCGTGGCGCGAGGGGCACCACCCTAGCATAGGGTAGCCCTGTGTCTGCTTAGCTTGGGTGAGTCGACGGTTTCTCAAAATTCGATTTCTACGAAAAACTGTTTAGATAATATCAACTAGGAAATACCCCCCCCCCCTGAGTTTTAGGGGCCCTGATCCTAGTTCTGATTGTTCTGAAAAATTAGGGGTTATACAGGATTACTTGGGGGTCTCAATTAGGGTTTCCTATTGGCCAAAATAAAATAAGAATTAGAACTTTTGGTGAGAGTTGTTACATCCTCCCCACCTTAATTAAAATCTCGTCCTCGAGATTTACTGGAATAAATGAGGATATTTCCGCTTCATTTCCGATTCCAGCTCCCAAGTGTATTCAGGTCCTCTCTTTGAATCCCACTTGACTTTGACTAACACTAGTCGTTTGTGCTTGAGAAACTTGACCTTTCTGTCTTCTATCTGCAGTGGCTTCTCACCAAATTTTAACTTTTCATTTACCTCTACATCTTGAAGAGGTACTACCAGGGATTCGTCATATAGACATTTCTTGAGGTTGGATACATGAAATACGTCATGTGCCCCGGCTAGCTCTTTTGGTAGCTGTAAATGATAGGCAACAGGTCCTATTCGCTGGATTATTGGGAATGGTCCTACGTATCTTGGACTTAGCTTTCCCTTCTTACCAAACCGAACTACTCCTTTCCAAGGAGAAACTTTCAATAGTACCTTGTCTCCAACTTGAAATTCTAACGGCTTGCGTCTATTGTCTGCATAACTCTTCTGGCGATCACGAGTCGTTTTCAGTCTTTCCTTAATTTGAGTGATCTTATCAATGGTTTCTTGCACAATTTCGGGACCTGATAATTGGCTTTCTCCTATTTCTGCCCAGCAAACTGGAGTTCTGCATTTTCGTCCATACAGTGCTTCGAATGGGGCAGCTTCAATGCTTGCATGATAACTATTGTTATAGGAGAATTCAATTAAGGGTAGGTAGTCATCCCAATTTCCACTAAAATCTAGCACACATGCCCTAAGCATGTCTTCCAGGGTTTGGATTGTCCTTTCACTTTGTCCGTCTGTTTGAGGATGGTATGCAGTGCTTAAATTTAGTCGGGTTCCCATTGCTTCTTGGAAACTTGTCCAGAAATGGGAAGTGAAACGACTATCCCTATCCGATACAATGGAGAGTGGAACTCCATGTAGGGATACTACTTCGTCTACGTATAACTTTGTCAACCTTTCCATGCTAAAGGTTTCTTTCATGGGTAGAAAATGAGCTGATTTGGTTAATCGGTCCACAATTGCCCAAATCGCGTCATTACCTTTTCTGGTTTTGGGAAACTTAGTAACAAAGTCCATAGTTATAAGTTCCCATTTCCATACAGGAATTTCTAATTGTTGAAGTAGACCTGAGGGTTTCTGGTGTTCTGCCTTAACTTGTGAACAAGTAAGACACTTAGAAACATATCTAGCTATGTCCTTTTTCATTCCTATCCACCAGAAATTATTCCTTAAATCTTGGTACATTTTGTTGTTACCAGGATGCATGGTATACCTAGATTTATGGGCTTCCTCTAAAATCTTATTTCTTAACTCTCCTTGCTTAGGTACCCAAATCCTTTTCTTGTGGAATCTCCAAATTCCATCCGCTCCTTGCTCCAATTCCTTTATTCTTCCTTTCATTCCTTCAGCATCATCCTTGATTGCTGTTTCTTGAATGTTTTTCAGTTGTTCCATTAAGTCTAATTGTAAACTTAATCTAAGAGCACGAACTCGTCGTTGTTTCTCATGATACTTACGACTTAAGGCATCTGCAACTAGGTTTGCCTTTCCTTCGTGATATTGAATATCACAGTCGTAGTCACTTAGAATTTCCATCCATCTTCTTTGTCTCATGTTTAATTCTTTTTGCCCAAATATGTATTTTAAGCTCTTATGATCTGTATAGACAGTAAACTTACTTCCATACAGATAATGTCTCCAAATCTTAAGGGCAAAAATTATCGACCCTAATTCTAAGTCGTGAGTCGTATAATTCTCTTCGTTCTTTTTCAATTGCCTTGAAGCGTACGCAATTACCTTCTTGCGTTGCATTAGCACACATCCAATTTTAGCTTAGAAGCATCACAATAAACTTTAAAATTTTCTGTTCCTTCTGGTAAGGCTAGAATTGGGGTGTTTGTTAACTTTTGTTTTAAAATTCTAAAAGCCTCTTCTTGCTTAGGTCCTCATTCAAACTTAACTGTTTTACAGGTTAGCTTAGTTAATGGCACAGCTATCTTAGAAAAATCCTTAATAAAGCGCCTATAGTACCCAGCTAATCCTAGAAAACTTCTAACTTCTGTAGCTGATTGCGGGACCTTCTATTTGGTGATCGCTTCTATCTTAGCAGGATCTACGTGAATACCTTCGTGATTCACCATGTGACCTAAAAATTGCACCTCCTGTAGCCAAAATTCACACTTCGAGAATTTGGCGTAAAACTTTTCCTTTCTTAACAAAGTTAAAAGTGCATGTAGGTGCTCACAATGCTCGTCCTGACTTTTGGAATAAATAAGTATATCGTCGATGAAGACAATTACAAATTTATCCAAGTACGGTTTACAGATCCTATTCATCATGTCCATAAATGCTGCAGGAGCATTTGTTAATCCAAAGGGCATGACTGTAAACTCGTAGTGACCATACCTAGTTCTGAAAGCAGTTTTAGGTATGTCTTCTTCTTGTACTATCAACTGATGATATCCGGAGCGTAAATCTATCTTAGAAAAATATCGAGCTCCCTGAAGTTGATTAAAAAGATCATCAATCATAGGTATTGGGTATCGATTCTTAATTGTAACCTTATTTAATTCCCTATAATCGATACACATTCGCATCGAACCATCTTTTTTCTTTACGAACAACACTGGTGCTCCGCAAGGGGATGAACTAGGTTGTATGAATCCTTTACTGAGCAATTCATCTAATTGCTTTTTTAGTTCTAACATTTCAGTAGGTGCTAATCAGTATGGTGCCTTTGCTACTGGTGTAGTTCCAGGAATCAAATGAATTCTAAACTCTACCTCCCTATCTGGTGGTAATCCTGGTAACTCTTCTGGAAATACATCCGAGTATTCTGATATTAATGGAATTTCCTTAAGTTCCTTACCCTTAGTGTTAATGATTACCGAAATCATATACACTACTCCTTGCTTTCGTTCATAACTAGCAACTTTCATTACTGAAATGAACGTCATGGGTTTTCGCGGCTTATCTCCTGTAACCATGATTACTTCTCTGGTGGTTGCATGAATTTCTATGGAGTTCTTATCACAAAGGATTCGAGCATGGTTGGCTACTAACCAATCCATTCCTAACACAACATCGAATCCAGCTAAATTCATGGGTAATAGGTTTGCAGAAAATTTATGACCTAAAAGTTCTATATTGGCTTTCTGCAAAACCGTAGTTATGTTAACATAATTCCCGTCTGCCGTTTCTACTGTAAAAACTTGCCTAAGTTTCGTTAAAGGTAGCTTAAGAGCTTGGCAGAATGAAGTATTTATAAAACTTTGGTTTGCACCAGAGTCAAATAATACTTTCGCATAAACGTTGTGAACTAGGAACGTACCAGCTATGACGTCAGGAATCAGTTCGGCTTCCTGCGTGGTCAGTTGGAATGCTCTTGCATTCTTCTTGGTAGCTCCGTCTGCCGGTTTGGCTTTGTTGTCTGTTGGTTTGACCAATTTAGGGCATTCTGGTTTGAAATGCCCAGCTTCTCCACAGTTATAGCAGACCCTTGTTTTCTTTCTGCAATCTTCTTCATGATGTCCTATCGCTTTGCAGAAGTTGCAGGTTTCATTACATTTGCCAAAATGTTTCTTTTTACAGTTCCTGCAGAATGGCGGAGTGGAAGATTGCCCAGTTCCTCTTTTCTTGAATTTGCTATTATTACCCACACGAAATCCTTGGGTAATTTTCTGAGCCAATTCCTTCTTCCTATTTTCTTCTCGCGTACACACCAGTCCGTCAGTCAAAGTGTTGGCTAGTTCCACCGCATCATCGATCGTGCGGGGTCTCGCAGCTTTGACAATGTCACGGATTTCACTAATTAAACCCCAAATGTAGCGAGAAATAAGTACCGGCTCTGGCGAAGCCAAAGTAGGCACAATTCGAGCATATTCGAAAAACTTAGAAGTATACCCTCGGCAATCCACATTCACCATTCGGTGGCTCAGGAATTTCTTCGCCATCTGCTCTTTTTCATATTCTGGGCAGAATTTTCTTTCCACCAAATGCTTAAACTCCTCCCAACTCATGGCATAGGCCATGTCACTTCCTTTAGCTTGTAATACACCATTCTAATGCATCTTCCTTAAAAAGGAGAGAAGAATACATGACTTTATCCTCCTCGGCACATTTACTTATTTTGATTACTGCCTCGCTTTTCTCCAACCAACACAGCACCGCAGTCACCCCTTCATTTCCTGCGAACTCAACAGGTTTACAAGCAAGAAATTCCTTGTAAGTGCAACCAGGCGTTGCAGCTTTCATTCTTTTGAGAATTGGGGCTTGCAGTACATCATTTTCATTATTATTAATGTTACCGCCTCCATTTACGCTATTGCTGAAGTTGTCTTCATGAGTACGTTTGCTAGGAATAATTTGTTGAGGTTCAACTGGATTTCGAGCAGCAGCAAGGATTGCTGGAATAGCATTGGCTATTCCCTGAGCAACGATATTCTCGATATCTTGCCTATTCAGAAATTGATCTTCATGGTTTTGTTCAGATTGGTTAACTTCGTTAACGGGTTCATTACCAACGTGTTCCATCTGGTAATTGATATATTTATAAGTGATTAGTAGAAAATAATTAACAACCAAACATAAAACAATCGGTCATAATCACATCAACACGTATAGCCAAAATTGTCGATTTTTCGACTTCTATTTTTATATATTATATTATGCTTCCGTACACACCGTTATCTTACAAAATTTTTATTTTTAGGTTATTTTACAAGATTATATTTTCATTATTATTATTATTATTTTATTATTATTCTACAACCACAACTTCACAACCATTCCATCACTATCACTGGCATTTTAGAAGCGACGTTCCCTCTCGTCGTATTTCCAGGAGATCTGTTCTCCCACCTCCCGGATTCGATTCCCTGCATCTACCAGTTCCTCGCCAAAATGGCGGAGTTCAGCCAAGTTCTCATTGCTCATCGGTGGGTTTGGTGCAGGCTTTGGGTCAAACTGAGGGAAAAAGGTATAAGGGTTATTTAGGAGATTCTGGAACTGCCAGTCATTGGTCCACCATTCTTCCATCTCTCCTAAAGGTCGGGTGTTGACAAGGGGATCTGGGATGGCTGGTTCCAGATTTACTGGAAGTTGGGTTTCAGCAGGGTGACTGAAGAGGTTTTCATTGACAGGCTTAAGGATATCACATTCTGCCAGTTTGCGATCCAACTCTTCCCACAATGGCATTTTCTCGGCTTGCCTGGAGCTTTCCCCAATCTCCATTCATTTTCCTTTATCCATGGAATTCTCTATCTTGACAACTTTTCGAGTTGCTGGTTTCTTCCTGCGCACACGCCTCCAGCCCACGAATCTTCTTCTCTTCTTCGGCTTTGGTTTCTCTGGAGGTTGAGCTTGGAATTCCATAGGTTCATCAATGTCGGCACAATAACCGGTAAAGTCTCTGGAAACTTCCACATTCACATAATAGAGATTGAGATTCTGAAGAGCTTCAGAAAACTCATTCATGCTGTTTAGAATATATGAAGAAAACACACAAAATTATAGGTTAAAGTTTTGTAAACCTATTTTCACATAGTCACAGAGTGGCAATCAGAAAAATTACGTATTAATTACAAATATCTAATACAATTATACAAACAGATTGATGAAATATTGCGATTTTTATATATATCTATTACAAATTACAACTGAAATTCGAATTATACTAGTGGTTATGCATCCGTAAATTATTTTAGTCTAGCTAGGTTATAGGAGTATTATTCTCAACATGCGTAAAGTTTATTCTGTCTCTTTCTTCTACTAGGTTGTTATCTAGTGGTTGAACTTCTTTTAAAGTTTCTGGCTCGTAGGTGACATAGGTGCTGGTACTGGTTTGGCGATTCAACTATAAGTTAACATTTACTGTTGTAGCGGCTAACATATAGAGATTTGCCCACTGTCCATCTAATTCATTTTCCCATGGTGGGTTATTGCCTATTTCCTGAGTTTCCTTATTAATCATCACTCCTTTTAGTTGTGACTTCTTTATTTTCTCTTGACTTTTTCTAATAATCCAACCTCTTTTCTTAGTGGTAAGTGGTTTCTCAAACTGTGCCTTACGAACAAATATTCCTTCCTTAGTATCTGCTGAGTATCTTGAGGAATTTGATTGAAATGAGGTTCCCTTATCTTTTGGTGCACTATCTAATTGACGATAGATGTCCGAAATTCTTTGCTTACCCATACTGTGAACTAACAAATAGTCAAATAACACAAAAACACATAAGCACAGGATGGCAATCAGAAAAATTAAGTATTTCTAAATACTTAATTGGCTTAAATCAGTGGCTCTGATACCACTTTTTTCTGTCACAGCCCTCGGCCCGGTTTGACCCGGTCCAGGAGCCGCGGGACAGAAACCCCGTGATATTTATTTAATTTGGCAGCGGAAGTATTAAGAGGATCATTTAAAACTTTAAAATGTCCGATTATTTTATATCATAATTCGGGATAAAACCCGTAATTTACAATAAGGCGATTTCACTGGGAAACCCCTATTTTACAAAAAACATGTTTCTTTATTTAATCGAGCCACTTCTTCAAGCGTGCAGTGCTACACGACACTTTTTTTCCTGGATAACAGCAGACCACCTGAAACATGTTTTAAAAACGTTTTATCAGAAGGGAAATACTGGCGAGTCATTCAAGTTGCACAAAATGACACATTGTTATAATATACAGTATTAAGGGTGATTACATTGTTTTTATCAACCAATTACCCCAAATCGGTATTTGTCACTCGACTGTATCTGTGACTATGGTCAGATCACCCATTGGCTAACTCGTTGTCCAATGGTGACGGGAAACAAGTAATGTATACAAAACCCCACATACCGGCAGTAATTGAAGATTACAAAGACTTAATCCCTGTAATTATAACTTTGAAAACATTTAGGGTTTTGTAAAACAATTTGATAAAAAGAGAATGACTCACATTGCAGATTTAAACGGGCAGAGTTTAGCCTACTGATTAGCCTTGTAACCTAATTTAAATAACAATGCACACGAAAACTAGGTTAGTAACTTTAATCCAACTTTTTACGACAACTCACGAGATCAAAACCTTCACAACGAATGACAAAGCATAACCCGAGTTTGGGCAGCACTTAAACATCCATTGGATTGGTTTTTATCGATCGGACATTAAATCGTAGCAGTGATCGAGTTATTACCCTGTAATCGCGGCAGAATTCGTGCTAGTGTGTGTGTTTTGTAGTAAACAGATGATAACTCAACATACGAAATGAGTTTTTACGTCGAACCAACGCCAGAATTCAAGTGCACACCCCTCTATATATACTGGAAAAACGGCGCCGTCGCGTGGCGCGAGGGGCACCACCCTAGCATAGGGTAGCCCCATGTCTGCTTAGCTTGGGTGAGTCGACGGTTTCTCAAAATTCGATTTCTACGAAAAACTGTTTAGATAATATCAACTAGGAAATACCCCCCCCCCCCTGAGTTTTAGGGGCCCTGATCCTAGTTCTGATTGTTCTGAAAATTTTAGGGGTTATGCAGGATTACTTGGGGGTCTCAATTAAGGTTTCCTATTGGCCAAAATAAAATAAGAATTAGAACTTTTGGTGAGAGTTGTTACAACCCCCCGCGTTGCGGCGGGGGCGAACACCAATGTCACGCTACTGCCAACGACCACCAACACTAAAGTTGCAGCATGTTAATGTGAAGAAATTAAACCTAAACGGAAAACATATAAAAGAATAACTAAGTCGATCTAGAACCCGCACGTTACGATGAACCTGTCGAACCGAAAAAAATAAACAACGTAAAAATGTTTAACCACACACAATGTTGCGTCGTGTTAACTCGCAAAATTTAGAATAAAGTTAAAAGCTAAAAAGAAAAGAAAACATTAATAAAATATCAGTAATAAAGTAAAAGAAAAACAATTATAAATCATTAGTTATTGTATCAATTACAAAAGCCTTTTCTTAATTGAATAGCACAAAATTATTGATAAAAAAAAAATATGCACCAAAAAGAACAAAAAGCAGGTGTCGAACTCATTTCCAACTAATCTATTATATATAATAAATGAAAGTTATTTGGGCCACGTGTCAACACCAGAGAGCCCCTAAATGCCATTTTTCCCGCCCAACAGTGCCACTGCCCTCTTCTATTTATATCCTCCTTCATTTACTCATTTAGGGCTTCTTGCTTTCTTTCTCTCTCTGCTCTGCTCTATTTCCGATCGATGTTTATCCTCTCTCATGTTTATCCTTATTCTTCTTCTTCTCATATTCATCTCCTCAACAACGTACGGCAGAGGTTACTTCTATTGGATACATCTTCGTTTGAAACCCTAAATCATGTACCGTCCAGTGGTTGAAGTAGAGAATAATCATGTAAGATCTACTTTTTTATCTAGAAATTTTATTTCGTTTTATCTATTTTGTCATACTGAACATGATGAACCCTTTTCTACCCTCAGAAGAAGAAACAGATCTCCTTATCGTACTCGATGAACGCTTTTGTACAACCTCCTCTTAATCGGTGACTCTGGTATGTTTGGTTTGTTGTATCATGTGATTACGAGCAGATTTATTTTGATATGTTTTGTACTTTGTCTTTCTAAACCTTTTTTGTTGGATTATAGAGTTTGTTGATTAGAAGCAACCTCTGCCGGACGGTTGTTGAGGAGATGGAAATGGGAAAGGTTATACCAGGTGTGTTGATAGGTGATACCAGTGCAAAAGTTTAGGACATCACCAAGGTAACTTAAATTGGTGTGATTTATTTTTTTTGGTATTTCTAACGTTTTGATTTACTGTTTATTGGTGCATTGATTCATTTGTAATCCTTTGCAGATCTCCCGTCATCTCAATTTGAGCAATTAAACGTAGTTTTGTTAATCACTATCGGTGTTTTAATTACTAGCAGTGGTTAAAAAGTTTTCCATCAGCTATTTGACTTAACAATAGTTTGCGTTATTTATTCTAAATTCATCAGTTTTTGTAGGTAAACTGAAGTTTCCACCAATAGTCACTGCCCAGCTAAGTTTCCTACAATGACAGTGGTTATAACAAGTTAATATGGCACATCACTGATCTGCCTAACAAGTGTTGGATATAAGGATGGTTGTACATAAAGTTTGATGAACATCATCCACTGTTCAATTATGAAGAACCACTGATCAAGACCAAAGTCCAGACAAGCACCGATCAACTAAATGTGAAACACTCTCCAACAACAGTGGTTCCTCATCAACAAAACATCTTCTATGTTTGTTTATGTTAACAGTGTTTATTCTATCTTTGTTTATGTTAATAGTGTTTATATGTAACAGAATTTATACTATCACTTCAGTGTTTTGATCTCTACTATTAATTGAACAGTTGTTTCATCTTTGTACTAATAAAATTCCTATACACTTGGATGAATATTAAGCACCTCATCTTGATTGTTTGAGTATAGTATTCTTGAAATTGGTTCAAACATTTGATTGTTCAAAATATTCCACTGCTGAAATACAACCACTGTTTCTTCAATCTCCATGTTGACCACTGATTGACCAAACATCAGTGTTTTGAAAACTGGTTGGTATCCACTGATCGGAAAAAATCCACCAACTTTATTCTCATCAAAAAATTTAAAGTTTGATTAAAAAAAATTCTTGATGACAATTTGTTTCAAACAAATCACTATTTTAATGCTGATTTCTTGATCTTTTGACATTTGATTAAGGAAATTTTGTATTTCAAATTGACGGTTATTATATGTTGATTAAAGTTAAAATAAAATTTAAAAAAGTCATTATGGCATTTGGTATCAAATCAAGTCAGTAGTTACTGACAATATCAGTAATTTTGAAATTCAAAATATGTAAAATGGTAATTTAAAAGACTTTGTTTATATATAACAGTGTTTTCCGCATCAATGTTTTAAAGACTGTTAGGTTGTTAGATGTCATCACCTCAGTGTTTTATATGAAACCATTTTTATGGCATCAGTGTTTATATGTAACAGGGTTTAGTACTTTTGTTTATATGTAACACTATTTATCACATCAGTTCAGTGGTTTGATCTGTATTATTAATTGAACAGTTGTTTCATCTTTATACTAATAAAATTCATATACACTTTGATGAATATTAAGCTTCTCATCTTGATTGTTTGGGTATAGTATTCTTGAAATTGGTTCAAACATTTGATTGTTCAAAATATTCCACTATTGAAATACAACCTCTGTTTCTTCAATCTCCATGTTGACCACTGATTGACCGAACATCAGTGTTTCGAAAACTGGTTGGTATCCACTGATCGGAAAAAATAGCCACTGCTCACTTTTACATTGTTGACAACCAATTACATAAGAGTTCCACCAACATTATTTTCATGATAAAATTTAAAGTTAAATTAAAAAATAAAAATAAATTCTTGATGACTATTTGTTTCAAATCAAATCAGTAATTAATGCTGATTTCTTGAGCTTTGGACATTTGATTAAGCAAATTTTGAATTATAAATTGACGGTTATTATATGTTGATTAAAGTTAAAATAAAATTTAAAAAAGTCATTATGGCATTTGCTTTCAAATCAAGTCAGTAGTTACTGATAATATCAGTAATTTTGAAATTCAAAATATGCAAAATGGTAATTTAAAAGACTGTGTTTATATGTAACACTATTTATCACTTCAATTTAGTGGTTTGATCTGTATTATTAATTGAACAGTTGTTTCATCTTTATACTAATAAAATTCATATAAACTTTGATGAATATTAAGCTTCTCATCTTGATTGTTTGGGTATAGTATTCTTGAAATTGGTTCAAACATTTGATTGTTCAAGTATTCCACTGCGGATACACAACCTGTGTTTCTTCAATCTCCATGTTGACCACTGATTGACCGAACATCAGTGTTTCGAAAACTGGTTGGTATCCACTGATCGGAAAAAATAGCCACTGCTCACTTTTACATTGTTGACATTCACTGATATTGATCATCAGCGGTTTCCCTAAAAAATAGTCAGTGCTCACGTTTTTATTTTTGATGTTGTTAATTAGTAATACATTGAAATTATCAAATGAAAACTAGAATTACAATCAAATTACCATTTTACCTAATCTTTACATTCCAATTACATAAGAGTTCCACCAACATTATTTTCATGATAAAATTTAAAGTTAAATTAAAAAAAAAAAAAATCTTGATGACTATTTGTTTCAAATCAAATCAGTAATTAATGCTGATTTCTTGAGCTTTGGACATTTGATTAACCAAATTTTGAATTTCAAATTGACGGTTATTATATGTTGATTAAAGTTAAAATAAAATTTTAAAAAGTCATTATGGCATTTGTTTTCATATCAAGTCAGTAGTTACTGACAATATCAGTAATTTTGAAACTCAAAATATGCAAAATGGTAAGTTAAATTTTTCGTTCTCTCTCTCTTTTTTTTTCCTACAGTGCATATCAGTTCTAATATTTAATTATTTTATTAAAGCAGCATATAAGAATATACACTACTTTTACCTTTGAAATTAAATCTGAAATTTATGACGTCCAATAACAGTGTCAAACCATAACAGTGGTTCAGCATCAACTTTAGTTATTCTATGTTTCTTTTTATTTGTTTATGTTAACAGTGTTTATATGTAACAGTGTTTTCCGCATCAGTGTTTTATAGACTGTTAGGTTGTTAGATGTCATCACCTCAGTGTTTTATATGTAACCATTTTTATGGCATCAGTGTTTATATGTAACAGTGTTTAGGAACAGTTTTGTATTTCACATCACTTCAGTGGTTTGATCTCTACTATTAATTGAACAGTTGTTTCATCTTTATTTTAATAAAATAAAATTCCTATACACTTGGATGTTAAGAGTGTTTAAGTGTTTATATTTAACAGTGTTTTTCGCATCAGTGTTTATAGTCTGTTAGGTTGTTAGATGTCATCACCTCAGTGTTTTATATGTAACCGGTTTTATGGCATCATTGTTTATATGTAACAGTGTTTATCACCACAGTGGTTTATATGTAAGAGTATTTATCACATCACTTCAGTGGTTTGATCTGTACTATTAATTGAACAGTTTCATCTTTATACTAATAAATAAGGTAACACAAAATACACTTGGATGATTATTAAGTTCCTCATCTTGATTGTTTGGGTATTGTATTATTGAAAGTGGTTCAAACATTTGATTGTTAATGACTATTTGTTGCAAATCAAATTAGTAATTAATGCTAATTTCTTGAGCTTTGGACATTTGAGTTAAGCAAAATGTGAATTTCAAATTGACGGTTATTGTTTCTTAATTAAATTTAAAATAAAATATAGAAAGTCATTATGAAAATTGCTTTGAAATCAAGTCAGTAATTTTGAAATATTGAAATTCTTAATATACAAAATGGTAATTTAAAATTGACGTTCTTTCTCTTTTTTTGCCTACTTTGCATATCATTTCTAATATTTTATTACTTTAAAAAAGCAGCATATAAAGATATACACTCCCTACATTTGAAATTACATTTGCCACTGCATTCAGTTAACTAATTTTTATTGGATAATCGGTAAGCTTGAATTTCAACCTTGATATTTTTTTAAGAACATCCATGCTTATTGTATTATCATATTACGTTTAGCAATACTTATATTTTGCTTATTCTTTTTTTTTATGTACAGTCTTCAAATGGAGGTTGCAAAGGTTAGCATGCTTAACGATCTTAATACATTCTCAAACAACTATTCGATTAGAGTGAAGATTGTTAGCATTTCGAAGAAGATGATGAATGATAACAAAAATGAAATATATCGTCTTGATATGATCTTCATGGATGAGATGGTACCGTATATAGTTGTGTTATAATTTTTTTGGACATATGAATATCCAAATGAATATAACACCTTTTTTATTTAATCGGATGTTTCATATTCTAAGGGAACTATGATACAAGCCAGCTGTTTGCATAAGATGCTAGGAAAATTCAAACACTTTCTTCAGTTGGATGAATGTCTTCTTATCACCAAACCTTCTCTTGCTACTAATAAGTCCTCTGCTAAGTATACCAAGAGAAATGACAAAATATCACTTTATTTCTATACTTCTGTTGAGAAATGCTTTGACTGGTCTGGACCGAAATACCGTTTTAATTTCGTTAACCTCAAGGATGTTGTTAAAAATAAATTTGAAGTTAATACAGTTATTGGTATGTAAATCACTACATGATATATATCTATTGTTTTGTCTTATTGTTTTTTTTTTTATTCTTATCACTTCTTAATGCTGTTTTCTTTTCACAATATATTTTTGTTTATAGATTGGATTGGTTATGTGGATGTATGTTTCAATCTAGAGGATACGTCAAAGAAGGATGGGAGCAAGGGCAAGAGACTTAATCTTAGACTTGAAGACCTTGAGTGCGTTCTTTTTATTAAGTTGTTGCATTTTGACGTTTAAACCATTATAAGGTTGCTTGATGTTATTATGTTTTATGTTAATATTTTAGAGGCCAAAAGTGTCCGGTTACTTTGTGGGATGGTTTTGCTATTGACATGTTTGCTTACATGAATGATAAGAAACGAGAGAAATATGTTGTTATCCTTTGTCATTTTGGTATGGTCAACCTTTACAAAGGTACAATTTTAACTTAATTAGTTTAATTTTTTTATTGTTATAGATTTATCTTTAGATTTACTTATATGTTTTAAATTTGACACTATTTATATTGATCTACATTTGGTTTTAATTTTAAATTCAGGCAAGCGTAGCGTTGCAAATGGCTTTGAGCTAAGCAGACTTTTTATTGACACTGACATTGAAGAGATATCCTCTTTTAGGAAGAGGTATAGTTAGTATGCATATAAACATTGAACAGTATTATTTTGTACCTACATTTATTTTTTACGTTTTAATTTGATCACATGAATCTGTTTAGATATGTAGAGAAAATTTCTGCTTCATCTTCATCAAATGATCATGTTGGTTCAAACGTCATCTCAAGTGTTGAAGATGAGTTTCTTAATAACCCTGATTTCATGCTTATTGGTTTCCTGGGAACCATATCAACGGTGTGTATTTTCTTATAAGTACTCTACATGCTGAGTTTTTTAAAAGTCTTTTCTAAGTGTTATTATTTTTGTTTGATGTTTTGATAGACAAAGAAGGTTTTGGTTGTTGGCACAATCACAGCTATATGCACTGATAAACTTTGGTATTACAATGGTTGTAACCACTGTAAGTCAGGTGTGGAGGAAAGATTTGTAACGAAAGAAAATCCGGATGGTTTATCTGGTGTTGATCATGAAAAATCGTTGGTGTGTACAAATGATAAATGTGAAGGAGTCGACATCTATTCTATTCCGCGGTTTGAGATTACAGTTTTATTTCCTTATACTAAATACTAATATGAACGACACTTTTGTTTTTAGTAATACTAATGTTTTCATTTGTTTTTAACTTTGATAGGTTCAAGATACCTATTAGGGTGCAAGACTCTTCCGGTACTGTGTCTTTGACACTGTTTGATTTTGAAGCTTACAAGATTCTTAAGAAAACTGCCAAAGACTTAGTTTCAATTCAAGATCAAGTAACAAATACATGCATTCAGTTATTTGGCCATGTACTATATATAATTTAAAATTAATTTTTATAAAATTGTATGTTGAAATTATGGAATCATTCTGCTCATTGTAATTTATATTAATTTTTATAAAATTATAGGTTGTTAATTCTGGAGAGATGCCGAACCCATATCCTGAGATCTTTGCCACATTGATTGGAAAGAGGTATGCTTTCATCATAAGTGTTAAAGACTATAACATTGAGCATCAGGTTGAAAACTATGGTATTTCAATGGCCACTAACGATGATGAGATCCTTGCCGCGCTCTGCGCCAAATTCAATCTTAACCAGGTCTAAATATTCATTATGTCATTCTTTTAATTTGATATACATATCCTTTTAAAATATATTTATACCATTGTGTGTATTTTATGTTATTATGTATTATGTACTTAAAGCATGAGCAGTCCGAATCGTTGGATGTTCCAGAATCCTGCAGTTTGTCTACTCTTGTTGACCTTATGAAGGTAATATGAGAATTTCCTTATTTGTAGTAAATTTTTTTAAACGTTAGTACTTATTGTCTTTTTATATCAGGATGAGTTGTCATACTGCAGTGAGAATGTTACACCTGCATCCCAAGCACTTGTAGGCACTAAGAATCCGTCTTCTGATGAAACAAAACGTAATATTCGTGAAGTGTTCGATATGGATGATGCATTAGGTTGCTCCTCGACAAAGCGCCGCATCAGTGATGAACTCTCTCAGGATGAAGATGCTGGTGTTTCGACGCTTTTGATTCCAAAGATTGAGAAATAGTGTCTTCTGTATTTTCAAATACATTTATGTGTTGATTTCATATGCTGTTGCCATGTTGAACTTATGGTTTTCGTTTTGTTGCTTTTGGGTGTTTGGTGGGTTATGTTTTGGACTGATTATGTGGTTTTGAATTCCTAAAAACTTATCTGCTTATTATAATGTATATTGTTAAATAAATATTGAGATGTTCAATAGTCAATATTTATGTTTAAAACTTATGTATATGAATAGTAGCAACAATTTATAATATATATTGTATATACCCAATTAACAACTTTTTTATCTACAAACATTTCTAATCTTTAAGCAATTTTAATGTTATTATTTTATCTCATAATTTATATAGGATTATCCGTGGATGTGGTTGTTCTTTATTGGTTTTTACCGTTATCCCTGCCCACTAAGATTTAGTAAGTATCCGTCATATGTTACAGTTTAAAAAAAAATATTTAATTTGTGCCTGTTTCTCCCATTACTTATTTAAGTAATCTCATTCAATAGGTTTTTTATATACTTCAAATTTTCTCTAAGTCATTCAAAGAATGTTGTTCAGAAAAATCGTAACCAAGTATGAAGCGTAAATTCAAACCCATTTTATTTGGTTTTTTGTTTGCTTTATTGATCCATGTTTTATTTTATTTTTTTTCTTTGGTTTATTTGGATAACTGAAGAAAATACCATTTAACTTAAATAGTTATTAAATAAAGATAGTAATATTTTATTTTAAAAATCATATACAAATAAACCATAAACCTAACCGATGAACATCCGATTTACATTCCACAAAGATTACAAAATTTGTTGTTAAGTTTTTTTATCAATGTAATACATTATTTGGAATAATTAATTCAATAATATGAAACAATTTTATTTTACTTTTCATGAAATGATTTTTAATTACAAAATGATAAAATGCAATATTATAATTTATTGAGGTTATGTTTAATCCTTAGGTATTATATATTGTAATTCAAAATTTAAAAACCACTGTTTTCTTCTATTGTTTTAATGTTCCTGATCTTAATACTCTTTCTTCTTTTTAAAGCTTCTCCTTCTTTCAGAATTAACAATGTCAAAGAATTCACGTTCATTTTCTACAACAACTAATTCATCTCAACGAAATTTACATAGTAAGTTAAATTATAACTTCTTAACTCATCATTTCCGAAATTAAAATCAGCTTTTAGATTCAAATCATAATTCTACTTGGTTTTTTTTGTAGGTCCTCTTATGAGAACTCCTGTTTCAGATATCTCTAACAGATCTCCTCTTTCAGATATCATAAATGGTAATAGCTCTTGAATTTGATTATAAGTATTTTTTTTTTCCGTTTTATGTTTCTAAGTGGACTGATTCTTGTGTTTTGAACATATTATACTTTCTATGTTTTTTAGTTATTTCACAGAATGAAAGGCGTAAGCTTCGAAAATTAATACTTGATAATAAGAAATTAAAGAATGCGTGGTCATCATCAGCTGCTAATTCATCTCAACGAAATTTACGTAGTAAGTGTAATTATAACTTCTTAACTCATCATTTCCCAAATCAAAATCAGGTTTCAGATTGAAATCATAATTCTACTTGCTTTTTTTGTAGGCCCTCTTACGAGAACTCCTGTTTCAGATATATCTAACAGATCTCCACTTTCAGATATCACAAATTGTAATACCTCTTGAATTTGATTATAAGTATACTTTTTTCCGTTTTATGTTGCTAAGGGGACTGATTGTTGTGTTTCGTACATACTATACTTTCTCTGTTATTTAGTTACTCCACCTAATGAAAGGCGTAAGCTTCGAAAATTAATACTTGATAATAAGAAATTGTTAAATGCATCGTCATCATCAACGAATGTTTGTAGCATCTTTTCTGAGAATGCAAATATGGTTGAATGTTCTGATTCTACGGATCAACATATGTACTCCATTGCGTGTCGAGCAGTTAGAAATGCTACTGGTTCTTTAATTTCAACTACACCAGGTTTGTATTTTGTTTCTTTATTATTTGTTTTGATAAACACATTACTAAACCACATACCGGTCTTAACATCAATGTTTTAATATTGGATGTTCATATAATGGCATTAACATAGGTACCCCAGCAGATAGCAACCATCGATATTCCATTACTTCTAGCATTATTAGCAGCAACAATCAGCCGATATTGGGTAGTAACTCTACGCTTACACGGCTGTCTTCTGGTAAACGTAACCTTGAGCGCAAGAAGCGTGATAATACTCCTGTACGTATGCTCTCTTTGGATTCCGATCAAGAAAATGTGTTCTTGTGCACTGATGAAGATCCTTATAAAGGGATATCTAAAGGTTTTAATCTATTTTATTCTTTTAGGACATTTGTTGTGTTCTACCTGTAATATAACTCTCAATCATTTGTTAACAGATTATTTGGACCATGGTGACCAAGTGCTTACATGTCAGCTTTGTAGTGCAAAGTTATGGGCATCGGAAGGTGGAAAAGGTCGTTTAACTGTAAATAAGCTATGTTATGGTATGTGTTGTGGGTATGGTAAAGTTCAGCTACCGCCTTTAAAGGATGCACATCCGTCTTATCAAAATTTGCTTTCTTCCTCAAATCCAAAAAGCAACTTCTTCCTAAAGAACATAAGGCGATACAACTCTATGTTCTCTTTTACATCTATGGGTGGAAAGCTTGATTCTAATATCAACAAGGGCAATGCTCCATTTATATATCGTATCAGTGGCCAAAACTATCATTGCATGGGGAGTCTCAAACCTCCAGCTGGAAATGAAGCTAAGTTTTGTCAGCTATACATACATGATACTGAAAATGAAATAACAAACAGACAGGCATTATTCAGGTACGAGTGATTTCTAAGTTCCATTTTTATTCTATTAAAGAACATCTAGAAATTTAACTATTTGTAGTTCAATAATAGTTGTTAAGTACCATCACTTAATCCTTAATCACTGATTCTCTATCCAGAGATTGCTACAACAGCAGTTGTTAACCATCAGTGTTTTAATCACCAGCAGTGCTTAAAAGTTTTTTTCATCAGCTGTTTGACTTAACAGTAGTTTGCGTTATTAATTCTAAATTCATCAGCTGTTGTAGGTAAACTGAAGTTTCCTACAATAAGCTCTGCCCAGTTAAGTTTCCTACAATGACATTGATTATAACAATTTAATAAGGCAAAACACTGTTGGATATAATTACATTTGTACACAAAGTCTAACTAACCCCATCCAATGTTCAAGACCAAACCACTCATGCCTACCAAACCACTGTTTAAGACCAAACCACTGAAATGTTACTTTTCTCAACATATTCTAAAAGTTTTGAGTTGTATCAACAGTTGTTTACAATTGTTCTTCCTTAAAACTTAATTATTAATCACTAATTCTCTATCCACTGCTTATTACAATAGCAGTTGTTAATCTTATGTAGTTCACTATCAGTTGTTAAGTATCATCAGTGTTTTAATTACTATCAGTGCTTACAAGTTTTACATCAGCTGTTTGACTTAGTACTAATCTGTTTTTCCTTAACACTTAATTACTAATAACTGATTCTCTATCCACTGCTTTTTAAAATAGTTATGTTATGTTAACGTTTTGTTGTTTTTTTTTCTTTTAACAGCAAAAGAACCAAACCTTCATCGCCTGCTGATAAAGAACTTGATGTTGAAATGATAAAGTATTTGAGGGCTTTATTAGATTCACAAAATATGTTGGTTAAGACATATAGGATGGTCAGAAACCATTTTCACCAATCTCCAGATGCCAACCTTAGTCTGCGACTAATTTATAGAAGAGAAAAAGACGGCAGGACATATAACTTACCCACCACATCTGAAGTTGCTGCTTTGGTTGTCGGATACATAGATAAAGCTATAGACCATCGTGATATTGTTGTCCAGACGCAGTCGGGAATGCTGCAGCGTATTAGCGAATTACACCCATCGTATCTTGCTCTGCAATATCCGTTACTTTTTCCATATGGTGATGATGGTTATAGAGTTGATATTCCTCATAGAGATTTTATGTCCACACAAAAGAAAATAAAACCAAAGTGCACAATGAGAGAATTTTTTTCATATAGGATCCAAGATAGAACTTATGGCTTTTCCTTAATTTTAAATGGGCGAAGGTTGTTACAACAGTTTTTGGTTGATGCGTACACAATGATTGAGAGCGAAAGATTAAAGTACATTCGTAGGCAACAAGCGAACCTTCGCTCTGAAACATTTGAGAATCTTCAAAAGTATAAATCGAAAGGTAAGGAAGTTTTAACAGATACTGGAAAGCCTGTTATACTTCCTTCTTCATTTACTGGTGGTGCAAGATTCATGCAACAAAATTACCTCGATGCAATGGCCTTATGTAAGTGGTATGGGTACCCTGATTTCTTCATAACTATAACATGTAATCCTAAGTGGCCTGAAGTAAAAAGATTTCTAAAAGATTCAACCATCAAAGCCGAAGACAGGCCTGACATATTGTGTCGATTGTTTAAAAGGAAGCTTGATTCGTTAATCAAAGATTTTAAGGATTCCAAGTATTTTGGTGAGATTAACGCTGGTGTGTTATTTTTTTTTTTCACATCTTATCCTCTGATGTATATTTTTTAATCAAGGTTATTAACTAATAAATTTTGTTTATTTTTCCTTTTTATTTAGTTGTTTATACAGTAGAATTTCAAAAGCGTGGTCTTCCTCATGCACATATATGCTTATTCATGAAGGTCGATCACAAACTTCCAACCATAGATCACATAGATCCATTTATTTCTGCTGAGATTCCCGATAAAAAAGAAGATCCTGAACTTTATTCTCTCGTGACTGATTATATGATTCATGGTCCGTGTGGGAATGCTAATTTGAATTGTCCTTGCATGGTTGATAAAAGATGTTCAAAAAACTTTCCGAAGAAATTCACACCACATACAAGTATTGATTCAAATGGTTTTCCTGTATACAGAAGAAGAGATTCAGGTCATACAGTTATAAAATCTGGTGTTAGATTAGACAACAGGAATGTTGTTCCTTATAACAAAAGGCTTTTGAAAAGATATCAAACACACATTAATGTTGAATGGTGTAATCAAGCCGGTTCAGTGAAATATTTGTTCAAGTACATCAACAAAGGTCCTGATATGGCTACTACGGTAGTTTCTGGTGATACAAGTTCAACCATCAAAGAAAAGCCAAAAGATGAGATCAAGGAGTATTATGATTGTAGATATATTTCAGCTTGTGAGGCATCCTGGAGAATATTCTCTAATGAGGTTCATTATAGGTATCCTGCTGTTATGAGGCTTCCCTTTCATTTGCCTGGCCAACAGAATGTTGTGTATGGTGCTGATTGTGACAACTGGCACAAACCGGTAATTTCCGTACACTTTAATTGTTATTTAATGACTGCAATTATGTGCTTAAATGTCAGCATTGACTGATTACATGCTAAACAAGTGAATTCATGCACGTTCTATACTACAAAATATTGCTTTATGCATAAACGAGAGCGTTGCGTCAAGAATACTAGTAAACTCACCGGTAAGACACATTGTGTCAACAGAACTGCAGAAAGCAGTCAGACATTAGAATTGAGGCCTAGGTGTAGGTCCAACGACAAGAATACATTAAAACCCAAGAGTACATACAAGGGTTTAATATATATACTCTCCGGAAGTAAAAATAAGCACTAAAAAGCACCCGAAACGCACTTTAAGTGCAGAATTTTATATAATTCAGCTCTAAACAGCTTTTAACAACATAAATATCATGCAGAGATGTTGTTTTATCATCCAGAATACCTCCCTAAGTGTTGGGAACTGAAAGGATACAAAAAGGTACTTAACAGACACTAAAAAGTGTGATTTAGCACTTTAACGAATCGGTATCTAACCGAACAACCGGACATTACCTGGAACACCAAAATAATGCTAGAAGCATTGTTTTTTATTTTTCTAAACTAGTTAGGGTCCCCGTACACCCTAACACACTATGTATTACTAAACACACTCAAATCACTAATTAAATCACCTAACTTCTAACTAGTTTAAGTAACTAGCAAGTTAGAATCCAACCTATACACCCCCCCCCCCCTTAAAAAGACGGTTCCAACATGTTCCCCCACATGTGGATTTGTTATAATATTTTAATAGATCATGTTGCTTCTTTAGGGACACATTACACAAAGGAAACAATGAGAAATTGGATATAAGAATGGCACATGAGACTTAACCTTCACAACTTCACACACTACACACACAATTCTTCTCTCCTTCTTCTTCTTGGCTACGGCCGACCTCAACCACCATCATCACCACCATCACTTGCTCATCTTCAAACATTCTAAGGGTGGACAAAGGTGTTAGTGATCATACAACGAAGCTTGGTGTGATCAGAAGCTCAAGGACCTCCTTCATCTTCTTTTATCCACCACTTTTACCCTCTTGAACTCCCCTAGCCTTGTGCTAGTAGTAAGTGCCTCTAAACACCATCTTGCTCTTGTTTAAAGTGGTTAATAAGTGATTTAACGGTTAAAAATCAAGAACACTCAAGATCATAACTTAAAGTCTTGAAAGTAAGATGAATATGTTGGATAAAAAGATACTAGTTGTGTAAATCTTGTGAAACTTGTCTAGTTATGATTATTTGATGTTGTTTGTTACTAAAAGTGGGATGGATCATCATCTAACCATACTAGATCATGTACAAGAACATGAACTAGTAGTGTGTTAGTGTAAAAATTATAAAAGATGGTGAACCCTTCCACTCATGAAACATGAACTTGTGTAAATATAATTTTTCATGTAAAATAAGATCCTAAACTAGTAGATCTAAAGATCTACAAGTGGTTTTTCGGAAGAACCAAGTGGAAAATACTAGATTGTTAAAAACTCGGATCTTGTATGAACTAAATCATTTTTAGTAAGTAAACAAGTGTATAAACACTTGTGTAGAAAGAAAATTCCACAAAGAAATACTTTTGAAATTCATGACTAGAAGTTGTGAAAATACATACTCTTTAAAAATAAAGTTTTTAAGAAACTAAACTTATTTTTAAAGGTAACAAGACTTACTAAATGTGCTAGTAAGTTACTACATATTTTTACAAACTTTCAAGTTCATAAGTTGTGATATATGCTTGTTTTGACAAGTTTGATGAATAGAGATTGTGTTGTTGAGATTGTTGTTGATTTAAAAGAAAATAAACACATGTTTTGAAAACATGGGAAACCTCCATTTTTAGGAGAAACTCTGTCAAAATATAAGTTTTTGATAAACTTATTCCCTAAAAATGTATTTAAGAATATTACCAAGGTTTCCCTAATTTTTGGTGATAAGAAATGAGGATTTCTTCAAGAATAAAAATGGATATTAAGTATATATTTTTGAGAAAAATATATATATTATTTGATCACCAACTTTTGTGCTAAGTGTATATAGTATGTGTTTTACGTGCTAGTGTATTAAGACTTAAAAATACACTAAATTCCTCCTGAGAAGTGAAAACACAAAGATACACATACAACATACAAGATACATAATTCGGGTGCAAAGTGCAAAATACAAAAAGCTTATATTTATTTTTGAGAAAATAATATAAGTAAGACACTTAGTTAAAAATATAAAATATTTTTAACACAAGAAAATATACACAAAAGAGAGTGACTGTACTTGTGCGACGCAAGTCTAGTGACTAACGTTAAGAAAACGCGTATAGGTTACGATGTTAATTAAGCAAATCCGGTGAAGTTTACGACGCAAGGAACGCAAAGTTGTGAGTTCATGCTCCCCCTTTTCTCTTAACTGTTTTCAGTTTTATAACTTCGGGGGTGAAATACATGTTACAAATACTTCAATATTTACAAAATGGTATGATATGTACTAAAACGAGAAGTACTCTTGGCGAAAACTAGTGCCAAGAATGGATACGAGAAATCGTGTCACGAATAGGGTAACATAAGCACCATTAATCGTGTACATACTTAGACCGCAGAACAAAAGGTTAGATCTAATGGGTTTCAGGGCAGCCCCACTCTTGGTGACAACTAGAACCAAGTAGTGTTTTTGTGTCTCAGTCGTGAATCGACTATAGATAAATGCCTATGGTTTGGTGACTTCCTATGTCGTGTCACATGTTAATGGCTTTGCAACCCATTAACACTTGATACATATGGAAACACTTGATTTATACTTGAATACGTGATTTAACAAATACATACCATTATTTTTATACAAGGTATACACGTGTTCAACACAAAACTGCATGAATTCAGATTGGTATTAAAGCTGCGATTGTAGTGAACCAGGATTCCTTCTCAAGTCTAGTCTACAATCTCTAGGATCCTTTCACGAAAACAATTTTTTTTCAAAGAGTTTTCATTGCATAAAACGTCCCGCGACATCCACTACCTGAAACTGTCTACATGAGTCTAGAAAAGACACTACGAGACTTATAGTGCACTTGAGTAGCACTTGTCATTGACTAGAAATTACTTGCAATTATGTGTGATAATTAGCATGTACTAGAAGTAGAATGTCACGAGTATACGTGATTTTACCTAAAAGCGATGGCCCATCTGAAGGAAGAAATACGAGGATGAAACTAACTGTGCGGACTGTGCAAGGAGTTACGTAATTATGGATGCATACATAATTATGGAATTCAGTGCACAGAAATCACAGCAAGTCTTGTCACGTATAGATTCCCTCAGTGCAAGCCTACTAAGTACTCTGCTAGAGTAATAATTGTTTGATGTCACTTATGTGGTATATACCTGTGTATATATATACTACTACTGTCTAGTATGACGATATCAAACAAATGCCTAAACCTTTTGGGTTGTGTTCGTCAGAACATGGCACCCAGAAGAGCTGTGAACGCTCGTGACCAACCTCCTCCTCCCCCACTGCCAAAAACTGCTGAAGAGCTGAACGCTCTACTGGAAGAAAGGATCTCCGCTGCTATCGCCCAGTACGAGGCGAACCGAACTCAAGACAGTGGAGGACCAAGCAACGCTAGGCGTAATGGGAATGGAGATTCGTCTGGAGGCAATGCAGCTCAAGGCTGCACTTTCAAGCAGTTCCTCGACTGCAAGCCGATGAACTATGACGGCACAGGAGGTGCAGTAGCATTTGTGCGCTGGATGGAGAAGACTGAAGCTACCATCCGTATGAGCAAGTGTACCGCGGACCAGCAAGTCACTTTTGCCACTGGGTTGTTTGTCGATGAAGCTCTGACTTGGTGGAACCTGCAAGTCCAAACTTTGGGTGATGATGCCGCTTATGGCTTAACTTGGGATGAACTGAAGGAAAGAATGAGAAAGAAGTACTGCTCTCGTGCTGAACTCCAAAGGCTGGAGACGGAGTTCTGGCACTTGACCATGGAAGGTGCTGACATTAATGGTTATACTCGAAGGTTCCACGATCTGTCCAGAGTGCTTCCCTACATGGTGACTCCCGAATTTAAGCGTGTTGAACGTTACATTTGGGGACTGGCCCCAGAGTTTCGCGGTATGGTAACTTTGGCCAAACCTCAAACAATCACCGAGGCTGTAACTCTGGCTGTCAGCCTTACTGAAGATTATGTTCGAATGAAGAAGCTATCACTGAACCCAACAGAAAATGCCGAGACGCATGCTGAGTCGTCTGGCGACAAGAAAAGGAAACATGCAAACTTGAATCAAGCAACTCGTAACAACAAAGGTTCCAACAAGAAGCGTGTCCCTAACCCACCTCAAGGGGCGAAATCTCTTGCAGCCATGAATGACGCTCCAGCTAAAGGATACCTGGGCACCCTGCCCAAATGCAATCAGTGCAAGCGTCATCACGAAGGGGTGTGTCGCGTTCCAAGATGCGACAAGTGTGGAAAGTTGGGTCACCGCACTGAAGACTGCTGGAGTAAGGGAAATAAGAACGGGAATGGAAATCGTATCGGGGCTGGTAATAGAAACAATGGTGGAAATGGAAATGGTGCTGGTAACGGGAATGGTGACGGAAATGGGCGAAACCAAGGATGCTTCAGATGTGGAAGTAAAGATCATTTCATGAAGGATTGCCCAGAGGGAAACAATGCTCAAGCCCGAGCATTTGTAATTGGAGCAAGGGACGCACACGTGGACCCTAATGTGGTCAACGGTACGTTCCTCATTAACAATCACTTTGCATCCATATTATTCGACACTGGCGCCGATTATAGCTTCATGTCTGTGGAATTTAAACGCATACTTGGAATAGAATCTAGTAGATTAGAAATTCCTTATTCCATAGAACTAGCCAATGGTAAACTTGTTGAATCGGGCGAAGTTGTTAGAGGCTGCACGCTAGAACTCGGTGAACGAAGATTTAGCATCGACCTCTTACCTATTCAATTAGGTAGCTTCGATGTTGTGGTCGGAATGGACTGGTTGTCCAAGAACAAAGCTGAAGTCATTTGTCATGAGAAAATCATTCGCATCCCTCTGGCGAATGATGAAACTCTCATCGTACATGGAGAAAGACGAAACGCGCCTCTACGAATCATCAGTTGTATGAAGGCACAGAAGTGCTTAAGGAAAGGATGTGTTGCTTTCCTAGCACACGTTGTAGATAAGAAGGCTGTGGAGCCAAAACTCGAAGACATTCCTGTGGTGAAGGAATTTCCTGATGTGTTCCCTGAAGATCTGCCAGGACTACCTCCGCAACGACAAGTCGAATTCCATATAGACTTGGTTCCGGGAGCTGCTCCTGTAGCCAAGGCACCCTATCGACTTGCGCCATCCGAAATGCAAGAATTATCTACACAGCTTCAGGAGTTGTTGGATAAAGGATTCATAAGGCCAAGCTTCTCACCCTGGGGAGCTCCAGTATTATTCGTAAAGAAGAAGGATGGAACACTGCGGATGTGTATCGATTACAGGGAACTGAACAAGCTCACGATCAAGAATCGGTATCCGCTACCGAGGATTGATGACTTATTTGATCAACTGCAAGGATCAAGCTACTATTCCAAGATCGACCTTCGATCTGGATACCATCAGCTGAGAATCCAAGATGAAAGCGTGCCAAACACTGCATTCAGAACACGCTATGGGCACTACGAATTTCTTGTGATGCCATTTGGATTGACGAACGCGCCAGCGATCTTTATGGATCTGATGAACCGCGTATGTAAACCATATCTCGATAAATTCGTGATTGTATTTATCGATGATATCCTGATTTACTCGCGAACGAAAGAAGAACATGAGCAACATCTCAGAACTATTCTGGAACTACTGAAGAAAGAGAAACTTTATGCAAAGTTCTCGAAATGCGAATTCTGGATTCGCGAAGTACAATTTCTTGGTCACGTTGTGAATGAGAAGGGCATTCATGTAGACCCGTCCAAGATAGAAGCAATAAAGAATTGGGAAGCTCCCAAGACCCCAACCGAAGTTCGACAATTTTTGGGCTTAGCGGGCTATTATCGGCGATTCATCGAGAATTTCTCAAAGATAGCTCAACCGCTAACGACCCTTACACAGAAAGACAAGAAGTACGACTGGGGTCACAAACAAGAAGAAGCCTTCCAGTTACTTAAGAGCAAGCTATGCGATGCACCGATACTATCATTACCCGAAGGCACTGAAGACTTCGTGGTATACTGCGACGCCTCACGACAAGGCTTGGGTTGCGTGCTCATGCAACGCCAAAAAGTCATCGCTTATGCTTCAAGACAACTGAAGGTTCACGAGAGAAATTACACCACGCACGGCTTGGAACTAGGTGTGCAGTGGTATTCGCCTTGAAGATTTGGCGACATTATTTATATGGTACTCGATGTACAATCTTCACAGATCACAAAAGCTTACAACACATATTTGATCAGAAGGAATTGAATATGCGCCAACGACGTTGGGTCGAGCTGCTGAACGATTATGACTGTGAGATTAAGTACCATCCTGGAAAGGCAAACGTTGTAGCGGACGCGTTGAGCCGAAAAGAAAGGGTTAAGACCCTAAGGGTTCGAGCATTAGAAATGACGATTCGAACGAACCTCACTGCACGCATTCGTGATGCACAACAAAAAGCTCTTAAAGAAGAGAACCGTAAAGCTGAATACCTACGGGGTATGCTGAAATACATGGTGCCAAAAGAAGAGGGAGCCTTATACTTCAAGAAGCGTATTTGGGTTCCACTCTATGGTGGCATACGAGAAGTCATCCTTGATGAAGCGCACAAATCAAGATACTCGATCCATCCAGGATCGGACAATATGTATCAAGACTTGAAAGAGTACTATTGGTGGCCGAGACTCAAAAGAGACGTTGCTGTGTATGTTGGAAAACGCCTAACCTGTGCTAAGGTTAAGGCTGAATATCAGAAACCGTCCGGCCTCCTACAACAACCTGAGATTCCCCAGTGGAAGTGGGAACAAATCTCGATGGACTTCATAACAAAATTACCCAGGACCCCGAGAGGGCACGATATGATATGGGTAATAGTTGATCGATTAACGAAATCTGCGCATTTCCTACCAATCCGAGAGAAGGATAGCACTGGAAAGCTTGCAGAGATATACTTAAGGGAAATTGTGGCACGACATGGAGTGCCAATCTCAATCATTTCAGACAGAGATGGACGCTTTGTCTCAAGAATCTGGCAATCATTTCAGGAAGCCTTTGGATCTCAGTTAGATCTGAGCACGGCATTCCATCCGCAAACAGACGGCCAGAGCGAACAGACTATACAAACGTTAAAAGATATGCTTCGCGCATGTGTCATGGATCTAGGCGGCAGCTGGGATACTCATATACCTTTAGTTGAGTTTTCCTACAATAACAGTTATCATACGAGCATAAAAGCCGCGCCGTTCGAAGCTCTGTATGGCCGCAAATGCCGATCGCCCTTATGTTGGGCAGATGCCGGAGATAAACGTATGGTTGGTCCTGAACTTGTACAAGAAACAACCGACAATATTGCGCAGATCCGAGAGCGCATTAAGGCGGCTCGAGATCGACAAAAGAGCTACGCTGATCCGAAAAGAAAATCGGTAGAATTCAAGGTGGGAGACAAAGTGTTGTTAAAAGTCTCACCATGGAAGGGCGTAGTTAGATTTGGAAAGCGTGGAAAGCTGAATCCACGATACATCGGACCATTCAGAATATTGAAAAGAATTGGTACCGTGGCATACAAGTTGGAGTTACCGGAAGAACTTAATGGAGTACATG
Organism: Helianthus tuberosus; assembly: GCA_030545235.1. Taxonomy (NCBI): domain Eukaryota; kingdom Viridiplantae; phylum Streptophyta; class Magnoliopsida; order Asterales; family Asteraceae; genus Helianthus; species Helianthus tuberosus. The sequence goes on along the minus strand of CM060451.1, from coordinate 21,324,942 downwards.
ATACGTTTCATGTATCCAACCTGAAGAAGAGTCCAGCACAAGAAAACGTGATCATCCCGATGGATGAAGTGCATATTGATGAAGCCCTCCGATTTACAGAACAACCCATTGAGGTTACCGACTGGAAAGTCAACAAGACCAGGAGGAGCAGTGTGAAACTTGTCAAAGTACGTTGGAGCTCTAAGCACGGGCCCGAGTATACATGGGAACGTGAAGACCAGTTCAAAGAAAAGTATCCCCACCTATTCAAGAAGACTCCTGCGAGAGTTAGTTCAGCCTGAATTTCGGGACGAAATTCTTTTAACGGGGGGAGACTGTGACAACTGGCACAAACCGGTAATTTCCGTACACTTTAATTGTTATTTAATGACTGCAATTATGTGCTTAAATGTCAGCATTGACTGATTACATGCTAAACAAGTGAATTCATGCACGTTGTATACTACAAAATATTGCTTTATGCATAAACGAGAGCGTTGCGTCAAGAATACTAGTAAACTCACCGGTAAGACACATTGTGTCAACAGAACTGCAGAAAGCAGTCAGACATTAGAATTGAGGCCTAGGTGTAGGTCCAACGACAAGAATACATTAAAACCCAAGAGTACATACAAGGGTTTAATATATATACTCTCCGGAAGTAAAAATAAGCACTAAAAAGCACCCGAAACGCACTTTAAGTGCAGAATTTTATATAATTCAGCTCTAAACAGCTTTTAACAACATAAATATCATGCAGAGATGTTGTTTTATCATCCAGAATACCTCCCTAAGTGTTGGGAACTGAAAGGATACAAAAAGGTACTTAACAGACACTAAAAAGTGTGATTTAGCACTTTAACGAATCGGTATCTAACCGAACAACCGGACATTACCTGGAACACCAAAATAATGCTAGAAGCATTGTTTTTTATTTTTCTAAACTAGTTAGGGTCTCCGTACACCCTAACACACTATGTATTACTTAACACACTCAAATCACTAATTAAATCACCTAACTTCTAACTAGTTTAAGTAACTAGCAAGTTAGAATCCAACCTATACACCCCCCCCCCCCCTTAAAAAGACGGTTCCAACATGTTCCCCCACATGTGGATTTGTTATAATATTTTAATAGATCATGTTGCTTCTTTAGGGACACATTACACAAAGGAAACAATGAGAAATTGGATATAAGAATGGCACATGAGACTTAACCTTCACAACTTCACACACTACACACACAATTCTTCTCTCCTTCTTCTTCTTGGCTACGGCCGACCTCAACCACCATCATCACCACCATCACTTGCTCATCTTCAAACATTCTAAGGGTGGACAAAGGTGTTAGTGATCATACAACGAAGCTTGGTGTGATCAGAAGCTCAAGGACCTCCTTCATCTTCTTTTATCCACCACTTTTACCCTCTTGAACTCCCCTAGCCTTGTGCTAGTAGTAAGTGCCTCTAAACACCATCTTGCTCTTGTTTAAAGTGGTTAATAAGTGATTTAACGGTTAAAAATCAAGAACACTCAAGATCATAACTTAAAGTCTTGAAAGTAAGATGAATATGTTGGATAAAAAGATACTAGTTGTGTAAATCTTGTGAAACTTGTCTAGTTATGATTATTTGATGTTGTTTGTTACTAAAAGTGGGATGGATCATCATCTAACCATACTAGATCATGTACAAGAACATGAACTAGTAGTGTGTTAGTGTAAAAATTATAAAAGATGGTGAACCCTTCCACTCATGAAACATGAACTTGTGTAAATATAATTTTTCATGTAAAATAAGATCCTAAACTAGTAGATCTAAAGATCTACAAGTGGTTTTTCGGAAGAACCAAGTGGAAAATACTAGATTGTTAAAAACTCGGATCTTGTATGAACTAAATCATTTTTAGTAAGTAAACAAGTGTATAAACACTTGTGTAGAAAGAAAATTCCACAAAGAAATACTTTTGAAATTCATGACTAGAAGTTGTGAAAATACATACTCTTTAAAAATAAAGTTTTTAAGAAACTAAACTTATTTTTAAAGGTAACAAGACTTACTAAATGTGCTAGTAAGTTACTACATATTTTTACAAACTTTCAAGTTCATAAGTTGTGATATATGCTTGTTTTGACAAGTTTGATGAATAGAGATTGTGTTGTTGAGATTGTTGTTGATTTAAAAGAAAATAAACACATGTTTTGAAAACATGGGAAACCTCCATTTTTAGGAGAAACTCTGTCAAAATTTTTATAAATTTTGACACTTAGAAAAATATAAGTTTTTGATAAACTTATTCCCTAAAAATGTATTTAAGAATATTACCAAGGTTTCCCTAATTTTTGGTGATAAGAAATGAGGATTTCTTCAAGAATAAAAATGGATATTAAGTATATATTTTTGAGAAAAATATATATATTATTTGATCACCAACTTTTGTGCTAAGTGTATATAGTATGTGTTTTATGTGCTAGTGTATTAAGACTTAAAAATACACTAAATTCCTCCTGAGAAGTGAAAACACAAAGATACACATACAACATACAAGATACATAATTCGGGTGCAAAGTGCAAAATACAAAAAGCTTATATTTATTTTTGAGAAAATAATATAAGTAAGACACTTAGTTAAAAATATAAAATATTTTTAACACAAGAAAATATACACAAAAGAGAGTGACTGTACTTGTGCGACGCAAGTCTAGTGACTAACGTTAAGAAAACGCGTATAGGTTACGATGTTAATTAAGCAAATCCGGTGAAGTTTACGACGCAAGGAACGCAAAGTTGTGAGTTCATGCTCCCCCTTTTCTCTTAACTGTTTTCAGTTTTATAACTTCGGGGGTGAAATACATGTTACAAATACTTCAATATTTACAAAATGGTATGATATGTACTAAAACGAGAAGTACTCTTGGCGAAAACTAGTGCCAAGAATGGATACGAGAAATCGTGTCACGAATAGGGTAACATAAGCACCATTAATCGTGTACATACTTAGACCGCAGAACAAAAGGTTAGATCTAATGGGTTTCAGGGCAGCCCCACTCTTGGTGACAACTAGAACCAAGTAGTGTTTTTGTGTCTCAGTCGTGAATCGACTATAGATAAATGCCTATGGTTTGGTGACTTCCTATGTCGTGTCACATGTTAATGGCTTTGCAACCCATTAACACTTGATACATATGGAAACACTTGATTTATACTTGAATACGTGATTTAACAAATACATACCATGATTTTTATACAAGGTATACAAGCGTTAAATACAAAAACTGCATGAATTCACACCAACTTTATGTTGACGTTTTTCCAAAACTCACATGTATTTCAGGTAACTAGGATGGATGTGCGCGCGGTCTCGCTTATGCTTGTGGATGTCGCTATTGTTTATCTTTAAATAAAGTTGTAAACTTTTTAAGACAATGTTTTATGCGACTTAGCGATGTAAACGCTAAACTTATGTTTTCAAGTTATGGTATTTGATGTTTTTACGAGCATATAGCATGTTTACCTTTCGTATGCAATGAGAACCTTTCATGATCACACCTCGTGCTTCCGCCGCAGAAAGGGGTGTGACACTGATGACGATATTGATAATGTTTTAAGCAAGCCTTCTGTTGCTTCTTCAATATTTATGCAATGGATGAAGTTGAACGAGTCAAATAAAGATGCTAGAAAGCTAACTTATGTTGAGTTTCCTTCCAAATTTGTTTGGATACTTAAAGATAGATGTTGGCAGGTACGTAAGTCGTACCAGTGTGTTGGCCGGATTCATTCTGTATCTCCTGCTTTGGGCGAACCTTATTTTTTGAGGATACTACTGAATAAAGTTAAAGGACCTAGATCATTTGAGGAGATACGTACAGTTAACGGTCAATTATTCCCGACTTTTAGAGATGCTTGCTATGCGATGGGACTTTTAGATGATGACAATGAATACGTTGAGGCCATTAAAGAAGCAAGTTTTGAAGGACATGCTGGGTATCTTCGAGCGTTATTTGCTACCCTGCTATTGTCAAATACTCTATCTCGGCCAGAATTTGTCTGGGAGAATACGTGGAAATACTTAGCTGATGATATTGTTTATAGACGTCAAAAAGAAACAAATATTTCAGGTTCTGATCTATTTTCTTTTATTTTACATACTACATTTTGATTTTTTATTTAATAATGTTAATTTTTTTATTTGCTAGGTTTAGTGCTTCCTGAACATCAGATTAAGAACCTTACTTTGTTGAAAATTGAAAACTATTTAATTTCCAATGGTTCATCATTACGAAGGTTTGCCACTATGCCGTACCCTGCTGACGATTCCTTACGTGATGCTTCTAATCGTCTGATCAATGAAGAGCTGTCACATGACCTAGATGAAGAACAAGCTGAGTTTAACAGGTTGCATCAATCTCTTACAGATGAACAACGAGCGGTTTTTGACGAAATAATGGAAGCAGTTGTAGGGCGTAAAGGAGGCCTTTTTTTGTCTATGGTTATGGTGGAACTGGAAAAACCTTTTTATGGAAGACTTTGGCTTCAGCTGTTCGATGCAGAAATGGAATAGTTTTAAATGTGGCTTCAAGTGGTATTGCTTCGTTATTACTTTCCCGTGGAAGGACAGCTCATTCTCGGTTCCATATTCCCATTAATCTAACAGAAGATTCAATGTGCAATATTAAGCCAAATAGAGATATTGCGAGATTATTAAAGGAAACCCAATTAATCATATGGGACGAAGCACCGATGGTACACAAACATGCCTTTGAAGCTTTAGATAGGACCATGACCGACGTATTTTCGGAAGGTAGGAGTATTCGTTCGGATATTCCTTTTGGTGGTAAAGTTATTGTATTTGGTGGTGACTTTAGACAAATACTACCTGTTATTCCTAATGGTACTAGATAAGAAATTGTTAGTGCGTCTTTAAGCTCTTCATACATATGGGCAAAATGCAGACTCTTACGGCTGACTAAAAACATGCGTCTAACTATTGGAGCTGAAAGTTCGAATACGAAGTCTATCAGAGAATTTGAAAAATGGCTTATTGATATTGGTGAAGGAAACGTTGGAGATGATAATGATGGTGATGCCATTATAGAGATACCTGATGATTTACTGATCACCGATATTTGTGACCCAATACAAAGTTTAATTGACTTTGTATATCCTTCAATTATTCAACAATTTAGGATTGCTGGATTTTTTTTTCTGAGCGAGCAATTCTAGCACCCAAAAATGAGGTAGTTCATGAAATTAATGATCGATTGCTTTCGTTATTTCCTGGTGATGCGAAAGAGTATCTGAGTTCTGATAGTATATGTCAAACCGAACAAATTCTTGATTCTTTTCAAGAAAGCTTATACTCAACAGAAAATTTGAATGCTCTTAAGATTTCTGGCTTGCCTAATCACAGATTAGTTCTTAAAGTTGGTGTTCCTGTAATGCTTCTTCGAAACATTGATCAACAGAAAGGGTTATGTAACGGTACAAGGCTTCAAATTACTTTTCTTGGTAAACGAGTTATAGAAGCTGAAGTTATATCTAGTGGGAACATTGGCACAAGAGTTTATATTCCAAGGATTAATATGATCCCGTCTGACAAAAAAAATACCTTTTCAATTTCAACGAAGACAATTTCCGTTATCAGTTTGTTTTGCTATGACAATTAACAAGAGTCAAGGACAATCGTTATCAAAGGTTGGTCTTTATTTGAAAGATCTTGTCTTCACTCATGGTCAGTTGTATGTTGCATTATCAAGGGTCAAGACCAGAGAAGGCGTTAAAATACTAATATTCGATGCTGATGGAAAACCAACAAATAAGACTTCTAATGTTGTTTACAAAGAAGTTTTTACTAGCTTGTAATCATTGTGAGGAATGTTAAAACGCTGTTTGATCAAAGTCAAACTACTTATGTTAAAAGCTAATTATAATAGATAAAACACTATTTGAGCAATGTTAAAACGTTGTTTGACTAAAGTCTGTTTGACCAAAGTCAACCTACTTTTGTTAAAAGCTACTTAATAAAACACTGTTTGACCAAAGTCAAACTACTTATGTTAAAAGGTACATATAATAGATAAAACTAAATTTTCCCTCGGCATTGCTTCTTGAGGTCATGAAACTTACTTATGTTAAAACCTAATTACTATTAATACATGATTCAAAGCATTCAAATTTTATGTTATGTTAATGGTTTTGCTATATGAAAAATTATTTTTCTTTGTTAATTTGAATACCAAATCAATTCAACTAATCATGTACTTTACTCTTGTATGTCAATGTAAATGTAAATAACAAATTTAAAAAGGGGTGTATGTGTAAATATTTTTCATCAGTTGAAAATATGGGAAGAGAAAAACACAACCGTCACTATTTCTTCATCATCATTACACATCAAACATCTATCATCTCTTCTTTCAAAAATCTCTTCTCCCCAGTCATTTTCTAGGGTTTCAATTTTCTTTTCCTCCGTCTTCTACACTTCAATCACCTGAGGTTTGATTATTTTTTCTTCAGCAACTGGTATGTACATTCCTATTGTAATGAACTTTATATTGTTTAATCTATGTTAATTTAAATCCTATCTTGCTACTAATACGATTTTAAATGTTTATTGCTATACATTCAAGATTCAAGAAGGGTTTACTTATGTGTTTGAATCATTTGTTGAGAACATGTTAAAATAATTATTATTTGCAGAATAATTTTAACTCATACTCTGTTTCTATGATTAATTTCACTATATACTCTGTTAATACAAAAAGTTAATGTTCATTTTCGAAGCCAGCTTTTTAATTACAGTCTTTTAACATCTTTACTGATTCAGGTTTTATGATGTATACTACATTTGTTAAGTTTCTTCGTAACCCAGAATCTTTGAAACTGGTATGACATGTTTTTACATACATAATTTATTTGTATTGAGATATATATTTAACAGTTCTTTTATGGTTTATATTTTCTTACACTATTTAAAAATTATATACATGATGTACCTATATTCTTTGCTAATCAAAAGTGGGGAGATTGTTGGCAAAAAAGTAGGTTGCAAGTATATCATGAGTCTGGTAAAAAATGGGTTGTTAGGGTCAGAACAGAAAATTCAACGCCGATAATAACTGACGGTTGGGACATTGTTGTTAAAGATCTCAATTTGCCGAGGGATACTTTGTTGGTTTTCAAACCGTTAGGTGATTTTGGACTTGAACTTTCATGTTATGTTAATGGCATGTGTGGGGAATCTTATTTCATCTTTAATCGTTATGCAAGATTTGGTTTTACGGTATGAGTATTGATCTTAACTTCAATTCTTTTGCATCTTTAACGTGTTAACACTTATTCTCATAAGATACATACTTCACGTTTAGTATTCATTATTTTTAATTTTATGCAGGTAATTAAAGACTGCTTCATTGAACAATTTTACGTAAACAGTCCACCGAGTGGGAAATTTCAAATCTGTTACAAAGGTTCCTACTGGAATGTTGAGGTGTCTAAAGTTGATACCCACTTTGTATTTTCTAGAGGATGGCCGGAAATGTGCAACGATGTTGGGATACTTGAGGATGATTTGCTTGTGTTTAGCAGGATTGATGATTTTGTTTTTGAAGTAGTAGTTTATAGAGATGAGATTGAGATTTGCTTTTTGAAGAAACCTGAATCTGATGATGATAGTGTAGTTGAGATATTGAAGGCTGATTATGTTAAAAATGCATTCAAGGTACGTAAGTATTTAGCATTAGCAATAAAAGTTTTAATTTTTTAGCTTTATATTAATTATTTTATTAATGTTGACCAGGACATCTATGAGGATGAAGAAGTTGTTTCTGTAGGTGAAGGTACAACCGTTACTCAGGTACTTGCTAAATTATTAAAATTATTTATTTTTAATTTAACACATATAAGAATTTAATGTTTTTACAACTATTAGTAATGCTGTTTACTGATGTTATATTTATTCAATAATGTATTATTTACAAGAACTTACCAACCAATGCCGAATGCACGTCCAAGAGACGCATGTCTTCACGATTGAACCAAACCCAAGATGTAAGTTTACCATCTTAAAGATTGTTATATTACTATTGTTATTAAATTTACTCTATGACAACAGGTTAAGAAGAAAGCTAAAGTTACTTCTGAGAGAAAGGAGGTCGTCAAGAATAGGACTAAGGGAAATGCTGCCTTACCTGTCGACACAAGTGATCATACTGGATGTTCTTCGTCTGTTCATAAAGTTAAGGTATCTATACTTGCCAGTTAATTAGTATATGTTATATAAACTGTTTTTTTTTTTTGCATATATTGATCATTCCTTTAATTCACATGTATATGTTTACTTTTTCATCAAGGGGAAGAGAGCTGCCAACGTTCAAAAAAAGCTTAACCGTAGAAATAAGATTGCAAAGACTGCAAAAAAACATTCTGGACATCCTCTTGACCCTGAGTTCTTTCATTTTGATCGCAAAGGAGACTATAGGCTGGTATACCATTTTTTATAATAAACTAATGATTTACGTTTATTTGTCTGACTATTATTTTTTTCCACACAATACATGTAGCGTCTTCCTGCTGAAGTTGCGAGACGAGCAGGTCTTTTTCTTGATCTTCATCCTTTGAAAGTTCAAAACATGGTTGGAGTTGTGCAGGTTTATGATGTTAAGTTGGAGTTAAATGAATTGAAGCCACGTTATGCGTTGGAAGGTTGGCGAAAGTTTATGACTGACAATAACTTGAGGTTTGGTGATATGTTGCATTTCACATACGTGTCTTCGCAACAGAAGATAGTATTAAATCAAGTTACATCAGTTTAACAAACACATTTTAAGTCTGTTCTGATATCAGATACTAATTATGAATTTTTTGATGGTGATGTTGTAGGTTTTTTTCTTAAATTATTAACTTGATGTTTTTGTTGCTATGTATGGCTAAGATGATAAAACACTGTTATTAGCACTTTATGTTTTATATTTGGCCAATTAGATTATGTGTTAAATTATAGTTCTTTAAGTCATTGTTCCATTTTCTTGAATTCTATCTAATTTTTTAAAGAACTTCAATAACAAATAGTGGTTTGAACATCTGTTTGCCTTTTGGTCAATAGTTAATGGAAACCTATGTTAGGTTCAACAATGTTTTGAAGAGGAAAACTGTGTTAGAAGACAGTAGATCTTAACAAGTTAAACATCTGTTAAGGCTTAAACAGATGTTTGCCCTTTAACAGATGTTTGGCCTTTTATATCAAATGTCTGGACTTAAACAGTTGTTTGACCTTAAACACATGTTTGAACCTTAAACAGATGTTTTGCCTTAAACAGATGTTCTTCTTCTATATCAGATATTTGGACTTAAACAGATGTTTCGCCATAAACAGATGTTTGGTCTTAAACCAAACATTTGTTTAAGCTCAACATCTGTTTGACTATTTGTCAATATCTTATTGACTTTTGGTTAACATCTGTTTCAAATTTGGTCAACATCTTATTTTGTAAAAGAGGTACAAAAACAAAGATTTTTTCAAAATCTCAAATCACCCTATCATGTAAGTGCATTGATGTAAAAGTGGAAATGATGTTATTTATATGGTCCTGTTGTGCTTTTGTTTGTCCTCTAATATGAGTTCATGATATAATGCGGTGATTTCAAGACATTTTTGTTGAATCGAATGAGATGGTTGATGTAATGCGGTCGTATTAATAACAAATAGTAATTAATTAATCTAAATAACTTTCCCGAGCCCGGGAAGCAATCCCGGGTAAAAACCTAGTAAAGTTATAAACGCTTGTGTAGTTGACCATGATGAAGGGGTTATGTAACCCATAGTGTCTCATATCGTTCAGAACACCGTCCCAGACTCTTGGGGAGCTATGAGAGGATTAATTGAAGGGGTGATATACATAGCGGCGGTATAGGGGACTTTCTCTCACACAAACATATATATACAGTATATACATACATATATAACCAACTATCTATAATTCTATATAATCTCTCACTACACACTCTAGTTACGTAACCCACTTTTTTTACACATTTATCACGTGTCATATATGTCACACCCTGACCCGCAGCGCAATAGGTGACTGGGTGTAACACCTCGAAAATTCACGTCCTATAAAGTGTTGACAGGTGTCATAATGTTTGAACGTGTGAAAGAATGTTATAGAAGGACTAAAGTTGACAATCATAGAAAGTATGTGAATATAGGGATTCTAAATGTCAACAGTGAATAAATATACTTCATAATAACCATACACGATGTTTATAACATCAAACGAATAAATCATGGATCATACGAAGCTAAAAGTGAGAGATTACAAACTACAGGGGTTAAATGTGTCAACATGTTTAAAGATACACCTCTGAGTGACCTTTTGACAAACTCGAAGCTTTGTAACTGTTAATTATGCTCGCTAGAATGCGCGATATAAATTTCATAAAGTTTCGTTGTCGTATGAGAAAGTTATGATCAAATTCGTGTGCGAGGGGTTAATGCGTTAACGTTTAAAGTTAAGACTTTTCGGGTAAACCGGAAGTGTCCAGGGACTTGGCAAAGAGGGTATAAGTCCTAAAGCCCTTGTGGGTAAATATAAAGGGGTCAAAATGCAAGAAATAACCTTGGTTGCCCTTTCGTGAAGCCAAGGGACAAGCTGCAAAACAACAAAAAATGAAAAATCTGATATTTAAGGGCCATGCGGCCCGCGTAAGGATGAGTTAAAACTCATGCGGGCCGCGTCAGGACATCAGAAGCAGAAAACGTGCACAACAGCCTGTAAACGCAGAGAACCGACCCTTATTCGATATTATTGCATTGTGGGCGACCCCTAAACGACTCCTAGACACTAGAGACACATGTTGGAAGCTTGTGGTCAGTGCTAGACTTACTTGTCAACTTCCTATGGTGGATTAAACCACTATATAAGGCCTTAGTTACAACCATAGAGCTCACACCTTCATCTGCATTTTTGGAGCATCTCTGGAGCACAAGACCTCTCCCAAGTGATCCCTGGTCGTTCATAGGACCCTTGTAAGTTTGCCTAACCCTTCCTAATTGAGTTTTAACTTAGTTTTAGCTTAAAAGTCAAACCGTCGTAATTAACGGTTGACTTTACGATTAATCACAAATGGCCCAGTGATTAGTCGAATCGAAAGTAGTTATATGTTGGTATTTATGTGGGTAATAAAACCTCAAGAGGGTTTCCCCTGATCACCACTCTAACCAGGTCAAAAGTCGGGTCAAACTTATATTTAAAAAGTCAACAGGAAGTCTAAAATGCCATTTATGCATAATTAACATTGTAGATCATATACAACCTGTTGGATCATTGTTATAACTTAGTAATAAGTGTAAGAACATGTCTAAACATGTTCAACCCGACAATTTCCTGTTTAGACCCGGTTCGGAACCGAAAGTCGCATAGTTTGACTTTCGCTTTGACTTTCAGTTCTGACCCGCTTTAGTATGATTTGAAAATGTCGTAGAGCTTCTTTAGGACCAGGCTACATGTTAGCACAACCCTCTGTGGTTGGTTCATTGATTGACCCATTCGTTTACGCATTTCCGTTAATTGCTCATATGTTGACCATTATGCCCTTATTATCTTAAAACGTGATTTTTGGAAATGTAAAAGAATAGAAACTTTAATTACTGATATATAAACTTGTATGCAAAGTTTGACATCAGTTTGAGGTGTAGATTAAGAGTTATGCTCGTTAGCGTAAAATGAACGCTTTATGTTAATAAAACGGCGAAATTAGCGTATAGCCTAGTTAAGCCTACTTTTTGGTATCAAACTTAATACCCACTGATGTAATATAGTATTTTGGGATTTTTGAAGATTTTTAATTAATTTTAGGCTGAGCATAACTAGTAGTCGTAGGCTTAATCCGGTAATTGTCGGTTTTGCCCTTACGGGCCATAAAATGAGTTTTACATATCTAAACGACTCCAAACCTTTTTCTACTGATTAGATATGTTAAATAAATTATTTTAAGCCTCCTGGAAGTATAAAAATATCAGCTTTATGTATCAAACCCGGAAATGGCTTCTAATCGCCTAATTAAGCGTTATTAACGCATAGTATGTACTAAAACTATTTTAAACATACCAAGGGTGATACCTACTGAGATTTGAGGCAAATTATAATATTTTAACAGTAAGAAAAAGTTGTTTAACTCGGACTTCAGTTTTGAGCTTTACGGCTTATGTGAAATTACCAAAATGCCCCTACGGTGCATAGTTTGGTTATACTTGGTAAATTCACATATATACTTTAACCTACTGTTATAACTTATCAAAATAAGTATTTTTGCTGATTATATCAGACCTGTAACTCAGGTAAATACTTAAACTCTTTTATAACCTTTTAAATGATCAAACTACCCCTACGGGGCCTAGTTTGTGTTTATATACGTTTCGGGCATAATGAAAGACATCTTACTGAGGTCACAACATATTTGAGACATAATTAACTTAGGAAACCTGTATATGGCTCTCATGAATACCCGTCACGCTTATTACGCGTACGGTTCGGTTTATGTAACAAGTTTACATAAATTAGCCAAAACGGGTCAAACCTTATTGATTTTATCTCAAAATCCAGAATGTGTATGAAATACCCATTTAAGACAAGTCTTCAAACTTGTCGGGTCTAAACCACATTCTATTCCGGTCTTCGCTTAATCATGCGTCTGAACCGTATTTTCCCTTAAGACTAACCGGTCTAAGCTTAGGCTAAATTAAAGACCCGTTAGCATTCTAATTGGTTATTTATACCATCATTCCAGACTAGAGCATTTCGGTAAATGGTACCTACGCTTACTTAAGTGAATACGGCTGAGTTATTAGATTCTTGCTATTTAAGACAGGAGCTAGCTCAGGTAAATACTCTTAACTTATTTTCCCTATACGGGCTTGGGATACGGCACTATAAAAGTACCGCTTGGTCGGGTGTGTAGTTATTTAAATCGTATTGTGATTGATGTACTTACAACCCATTTAATATGTATTATTTGGTGTATGGCCTTTGGGGGTTAATGACCATGTCCCGGATATCCTTGGCATCATTTTACGAAATGGCCACGACCTAAGCACGGGGTGTAGGCATACACCTGACAGCTGCATTATGTAAAAACTGGTAATCCACTCCGAGGTATCATCCTTGTGGGCATTATACCGAAACTGGTAATCCACTTAGAGGATGATAGCCTGTGGGCATTATACCTGTGGCGTGTCAGTTAATCTAGTACGGCCCTACAAACCGGCCCTAACGGACGACAAATAAGTAAAACTGTATACAAGATTATATACAAATAATTTTCCCAAGTTAAAAAGGTTAATTTTGCCTATGTGCATTTTAATCAAATTATAAAAGATATTTTGTGCCACGTGCATTCAAACCAATTTTCTTAAACTCTTTTCAAATGAGTCGGTTGAGTGTATTTACCAGTGAAAACTGACGTATTTTCCAAAAAGGTTAAGTGACAGGTACTGAACGAAATTGGCTGGAAGCTCAGGGCGCTAATAAGGAATCTTGCAAGTTCTAGGCGTCTAAAGTCTGTTGAACAAATGATATGTTTTAAGATCCGCCTGTGGATCCTTTACTTTCCGTTGTAATACTGGATATTACTTTAAATTCGGATTTGTAATAATAATTTATCTTTTGTTTCCGCTGTGCATTCATATATATTGTGTTGTTTGACTATTATGTTGCCAACCACGTCATGATACTCCCCACCGGGCCCACCGGTGACACGTGGAAAGTCGGGGTGTGACACTGGGGTATAATCCGATTGCTCATAGCTTATGACAACATCATTAAAAGTTGAAATATTAAATGATTTAATTTGATAACTCACAAGTACAAACAATGATTGTAATACAACATAAATCCGGTTTATTTCTGTAAGACATCTTCCCTAAATGTCATCATCCAATCTTTAAACATGTTTACATGTATCATTTGGAAAAATGATTTTTTGGTTAACAAAAGTTGGTGAGCAAGTCAAAACGGTTTTAATGAAAAATGGTTTTTGTTTATATGCTTTGAAATGAGTAATTAATAACATGCAACTCAAATGGTAATTAAGTGAACAAATGTACACAACATGTAAGCAAATGATACAACCACACACAAGCAACTGAATATGTAACTGTTGTAAATGTACTGAACAATGAATATGAGACTCAAGCCAACAATGAGCGAGTCTAAATGTAGTGGCGATACTAGACTATAACAAATGGCCGTGGGGAATCTAGTCAGCTGATGGTAGCTGTAACATCCGACCCCTCCATCCACCAGTATTGTCTGCTTTGCCCCCGATGGGTTGCCCATCCAGGAACTCACGGCTTTGTTTTTAGTTGCCCTACTACTCCTACCTGAGCACGCTTAACTATGGAGTTCTCCTCTCATCCACTAGTATTTAGCCCAAAACGCGTTGGTGATTTAAGAGGCATTGGTTTACTTATGAACCAGGGATCTCTCCTGGCCACGGCCGATGTGGGATGTGCCTAGGGTGTCACAATGGTCCATGTTAATCTTTCGGTAGTCATTATCGGTATCGTTACATAGGATCTGAATAAGGTGTTTTAGTAATCTTCACTCTGCTATTTGTGGGTTTTGTGTGTGTTTTATGGCTGAAATTGTGGTTTTTATGACTTGGTACACTTTGTAAGAAAAATGGACTTTGTTACCGAACTCCACCTTATATATATACACACAAATTGAAGTAATCTGATTGTTTTGAACTTGGTTTTATAATGTACATATATGTTCCTTGAAGAATTTGATTGTTTTGAACATGGTCAGATGTACATATTTGTACATTGAAAAAACAAATTGATTGTTTTTAATATGGTTGTATTTATATGTACATATGAAGAAGTTGATTATTCTGGCATTGTTTGATAATGTGCATATGTGTACCTAACTGTGCTAACCATGGTCTTGATAATGTACATGTATGTACACATCGACGTGTTTTGAACATGGTTTGATAATGCACATATATTTATAGGCAAAAGATCAAATACAAATAATCTTAACATACTAAACATACAAATTAAAGGAAACTCAAAAAGACAAGGTGTCATTTTTGTAATTACCACCAACTATCAAAGTTACTATACAAATGTGAACTCAACCAAATATACATAAAAAACACAATTTTTTTTTAACATTTTTTATTAAAAAATCGCTACATTTTTTTTTTGCTGCTACTAAAAGTAGCGATTTTTTAATAAAAAATGTTAAAAAAATAAAATAATCTGTGTGTGTTTTTTTTATTTTTTTTTATGTTTTTTGAGGGTTTAGTTTTTAGCATTTTAGCTTGGGTGGGGGGGTGGGTGGGGGAGGGGTGTTAGGTTTTTGGGGGGGGGGGGGGGGGTGAGGGGGTTTAGGGTTTTTTTTTTTTTTTTTTTTGGGGGGGGGGGGGGTGGGGGGTTAGTTTTTTTGTAGGTTTTTGGGGGTGGGGGGTTTAGGTTTTTTTTTTTTTTTTTTTTTGGGGGGGGGGGGGGGAGGGGTTAGGTTTTTTAGGTATATATTTGTAGAGTAACTTTGATAATTACAAAAATATCACCTTGTCTTTTTGAGTTTTCCTTCAATTTGTATGTTTAGTATGTTAAGATTATTTGTACAAGAACTTTACCCTATATTTATAATGTAACAAATTATTCAACTTGAGAGAGATATGATAACGTATAAATTTGTATAAATTTATATAACTATGACAGAGAATGATAATCTGCATATATGTACAAATTATTTCGTTAAAATAGAACAAATGATAGATAATGTAACTAAATAATCAGTTGAAGAGAGAAAAATGTAAACTTTACCGTTATTCCCGTGCTACTTTAACTCTTAGTATGAAAAAAATAGAATAAGTGGTACACATTGGTTCTTTTAACTTCAAAATTCCCTTTGTTTTAATTAGAATCTCTACCATATAATTATATAAACACACACATACATTAGTGGCGTGGGCACACAATACGTGCCAAAAATAGTCACTTGTAATCGCATAACATGTTAGTTTTTTAAATAAAAAGAAATTATAGAAATACTATACTCAAATAGAGCCAAATAATTGTTTTAATAGTATAACTTTAAAAAACATATGAAAAAATTATGATCATATAAATGTCATAAGAGAGGAAGTTGGTTTAAAAGTCAACTAACATGTTTTAAAGTTTGTATAACCAACTCTAAGAGTAAGATTCTGTTTATTAACATTTTTCATAATGAGAACTATTATATAAAAATAGGTTTAGGATTAAATACAAAGGCTTTTAAAAATAAGAAGTCGTACAAAGGGTATCAAACGGACTTCGATTGGTCTCATTCAAGCGACATTGCAATCGTCTCATCGAACTCTACGATAAGAGATTTTAGGTTTTCACTTTTGAATTTACAGGTTGTAGATTTTAGAATTTTTGTTTATTGTCATTGTGCCTCTTATTTATCATTGTGTCTTTTCTATATTTGCGTCATTATGTATTTTTGCTACTCATTGTGTCTTCTTCCTCGAGATTGTGTTATATTTTTTGGCATTGTGTTATATTTTGCTTAACATTGTATCATCTTGTGCGATGCATTGTGTTTTTGTACACTTCTTATTTTTATGAGCCTTTGTAGAATAACTTAAGCCAATAATAATAATAATAATAATAATAATAATAATAATAATAATAATAATAATAATAATAATAAAAAGATGTCACGCTAAGAGCAATCACAATCCGTACCCCAAATTCTGTGAGGGGGTTTTTTATATTATGAAAAGTGATTGTAGGCGGTTGGAAGTGGTTGTGAGTAGAGGAAAGAGAAAATGTCACTATTCATCTGTAAATTTGAGGGGACACTGTTCACCCTAGAGGTGTACAAATCGGTTTTTTTTTAAACCGGTCCGGTTTTTAACCGAACCGGTTTTTCATCCAAAACAAAAACCTTTTTTTTATAACCGGTTTCGGTTACTAATCGGTTTTTCAAGCCCAAAACAATAACCGATGTAACCGGTTAGGATCGGTTTTTAACCGCTTTTCGCCTAAAAACCGGTTTCGGTTATTAACCGGTTTTTCAGATCAAGAATAGTAACCGGTCACAAACCACCGGTTCGGTTCAGTTCGGTTCTAAAATTGGTTTTAAAAACCGGTTTCGGTTTTTTTCCGGTTACGGTTCTAAAACCGGTTTTTTTGTACACCCTCTATAATTTTCTAATATATTTTTAAAGTGATTATTTGTGGAGGAGAGAAAAAAGGTAATGATAAAAGTATAAAAAAATATTATTTAATTGAGAAAAAAATATGGTTGTTTTTAGTAAAATTATAGCAAAAAATATGATGAAAGGGATATGAATACTATGTATCCGGTTCAACTTGCTCAATAAAGAACAAAGTATAATTATCTTTTATAGTGAAAAAAAAATTATTACCAACACGGACAAACAATGTATAATTATCTTTTAGAATAAAAAAATATATAATTATTACCAATGCCGACGAATAAAGTTATGCCTATGATAGAAAATCCATTCGGATGATGCCAATATCTATTTTCAATGGAATACAACAACAGTGACAGAATCGCATTCCAAACCTAACTTGAGTCGTGAACGTTATGTATTTTCTACGTACGATTATGCTTTTACACCATAACTATTCCAAAAAGATGGACCAAAATATCTAATTGTTTCGTTGATAGATAAAACTAAAGGAACCAATAATCATAGTCCCAGACTCAACAGGATCCTAGATTCCTAGATATATTGCACGGCCAGCCATGGGTCTTTACAGTTGACCGATTCAAACCGTGAATTTTAAGCACTAAATACCAACTTCTCCCAGGCCCAGTTTGTCTTGATCTAGTTAGTTGTTCCTGTGAAAAAATGTTTTTAGTCGGAATAAATTGTTATAACAAATTTTATTAATTTATACATGGTCTCCATTGGCGCGTAGTGGACACAACTAAAGAGGCGCCACCACCTGCAATGCCATGGATATTGTATGGCGTGAACATTGCAAGTTCGACGATTTTGTTACTCTTGGTAATAAGGCAAAGTGAGAAAAGTCAAGTGGTAGAGCCAATCATATGAGTCCGTCCATATATATTCAATATAATGATTATATTATCGTTCAACTATATATGGAAGGCAAAGATTCATACAAAATTGCATGGTGATAGTGAGAGAGAGAAGAGAAAGTTGCACATTAATATATAGATAATAAATCTATCACGGTGACAATCGTTGTTGATCGGAGTCCGTTTCAGACTTCCGAAGAAGAGGTTTTCAAAGTGGAGGGGTTTTGGGGTTTCCTTTTTCTCTCTCTACACATGTAATCAAACGAAGGCAAGTGATGTTTCAACACCCCACGTGGCAAGTCATGCATGCAGTAGAGTGTTGTACGCTAAGTCTTAAGATTTGTTAATAGGGAACAGTAAATCTCCCTCACAAACGAAGTTTGATTTTTAAGAGTATATATAATTTATAGGCTTCAATAAAGGATAATCTATACACAAATTCCCTTAGTACTCAAAAGATTTTACTAAGATAGACTCAGTTATTAAAACAACTTTAGATCCAACAACCAATCAAAGACAAAACACTCCAACTAGGCTTGCTAAGAAGCAGACAAAATGTTTTACAACGTTAGATAATTTGCAAAAAAAGACAATGAAGAAGAAGATAAAACCATAGATTTTTAGTATTTTGCAAAAAAAGACAATGAAGAAGAAGATAAAACCATAGATTTTTAGTATTTAGATGACATCTAAAGACTTTGATTTATTTATTAGTTTGTATATTAATGTTGTATTTTAGCTTTCCTCTTATTTAATGTTTTGATGTATCTATTCAATATGGTTTCATTTATATAGATTTTAACAAAAAAAAATTACTTATCATAAAATAATAAAATACCCCTAGGTTTTAAATTCTTCACATCTAAATATTCCAAAATGATTAAAATGTCATAAATCGACTTAAAGAATCAATAGACGTAGACTGTCATTTAATAACAATTTTGTTATCATTTACAAAACTCGAGACATGAAAATGTAGAATTTGTGAGCATTTTTTATTACTGCATAACTTTTTAAACAAAAATCTTGTTAGTGTGAGAATAATCAAAATAAGAGATCAGAACCAGAACCCCTTGCCATCCTACATTTCTTGATATATTAATATACTATAATCTTAATTAATATTAATTAATATTAATATACTATAATCTTAAAAAGTAACATATTTGATATATTAAATCAGTTTTTAAGATAAGTCTTAGATCGGGTTTTGGTAATGGGCATTGCAACAAATATTTATAAATATTTTAGGATAATCATACATCCATGTATTGTATTCCAAACCACACTATTCACTTCATAATAAAAATAATTTAATTTAATGAACAACTAATTACATATTATGGAACCAAGATGGCACTAAGAAGCCCTCTTTCTACATTTCTTGTTAACTTCCTTCAATCTACTATCACCACCTGACCTCATCCTTGGTGAAATTCCAGATTTGCCCCTTTTCCCTGTCATATTTACATGTGTACCACCCGCATTAACTTTGCCATTGTTACATGTTCTCTGTTTTCTAGTCCTCTTACTCTCTCTTGCACTTGCATTACTTTGTTGAATCTTTGTGTCAGCATATTCAACCCCACCCACTCCTCCTTTGTGACCCTGGTGTTTATATCAACAATAATAATAACAAAAAGATTAGTTACATAAATCTTTTTCGGTGATCGTGAGAAACCGTCACAGGAACACTCACGGGACCCACCAATACCCTACTAACAAGTGGAATCAGTACATAAATTTTGCGTCAAACAAAGTTGGAAGTGTACCGATAGCTCGTCTTCAAACTTTTTTGCTGCATTTTTCATTTTGGGTAGATCTCCTCTCATTGAAAGGGTTCGGTTCATCCCACAACTACAATTAGAAAGTTCTTTATCTGTATGACCAAAGTTTAATACTATGTTAACTCTTCCATAATAATCTGGTTAACAGAAAGTAGTTTCTTGTAGGTATACCATGAAAAACGCATATGGGATCAACACGACAGTTACAATTAACATGTGCCACATAACAGTCCCGTTTGCAAATGCTGCAGCTAACGCTTTCTTTCAAATTCGACAAGATACTAAGTGATCGGTCCAACAACTTCAGATATGATATTGCGTCATCATATTTATGTATAAGAGATGCAAACGGGCCCTTGACGAAACGGTTAAAATCTGCATCAGGGTCACACGTATAATCTTTTTTAGGATTTTTTGAGGAAAGAAGCATAGCTTCTTTGCAGAGAATTTCTTCATAAGGGATAATGGGCTTCTTTTGAAGAAATGCATATCGCTCATTAGCAGACCCACCAAACGGGAACCAATCATGAGCTGCAAAATTCACCGCCTCTCCACAATTGAAACCTGCATGCAAAGTTAAGCTGGTCGGTCAAACTTTTGACTTGAAAAGTAACATATTGATTCCTGAATGTATAATATCATATACCGTGACTGAAACCGGCATGATACGCTCTAGGAAACGTGCCAACGAACTCCCCCGGTAATTGCACAAGTTTGTAAACCGGAACGTGATTCTGCAACAGGATCTTTGGAGAAAACATAGTTGTTTTTTCTGCAAGCATCTCAAAGGCTCCTTCTGACCCGTTTGTTGATAATATTTCTCTAGTGTAAACATGATTCTGGATAACTTTCTCAAACTCATCAGCAGCACTACCGGGAACTCCGTACCATGTTTTTGGTGCCCCACAGTGATGATAATTTATGCTGGAAAAAAAAAAGACGCGTTCAAGTCTTATACCAGAATCCAACTTACCAAAAATGGGCGCAGGGTCGTAAAATCATGCCAAGGAGTAAGAAACGACGATCAAAACCGGGAAAAATCGTAAAACAAAAATGGAAATTTGTATCATCACGTGATGTAAACATAAGCAAAGACAAACGCGAACTTATACCGCAACCTGGCCTAAAACCTAAACAAACTCAAATTATACGAGAAAGCTTTAACTTAAGGACCAAAAAAAGGGCAAAACATAAAGGGCCAAAAGTAAAAAATACAATCCCGAGGGACTGAAAATGAAGAAAAAAAATTTCACTACAAAACAAAAGACAAAAAAAATTACTACTCCTAAGAACCTATGTGAATTGTTATTATATATTAATGGCCGAAAAAGAAGTAACTGGTTAATCGGGTTGAAAATTGACTAAAGTGTATTTCTAACGTATAAAACCTCAAAAATCATTTTATTCAAGAAACTATATTATGATTGAAATTATACCTTTTTGGTTTATCATATTTGACCCACTAACTTTCTATATTAAAAAATAAAAAATTGAAGAAAAAAAAGTGTTTCGGGTCAACTCGACCCATTTTGACCCATTACCTAACCAGCCTAACAAGCCCATATCGCCTCATCTAGATATTAAGTTGCCGAAAGCACTAGAATTGTAGTATACCTATACAAGTAGTGATCTTCTACATGCCATGCAAACATACTGAAAAGCATTCCAATATACAACATGGGATCAGTCACTCCCTGAAATACGTCAAATGCAAAGGATATGGTCAAATGTGCAGAAAAATCTTACATTTGTGAGCATATCTATAAGACTAAATTCCATTTTACTTCCTTTAAGTTTTAACGAAGTTGCAGGCGTTGTCCTTTAACTATGGAAATTACACCATATGTCCTTTATGGCTTTATGTTAACACTTTTATGCACATTTCGTTCTTTTACCCTTACCTAGTTAGATTTTTAAGTTAAATGTAACCATGTGCCACTCATGCGAGGGAAAAATGGTCATTTCACTTCCCATAAAAAATAGTAGCATAAAGGACATCCATAAGATTGTTCAAAGAAAAAAGATAAAAATACCAAAATACCCTCATGTGAGAGGCACATGGTCAGACTTAACCCAAAAATTTAACCAGGTTAGGGCTAAAGGACACCGCCCGATGAAAAATAGTATCAAAAAGGACATCCAGTGTAGCGTATTTCTGTAGTTAAAGGACAACGCCTGCAACTTTGTTAAAACTTAAAGGACGTAAAATGCAATTTAGTCATTATATAAAGATAAGTATCACATTACTGGAATATCGTTTTCGAAGAAACGAAGTGCTGATCTTGGCAACCTAGGAAGTTTCTGAAACCAAAATAGGAAATAAATGATAACTACACTTATTAGATGTATATAAATGTTAATGAAATCAAACACATTGCTGAAGGATAACTATGAGACCTTAAGATTCCATTTGCTGTTTGCAAGATGATCATCAGAGGAAGATGAGAACGCACTCCCATCTACGTTTACTCCATATTCAACCGTTCCCTTCTTGCCACGTGTCATCTCAAGCCAAAATTCCCGTTCCATGTATGCAGATGGAAGGCATCCGGATAAACAGTATTTATTAGCCGATGCCCTATTCGCCATTACCTCAAAATCACGAAGAGTGTAGCTTCTGAAACAAAGTTATTATAAGTAAATATAATGTTTGTCTTATATACAACATATGGTAAAAGGTAAACAAATCATAAAAAAAAAATATGGCATAAAAAAAATTGTTTACTTGCTGCTGATGAGGAATGAGTTCTTGTCATTCAAAGTCCATCTAGAAAACCGAAGGGGCTGCACTTTAGGTGTAAAACGGAAACCCGGCTTCTCCTTCTTTATTACGACACCAGTTGGAGCCGTAGGGATTAAAGGAGGAACAATCTTGCAAATTCCTATGAACGACTAGTTAGTTCCATACGCGATAAAATAAACGTTAGTTGACTCAAAGAGAAGAAGATGAGAGAATCGAAGTTCACCATATTTTGATGCTTCTGGTGCAATTTGCTGAAAATAACGTAACGGGTCTTCAAACTCCTCAACTGAAGGATGATAAACAGGACATTCTGTAATTCGATTTGTCCATTCCAGATCATCATTTGTGCGGTCTGCGTGAAACGCCTTTAAATGTTTTGTGGATTTGCGTGATTTGGATGATTGCTTATGGCTTGAAAACGATGAAAAATCTGTCTTTTGCTTCAGTTTCATCGGCATAATTCGACTCAATGCTCCAACCTGAAGAATTGAAGAAATAAGAAACAAGTTTGCAACAAAAAGTTAAGATCTAGTAGTCATTTAGAAGTTCCATCATTAGTACACCAAATCCCACTTCATAAACTGTTTAAACAGAAAGATTTTCACCAGCGAATGATCATTTACACACAAAATCCTTTAAAATGTGTCTGCACACAAGTGTTCGCTTTATTTCCAAAGACATTTAAACTCTGTACAGATATTTGATCATTTATATACAAAATCCCACTTTAAAAACTGTTCAAACAGAAAGATTTTCACCAATGAACGATCATTTATGCACAACATCCTTTAACATGTCTATGCACACCAAGTGTTTGTTTTATTTCCAACGAAAATTGAAACGCTATATTCGAAATTTGGTCATTTATCTACAAATCCCACTTCATAAACTGTTGAAACAGAAAGATTTTCACCAATAAATGAACATTTACACACAACACCCTTTAAAACATCAATGCACACCAAGTGTTTGTTTTATTTCCAACAAAATATATCCGATATTTGATCATTTAATACAAAACCCTTGTGCATAAACAATCAAATTGAGATAATTTACAGGAGGAAAGACGTACAATTTACCGATGAACGAGGGATATGATTCTGGAACTGATTATATGATGATAAAAGTTAATCAGATGTAGAAATTAACTAACGATTAACTGCCCAACGTTCCAAATTTAATTTATAGGTTTCGAGGAGACGAGGTTGTTTGCTGTTGTCTTGACGGTTATCGCCAATTTATATTGCCACGTCATACCATTATTTAAGAAATAATATTAACTAGTATTTAGGACCCGCATGTTGAGTTGGGACTGTTAAATCAAATAAAAAAAATAGATGTAAAAACGTTAAAACACGCACAGTGTTACAGTGTGTTAATTTGTAAAAAAGACCAAAACGTAAACCATAGAAAGAATAACTAACTCGACTTATGACACGTACGTTGTGACTTGGCTATTAAACCAGAAAAAATAGACGTAAAAATATTGAATCACACATGTTGAATTTAATACATAATTTTTGAAAATGATATAACATAAATATCTTTTCTTTTTTTGAAAGTTAGGTGGACTGGAAAAAAACCATGTCAACATAAATATCTAAGGTAAATAATGAAATGTATTTTAAAATTTTATTTGAAAATGGTAAGTTTCTTTTAATTTGTGATCACCCACTTTAATTCCTAAAAAAACACAAACTCATGCATTATCAAATGTGCATATGTTTGAAAATAGTA
Source organism: Helianthus tuberosus (assembly GCA_030545235.1). Taxonomy (NCBI): domain Eukaryota; kingdom Viridiplantae; phylum Streptophyta; class Magnoliopsida; order Asterales; family Asteraceae; genus Helianthus; species Helianthus tuberosus. Next base: position 21,300,620 of record CM060451.1, on the reverse strand, counting down.
AAACTATCTTACATTCTCATTTTTTTTAATTAATAAATATATAGATAATAGTAATAGTAATATATTTAGGGGCTGTTTGGCAACTTCTGAATTATCAAGTGCTGAACCAGTAAGATATCTGAATCATTAAGTGCTGAACCAGTAAGAGGTCTGAACCATTAAGAGCCAGTATAATGCTTAACAGTTCATATGCAAATATCTGACCAATTCAGAGTAGAGGTCTTAACCATTCAGACTTTATATAATGCTTAACTATTCAGAGGCAAATGTCTGAACCATTCAGACATCTACTCCTGAAACAACAGTCTGAACCATTAAGTGTTAAACCAGTAAGAGGTCTGAACGATTAAGACCTTCTTTAAGAGCTAAACAAACAGCCCCTTACATGCGAAGTAACACAAGTAATATCTTTTAAGAACATTCTTTTTTACTTCAGAAAACCATCTAATCAATTTGTATTTGATACGATTTAAACTCACATAACAATTGGTAATGAGTAATCAGTGATGCTATCGCAGGGATTTAAACTCACACGATAATTGATAATAAATAATCATTAATGTCAGTAGATTATAAGATTATAAGGCCATTAACGAACAACGCATGTAATTAACTTTGACAAATGCTTTATTGTATCCATTGGCGAAGCTTGCCCCCCCCCCCCCCCCATTTTTTCCGAAATCGGGGGGGGGGGGGGGGGGGGAACGTATATACCTAAAAATTTTCTATACGAAAGTACTATTCATAACACTACGCATCGAAAAGTTTGAGGGGTCGGGCGCTCCCTCGAACTAAGCCTAAGCTGCGCCCCTAATTGTATCTCACTTACGTAGAAACATGTACTTTTTAATCACTAATTCTTTAATTCTCGTGTTTTACTAATTAGTATCATTTTAACATGTAGTTGATATGTAATTATTATTACTTTACTATATATTAATAAACGAATTGAAATGAATAGTGATTTTAATATTATAATAATATATAACTTTTTCATATTTTCTTTATTTTAGTATTATAATAATAGTTATTTTCTTTATTTTTTAACTTTAATTCTTTTTTAATATCAGGGGTTGGGATAAGCTTGGGGTCAACCGGTATCGAACCAGTACTCGTATCGAAAATACCGGTACGGTCCTGTTCGATATCAGTACATGAAGGTAAAAAACGGCACTGATACCGAAAACGCCAAAAGTTGGTGCCGAATTGATATTAGAAATCTTTTGGTTCGGGAAATTTAGTGTGGCTACCCGGTACCATTTGCTCATCCATGATCACGGTTACCGTACGAACAACGGTATTGTACAACTTTTTTGGTTGATTTTCTTCAACTTTTAATTTCTTTTTTAGTTTCAGGGGTAGAGATGAGCTGGGTGTCAACCGATACATAATCAGTACTGATACTGAAAATACCGGTTACGGTACCGGTAAAAACGGTAGTGAACCGGTACCAGGAACGCCAAAAGTCGGTACCGAATTGGTACTTAAGATCTTTTGGTTCGGCAAATTTGGTACCGGTACGTACCCAGAACAATTTGCTCATCTCTGACCACGGGTTTCATACAAACAACATCGTTACCATACAACTTTTTTGGTTGATTTTCTTTCGGTTATTTTTTAGTGTTTTTTTCTACATTTTCTTTTTATTCTTGTCAGCAGTTCTGTTCGCTACACGCTCGTAGTGATTTCAAAATACATGTAAACACAGACTAAATAACAAAAGAAATTCGTCGCAACGCGGCGAACTTCTTAAAACCTAGTTGGTGTTAAATTGTCATGTGAAAAGGTAAATCATGTAACACTGGGTAATGATAAAATCCGGGAACTTGCTTTAAAAGTATCAATTTTGTATTTTGTGTAAATATAAAAACTTGTTATTTTAACTATAGGATTTAGGCTATAAAATATACAATTTACCTACCAGTTTGTTTTACTTACATTTTTATTTTCAACATTACAATTGTGATTTTTAGTAATTGTACATTAACACCACTGAAGATTTTGGTTTTTTTCTTATCTTAACTGATCAAATTAGGCAGGGGTATGATGGTGCAAGCATAAAAGGAGAGTTTAATGGATTAAAAAGCTTGGTATTGAAAGATGATTTATAGTTCTGCCTATTATACATGCATGCATCAATGATACAGGACCAGCCCATGCACACGTGGATGTGGCCCATGCAGACACTCCAATGGGCCGACCCATTCATTTTACTAAAAAGCTTAGAAGATTTTAAGATCAATCTCGATTATTTAGTTCCTATTGTTTATACATAAGTTATTGTTCTCCACGATCTCCCCTTCCCCCCCCCCCCCCCTCTCACAATTGTTACTACATCATGTTTCCATTACTCCATTTGTTAGTGATAGGTTGAGCTCTTGCATATTTCCTTCATGTATTTATGTATTGAGTATGGAATGAGAAAAACTCAGAAAATTGCCCCAAAAGCTTGTCTTTCTTATTATCTTGTGTTTTTGGAATTTGACCTGCTCTAAGGATTTATCAATTGGTGCTTTCATTGAGATAGTATTATTAGGCCGAGTACTAGTCTATATTCCTCGCCGGTTCTTCTAGTAAAAAAGAAAGATGGATCATGGAGATTTCGTGTAGACTACCGCGCTTTAAATGCCATAACTATTCGTGATCGGTTTCTAATTCCTACAGTTGATGAACTGCTAGATAAATTACATGGGTCTGTTGTTTTTTCTTAGGTCGATCTTCGTGCCGGTTATCATCAAATTTGAGTGTTTGATACTGACATACCAAAGACGACATTTCGAACTATAGATGATCACTATGAATTATTGGTTTTGTTGTCCGGGCTAATAAATGCGCCATCAACTTTCCACACAGCAATGAACAACTTATTCCCTTCAGTCTTGTGAAAATTTGTCTTGGTTTTCTCTGATGACATACTTTTCTATAGTTCTTCACTAGAATTACATTATCAACATCTACAGTTTGTTTTTGAAACATTTCTCCATCATCAATACCGTGCAAAGGCGTCAGGGTATTTCTAAGCATCGAAATTGCCATTCATGGGCCACATAATATCTTTTCACCTGATTCTGAAAAAAATCTCAAACATACAATCTTGGCCACGGCCAGATTCGTTGACAGCTTTACGGGCCTTCTTAGAGTTCACCGGTTAATCCTAGTGCTTTGTCAAACGCTATGCTCACCTAGCTGCCCTTCTCACAGACCTTTTAAAGCAACACAAGTTCATATGGACAAAAACCACACAAGTGATGACTGTCGAACGGGTCATGCAAAAACCTAATTAACCTAAGTAGCTAGGGTAGGCAGGGTATCGAATCCAGAGGAGTCTGGTGGAAAGTGTTATAAATTAAGTACTGAAAACCAATTGCAAAAATGTAAACTCGGTTGTTTGTTTGTTTGATTAAACTACCAATTACTGAAATAAGTTGTAAACAATGGGAGAAAACAATGGTTCCTCCGGTTTTTAGATTCAAGTCAAACGTCAATTATGTGTTTAATTGTAACAATCACATAGACATGATTGTTTAATTTGATTATCTGGTTGTAATTACCTAAAGACTACTTACTTCGATTGCAAAACAACGGAAGGTTATCATATATGCAATCAATTGAAATTACCAACCCTAATCCCTATCAAATATATCCCAATTACTAGAACTCTCGGGAATTGAATGAATCAGAATTAACGTTTAAATAAAATCAATCGTTACAATCAGTCAATCAAATCGAATGGTAAAAAGCATCGAATCCTCCATCCGGAGGAAACCATAAAAAGATTAGCCGCTCATCTCGTTCAATTGATCGTCAAAAGCTTGATAATCGGCTGAAATCATGTTCTTGATCTTGGAATTTGTGAAGGAATGATGATATGATGATGAAACAATGGTGCTCAATAGTGCTTTGTACCTCCCAAATTCGTCCCTACTGTATGCGTGTGTTTTAAGAATTAGGGTTTAAACCCTATTAATTGCCAACCACAAGTCAACATGCGGCGCCCCCATCTCTTTATGCTGTAAGCTACGGTTACGGACCGTAGCTTACGGTCTGTATCTCCTGTCCATTCGTTATTGCTGGTCCGTATTCTACGCATGCAAACCATATGTTACGCTCTGATGTTGCTGGAACTATTTAGTGCATCATCAATCAACCGTAGGCTACGGTCGTTGGACCGTAGCTTACGCCGCTACTTGTCTCCCCATATTGTACATACATTTTAACTTTCAACAAATGACTCGCAAGCCCCTTAACTTCATTCATTGGTGCTTCTTGAGCTTCCGAACTAACTTTTGACTCAAAACAAGTCCCAGTTAATACGATATGCCTTGATAATCATCCGTGGTAGTTCCGTTTCATCACCAAGCGTTCCAAACTTCACGGTTTACGCGATTAACCTGTGAAACATAAAAACTCGTAGTTAACACATTCAACGCGCATAGTCGCTTAAAACACAATAAAACATGTATTATAACACACTTAAGGCTCGTGTTTCACACTCTCCATCACATCCCCACACTTATCTTTTTTCGTCCCGAAAAATTATTTGCAATGGAATCACAATCAAATCACTGGCTCCCAATTTATTCGGTTATCTTATTAACAAGTAACCTACTGGGGCCTCCGCTAAAAAATGATATATGCTAACTATTAATATTAGTGCAAACTTATTGTTTTATTGATTCCTTATGCAAGTGAACCACTCTTTGTTATAGTTGTGTTGTTTTTTGCTTAGTTCCAAACACAGATAAAAGGGAATCATTTATAACAATCAAAGAAGGTAACAGGTCCCCGAAATTTCATTTCGCCCTGAGCCTTTAAAAAGGTTGGACCAGCCCGGTTAATATCTTATATACACCATGTTACATAAACCCGGTTATTAAACATTCATATGTTAGTTTTTAGGAAAATGATAAGTTTAATAAATATATTGTGTTTGGAACTTTGGATTCACTAGTTGTGTTAATCTTGTGATGTGAATCACGACTTGTTTAACACTACACGACAACTGTTTAAAACCTACTAAAATGCAGATGAATTGATTAGTGACATTTTAGTTACTTATTAGCCAGTTTGACTCCTTTTGTAATTGATAAACTCTTTACGAATAATTTCTTGTTTCAAAAATATACAAAATAGACTATATGCCGTTCTCCAAAAGGAAAAAAATTGTATATATAAAACCTACATTAAATCCTCAATTTTTGTTCCAAAAGGAAAAAAAAAATGTATATATAAAACCTACATTAAATCCTCAATTTTTGTTAGATTTTTGTTTACCCCGTAAACTCTCAGATTTATACTTTTGTAGAAAGAAAAAAAAACAAGAATTGATAGGTTTAAATGCATGTGTGACTTTTTATTTTGATGCTCTAGAAAAATATATACATGTTTATGACAACTAAAAAGCAGTTGTGATTAAAGAAAACTTTCTGTAAATCTTAATGGGTCCCACGCACATACATGCCCCCAACTAACATGTGTCTTTTATTTGATACCCAGGAATTATCTTTTGTGTTTTATAATCTCCGATGCTCTTACAAATCATATATGCAATGCAATGCAATAATTGTAAAATAAAAAACTAAAAGAGGTCGAATTTGATGCTAATCTTCTTTAAAACTTTGATTATATAGTCAAACTTCTTCCATAAGGGTGTTTTTTTATATAACTTTCTATAGAAGAAATCTGTGAGTAAATTACATTTTGACTATCCTTAACAAGTTATTACGATTTTATGTTGTAATATTTTGCTTTTAGTGTTTGAATTGTTTTTGCTTACAATTTATTGATCTTTATAATTTTGATGCTAATTGTAATCAAGCCAATGGTGGACTTAGGCATCTATATGGGGTTAAGCGACAACAAGAGAAACTTTTACGTTTTGGAAGTTGATTATACGGCTGTGTTTGTCGTTAAAAAAGTATGTATCTAATTCATTCTATCATCTATCATAAATTCTAGAGTAAACTTCAATTTTCGTTCCCGTAGTTTGCTAATTTTAGCACTATTGTATTAGTCCAATAGTTTAAAAATTGCATTTATCATCTATTATAGAGTGGTGGACTAGAAGTGTTAGAATATGCAAACTATTGGATGATAAATGCAATTTTTAAACTATTGGACTAATAGTATTAAAATCACATGGAGGAAAACTGAAATTTACTCTTTAAATTCTATGTACACTTTGTGTAAGAAACTAGGGGAGTTTTCAAGTGCGATGAGAATTGAATTTAGTATATGAACAATGCACAAAACATAAGATATTGTTTACAACAATATCATACCCAATAAAATAAAAGATATAAACATAAAGTTACAAGTTACAAAGTTACGTTGTGATACGGTACCGCTTCGGTACCGGTAGTGAAAAATACAAAGGGAGAAGTGTAGGGTGTAAATGATATGTTTAAAGAGGTGTAAGGTGTAATTTTAAGTGCTTCAAACACCTATAACCAATGATGTAACATGATAAATAGTAAAATATGAACGGCATCCTAGTTGCTTTCTTATCAAATATAATAATATAATATATGTGATACAATTAGTCGATCCTTTGTATGTAAAACATACGTGTGTGTAAAGGGTGATCCGGTTATGTTTTCTTAATAACCAAGTTTCATGGTTTCCTATTAATTATGTGTATAGATTACCAAAAATAACTGAACCCATGGGTGGTGATGAGGGTGTGCGGCAAGAACCACCGCACAGGGTTCGTGATTTCGAGGGCATCTGTTTTTTTATTAAAAAATCCGATATATATGTTAATTTTTTTTAAATAGTATACCTATATCAACTCAAAGATATGACCATTTACAAAACAATTTTTATGGTTTGGAAGTTAGTCTTTTGGCATTAGCTTTAGTGAGTCCAATACTCATTTGATTTTAAAATTGAATAATAATAATAATAATAAAACATTATGGAATGACACATTTTTTCAAGCTTGAACATGGTATATGAATTTTCAGAGACACGCCCCTGACTAAACCAATCGACCTTTGTTAAACTAACCTTTAATATTGTTTATAGTAGTAGGCATAACTTTTTTATTTGATCTAAAATCTAATTGGGTTGAATTTATTAAATTAATTCGTTAACCAAATTGGTAACCGAATTAAGACCATGGGGTATGGGGCGGGGGTTTGGGCGTGGGTTGGGGGAAAACGCCCAAGCCACCACCCCGGGTGGGCTTGGGTTTGGGCGTGGCCCCTTTGGTGTGGGTTTCAGCCCGGGCATGGGGCGGGCTAGCAAGGTGACATGGCGTGCTCTCAATGGCCAAACCAAACTCATGCCCCCAACCCAAGCCCCCACCATACCCCATGGGCGTGGGTTTGGATTTGAAATTATACCCCAAGACACGTGTCAACCAAAGCCCCAACCCAAGCCCACCATACCCCACGGTCTAAACTAACTTGGTTTCAGAAAATTAAAAAATAACTTTAGTTGGTCAACTACTGTAACCAAAAGTCATCAACCTTATTCGAGATACTGAGATAAGGACCAATAATGTAAAACAAACCAAAAGAGACACTAAAACAGCAAAACTTATTTCTAGCATGCCAAACTATCAATTTGGGAAAAGATAAGGGGGTAAACATGTAAATCACTCCATCAGTTATATCGTTCATGTTGTTTGATTGAAATCCGTTCACAACAATGAGAATATGAAAAAGAAAAAAAACTTCAATTTTGAATATTGTATAAAGATCGTGATCGAGTGGCGATTGAATGCATGTAGAGCTTGATGATTCATTGCGTCAATTCTATTGCAGATGCATAATAAAACGGATTTCGATCATGTTTCAGGTAATAATCGTGTTTTCTATGTTGTTGTGTTTGTTAATTATGGTTAGGGTTAGAAAATGATTATTATTAATGCTATTGATGCCGGTAAAGTTGTGTATATTATGATTGATAAGCGGATGAAATGCAGATGTGTAGATAGTTTGATGATTTGTGGCTGCATTTGGATTTTAGAGGCGCAAATGTCTACGACGGAGAAGAAAAAGGATTCCGATAACGTCTCAGGTAATGATCGAGTCATCCATGTTTTTTATTTGTTTGTATAATGTTTGAGGTTATGATATGCTTTCAAAATGTGCTATGATCCAAATTTTTAAAAAGTTGTGTGTTTTGTTGTTGATGCGGATTACTGGATTGTGGCGTTTTTAACGGTTAGAATAAGTTTTGACCATTTTGAATTGTGGCTTTACGTAGCGAACACAAAGGGGAAAAACTCTAAACCGGGAGACAATAGGGACAACTGCCAAAATGTAACAAGTATGATTGTTTTCTTTTGCACTTGCATTTTCATTATTGTGAGTTCAATGCTTTCAAAATATGTTATGATCCAAATAATTAAAGAAGTTAATTGATGTGGATTGTGTGGGCGGTATGTGCTATGATACAAAATGCCCCGCTGGCGGTATGCGCATATAATGTATATATGTGTGGGCGCTCGGGGGGCAAAAGTGAAAGTGCACTAATTTTATCGTTATTTTACTAATTTCGTGAAAATAACGTTAAAACAGGGGGATGGTTAATCATGCATCATGTGGTGGCATTGATAGCCAAAGATAAGGGGGTACATGCACTAATCGGCCTTTGTCTTAATTGCTGAGTGTTATGTGCCTTATGTCCAAGGCTTGATGCGAAACTACTATCGAGCCGGGGGTCTCACTGGAAGCAGCCTCTCTATTCCTAACGGGTAGAGGTAAGGCTGTCTACATCTTACCCTCCTCAGACCCTACCTTAGCTTTGCTATTGGTGGGATTTACTGAGTATGATGATGATGAATTGATGTGGATTGTGGTGTGTATAACAGTGAGAATAAGTTTTGACCATTTTGAATTATAAGTTTTCATAGCAAACACGAAGGGGAAAAACTCTCAACTTGGAGACAACAAGGAAAGCGGTCAAAATTTAACGAGTATGATTTTTTTTTCTTTGAACTTACTTTTTCGTGTTTGTGTGTAAAGTTGCTCATTCTTGCAAATTATCGTGTTCCTTTTGGTGATCTCACAAGAATTAAGGTTAGTTAGCAACAGAAAACCAAATATGATGCATAAAAAAGTTGTTAATGAGATTTATGGGATGTAACTTGGAAATGATTTTAATAATTTCATCTTGATAATAACTTTTATCTTGAAGCGTGATTAATAAGACGCATAGATAGTTTATTAATTTGTGGCTGCATTTCGATTTCAGAGGCACAAATGTCTACGACTGAGAAGAAAAGGGAATCTGAAAATGTATCAGGTAATGATCATGAGTCCTTTGTGTTATTTTATTTATTTAATTGCTGATTTTATTTTATAAAATGTTTGGGGCCATGATATGCTTCTTATTTGAAATTGATGTCATAAGTTCAATGCTATCAAAATATGCTTTGACCCAAATTCGAAAGAAGTGGTGCTTTGTCATTGATGTGAATGGTGGCATTTTTAACGGTCAGAATAAGTTTTGATCATTTTGAATTATGGCTTTTCATAGCAAACACAAAGGGGACAAACTCTCAACTTGGAGACAACAAGGAAAGCTGCCAAAATCTAACAAGTATGATTGTTTTCTTTTGCACTCACAAAAGTCGTTCTATCTTCATATTATCGTGTTCCTTTTGGTGATATCACAAGAACTAAGGTTAGTTAGCAACAAAAAACCGAATATGATGTTTCAAAAAGTTAAAATGAGATTTTTGGGTTGTAACTCCAAAATGGTTTTAAAATTTTTATCTAGATAAGAACTTTTACCGCAACACATTTAAACTTTACTTGTTAATTACACATCATTTGATTTCCCAAAGTAAATTATAGACTGTATTTGAATGGAGGGATTGATCTTATTTTCATGGGTTCCCAACTTCCCATGATTAAACGGTAATGAATGACATTATAGGGATGATCTACTCTATGATGTAAAAGAAAACAAAGAATGGAACTAATTCAGACAAAATATGTATAAATAGTAGAATTATATGTGGCACTCCTTAATTACTAGCTATACTATTTCACCTTGATGTAATGCTAAATGGTATAACTATCAACTCAGGATCTTCCCTTTATGACCTCTTATGTTTAGAAAATAAAGAAAAATACTTATTGATGTCACTGATGTTGCAAACTTTTGGATATCATGATGAACAATGCGGATGAAATGCATATGCATAGGTAGTTTATTAATTAACTTGTTGCATTTGGATTTCAGAGGCACAAGTGTCTACGACGGAGAAGAAAAAGGATTCTGAAACTGCATCAGGTAATGATCGAGTCCACCGTGTTATCTATAAATTTATATGCTGATTGTTGTTTATAATTATATCATGTTTGGGGCCGTGATATGCGTCTTTTATGAAATGTATTTTTCAAATTCAGTGCTTTCAAAACACGCTATGTTCCAAATTCCAAAGAAGTTGTACTTTGTTATTGATGTGAAATGTGGCGTTTTTAAGAGTCGGAATAAGTTTTGACCATTTTGAATTACGGATTTTCATAGCAAACACGAAGGGGAAAAAGTCTCAACCTGGAGACAACAGGGAAAGCTGCCAAAATTCAACGAGTATGATTGTTTTCTTTTGCACTTACTTTTTAATCTTTTTGTAAAGTTGTTCCTTCTTGCAGTTGGTGATGTTACAAGAATTAAGGTTAGTTAGCAACAATAAACCAAATATGATGCTTCAAAAAGTTAATAATGAGATTTTTGGGCTCTAACTCCAAAATGATTTTAATACTTTCATTTGGATAAGAACTTTTACCTTGAAGCATGATTAATAAGGTGGACGATAACGCAGAGGCATAGATATTTATTAATTGTGGCTGCATTTCGATTTCAGAGACACAAATGGCTACGACAGAGAAGAAAAGGGATTCCGAAAATGTATCAGGTAATGATCAAATTCTCCGTATTATCTATTTATTTATTCGCTGATTGTTGTTTATGTTTGGGGCCATGATATGCTTCCTTTATGAAATTGATGTTTGTAAGGTCACTGTTTTTAAATTATGTTATGGTCCAAATTCCCATAGAAGTCGTGCTTTGTTATTGTTGTAGATTGTGTCGTTTTTAACAGTTAGAATGAGTTTTGACCATTGTAAATTATGGCTTTTCATAGCAAACACCAAGGGGAAAAACTCTCAACTTGGAGAACACCTGGAAAGCCGTCAAACAAGTATGATTGTTTTCTTTTGCACTTACATTTCCGTTATCATTTAAAGTTGCTTATTCTTGAAATTTATTGTGTTCCTTTTGTTTATTTTACAAGAATTAAGGTTAGTTAGCAACAAAAACCAAATATGATGCTGTAAAAAGTTAACTAACTCTGAATTACGTGCAAATGTGTATGATTTTCTGTACACTCCTTAATTCCTGATCATACTTATTCACCTTGTTGTAATGCTAAATGGTATAACTATCATCTCAGGATCGTCCCTCTATGACCTCTTATGTTTAGAAAATAGAGAAAAATGGAGGCGCTTGTCTGGACAAATTACTCGACCTTACAGTATGTTTAATCCCATTCTTCAAAACTCATTGGCAACTGTTTTGCACCATATATTATGATTTGGTTATAAACCGTCTTTTCATTTGTTGTGACAAAAATGACTTGTGTAATCATCAATCAGGTGAACTAAATAACGCGTTTTTTTACTGTGAATGACATGTCTTGCGGACCTTGCGGTTTACAATATAAGTTATACTGATCAGATTGTAGTTAACTAGTTTGTTGTTTCTGATGCAATATGATTCTTTTCACTTATTAGGCCCCCAAGAAAAGCTGGCGGGATTTATCTCTGAATCGAGTAATATGGTATGTGCGGATTGTGGAACTCCAGATCCAAAATGGGTGTAAGTGTTAAGCTCCATATTCCATATTGGCATCACATACGATGATATGACACGATTATATTAATTTCTCTCATTTATGTTACTCTACGCATGTAATTTTTGGCTTCATTGGTCATATAATATATAGCAACCGAAATTACATTTTTGTTTGGGTGACCAGATCTGTTAGCTTTGGGGCGTTTATCTGTATCCAATGTTCTGGAGCACATAGAAGCCTCGGTGTTCATATATCAAAAGTATGGTTTATAATATTATATTTGAAAGTGAACAAAATAATCCTAAAATGAACTCTAGTCAGTTTGTGTGTTAATTGGGTAAAAGTATTTGCGTACAGGTGTTATCGGTCAATTTAGATGAATGGACACACGCAGAAGTGAATACCGTAATAAATTGTGGTGGGAATGCAAAGGTTAATTCAAAATTTGAAGCCATAATTCCTGAAAAATGTAAAAAACCGAAGTCAGATTCTTCTATAGAGGAACGGCTTGATTTTATCAGGTAAATTAATCTTGTTTGATTTATCATAACTTAAGTATTTACTAATTGGTAATTAGTAAATCGATTAATGCACAACGTACCAGGAGAAAATATGAGATGCAAGAATTTGTGGACTCCAGTAAAGAAATGTCTCTTGGGCCTTGTTCAGCTATGCAGTGTGCTTCCACAAATTTCGTTGGTGCAATTATGGACAAAAAGAACGCGAATAATGTTCGTGCACATAGTATTGGTCAAGCATTTCGCAACAGCTGGAAGAAAAAAGATGCTGAAGTTAAGACTACTAAAAAAAGTAGTTCAATGGTAATTTTTGTGTGCCTTTGTCTTGTAAAAACAATGGGTGACCCGCAAACACTTTTTTGCTCATTTGTTTAAGTTTTGTCATAAAATAAAGGAATAATGAATTTTAATAATCTCAACTATTAGCAATTGGCCGGCAACAGTCCCAGCTACAGAAATATCTATGGATGGTCCCACCTTTTAACATATTTTCTCTCAATGAGCCTTTTCTAACTCAGGTCTAACCCAGTTAGTTTTTTGGTGACGTGGATGCTGACAGGGCACAAACCTTTGTTATTTGATGAGGTGGCTGCTTATGTGGCACTCTCACCACCACCTCACCTCCACCTCCACCACCACCACGGCCGCCGTCAGCCATCACCACCACCCACCACCATCAGCCACCCTCAAAACCCCCAACCTTTCTGGAAAATCGCAAAATAATATCACCACCACTACGATTTTCTGGAAAATTGCTAATAGTTGGGAGTATTAAAATCCATTATTCCTAAAATAAATAATGGAGTTATTCTGCCTCTTAAAACAATATCATTTTGACTAAATTTGACACATTTGACTTGTTCCTTTTTTAACTAAATTTGACCCGTTTGAGATTAAATAGACCCTAGATGGACTCATTGATGATTAGATGAGTCGAAACTGCAAAATCAACCTATTCTATTCAAAACATAATTAATGTGTACGTCTTATATCTTGTGTATAGGCAGGTATGGTTGAATTTATTGGTCTGATCAAGGTCAACGTGGTCAAAGGCACCAACCTAGCTGTCCGAGATATGATGACAAGTGATCCTTATGTTATCCTCTCATTAGGAAACCAAGTAAGCCTCAAATTAGACAGATGTTTTGGTAATAATATAATTAAGGTTCATAGGTAGTAAAAGTAATGAAATCAATCGTAACATTTGATGCAGTCGGTGAAGACACGGGTTATAAAGAGCAACCTTAATCCTGTGTGGAATGAAAAACTAATGTTATCAATTCCTAACAACATTCCTCCACTGAAAGTGGTAAGACAAAGTTATTAATTATTCTACATTTTCATATTAAATAATTTTAATATAAATAATATACTTTTGTATTGATAAAATTATATCATGTTGCAGATTGTTTATGACAGGGATACATTCAAAGCTGATGATTTTATGGGCGATGCTGAGATCGATATCCAGCCGTTGGTTTCTGCTGCCAAAGCATCAGAGAATTCTGAAGTTGACGAGACAACAATGCAACAAGGAAAATGGGCAGAAAGCAAAGATGGTTTCATTACAATCTCAAAAGGAATTGTGAAACAAGAAATCGCTCTTAAACTTAAAAATGTCGAAAAGGGCGTGCTGCAAATCGAGCTTGAATGTGTCCCTCTAACCCAATGACGCTTACATCGTATAAGAAGACTTTTTTGTATCATAACTGAACACGGTCATTATGAATCGTTATGTTGTCATATTCAAATCTTGAAGCCTTAATGTAGCTATATGTTACAGGTTGTTGAAGTTAAAACAGATTACGACCCATGTGCTGGTCTAGCATGGATGCAAAATGATCCCCTGGTATTTGTGTGCCTCGTGAGTTTTTTGGTAACGGGTTCTCACCGTTAAAAAAGTAAGTTTTCAGTCTAAAATGGATGAAAATAAACAATAAAATAAACCAAGATATTTTCCGAGAATTTTGATAAAGCACACAAACATAAAAGAGAGGAACAATCTTAGTGTTTCTTCAATCATGCCAAAAAGGTAAAGTTTGATTCTTTTTGTGCTAAAAGTGTGAATTAATTACCCTCATGCATGCTTATTACTTCTTTTCATTATTTATTGACAGCATTTTAACTACGAAGTTTAATTAAGAATTGATGAATACCCTTACATAAATATGAAATCATAAAAAAATACTTTTGCATATGCCTTCATAGTTATGTTAGAAAAAACAAGTATATAGTCATGAGATATGTGACTTCATACTCTTGTATCGGTCTATATTTCCATTAATATTGACTTAAGCTTGATGATACTTGACATATCGCGTATCAACTTTAAGTTATCGTAATATCATTAAACATTCATTCGGCGCTCGCTAGCTTATAAAAATTCACTAAATACATGACATTTTATGCGTGAATCAGATTCGAGAATGACAACACAATATTTTGCACTGACAAACCTATTTATAGATTGATTTAAGTAACAAATCCTTTAAATAATCGAACATAAGTCGTGTATCACTGAAGGCGACATTTTTTTAATTTGAGATGAAGTTAAAAATATGAGTATCACTTAAATACATTCATTTAAACATGTATTGTATGGAATCGGAATCCATCGAATGAGTATATAATGTCTTTCAAATCACAAGATCAATGGTTGCTCGTGGTTAGTTCGTAATCTATGGCTGACTACTCGTGTGATTCATGATGTCTGACTTTATAAGCTATCACCCTATTGAGAGGCGAGGTACACTTATTCACAATCAGTGGCGAAGTTTGAGATTTCCGACGGGGGGTCGAAAACGTATATACCCAAAAATTTCTGTAAAACCGGGGGGTCAAAAATGTATATACCCAAAAATTTCTATACGAAAACTACATACTCTCCACTACTAAGCGAAAAGTTCGGGGGGTCGGCCGCCCCCACTATGTTGCGCCATTGTTCACAATCATCGAATGGGTTGTTGGTGTGAGATTAGTATTAACTTCTTCATTCTACTTGCTACACAATAGTTTTAAGAGATATTGTATACATTTCATCTATCTCAAATGTTGTAATATATGCTAGTAATTTGTTGAAAATTCATGCTCTGTTGTAACGTCCAAAATTTTTTCAAAGTAATTATTAATACTATATCAGGAAGTAATTGAGTAAGTTGATTTTTTTTAAGAATTTATGGATTCTATTGGTAAGTCAAGCATTAGTCGAAGGAGAACCCTAACCATCTGTAATGGTTAATGCCTTTTAAAGGAGCATTTTTCATCACATCAGCATCATAACGTGTCTTTAAAAGTGTGTAATGGTTAACACCTCTTAATGCCCTTTCACTCATTACTTTCCAATTTTTTTCTCCTCATTTGACATTATACCAGAAACGTCACTCTCTCTTCATACCTTATAACGCCCAGGGGAACGGTGTTGGGGGCATTATCAAGCCCCTTCACGCCCTACAGTGCCCATCACACATGTTCTTTAGGCCATTCTTGGAAAATAAATTATGCTGGAGCTAACTAGAAATGAAAGTTGACTTTTGTCAAATGAAAAAAGGAAGAGATGAACGTAGGGAAGGAGAGAGATACAAGCTAACGAGTTGCTCTTTCTTATTAAACTTTTCTAGTGAAGCTTTAACAACGACTATAAACTTTTATTCAGAAAGAAAGTATTACATACACATGCTTGACAATTTAGTGACTACTAATTAAGCACAACTAGTTATACCTAATGCATTTATATTAGAGGTCCATGGTTCAAAACATTTCCCATACACATCATATTATTTTTTTATTAAACTACGTGGTCAATCGATTTTCTGTAGCATATGTAACATATGGAAAAACACTGGGTCCATTACATCTATATTTTTTTAAAGTTTTATTTAACTACAAACTTATTCTGCAACCATGAATTTTCTTAACTAGATTGAGTACAACCCAACCTCTAAATCCAATTTGACATGGCTAATGGCTTGCCGGTTCAACCTTAAAGTTTTAATTTTCAACTTCACCTCTTATACTATATAGAATATACGCCTTTAACCCAGATACTTTTCATTTGATTTGTTTTGTTTTTTCTCCATAAGGCCGGAGGGTGTGGAGGGCGCCACCCCTGCCACCTCACCACCGATTGCGCCGGAGGGGCGCCACCACCCATACCCAACAAATTAACAGGGGGCGCCATGGTAACGAAGACAAATTGGCAGGATCGATGAAGGATTGGTTAAGAGGGAGGGGGGGGGGGGGGGGCTATAGTTTAAATGGGGTTTTATTTTATCTCTAGGGGCTTTATCCCACACCCTTTAGCCTAAGCTTGCATTCATCAACTTAGAAATAAAGCTAAATTATATCTTCTCTATATCTATAAAGGACCAGAAATCCCTTGTTTACGTATCATTGGGAAGTGCATTAACATAAATACGGCAGTAAGAAGCGTTCTGTTTAACTTTTTTTCTCGGTGTTGGTATAAATTTCGTTGAAAGCAAAGTTCTATCTAAAATAAAATATTTTTTTGTATCGTAACCTATAACAAGTGTCTGTATCATAACAAACTATACCGATACTGACCGAACTTCCACCATTATATACACAAGTTCCATTAGTTCTGGTCTATTATTAACACATACTGACAGATACATAACACACAAAAGTCTTTTTTCTATATCTGACCTAACCAAAAGTATATAAATACAAATATAAAATAGACTATTTTCACAAGTTTTTTTTTTTTTTTTTTGAACAGCAAATTTGGATCACTGACGGACCACTGGAGTATCATCGTGCCACCAGCAGAACCACCCGATCATATCCATCTCCACTAGGCAATAATGCCCATACACCAATTCAGGAGGAAACCCAATAAATCTGGGAAAAACCCCCTTTGTGGGAATCGAATCCATGACCTAATGATCATGAGCCTTATCCCACCACCAAGATACCATAGGCATGGGAATCGAACCCATGACTATTTTCACAAGTATACGAAACTATTAGGTACTACACCTTGGAAAGTTAGTGGAAGAAAGAGGGCGGTGTAGGGCTTCAAATCCAACAACAGTCAAAAGCTAAACGTTCACAATCATTTTATCTTCTTCTGCTTTGCTAATAAACAAATTAAAACGTTCATGTGCACACCACCCAACACTGCCGCAAGCAAAGCAACCCTTTTTCTTTCACACACTCTCTCTCATCAAAAAGCTTGCATCTTTCTCTACTCTCTTCACCCCCATTTCACTTCTTCAATGGCCTCCTGCTTCTGGGTTCCTCTCAGACCTTTTCAAACCCACCTAAAATGGCTTCTTTGCTACTAAAAAGGTGGTACCAAATTGGGGAAATAAAGATAAGGCAGTCAGCAATGGTGGGTGTTGTGAAGTTGGTGGTTATGTTGGTGGTGTTTGGGGTTGTGTGTGAGTGTCAGGAGAGTACAGATGATAGTTCTTATTCTTCTTCTGCTGGTGTGTATATGGTTACTCTTAAACAAGCTCCTTCTGCTTTTCACAATTACAGGCCCAATGTGAAGAAGATTGTGCATCCTTTTGGGGTTCCTGATTCTACTTCTGGAGGAGCTAATACACTTGAAAATCCAAGGTTAGATTATAAAGTTTTGATTTTTAGTACTTGGTTTATGCGAATTTGACATGGGTTTTGCTAGTTTTGTTGCTATTTTTAATCTTTTTATTTCTTTTTTTAATTTTAAAGTTGTTGGATTTGAAATGGGAAATTGCAAATGTGAAAATCCTAGGTTAAAATTATAAAGTTTTGATTTTTAGTACTTGGTTTATGCAATTTTGATATGGGTTTTGTTAGTTTTGTTGCTATTTTTAATCTTTTTTTTTAAGTTGTTGGATTTGAATTGGGAAATAGCGTTTAATTATAAAGTTTTGATTTTTAGTACTTTAGTTTATGCAAATTTGACATGGGTTTTGTTAGTTTTGTTGCTATTTTTTATCTTTTTTTTTTAAGTTGTTGTTGAATATGAAATGGGGAATTGCAAGGTTGTGCTAGTTTTTTTGTACAAATTTTAGGGTTGAAACTTGAAAGTGGACCTAATTAGTGAAAAAAAAAGTGTTAGGCAATATATAAGTTGTATCTTTTTGGTGCTTCCTACATGACAAAATAAATGTGTTGTGATAGTCATTATACCAGTTTATGAAAGTTTACTTGTAATGAATTGGTATGCACTTTGACTTTGGGGGTCAAAAGTAATTACATTTTAACTTTACTAGTTACTACTGATGTAGTTTCTTGAATTATAGTAAGGAAAATCAAGAAAGTCTAAGTTTGTAACTAATCACATATTATTAAATGAGGATTAAAGCTAATTCTGATTGTGGTTGAGCATTTAATTTCAGTTCTATAAGTGAACCAGCTATAGTACCTTACAGCCTTACTTATGTTGTTTCTTTCCTCTTTTTTGTTTTTTCTAATGTAGTTTTGGTAACGTCACGAAAAGGGGCCACCACCATTTTGGTTCCCGTATTGCAAGAGTTCACGATTCACTATTGAGACGGGTTCTAAAAGGGGAGAAATATCTAAAACTATACAGTTACCATTACTTAATTAATGGATTTGCTGTTCTTGTTACTCCTCAACAGGTATATTATAATCTCTATATGCTCTATTTTTAGTTAGGGTTTGACGTTTATCGTATCGTATTTATTATGCTAGAATAGCAATGTCATAAATATTATAAATTTATGACGATCGATTTATAGAATACACTTTTCCCGAGTTCTTTAAATATTAGAGTAAATTGCATTTTACGTCCTTTAACTTTGAGCCAAATTGCAGACGTGGTCCTTATACTAACGAAATTACACTGGATGCCCTTTTTGTTACTGTTACTTTCTCATCAGACGGTGTCCTTTTGCCCTAACTTAGTTAACTTTTTTTGTTAACTATTAACACATTTTCACTTATTTTGTTGTTAATATATATTATTTTTATTTAATTTTGTTTTAGTTATTAAGTGAAAATGACCATTAAGCCCTCATATGAGTGGCACGTGTTAAGAGTTAACAGAAAAAATTAACCAGGGTTAGGACAAAAGGACACCTCCTGATGAGAAACAACAACATAAAGGACATCCAGTGTAATTTCATTAGTTAAAGGACAACGCTTGCAATTTGGCTCAAAGTTAAAGGATGTAAAATGCAATTTACTCTAGATATTATATTTATCCATATCCTTGACTGTATGAAAATGACTTGTCTTATTTCGATGTTGTTTGAAATGTGAAGGCACAAAAGTTATCGGGTCGAAAAGAGGTGGCAAATGTGGTGCCCGATTTCTCCGTCAGAACTGCAACCACACACACCCCACAGTTCCTCGGTTTACCTAAAGGGGCATGGCTCCAAGAGGGTGGTTACAAGACAGCTGGCGAAGGGGTCGTAATCGGGTTCGTTGACACCGGTATTGATCCGACCCATATAAGCTTTGCTGATAGGCTCTCCGAAAACAGTTATCCGGTTCCCAAACGTTTCACGGGTGTTTGTGAGGTCACGCGTGATTTCCCATCTGGGTCCTGTAACCGAAAACTTGTTGGGGCCCGCCATTTTGCTGCGTCTGCTATTACACGTGGAATTTTTAATGCTTCTCAAGATTATGCGTCACCGTTTGATGGTGATGGCCATGGAACGTGAGTAATTTTCATTTATATTGTTCCAGCTGCAATATTTTCTGCGGTGTGTGTTCATTTTTAATTTCAGTAATAATCTAAAATATTAAAAAATATATATTGCAGGCACACATCTTCTATTGCTGCAGGAAACCATGGTATTCCAGTTGTAGTAGCCGGGCATCACTTCGGTAATGCAAGTGGAATGGCCCCTCGTGCACAGTGAGTAAATTTGATTTCAAACAATCTTGATTTATTGCTAAAACTTTAACAAAAGTCAAAGTCTGCATGAAAAAGTCAACTCAAATTTCCCACTCCCCTGTTGAAGACAACATGTTAAATTATAGTTTTCCTGAGGTTACTCAACAAAACCATATTGGATTATTTAGTTTCTTTTCGGCGTGTATGATTTCTTATTTATTACCGTGGGTGTACACTTTTCAGCATTGCTGTTTACAAAGCACTGTACAAAAGCTTCGGTGGCTTTGCTGCTGATGTGGTTGCTGCGATTGATCAGGTATGAATCACAAATGACGTTAATGTCCTTAAGAATATTTCATTGTTTACTTTCCATTAGAAAAGGCATATATTAATTAATATATAGTTTCTAACGGATATAGCAGAGTAGGAAGGTCTTATGATTAACAATTACCATTTTTTATAAACCAATGAATCGATTTGGATGGTGTTTTATCTCAAATTTGAGCTAAATATTTTCTAACAAAGATTTAAGTTACTTTTCTGATAATATGTATTTTATAATCGTATTAACATTTTAATTGTTTATAATAGTTTTAGATAAATGAATAAAACAATGTTTGTGGGTCAACTCAACCGGAACTAGCATGTTTCAACCCGTACTAAAACCGACCCATTTCAACCTGCACCCGTTGTGACCCAGGTCAAACAGGTTAACAGTTGCTCAAGAGTCTATTTTTAACGCATACAACCTTCTAGATAGTTCTATTTAAAAAAATAATAATTATTTTCGTAATAGCTTCGATAACTGTGCTCACACATTAATTGTTCATAATAGTTTTTTTTTATAAAATGGACAAAATGTTTGTTGGTCAACTCAACCTCACATTAACATACATTTTTTCTCACTTTTGTCATTGATTTTTACAGGCAGCACAAGATGGAGTAGATGTCATAAGCTTATCGATTACTCCTAACAGACGTCCTCCAGGCATTGCAACTTTTTTTAATCCAATAGACATGGCATTATTCTCAGCATTTAAAAGCGGTATCTTTGTGGTACAAGCGGCAGGCAACACCGGTCCATCACCTAAAAGCGTTTCTTCCTTCAGTCCCTGGATCTTTACGGTGGGTGCAGCTGCACATGATCGCAAGTACAGCAACTCTATTCTACTTGGGAGCAACGTCACCGTTACCGGAGTTGGACTTGCACGTACGTTAATTTATTAAATGATTGTTTCTTTTCTGCCCTTTCTAATTTTTTTCCAGTTTAATTTTGGTTCCGGTTCTAATACTATAGGTGGGGATAACGGTTCGAACTGGTAGAAACAGGCCAGATTGGGTTGACCCAAAACACTTGATCCAAAAGTTGCAACATTTTAATAAGTCATATTTTGCATTATCAAATTTAATTACAAGTAAAAAGCCATTTTCATCCCTCTGAGGTTTGGTCAGTTTTGCGATTTTCGTCTTTGTTTTTCTGCATCTGGATCCAAAAGTTTTGAAATCTTACCATTTTCATCTGGCCCGTTAACTCCATCCATTTTTTTCTCATGAGTATTTTCGTCTTTTTTGTAAAGTTAAAGGGCAATTGGGTATTTTTCACTTTATGTACATGTATTCAAAAGACCGAATTGCCCTTTAAGTTGACAAAAAAGATGAAAATACCCCCGACTTAACGAAGAAAAATGGATAAAGTTAACGATCTGGATGAAAATGCCAAGATTTCAAACTTTTTGGATCCAGATGCGAAAAAACAAACTTTCGGACGAAAATCGCAAAACTGGCCAAACCTCAGGGACGAAAATGACATTTTACTCTAAATTATAATTACAAAAATTGTGTTATGTTGATATTAATCTAACTATTGAGTGAAATAATTTAGGAGGATTTATGCATTAAAAATGGGCAACTTTAGACTCGTTTCCTTTTTAGTTTTACCCGTTTGAGTGTTAGAGATTAATAGCCTAATACATGAATAACAAAGAGAACATACCTTATAAAATCTAAAGTCACCGGAGATCTTGCATGTCGAGAAACGACAGAGTTATCAATGTGTGTGTGCGTGCGTGAAATCTTTCTTGCCTTATTGTATCATATAAAAAGCTAACATGCTGTGTTTTCTCAGCGGGAACCAACGACAGTTACACTTTGGTATCTGCAAACGATGCATTAAAAGATTCAGAAACACCAAACGATGAATACGTGAATGAATGCCAAGATTCTAGTAGCTTGAACCAGACCATTGTTGAAGGGAATCTCTTAATTTGTAGCTATTCCATAAAATTTGTTCTCGGACAATCTACTATAAATAACGCTGTACAGACAGCTAAGAATTTGAGTGCAGCTGGAATCGTGTTCACCATGGATCCTTTTATTATTGGCTTTCAGCTTAATCCTGTTCCAATGAGTTTGCCTGGCATAATTATTCCGTCTGCTAATGATTCAAAGGTGAGTAGTATTATTTAAGAGTGTTTATTAACTTTATAGATTTAATTTCTTTAAAGGTTTCTATAACTTTAATTCGAGTAAAATGCCATTTTCGTCCTTGAGGTTTCGCCAGTTTTGCGACTTTCGTCCAAAGGTTTGTTTTTCCGAATCTGGATCCAAAAGGTTTGAAATCTTGCCGTTTTCATACGGCTTGTTAACTCCATCCATTTTTCTCTGTTATTTCGGGGGTATTTCCGTTTTGTTTTTGTTAACTTAAAGGGCAATCGGTCTTTTTCACTTTATGTAAAGATACCAAATGAAAAAGACCGAATTGCCCTTTAAGTTAATAAAAGAGACGGAAATACCCCTGGCTTAACAGAGAAAAATGGATGGAGTTAACAAGCCAGATGAAAATGGCAAGATTTCAAACCTTTTGGATCCAGATGCGGAAAAACAAACCTTTGGACGAAAGTCGCAAAACCGGCCAAACCTCAGGGACGAAAATGGCATTTTACTCCTTTATATCAATCCATTTATGTAAATGGGTCAAAAGGTTTAAGTTGTACACTTTTACTGGTGACTTGAATCGGCACCTCAATGTATGGCATGAATATTATTGCACTTGATACTTACTGGTGATATGAATTTATCCGCAGATTTTACTTGAGTACTACAATTCGTCATTGGAAAGAGATCCGGTTTCGAAAAGGATCATCAAATCCGGGGCGTGTGCATGCATTGCGGGTGGAGTAGAAGCAAATTTTAGTTACAGTGCACCAAAGATAATGTATTATTCGGCTAGAGGACCAGATCCAGAAGATAATTCTTTTCAAGACGCTGAAATATTGAAACCGAATTTAGTCGCACCGGGAAATTTTATCTGGGCTGCTTGGAGTTCTGGTGGCACAGAATCAGTCGAATTTCTTGGTAATGGTTTACTTTTCGGTTGTAGTGCAATGAATATTTAGGTTACAAAATCCAGGTAGGTGGGTAATGAGTACCTGTTTTTTCAATCGGTAACTATTTGAGTCCAAATTTTAACTCCATCCAATAAGTCAGTTAAGTACAAGGGTATTTCAGTCATTTTCACCTTGGTGCAACCCTTTAATGCATAAGCTACTTACAAAATATTTAGTAAACTATTATATTTCATTTTTATTGTTATTGGTAAATGGTAAGGGTATTTTGGTCATTTCATAAAAAATTAACAGAGAAAATCTAACAGAGTTAGTCAATTTGGACTCAAATTGTTGCAATTGTTAGTTGGACTCAAATAGTTACAGATTGAAAAACCAGGTACTCAGATAGTTACAAATTTTGATTTTGGAATCAAGTAGTTAAAACCACCAAAACCTAGGGACTTAAATAGGAATTTACTCTAAAGTAAATAATTGTATTAAATAAGATTATAAGAAACTAAATTGTTAAAATAATTGCCTACTTTTTAAGTAAAGCAATTTTGGTGGTTGTAAACATCTGCGACAACCTGTTTGACCCATTTGACCTCTTTTTTAGTGAAGTTTAACATTTGACCCATTGATAAAAAACAACCTAAATCTATCCAATATGAAGTAAACGGGTCATAGTCGTACACTAAGTTTAGGTTCTTTTGATGTTTTTAAGGCGAGGACTTTGCAATGATGTCGGGAACGAGCATGGCAGCTCCACATATTGCCGGGCTTGCAGCATTAATTAAACAAAAATTTCCATATTTTAGTCCTTCAGCAATCGGATCTGCATTATCAACAACTGCTTCTCAACATGATAAAGGTGGTGGGCCCATAATGGCCCAACGGGCTTATGCTAATCCCGATCTAAACCAGTCTCCAGCAACACCTTTTGACATGGGAAGTGGTTTCGTAAATGCTACCGCAGCATTAGACCCGGGACTGATTCTCGATATAGGTATGTCGACTTTCTAATCGACAGTGTGGATTAAATATTTAAATCTAAACCAACGGCTAGGATTAAATGATTTAAGTCTAAACCGTATTATGTGTATTTGCAGGCTATGAAGACTATATGTCATTCCTTTGTGGCATAAACGGGTCAGAACCTGTGGTCCTAAATTACACAGGCACAAATTGTGGGCCCACAAAGGTTAATGGTGCGGACCTGAACCTACCTTCGATCACAATTGCGAACCTGAACCGGACTCGGACCGTTCAACGAACCGTGACCAACATCGGCGGGAACGAGTCCTACAGTGTGGGTTGGAGTGCGCCTTATGGGGTTTCCATGAAGGTGACCCCATCGCACTTTTTTATTGCCAACGGCGAAAAACGGGTTCTGAACGTGTTCTTGAACTCGACAATGAACAGCAGTGTTGCAAGCTTTGGAAGAATTGGACTGTTTGGTGATAAGAGTCATGCGCTTAACATTCATTTGTCGGTTATTGTTAAAACCGCGTATAACATGAGCAGTAGTAGTTGAGGTTTCTATGATTGTTTTGTTAGCATGGTCTGTGATTGTTATTATTTGTTTTTTTTTGTGGTTTTATGTCCAGTTTTTGGTGTGTAAATTATGTAGTGTATTGATATGGGGCTAATGAGCTAATCCATTTGTATGATTCTGATTATAAGTTGTTTGACTTTTGACCTTTTGACTTTTCTTCTTCAGAATGTATGATGAGTTTGAGATGAATACAAATACAATGATTGTGTTACAAAGAGTTAACAACTTTGTTGGGAAAATAGTGAAAATGGAAATATGAGTTGTATCAACTATAGAATATGGTTTTTCATCAACTTTGTACACACTATTTAGAGAAAAGTGCCCGGATAGTCCCTGTGGTTTGCCTATTTTTCACCTTTAGTCCCTAACTTTTTAAAATTACAGCTATAGTCTCCAACTTTTGCAATTTTGTTCCCGGATAGTCCCTGGCGTGGATGGGTGTTAGTGACTGGTGTTAAATGTAAAGCCTGAGCCACAATTTTTCTTTGGTTCATGTTTTTCCTTTTATGCTAATTGGAACCTAAATTTAATCCAACTAATCTTCTAAAACTTAATATTTTGAAATAATTTTAACAAACATATGATAAACAAGGAAACAGAATCAAAGGACAACGGAAACAATGTAATCATGTGATTGTTGAGTCACTTTCCCATTAAATATGAGATCACTATAGCTTTTGGTGATATATATATATGATATAGAATGTAATCATGTGATTGTTGAGTCACTTTCCAATTAAATATGATATCAAGTTTTTAGTGATATATATGATATACTTGTAGTGGAGAATAAAGATCAAATATAAATACTTTTAACGTATAAAACGTACGAACTGAAGGTTTTGCTGAAAGAATACGAAGGAATTATGGTTGACTTTTTTCATCACTAGTTTTATCATAGGTAAATGAATGTATTTTGTTTAGGGCAAGGATAAAAATGGTCACTTGGACTAAGCTATACTTTCAGTTTACATACATCTATCCAACCAGTAACAACCTCACAAGTGGCATCTTTGGACTCAGCACCTATCCAACCAATAACATCACAAGTGGCATCTTTGAACTCAAATAATTCGTGGACAAATACGACGGGACACGGACACAAGTGGTTACAAAATAGGCTAGCTTATACCATGTGACATGTGGTTGAGTTGACACAATGGACAACTATCATTCCCATCAATGAGATGGAGACATGTTGCACGACACAATTACGCACGCTGGTTACTCATTGTGTGCAAATACGTCGAGCGCTACCATTTGCATGCCTGATGGGTTTTGACCAGCGAATAAGAATGTGACACATGTCCTTGTTGAAACAAAATTATTTATATACACCTAGAGAACGTCCATGTAAACCAAAACAATTGTTTAGCTTTTATTGTGCGTGTTTTAGAATATGCAATTATATACAACTATTACATTCATGAAAAACTTTTATCGTTTTAAAAGTTTTAACACAAACTAATAGAAAAAAAATCGGCTCTGAGCGTTCAACCTTCAAAATTGAACCGGTAAAAATGACAGGACCGAGAAGCCACCCAACCTGATCAATTTGTTTTGGCGTTCCTCAAAACCATAGTTAACAACTCAGTTTATAGCTTTGATATAAAATCAAATCCCATGGATGAAGGGAGCATTTCGGGACAGTGAATTGGGTTCATCAGGTACACCGCCACAAATGATTGAGATCAATTTTTTTGCTAGTGAACTCGAGATTTTACTAAAGAAAGAGGTTGGATGCATAAGAGGTGACACTCCCTCGTTGGTTGGTTCATTCGGGTAGTTAAGAACATAACCACAACTAATTTGGATACTCTAGGATCAATATGGGTAAAAATGAAATCACACTCCTATTGATAAGTTAATTTAGATTCTTTAAGTCTATTTAGGAGTAACACCCCTAACACTCCTTTCACCTCAAACTCTTTGATTATATTATATTATATCTAACACTTATGAGATACGTATTTTGGACACTATTTTTGTGCCCTTTTGCTTTTACTTATATTTTTAATTATTTTTTTCTCAATGCTATGGTATAAATTTTGTTGGAAATAGCCTTGTATTCAAAATACATGATTTTTTCTGGTATTAGTTACATGAGTATAGGTGTTGTACTGATACTAGCATTTGTATTTTCGAAACAAGTACTAGTCTTCATTTGTTATGGTTTTCTATTAGTATAGAACACGTATCGATATCCAATTAAAAATATATATCATGACTTTATTTTTTGTATTTTCCCTTTTGATAACACAACCAAATTCATGCTGATCGAATTCCAGTGGAATCCCAGTAGTTAATATAAATCGATAATAATCATACGTAACAAAAACCCTAAATAAATCTTAAACGCAGTTGATATGCCAGAGGAGGCAAAATCGAAGGAAGGAAGCTCCCGTTGAGAGGCCCATCCTTGGCCGCTTCTCATCATGTTACATACCAAACAGAAGAACACAACCCAAAAGACTAGTCTAGTAGGTGAGGGAGCCCATTTGGTATATAAACCCCAAATCAGTTGCCCATACAACCGATGTGGGACAAGTCCCATACCTTGCAATGGTATTAGGGGGTGTTTGGCTTAGCTTTTATTTTTTGGCTTATGCTTATATTTTAAAGTAGCTTATAGCTTATTTTCTATCATTTGATAAGCTCTTTTTAAGTGTTTGGATTAGCTTATAGCTTATTTTCTATCATTCTTCAAATAAGTTTAAAAACCATGTTCAAATAAGCTTATTCAAATTAGCTTATATAAGCTAATAAGCATAAGTTTAAAAAGCTAAAACAAACACCAAATGAAGCTTATTTTGTAAAAAAAGCTAAAAAAGCTATAAGCTTTGTTAAAAAAGCTAGGCCAAACACCCCCTTAGTCCATAACAATCGACCCTCCTTAAGGGCCAACGTCCTCGTTGGTCACGGCTGGCTCTTTCTTGGCCCATGGAGTGGCCAAACCTTAGGAACGAAAATGGCATTTTACTCTTCTTTAACTTTTGTAAAATAAAGAATATTCTACCCTGGAAGTTTGAACCTATAACTATTTTGTAGGGTGCAAGAGCATGGGGGAGAGCCGATTATCCCTTTTAGCTGTGCTTTACATATGTGCGTGTATCGATTTTCATGCATTTTCTGAATCAGTTAATAATGCATGCCTCATGGATGCAGGTGAAATGCTGGCAAATTCGAAAGCAAATTAAGGCTCCTCAAGCTGCAGGAGCAATTCATACTGATTTTGAAAGAGGATTTATTTGTGCCGAGGTTTATATTTCTTCTTTATTGCTCAAAATAATGAATATCCTTGGTATGGGGAATTCACCGCGGAGCTAGCTTGGTCGGGTAACGGCTCCCGAAGTGGGATCACTCCGGCGGTTGGGAGGACCGTGCACTATCTCCCCCCAAAATAATGAATATCCTCGACTTAATTATTTTCTTAACAAAAAAAAAATCAAGGTTTTGATTTTTTATCTGATTCATTTTCTGTTGACCAATGATTGTTATTGATTTTTTGGTAATAATTTTAAGATGTCATGTCAGGTAAGAATGTCTTTTAAATAAAGTGCAAAAGACCGAATTGCCCTTTAAGTTAACGAAAGAGGCGGAAATACCCATGACTTAACGAAGAAAAATGGATGGATTTAACGAGCTTGATGAAAATGGCAAGATTTCAAACCTTTTGGATCCAGATGCGAAAAAACAAACCTTTGGATGAAAGTCGTAAAGCTGGCCAAACCTCAGGGACGAAAATGGCATTTTACTTAATTTTTTATTACATGATATTTCATTTAGCAAATAAATAATTGATAATTGAGAGATAAAAAAGTTTTGAAAATCTGAGAATTCACTTGGCAACTTGCAGGTCATGAAGTTTGAGGATCTTAAAGAGCTTGGAAGTGAGGCTACTGTTAAGGTATTCTTCATCTTTTACAATGGCACGTTCTCAATTGAGTCCAATGTCGTTAAATGTTACATCTGGTCCACAGGTCAGGGTCAAAACGGGTTGGTTGGGTTGGATCAACACAGTTAATGTGTTAAGTATGATTACAAAACAACATTATTACAATAAGATCAGTATTTTCATTTGAACCATTTATCCAAACATTCTAGAAAAACCAATTTGACCCGTTAAAGATAAAACATAAGGGTGTAAGGAGTGGTTAAACACTTGAGTGTGGCAAACTAAAAAATCAACCAATCAAAGTGCGCCACGTCAATCAGTGAAAAGTGTTTAAACTTTGCTGAAAAGTGTTGGCAATGGTTAGACACTTGGTGAAGTGGTAAACTTTAAAAAAAAGGAAAAAGGTGTGATTGGAATGGACCCCACCCCACACTACCCTCTCTCTCTCTCTCTCTCTCTCTCTCATACCCTCCCTTCACCACACCTTCCCCGCATCGGCATATGGTCCCCGAATTGGCAATGAAACCGCAGCGGCAAAGGGCCGGCGGCGGTGTTGCCGCGCGGCAAAAGCCGTTTGCCGCACCCACACCGGACACCCTAAATGTGTATTCTGAAAATGAAGTGTTATGAAAATTTCGGGTTTTGTGTTCAGCCTGCTGGTAAGTATAAGCAGGAGGGGAAGACATATGTGGTTCAAGATGATGATATAATATTTTTCGAATTTAATGTTTCTGGTGGTGGAAAGAAGTGAGCTGGTGAGGGATTTGTTATCCTGCCATTTCATCTGCTAGTGTTCAAAACTCGTAATGAACATTGTATGCTATAATCTTTTTGCTAGTGTTCAACACGATGAATGTATCTACTTCTTCGCCTCTAACCACATCAATGACCGAGAAATCATAACCATACTCATAGACCATCTCCGGGAAAGCACCCAAAAGTTCATCAAGTTGTACTTGATACCTAACAAACCAACGCGATTGATCGCTCAACATCTCATACACATTCAGTTGTAAAACATGATCGTTTGGTGAAAGTATTAAATGCAGATGACCTCTAGATTCCCAAAGTACATTGTCCTTGCTGTTTCTGAAGACATCAACCCATAAGGCAAGGGCATCATTTGCAACTGTTAAACATCAAGTTTGAAGTACATGTAATTGAGATTGAGAAAAAAACGGAGCCCAATGAACAGCTCCATTCCAGTAAACCGGGTCGCTGAAGAAGACGCGAAATTTTGATGCATCAAATCTGTCAATCCTCATTTTTAAATATAGAAACAAGACCCATATCCTTAATAACTACCTGATTCCAGGTCTTTTTACGCGTTTAGACGAGTGTGGTAGTTACGACAGTGTGTGGGACTGGTGGTTTTGACAAAAATGTAAAACGAGTGATGGTAAAGCTGAAGTGGGTCGCTTGGTAATTGTGATAAACTTTAAGATGCAAGCATAGTTTTTTTCACCCGAGTAGGTCTGTAGCATTCGGTTATCGAGTCTCAATGATGAAGGCTTTTAACTAAACTCCAGTCTTTTGTTGTTTCTGTAGATACTAAACTTAAAACATAGAAACACGAAGAATTGTCCCATTAATGAAATTATCCGCGACAATGCCTCACACGTTAAGCCTCCCTTATCAAGTAATAAGCCCTATACACATAACATAGATCAAACTTTTACAAACAATTAAGATTCCCATAACCATATAAACTAACTTTTACAAGCTAAGCTAGCTGAGCCTTTAGAACAAGAGGCGTCGAATGCTCTAACCTGTCAAAGTGTGGTGGTCTTGGTTTAACTGAAAAGGTATTTCCCCATTTTGACCCATAATCCCGTTACCCCCCATCAAGAATATGATATGCTTGAATGATTGCTATCTGTTAACCCGTGATGTGTGCATCTGGATTAAGTGCAGTTACCACACCAATGGCCATCACAGCAGGGGTTGCAGGAGTAGCAAGAGTAAGACATGTTAGATTTGAAAATAGGGTGTTGGGGCCAGCGATTAACAAGCTGAACGACGTCTTTGCAATAATTGTGAAACTTAGAAAAATTGCTGATTCCTTAGGGCTGTGGGTAGGATCTGTCAATTGACTTAACCTTCCAGTTTGATCCAAACAGGCCAATACATATATAGTTGTAAGTAAATGAATTTCCGTTTCTTGATAAACAAAGTTTTCAACAAACACAAAACATTACTAAAACTTCCAGTTTGATCATCAGTTTAGTACCAGATATAAACATATTGCGCAACGATAAAGATGTGAACTACAATCATAGTACCTAGAAGCGCATATTTAATCACCCTAATAATGAAAACGATTTAAACAAACCAATTTGTCTTTTAGAAATAAGACAAGGTTTCAATGTAACGATGGAAATTTTCAAAGGGGTACTCGCCAAAATCAAATATCTCTTTGAAACTCTTGTCATGAACATTGCATTTTATAATCTTTTTAGGAGTTTTCAGCACCACGAATGTATCTTTTTCTTCTTCGCCTCTAACCACATCAATGACATTGAAAATATAACCATTATGACGAATCATATCCGGGAAAGCATTGGGAAGCGCATCAAGCTGTACTTGATACTTGACAAACCACCCGGAATGATGGCTCAACATCTCATACAAATTCAAAAGTAACCTATTTTCTTGGCGATTATTGTATGCTATTAAATGTAGATGACCTCTAGATTCTCCAAAGTACGAACAGATGAAGCCAACAGGCAAAGGTAACGTTTGCAGCTGTTCAGAATCCATTTTGAAGTACAAGAAATTGCTATTGTCAGGAAAAGGGGCCCAATAAACAGCTCCATTCCAGTAAACCCCCGGGCCGGCGGGGAATATAGACAACGCAGGGATGGATTGGATAGCTATCTTCCATTTCCTTGCATCGGACGAGTAGATTTGAATCTGATACAAATCCACACCAGGCACAGCAGAAAGAACACAAACAAGTTTGTAGTTTGGACACTCTGTTTGATGAAATGCCAGACCCAGAAACCATATAGTTTTACGACCTCCGGGAACGGGTGGAATGAGTGCCAACTGCTTGGTGGTGGGATTAAATACGTAATATTTAGGAGCACCTTTGCCGCCTTTGGGCCCTCGATTGGTAGAGCAAAGTAGTAAGCCATTACAAGATTGGATGATTTTGACACCCGGAAGATCAAAACAGGAAGCAAGAGTAGGAAAAGGAGGAGTGCTTGGGGATTCAACATCAAAGGGGACATATGCATCTGGAGCTGAAAGATATCTATAGGAAGCAAAAAGACCAAGAGCAGGAGATTTAGAAATGTTATCATACCTTTGGGTGAAATGTTTGTGACTCAAAAGCAAGCGCCAGTGTTTGGAAACAGATTTGAAGCGGAGGATGGAGGTAACTGGTAGCCGGAGAAGGATCTCCGTTAAAAGGTCATCGTTGGAACTAATTATTTCTGCAGACTTCTTGCTTTTGGCTCTCGTCTGCACCATTTTTCGAGTGATTGTTGAAGAAGAAGATGTGTTGTTGATTAGGGTTTCAGAAACTCAGGTGTGTACTGAATTCGGAGAATGGTGAGAAGAGAGTGGGCCGGGCAGGGCCAGGCTCTATATTTTATTTTAAGGTGACTTTCTATGTACTGGACCTATTGGTCACCGGGTTCATGTCGAAAACAATCCCTCGTCAGTCTCGCACTCTCGGACGCGATGTTCGATCGGGCCCCGGCCGCCGCGCAAGCTGACTTCGGCCCGGAAACCATACTGCCCCCACACGAGAGACTCGCTGGGGTAACAGCTGGGTAAAACCGGGTTGCCCTCAAGACCGCACCATGCCTCGGTAGGATACGATCCATCATTAGGACGTTCCCCCTAAGACCACAATGGGAGTCGAACCGATGACCTCCCAAAGGAGGAGCCGGCCAACATAACCCAAGTGGGGATACCATTGAGCCACGGGGAAGGGATTGGGCCAGGCTCTATATGAAAACACTTTTTAAACTTGTAGGATTGTTTAGAGTAATGGTTATTGAGTAGTGGTGCACAAATCGGGTTTTTTTAAAAAGCGGTTCCGGGTATGGAAACGGGTTCGGGTAGGATCGGGTTTTACAATATCGGATTTTTTTAAAAACCGGGTCGGGTCCGGGTCCGGGTTTTCTACCAAAAATGTATACCCCGGGTTCGGGTAGGGTTCGGGTCGGGTTTTATAAAACCCGGGTATTATAATACCCTATTTTCGGGTTCGGGTCCGATTCGGGTATTCATCGGGTAGGGTTCGGGTATGCATCGGGTTGGGAAAAAACCCGAACCGGGTATTAAAAAAACCCGACCGGGTATTAATGCTTCTTTATATGTTTTAGTGGATGGTGCCTATTGAAATTTTAATCACATTTCTAAATTTAAATTCGATAGTGCTAGATCGAAGAATAGTCCTGATTTGAATCCTTTTGGATTACATAAACAACAATTTATTTTATTTGCTATGTTATGTTTTAACCAAGTTCCATCAATTTTTCATTATTTTGTATTAGACAAACACCAATCGATCTTTCCAGCAAATAGAGGGGAATAATGACCAAATACTTCAAATATCATTAGAAACCTAATAATTAAACAAGATTACATCAGAGTGTATACATAATTTTGTTAAATCATAAGAACTAGAAGTCTTAATGCTTGAAAACATCGATAAAATAGCACAGATAAAAAACATAGATAAAAAAACATAGCTATATAACCGGGTATAAAAAAACCCAGTTCCGGGTATTTATAAAAACCGGTTCCGGGTATTTATAAAAACCGGGTTTCGGGTATAAACCAGGTATAAAAAAACCCGGTTCCGGGTTCGGGTTTTAGTTCAAATATGAATACCCGGTCCCTACCCTATGGGTAGGGTCGGGTTCGGGTATAGAAAACCCGGTTTTTATAATACCCGGTTCTGGGTTTTTTTTCCGGGTCCGGGTCCGGGTTCGGGTTTTTTGTGCAACACTAGTTATTGAGTTTTGGTCACTTTTGTAATTTTAATTCAAAATCAAACCTTTTAAATCTGTGTTTATGTGGTTTTAATTTTGTTGTCATTTTTATCTAAAATTAAAATCTGGTCAGATTTTTCAGTTAACATCAAGTTTTTTTCCTCCCTTTTATTGAAGGGAAAAATGGTCAGATTTTTTTTTATTTTATAATAAAATGTTAAAAGACCATTTGCCCTTAATTAAAAGGGAGGAAAAAGACAAAAAAAAAGGTTTGACATTAACTGAAAAATCTGACCAGATTTTGATTTTAGATGAAAATATCAACAAAATTGAGATCACAGGGACCCAGATTCAAAAGGTTTAAGTTTTAGATTAAAGTGTCAAAAGTGAGCAAACATCGTTGACCATTTTAGCAATTTACTCTATTTGGTTCGCTTCTACAAAAATGTTTTTATGTTTGTTCATTCTTTATCATGTTTGATTATAAATACCTTTGTATTATCAGGACACGAGTCATGTTGCATGTTGTTACATTTTACTTTTATATGCCTTATTCTATTGGTATGCTTATAATTTTTTGTCTTAGCAGTATTGTTATTAAATGAATCTAACTAGTATTTAGTGTCCATACTATGTGGCGGGACCGTTAAACCGAACAAAAAGTAGACGTGAAAATGCTGAACCCTGCGTAACAACGTGTTAACTTGAAAAAATTAGACTGAAACATAAAACAAAGAAAATAATAACTAAGACGACTTACGACCCGCACATTACGACATAGCCATTAAACCGCAAAACAAAATAGCGCAAAACTTTGAACCACACACGTTCGTTGCATGGTATTAATTCATAAAATTTAGACCGAAATGTAAACGACAAATTTGTAAAATATAAAAAGTTATATGAGATCAAAGTTAAAAGTGGAAAAGTATTGGGGTAAAATATGAAAAACGTTTTTAGAACAGTCGTAAAAGACAAAAACCATAGACGTAAAAAGTGTAAAAAGGTGAATTGTAACTCTTCCGACCAAAAGTTGATAAAAGTATTAATGCATGAACTAGTGGCTAGATAGATAATAAACCAAAAAGAAAAATGAAGGCTGATTCTAAACACACTCCCTCTCCTTCCTGATTATACCCCCCCCCCCCTTGTGAGAGGAAAACTGCCGGTCTCACGCGGGCCCCACCTGTAAGTATGTGAGAGGAGGGGGTGTAAAAAGTAATTAGGGGGTGTAGAAAGTAGCACCCAAAAATGAATTGTGCTTTAATTAACTGTATACAAAACTATATTAACTTACAAAAAATTGAATAGTAATAACAACTCACAATTTCTTTCTATTTGAACTAATAGAGGGGAAATTGTGCTTTATAAAAACGTTCCAATAACATGCATTAATTCACAACACATTAATTATTAGTAACTAAAACTATATGACCGAAATAAGGAATTAAATAACCAAATAATCTCTAGCTCAGCTTGGAAAAGATCAAAATTCTAGGGAAAAGTTTACAATTTTTTATGCAGGCTAGCTTGGGAGACGGTGAAGATATTAGCTTTTGGAAAGATATTTGGTATGGTACGGTTCCGCTTAAAGATCGATGGCCGAAGCTATTCTCTCTGGAAACGAACAAGGATTGCAAGGTTGTCGAGAGACTCTTCTTACAGAACGGGGAAATGTGGCTGCAGCCAAGTTGGTCGAGAAGCCCATGCACTGTGGAGGAAATTTCTGAAGGACAGGATGTTATTTACATGCAGAACCGAGTCTCGTTCTCGCCTACTAGGGACATATGGGCATGGATCGGTAGCAAAGATAACTCCTTTTCAGTTGCACACCTCAAAGATATATTCAGAAAAGATAGAGACACTCAGAGGAATCAGCTTATGAAGTGGGAGAATTGGGTTCCGGCTAAAATCAATTTGTTCATGTGGAGAGCGGAGATGGGCCGTATTCCTACTCGCGGCGCCTTGGCAAGAAGACAGGTTAAATTAGATAATGTTTTGTGTGCTCTATGTGAAACAGCCGATGAGGACTATAACCATGTTCTCATAGGATGTGGTTTTGCTTTTGGGGTTTGGGACGCGATTGGGAAGTGGTGCAAAGTAGACCAAATTTTCGCATTTGATCTTTCGGATGTATTGTTGTTGCACAAACATTTTGACGGTAATAAGTGGGCTAAGAAGATCATTAGAGGCATTGTTATGATCTCGTGCTGGGCCATCTGGAAGGAACGAAATAAAAAGATCTTTGAGGGGCACATTCCTAGAGTAATCGAAGTTGTGGCTTGTATCAAAACTGTTTCTTTTCTTTGGCTGAAATGTCGATCTAGATTTAAATCTTTAGATTGGAAGGATTGGAGGGTAAACCCTTTGTATATGATGTAGTTGTTTTTGTTGGCAGTCCTTGTATTGAGGTCGCGCCCTTTGTTTTTTAATGAAGTTCACAGTTTAAAAAAAAGCTGGTGGGTTGGCTGGTTATCTCCATTGGAGGCGCTGGTTCGATCCCTGGCTGCTGCAGGGTGAGACATCCGGGTGAAGGCTCGACTCGGGATTCATCCCGGGTCCGAGTTCAACCGGGGGGGGGGGGGGGTTTACCCATTCCACGGGGTTCCCACGCATCAGGGGTGTGCTACCCTTTCTAGCGGTGGTCGAGTAATCGGCCTTTGGACATAGCTCCGAAAGGATGGGTTTAAACGTGGAAAACAGTTAGCCGTTCAAAAAAAAAAAAAAACCAAATAATGAACATCTGATAAAATATTTGAAGATTCTAATATTTAAGTATATTATTTGATGTAAATGTTAAAAGTGTACTAATTTTAACGTTATTTCACTAATATCCTGTGCTGAGCGTAATTGGAGTACTTAACTACTTATGCATCTATTCATTCGCTAAGGAGGAACAAGTTGACTACAAGTCGTGCTAAAGGCTTGGTTTACATCCACAATAATCTACGACTTTTGTCAAGGAATCCGAATGATGATGTAAAGATGTGGGATATGGGTGGAGATGCTTTTGATTCAATGGAAGATGTTGCGTTTTTTGAGGTTGCCGATCTCTCGCTAGATGAACCGGAATTTGAAAACGATTTGATTATTGATAATTAACTAGTGAATAACATCCGCGCTACGCGGCGGTGGTAAAGTCGTGTTCCTTTCTTCATCTGTACAATAACGATTGAAAGTTAAAAAAACACGTTACACCATTGTCACACATCGACGATACCATTTTGTGACCTGTACAATACTAGTTGAAACTTAAATAAAAACACATTACCCGTGCGCTACACGACGGCGGTATTGACGTTCGGTCGGTGTGGGTTCAGTTTGTTTCGTGTACAATTGTCACACCCCAAATTTCGACGTGTTACCGGTGGGCCCGGTAGGGGAGTAACGTGACGTGGTTGGCAACATCATAGTCAAACAACACAATATATAAATGCACAGCGGAAGCAAAAGGATAAATATATTACAATCCGTAATAGTGTAACATCAAAGTATTACAACGGAAGTAAAGGATCCACATGCGGATTGCAAATAAAATAACATGGTTCAACAGACTTTAGGCATCTAAGCTTGCGAGACTCTTTATTGATGCTAGGAGTAGCCAGCCAATTCCAATTAGTACCTGCACTTAGCCTTTTTTTTGGGAAAATACGTCAGTTTACACTGGTAAATACAATCAACCGACTCATTTTAAAAAGGGTTTAAGAAAATGATTGTTTTGAATGCACATGGCACAAATAATATTTTATAACTTGGGATAATTATTTAAATATAATACTTGTAGGGATTTACATGTTTCTTATGCGTTCAGTAGCCCGGATCGAGCCGGGTTAAAGATTAATGGACACACCATTTTAATTATGAGACACTGACAGGTGTACGCCTACACCTGTGTGCTAAGGTCGTGGCCATTCCGTAGAATGATGCCAGGGATATCCGGGACAACGGTCATTAACCCCCCAAAGGCTTTAAGCAAACAAAACAATATTAAACGAGACATCTCAATACTTTAATTATCATTCATTCAATTAAAGATTCAACGTCCCGACCAAGCGGTATTTTATATACCGTACCCCAAGCCCGTATAGGGAAAATAAGTTAAAAGTATTTACCTGAGCTAAATATAAATTCAATCCCAGCCGTATCAAATCAGCAAGTACAGATAGCTTTTACTGGGCTCCTAAATCTGGAACGAAGGTTTTTAATAACCTATTAGAATCCTAACGGGTCTTTGAATTAAGCCTTGACTTAGACCGATTAGTTTTCAAAAGGAGATACGGTTCAAACGCATGATAAAGCGAAGACCGGAAAAGAATGTGATTTAGACCCGACAAGTTTGAAGACTTGTATAATATGGGTAATCTAAATACCTTCTGGATTTTGAGATAATAACGATAAGGTTTGACCCGTTTCGGCTAATTTATGCAAACTAGTTACATAAACCGAACCGAACGCGTATGAAGCGTAACGGGTAACCGTAAGAGTCCTAAACAGGTTTCCTAAGTTAACATGCCTTAAATATGTTGTGATATCAGTAGGATACCTTCCGTTATGCCCAAAACGAGTTTAACCTATAATTAAGCCCCGTAGGGGTATTTTGGTCATTTAAAAGATTATAAAAGGAATTAATTTATCTTCTGTGATCCGGGTCTGATTACATCAGAAAAATGGTTTATTTTAACAGGTTATAACATTTGGTTATAAGTCTTATATGCCAAAATAGTTTTAAACTCACACTACGCGTATAAAGCCGTTTTAAGCGATGTACGGGTTAAAATACGATTCTGAGTTTTCTGATCAAATAAACAGGCTTAAAATACTCCATTTATTATTTAAAATCAGTAGCAATTGGATTGGTGTTAAAAGGATTTGTAAAACTCATTTTATGGCCGAAAAGGGTATTTTTGGTATTAACCGAATCGAGGTGATAAACCTAGCTTATGATCAGTTTAAAAATAATTAAAAATCTTCAAAAAATCCCAAAATATTATATCACATCAGTGGGTAAAAGGTTTGGTGTCCAAAATTGGGTTTAGATAGGCTTTACGCATGACGTCGTTTAATTACTTAAAGGCATTCAAATTACGTCATTAAGCATAACTCCTTATCTAGACCTCCAACTGATGTGAAATTTTAGGTACAAGTCTAAAAATCAGTAACTAAGATTATGGCACTTTCACATTTCCAAAAATCTCGTTTTATGGTCAAAAGGGCATTACGGTCAATATTTAGGCGTTTAACGGAAACATCGGACGATTAGGGATTCGAGTGGTATAAACGCAGAGGCTTATACTCACGTGCAACTAGGTCCTATTGGAACTTTAAGGCATGTCTAAACCTATATAAATCAGGTCAGAACTGAGGTAAAAGCAAAAGTCAAACTTTTGCGTCTCTCGGTTCTGAATCGGTTCAAAACATAAAGTTGTCGAATCAAACAAGCTTAGTCAAGTCGTTATACTTATTTTCAAGTTGTATGACTGATAAAACAGGTTACACGTCTTCCGTATCGTTAAATATGCGATTAATGTTTCTGTTGACTTTTCGGAAGAAGTTTGACTCGACCAAACGACATAGTTAAGATTGAAATCAGTGGGTGACCTTTTAGGGGTTTATTAACCATATAAATACCAACTTATAACAACTTTTGATTCGACTAAACTCTGGACCGATTGTGATTTATCGCCAAGTCAAACCGTAATTACGACGGTTTGACTTCTAGGCTATAAACTAAGCATAACTCAAACGAGAAGGATCAAAGGCACTTACACAAGTCTAAAGATCGATTTAGGATGATTGAGAATGATCCTTATGCTCCAGAAGTTGATCAGAAGATGAATGGAAGAATGAACACAAACATTCGGGTTTTATATAGTGGATGTATTGGCTTGTAAACATGACAAATTACTCTACCAATGTTCATTGATCATCAACATGTGTCCTAGGGACTATAAAACATGTAGGGGGTGCTCACAAATGCAGATAAGATCAACCAAAGTCGGTTAACAGCCCATAACAGCCATCTGTCCATCTTTCTGTCGCTGGTAGCTGTCACGCGGCCCGCCTCCAGTTTAGCCAATCCTCACGCGGGCCGCCTGGACCTACGGATCAGGTAAACATGTTTTCAGTTATTGCATTTTCAGTCCCCGGTCCTCCTAAACGTCGCTTTCACCTTGTTTCTTGCATTATAAACCCTCTAAATTGATTTATAAGGGCTTCAAGACTTATACCATCTTTGTGAAGTCCTCGGGTAACTTTGTGATCACCCGAAAAGCCCTAATTTTCACTGTTGACGATTCTAACCCTCACACACGAATTTTATCACAACTTTCTCATACGGCAACGAAACTTTGTGAAATTTTTATGGTGCATTCTAGTGAGCATAATTAATCGTTACAAGGCTTCGGGTTTGCTAAAAGGTCACTCAGAGGTATATCTTTAACATGTTGACACATTTAACCCCTGTAGTTTGTAATCCCTCACTTTCTTTCACAATTCGCTTCGTATGATCCATGATCCATTCATTTAAGGTTATAAACATCATGTAGGGTTATTGTAAAGTATATTTATTCATTGTTTACACTTTGAACCCTTATATTTACACAGTTTCATTGTTTGTCAACTTTAGTCCTTCAAGAACATTCTTTCACCCGTTCAAAGGTTATGACACGTGTCAAGACATTATAGGACGTAAATTTTCGGGGTGTTACATCCTCACCCCCTTAAACGAAATCTCGACCTCGAGATTTGCTAAAATAAGGGAAATACCTTCTGTCTTATATTCGGTTAAATCTCTATATAGTATATATGGAGCTTTTCCACGCTCCCCAAATTGACCTTTGTAATGGGTATATGCTTCCTTCGAAGCTTCTTAACCTGTCGATCCTCAATCGATATAGGATGTTTATCACATCATAAATCCGCATACCATATTGGGATAGTGTTCCTTAACTTATTGGCGAAACACCTCCTTCAGTCACTAGTGTGCAATGTATTGCGAGCTCCGCCAAGCTCCTTAAATAGGTTTTAGCTTACAAGCTACTCGATCTTGATACATTCGATTTCCTTCAAATGATTTCCATATATTCAGAGCTTAACTAGCCTGATAATTTCACAAATTTGGTACACCCTCCCTGGGTGATATCTTTTGTTAAACCATATTCCTTAACAAGAACTTAGGAAGTTTGCTATTTTCATAACTCCTCGATTTCTTGCCATATACTGGCAACCTACAATCGATTATGGATTTGTATAATCTTATTTGTTGTCCCCCAGGCAACTTTCAGATCTTTATAATTGGACTTACCAATTCTCTATCTAACACTAGACATTTAACATTCCATCTATACAAGGTCTCCAAAGGAGTAGCCTTAATACTTACATATCCATTATTATAGAAAAGCTTATTTTTAAGGTGAGATGGTTATTCCAACCACTGCTTAGCTAATGTTTAGGGAATAGCTAATCCTTGCCGTTAGTCGAACAGATCGACGATCCTGGGCAGTTGATGGCAAATCCTTAATCGTTGCCTAATTAGGGTTGCGGTGATAATGCATAAGCAAAATGAACCGTCTTTCATATCTAACTATACCGAACTCTCAGGATATTGAGTTAGGTTATATGAATCTATATCTTAAATCTTATTTGACCAGGGTTTTCAATTATGCCAAAATGGTACTAGCTGTCTTGGAGATTTCATAATAATGCAGCTCTAAATGGGATATAACCCTTAACTCTACCTGCCTCTCTGGGGTAAACAGGGTAATCTTAGAAGAAGATGATCAAGATATAAGGAGGTTACAGAGATTTTATAAATCTCAAGCTCCAATTCATCCATCTTTGCTTGTGTCAATTAAGTGACACTTTTACGTTACGAGTCCACGAATTTCTTGATCTGGAACATTTACTTGGACAATTTCATTCGGGATATCTTCTTTGAATACTACTAGTCGACTTTAGTACGATATGACTATTGGGATATCTCAGAGGTTCCATGCATTAAACCTCCATACTGATCAGGCATGAAAGCAATCTATGGGACACACTAGGATACGCCACTCCTCATATGGCACTTTTATCAAACATAGTTTGGCATTCGCAGGCGATAGAAAACAATGAGAAAATAATAAAATAAAATAATATACATTGTCGTACTCTTTTTGAGGAAGAGTACTCCAGATTGTTATGAAAGGATTATCTCCGAGGATGGGAGAGAGGGTTATTAAAGATTCCATTGGTAAATCATATCTTATCTTTAATATCTGAAGTTCTTATGAAATCAAAAGTTTGGTAAGCTTATGGTCTTATGAGAGACTTAG
This sequence comes from Helianthus tuberosus, assembly GCA_030545235.1. Taxonomy (NCBI): domain Eukaryota; kingdom Viridiplantae; phylum Streptophyta; class Magnoliopsida; order Asterales; family Asteraceae; genus Helianthus; species Helianthus tuberosus. The sequence goes on along the minus strand of CM060451.1, from coordinate 21,258,437 downwards.
CAGCACCTGAATCCTAACGTAACTCTTAGCAAATAAATCACAGTAAGGGATTTATCTAGTGTCATTATTACCGTGACTTGCCTCTAATCATTCATCAGGAGGGTTAAACGCCTCCATTTTTAATTCTTTCACTTAGCTGCAAAGTCTCTGACAATTTAGGCAGTCTCATCTATGACTGGTCGTTTCTTAATCTATATAACGTGGGTAGCTGAGGTAGATCCATAATGGATTTTTAATGAGCAGGTTTTTAAACCTTAGTGCCCTCTTATTGTCAATGCTAACCACTAATAATTATGTGCTTTAATAGGGTACTATCTCCACCAATGAATTAAAATTTGCGACACACTGTCGACAGTCTAGAACTTTTATGGCGAGAGTCAGAAAATTCTTATTCCGTTTTTTTTTTTTTTTTTTTTTTTTTTTTTTTTACGAAATGAATACTAGGTTTTTCTAATAAGGTCCTTAAAACTTGGAGCATTCCACAATGTATAATATGACCTTTCTTGAGGATTTCCTTAATGTCCTCACTAATTTAGGGTATTGTCATCAAATGACTGCGATGTATGCTTTACCAGGTTCCTTTCAGCATAACCACTGATATACCTAATGGTTTCTACTTCATCCTTTCTAGTGTTTAGTCCACATAAGCAAGCCAAGAGTAATTAAAACATAGAGATAAAATCTTGGATTCTAATACTTAGTTAACAGAAGAAGGATAAGTAGGTGACTTATAATAAGAAGTAAGGAAGTTATTGTACCTGTGCTTATATTTAATCGGATTGGAAATTTTCACAAACTAGGCACCTAGCTCGGTTGGCTAGGCGCGCGAAAGGGTGCGGCCTAGACCCAGGTTCGATTCCGGGGACGGCCATTTCCACCATTTTTTGACGCGGGCCGCGTAAGGTATCACCCAGGGCTTACGCGGGCCGCATGGATCTTCTGATCCGACGCAAACCTTCAAAATGACAGTCTTGATAATTAACTGCTTCTTATCACCCACAATATGGGCTTGGTCACAAGACGACAAATCCTTACTTATTACTATATCGAGTCCTCATATTAACGGAACAAGGACAGCGGAGGAGGGTAATTCTTAATGGATATAAAACATTCATCTAATATTGCTGAATTAGTCTCTGAGGTACTATCAGCCAATTTTACTTCATACTTAACGCTTAGAGTTTTATCAGGCAGATTTAATGATTTACAATATCTATTGTCTATGAGAGACTTATCTGAACCTGAATTAAATAATACTCTAACATGAGCGTTATTGATATAGAAAGTACCTATTGTGACCTTGTCATCTTGGGTAGCCTCTTGAGTATCCATTTGGGAGTTTTCGGTTTTGGTCTTCTTAACTTCCTCAAGCTTTTTAGCGTATTTAGGGCAGTTGGTCATAATGTGCCCTTTTTCATTGCAACCATAGCAGGTTGCGTCCTCCATCTTCTTACAGTCCAAGGTCTTATGCCCCTTGGACTTGCATATCCCACATGCAAAAGTTCTCGTCGGTGTATGCGGGTTCGATTCATACCTGCACTTCCCGAAGTGTTGTTTCTTACAGGTTTTGCATCTGGGTTTTTCACCTGACTGCTGGTTGTCCTTTAAATCCTTGCCAGACTTAGCTGCTTTTCCCTTGGCAGCCTTAGGGCAATTAGTACTGATGTGGCCCTTTTCGCCGCAGCCATGACAGTTTGCATTCTTTATATCCCTACATTCGTGGGACTGGTGGCCAGCTCTTTTACAGATGCCACATTGCTTTATCTTTTGATTTGATCGACAATGACCCCAGTGTCTTCTTTTGCAGGTTTTACATTCGGGTTTTGCCTCCTTTGGTTTGGACTGGTTATAGCTTGAACCGGTCTTACTCTTTTTGTAACCTTTATTTGGGGTATCATCGCACATTCGCTTATAATCCTTCAACACACGGTCCACGGCGTTGCTTACGGCTGTATTTATCACAGCCTGTAACTCGGTGCTTATTAAGTTCAGTCTTGCATCATCATTCTGATTAACTGGATGATGGTGAGCTTCAGAGGAGTCAGCCATGGTGAAGCTTTGAAGGCTACTATCCAAGTAGAAACAATTTGTTTAATCATATAGTGAATTGTCGAATTTGATGAATAAATAGCCATGGCGCAATTAAACCATATAGGCCAACAGATAGAATTTAATTTATTTGATTATGTTTTGCCTAAGTTTAAATAAACCATCTTTGGCATTTAAGCGGAATATGATCCTTCATATTTATCAGACAGGGGACATAAGTCACGACTGCCAATGTCATACTGACATCTTTTACATATAGCACAAGGGCTTGTTCCAAAGGACTTATGATGGCTCAGAGACCTTGTCACTAGGGAAATTTTAAAACATAATCGATGATTCCTTTGGGTCGGAAAATTTCATAGTTCATTGTCTTGACAAGAAGTTATGAAATAAAACTATCTTTTTCATGTATTCATCTTTACTCGTATGTATACATCCCAAATGGATGTTTTGATGCGTACATCATTTTCGACGTTTACCAACCATGATTCCTATTGATCATTTACGCTAAATGAGGGATTTAGAAACTTCCTAATATAAGGATGACAAGTGTGATTTTATCGCATCACGGTTGTCGAGAGTGTTAACACATTTTCAAGTGTTAACAAGGATCTGAATCTCTTTTTAAACAGATTTTACCATCTTAGCTAGGTCTTCAATTGACATTCAAGCTAGGTCAAACCTTTTTAAGATTCTCTTTTAATATCTATATTGGCAGGAAAGGAATGATATTTATTTTATTCAGGATTTTTATCATGAATCCTAATTTATAAGTTAGTAATAGCACAAATGGCCTAGTCGCGTAGACAAGTTTAATTTATACGCCATGATTTCAGAGAATCAAAGCATGAAGGTATACTGGCACAACAGGCTTAGTCACAAGGACATTTATAAATTATAAGCTATGATTTCAGAGAATCAAAGCATGAAGGTATAATGGCACAACAGGCTTAGTCACAAGGACATTTATAAATTATAAGCTATGATTTCAGAGAATCAAAGCATGAAGGTTTGAACCTAGTTCATTACCTTTATCTGACAGGGAGTCATCACTACCACCGTCTTCTGGTTCATATGGAAATGAACAGGGCCTGTAGGCGCTATAATACCACGTATGGTCAAAATGTGATCATCTCAAGTGATGATCTAAACCCATGATTCAGAGATCATTACATTGGGTTAGGAATCTTTTGAAGAATCCATTAATAAGAATGACGTGTGTGATTTTAATGAATCACGTCTGTCAGGAGTGTTAACATATTTACAGATGTTAACAGGGATTCGAATCTTTTAAACAGGTCTTACCATCTTGGCCCGGCCTTAAAATGACCCGAAGGCTAGGTTTCACTCTTAAGATTCTTATTAATATTTAACGCAGAACAATCCTAAATTGAGGTGTTAAATATGGATCTGAATCTAATTATGGAACTACCATCTTTGCCCTGCCTCAAAATAATGCGTGGCTAGGTCTCGTCCTTTTTTTTTTGATTTTGCCATTTTATATAAAGGTAAATCTTATAAAAGGAATGTCTGAATGAAAATTTAAAGTTAATTATTTCACTATAAAATAAAATAAAAATACAGATGTGCCCTTGACGGGGCTTGAAAGGAATAGTGTTGTCCTCGAAGGAATTGAAAGGTAATTATGTCCTTATAAGGACTATTAAGGAAACGATTTTTAGCAAAAGGAGTTTCTTCATCATTTTATTTCTGAATGCCTTCTCCTTGGTTGCATGTTTCATCCTAGCCGCTGTACGAAGGTCAGCAAATCAAGGCTCCTGGTGTGGAGAATTATTATTACGGCTTCTTCGCTTGGCGACGTATCCAAATTATAAAAATTTTGGAAGCAGAAATTCCAGATAAGGATTGAGAATATTCCTATGTTAAGTCTAGACTCAGAAGGTTTAGGAATGTGCAATTGTGTCATTGAGATTAAACACAAAAAGCAAATGTTTAATTCACTCAATGTTGGCTCTGATACCAACCTTTCACACCCCAAATTTCCACGTGTTACCGGTGGGCCCGGTAGGGGAGTAACGTGACGTGGTTGGCAACATCATAGTCAAACAACACAATATATAAATACACAGCGGAAGCAAAAGGATAAATATATTACAATCCGTAATAGTGTAACATCAAAGTATTACAACGGAAGTAAAGGATCCACAGGCGGATTGCAAATAAAATAACATGGTTCAACAGACTTTAGGCATCTAAGCTTGCGAGACTCTTTATTGATGCTAGGAGTAGCCAGCCAATTCCAATTAGTACCTGCACTTAGCCTTTTTTTTGGGAAAATACGTCAGTTTACACTGGTAAATACAATCAACCGACTCATTTTAAAAAGGGTTTAAGAAAATGATTGTTTTGAATGCACATGACACAAATAATATTTTATAACTTGGGATAATTATTTAAATATAATACTTGTAGGGATTTACATGTTTCTTATGCGTTCAGTAGCCCCGATCGAGCCGGGTTAAAGATTAATGGACACACCACTTTAATTATGAGACACTGACAGGTGTACGCCTACACCTGTGTGCTAAGGTCGTGGCCATTCCGTAGAATGATGCCAGGGATATCCGGGACAACGGTCATTAACCCCCCAAAGGCTTTAAGCAAACAAAACAATATTAAACGAGACATCTCAATACTTTAATTATCATTCATTCAATTAAAGATTCAACGTCCCGACCAAGCGGTATTTTATATACCGTACCCCAAACCCGTATAGGGAAAATAAGTTAAAAGTATTTACCTGAGCTAAATATAAATTCAATCCCAGCCGTATCAAATCAGCAAGTACAGATAGCTTTTACTGGGCTCCTAAATCTGGAACGAAGGTTTTTAATAACCTATTAGAATCCTAACGGGTCTTTGAATTAAGCCTTGACTTAGACCGATTAGTTTTCAAAAGGAGATACGGTTCAAACGCATGATAAAGCGAAGACCGGAAAAGAATGTGATTTAGACCCGGCAAGTTTGAAGACTTGTATAATATGGGTAATCTAAATACCTTCTGGATTTTGAGATAATAACGATACGGTTTGACCCGTTTCGGCTAATTTATGCAAACTAGTTACATAAACCGAACCGAACGCGTATGAAGCGTAACGGGTAACCGTAAGAGTCCTAAACAGGTTTCCTAAGTTAACATGCCTTAAATATGTTGTGATATCAGTAGGATACCTTCCGTTATGCCCAAAACGAGTTTAACCTATAATTAAGCCCCGTAGGGGTATTTTGGTCATTTAAAAGATTATAAAAGGAATTAATTTATCTTCTGTGATCCGGGTCTGATTACATCAGAAAAATGGTTTATTTTAACAGGTTATAACATTTGGTTATAAGTCTTATATGCCAAAATAGTTTTAAACTCACACTACGCGTATAAAGCCGTTTTAAGCGATGTACGGGTTAAAATACGATTCTGAGTTTTCTGATCAAATAAACAGGCTTAAAATACTCCATTTATTATTTAAAATCAGTAGCAATTGGATTGGCGTTAAAAGGATTTGTAAAACTCATTTTATGGCCGAAAATGGTATTTTTGGTATTAACCGAATCGAGGTGATAAACCTAGCTTATGATCAGTTTAAAAATAATTAAAAATCTTCAAAAAATCCCAAAATATTATATCACATCAGTGGGTAAAAGGTTTGGTGTCCAAAATTGGGTTTAGATAGGCTTTACGCATGACGTCGTTTAATTACTTAAAAGCATTCAAATTACGTCATTAAGCATAACTCCTTATCTAGACCTCCAACTGATGTGAAATTTTAGGTACAAGTCTAAAAATCAGTAACTAAGATTATGGCACTTTCACATTTCCAAAAATCTCGTTTTATGGTCAAAAGGGCATTACGGTCAATATTTAGGCGTTTAACGGAAACATCGGACGATTAGGGATTCGAGTGGTATAAACGCAGAGGCTTATACTCACGTGCAACTAGGTCCTATTGGAACTTTAAGGCATGTCTAAACCTATATAAATCAGGTCAGAACTGAGGTAAAAGCTAAAGTCAAACTTTTGCGTCTCTCGGTTCTGAATCGGTTCAAAACATAAAGTTGTCGAATCAAACAAGCTTAGTCAAGTCGTTATACTTATTTTCAAGTTGTATGACTGATAAAACAGGTTACACGTCTTCCGTATCGTTAAATATGCGATTAATGTTTCTGTTGACTTTTCGGAAGAAGTTTGACTCGACCAAACGACATAGTTAAGATTGAAATCAGTGGGTGACCTTTTAGGGGTTTATTAACCATATAAATACCAACTTATAACAACTTTTGATTCGAATAAACTCTGGACCGATTGTGATTTATCGCCAAGTCAAACCGTAATTACGACGGTTTGACTTCTAGGCTATAAACTAAGCATAACTCAAACGAGAAGGATCAAAGGCACTTACACAAGTCTAAAGATCGATTTAGGATGATTGAGAATGATCCTTATGCTCCAGAAGTTGATCAGAAGATGAATGGAAGAATGAACACAAACATTCGGGTTTTATATAGTGGATGTATTGGCTTGTAAACATGACAAATTACTCTACCAATGTTCATTGATCATCAACATGTGTCCTAGGGACTATAAAACATGTAGGGGGTGCTCACAAATGCAGATAAGATCAACCAAAGTCGGTTAACAGCCCATAACAGCCATCTGTCCATCTTTCTGTCGCTGGTAGCTGTCACGCGGCCCGCCTCCAGTTTAGCCAATCCTCACGCGGGCCGCCTGGACCTACGGATCAGGTAAACATGTTTTCAGTTATTGCATTTTCAGTCCCCGGTCCTCCTAAACGTCGCTTTCACCTTGTTTCTTGCATTATAAACCCTCTAAATTGATTTATAAGGGCTTCAAGACTTATACCATCTTTGTGAAGTCCTCGGGTAACTTTGTGATCACCCGAAAAGCCCTAATTTTCACTGTTGACGATTCTAACCCTCACACACGAATTTTATCACAACTTTCTCATACGGCAACGAAACTTTGTGAAATTTTTATGGTGCATTCTAGTGAGCATAATTAATCGTTACAAGGCTTCGGGTTTGCTAAAAGGTCACTCAGAGGTATATCTTTAACATGTTGACACATTTAACCCCTGTAGTTTGTAATCCCTCACTTTCTTTCACAATTCGCTTCGTATGATCCATGATCCATTCATTTAAGGTTATAAACATCATGTAGGGTTATTGTAAAGTATATTTATTCATTGTTTACACTTTGAACCCTTATATTTACACAGTTTCATTGTTTGTCAACTTTAGTCCTTCAAGAACATTCTTTCACCCGTTCAAAGGTTATGACACGTGTCAAGACATTATAGGACGTAAATTTTCGGGGTGTTACAACAATACCTTATGAACTTAAAAAAACACCATATAAACAACAAAAACACAAATAGTTACATACTATGTTACGTGACGACGATACCCTTTCGTTACATGCACAATACCGGTTGAAGCTTAAAAAACACGTTACACCGGCGTTACGTGGCCGCGGTACTAACGTTTGATTGACGTCGGTCCGGTTTGTCACGTTTACGAAACCAGTTGAAATTTAAGAAAAACACAAAAAACCCTCAAAAAGACAAAAAAACAACACTAAAAAAAACCCAAAAAAAAACAACACTATTCATTGGGATGTTTGAAATTAATACATATATATGAATTACCTATGGTTGATGTAGTGTTTTTGGAGTTTAATATATTTTGATTATTGATAATTAATTACATATGGTTGATGTAGTGTTTTTGGAGTTTAATATATTTTTGGACTTTGTTTAATATATTTTTAACTTTTGGACTTTGTTTAATATATATTTTTTTTACGTACCCGTATCTTGTATTTTTTAGTTTTGCCGTTCTCTGTACCCGTACCCGTATCCGTGCTAGGTAGCTCACCCCTGACCCTATCAACAACTATGCTATATAGTGGATTAAACTGGTTACATTTATTTGTTATTCTTGCAATTATTCTTGCAAAATAGAAGAGCTAGATTGTATTTGTGGTTCAAATCAAATAAATGTTATGCAGGGGAGATCGGGAACTATGATTCATATAAAAAGAACCGGGTAAATTACATTTTTCGTCTTTTATGTTTGTAGCGGGTTGCAATGGATGACCTTTAACTTTAATAATTACAGTCACAAGCCTTTATTTGCAAAACTTGTTACACCTTAAGTCCTTTGACTCTAAGCTGGTTAAAACTTTCAGTTAAGTGAGGTCATGTGTAACCCATGTGAGGGCAAACCGTCATTTAATAAAAAAAAAGAATGTCAGATTTAAAAATTATAAATCTCCCCTTCTCCATGTATTCTCTCTATCCCCCATGTATTCTCTCTCTCTCTCTCTCTACGGTTGTTTTGCCCTAAAAAAGGCTCATTCTATACGCACCCCCCTTATTTCCTGATTACACCCCCCCTTGTGAGAGGAAAACTGTCGGTCCCACGCAGGCCCCACCTGTAAGTATGTGAGAGGAAGGGGGTGAAAAAAGTAAATAGGGGGGGTGCGTATAGTAGCACCCCTAAAAAAACCTCCACTGACAACTAGATACAATCCTAAAAACAAAGCCAGAAAATAGGATTTCAATCAAATTCATGACAACGAGATACAATCTTTCTCATTCCGACTCAAAATCCAAACAATTTTACCATCAAAAGCACAGAACCAAAACGTTTTAATTTAGTAAATATGTGAAACAAATTCTCTTGGTTGTTGAATATAGTGAGTAATACCAATCTAATTTGATAATTAATCAAATTATTATCCCTGATCCTGAAAACCATACTTCTCTCAAATTGCATTCCTAATCATACTCAGATCTCATCCTTTCAACGCACAACCAATTCCTTCTGGTATAGGAAACGTTGTGATTCTCGTAATTTGTCTTGCGAGAAACTTGCGTGACGGAATCCGGTTGTCAGAATCGTCGTCGACTAGTTTCGCCTTCATTTTGATAGTAACCTGCTTTCAGTATCATAGACCAGTCTGTAACATTGACCGACTACAATGTCTCCGATCTGCGATGATAATGATGATGATGATAATACAGGATTACAGGGGGAGAGAGAGTGTACAGAGGAGAAGGGGACATGATGATGATAATGGGTTAGATTTATAATTTTTAAATTTTGACATTCTTTTTTTATTAAATGACTGTTTTGCCCTCACATGGGTTGCACATGACCTCACTTAACTGAAAGTTTTAACCAGGTTAGAGTCAAAGGACCTAAGGTGTAACAGGTTTTGCAAATAAAGGACTGAACTGTAATTATTAAAGTTAAAGGTCATCCATTGCAACCCGCTACAAACATAAAGGACGAAAAGTGTAATTTACCCAAAAGAACCAGAACGCGTCGTTTACACAATTTGATGAAGCATAAATAATGACTTGTTCCCCATGGAAATCCATTCCCGATCATATCAAGTATATGAGTTTACCTGACCTGATATTGGTAAGTTCACATGCCTGATGCGACATATTCATCTGTTACGACTTCTGGATTTAGGCAAGCAGCTTCACAATTCAATGCAGCGAAAAAACAAGTTACATGTGAGTAAACTGAGTATAAATTCATCATCAAAGGGAGTGTTTGGATGTGTATTTTGAAACAGGTTATGTGATATTTAACAGTTAAACTCAAAACACTTGAACATGATGCAGGTGGGAACATTTAGGCTAGGGGGTGTGGTTTAAAGCCCATAGTGGCTTTATTACGCCACGTCAGATCCACATCAGCGCCATGTCACATAGGGGGCTTTAAAGCTCCTCCCTTTAACATGTATGCAATGGTTTAAAGCCCCCCTATTAAACAAAATACAAAAAACAAAAATAAAGAGAAAAAATTTGATTGGCTAAAAACAATGGGTCCTACCAGCCCCTCCCTTTAGACCGCCCGTAGTGGGGCGTGTTTTTTAAAAATTTATCAAAAAAAACGCCCTATAACGCCCCGGTAACCGCTACACCCGGCGTTACCGGGCGTTATTTTCGAGAAAAATTGCGTCCGGCGTTTAAATTAAAACGCTTAAAATGAGGGGGGCCCACTTTTTTTACCGTTGACAAACGGTCAAAAAATTTATTTTTTTTAATTTAAAATATTACCCCACTGTATATATATCACCCCACATTCTCACCTTTTTTTATAAAAAACCCACTATATCTTCTACTTTCTCTCCCACTTTTCTTCTATTTTTTATAAAAAAAAACAACCACTTTCTCCTACATTTTTATACAATCATGCATCCATTTCGACCCCCTTTTGGTGTCCCCGCAAGACCCACGAACCCGAACACAACTCAACCGCAAAACCCGTATAACCTTCAAGACATGGACCCGAGCTTTTTAACGTACGCGGCTTACTTGAGTGGCGCCCCTCCGTTTGTGCCTCCCACTTTCGGCCATGGTCAAGCCGGCGGGTCTCAACCCGAATCCGAACCCGATGTCGAAGTCGTGCCGGAGACGCAACCCGAACCGGTGCAAGAAACATCGAAACGCGGCAAAAGGTCGCATAAGAAGAAGGAAAAAGACGCACCACGGCGTACAAAAAATATCATTAAGTGGACGAAGGACGAGGAATTCACGTTGGCTCGGGCGTGGCTCGACATTTCGGAGGACGAAGATACCGGTAACAATTTTATATATATATTATTTTACTTATTTTGTTACTATATTTTTTAACATACAACTTATAATTTTTTTTTAATTTGTAGCAAACTTTCAAACTGGCCCGGTTTTTTGGGATAGGGTTCGTGCACTCTTTTTTACTACGTGGGGTCAAGGCGAACATCGGGACAAAGATTCCATTTCTAGCAAATGGACCGACATCAACAACAAGTGTCATGCGTTCCAAGAAGTCTTCCAACGTAACTACGATAATCGCCCGAGCGGTGAAGGTGACGTCTGGGTTTTAACGAAGACTTTGGAGAAGTTCGAGAGGACAAAATGCTCTTTCACGTACTATAAGTGTTGGGAGCTACTACGAAAAAGTCCAAAGTGGGCGGTAGTTAATCCAATGACGTCAAGTAGTAGACGTCGGGCTAAAAGGTCAAAAACATCATCCTCCGCTGACCCGTCAACTCCGACATCGGATGCCCGCAATGTTGATTTAAATGAGGCGGTGGACGTTGATGAGGGAATTCAAGAAGAGTTGGTCCGACCCACCGGTAGAAGAAAGAGAATCGGGAAAAAAACGGTCGAGTCGTCTTCCGATCTCGAGTTAAAGGAAGATTTCGAGGAGATGAACCGTCGTCTCCAAGACATTCGCGACCTCGGCCACCAACGTTATGAGATTATGAAGGAACGAGTGGCCGAAACCAAAAAATTTAACGAGATGCAAGAGGCGAGGCAAATGGAAAAGGACATTGAGTTTTTGTCCAAACCTATCGACCACCTACAAGGCGATGCGTTAATCCTTGCGCAAATGCGTCGCCAAAAAATTAAAGAAAAATATGGACTCTAGATCATGTTATTTTTTTTAACTTTATTTTATTTTTTTCGGTTTTTTTTTTTCTGTTTTTTTTATTTTCGGTTTTTTTTTTCTGTTTTTTTTTTTATTTTCAGTTTTTTTTTTTTTTTATTTCAAGTAATGTAATTTTTTTTTAATTAATGAAGTTTTTTATGTTTTAAATTAAAATAAATAATTGTGAAATGATTGAATGGGGGTTATTGACATAATGCCCCACTACGCCACTTTTGCTATAATGCCCCATCGCTGACTAGGACGCCACGTGTCGGATAATGCCCCATGGTGGGGGCATTATAACACATTACCACTACACATGGTCTTAGCACAAATAAACTTCTAAGCACAAGGGAGGGCAAAGTCTACTTGTAAGACGGTCTTCATTCATAATCCACAGCAGTCAGCACATCAGCAGGTACTTATGAAACTATAATTTTCCAATCACTTTCTTCATCTGATTATTACAACTTCAAATAACATAATGAGTTCCAAACTTTACTTTTCTAGAGCTCGTTCTAATACAACATATTATGGATTTTGATTATTCTTTATCACATTTTTATAACACAAATCTGAAAATCCTGTCACTAGTCATTCATTATTCTTTATCACCCGAGCACGTTTGTAGCATTTGGTTATGGAACCACATTGATGAAGGCTTTTAATTGAACTCTAGTCTTGACAGTTGTTTAGTTTGGTTTGAAGATTGAAATACATAGGATCTGTTATTTGACTTTTGACTTAAATGGTCAAACATGTGACAGAACCATGAAGCCTTTCAGCTTATTGCCCATATGGTAATAGAACACATAGGCAGACAATTTACTTAGGTTAAAGGGTGTGGGGGGCAGGGTTGGGTCATCAATGCCACAAAGAAGTTAAGGTTTGTTTAAAAAACATTTGAGCTAAACTATTTACATGTACAAACAAGAGCATATTAACAATAGACCAGATTTAAATTTCATAAAAACTTATTTTTCTAAAAGTGCACATTCAATCACCCTAATACTGATAGTAATATAAACAAACCAAATTGTCTTTTAGAAAGAAGACAAGGTTTCGGTGTAACGACAGAAAATTTCATAGAAGTACCTGGTAAAACTATACATCTTTTGGGGAGTTTTCAGCACAAGGAATGTATCTTCTTCTTCTTCGCCTCTAACCACATCAAACACGTTAATAATGATGTATATAAACAAACCGAATTGTTTTTTAAAAAGAAGTTAAGGTTTCGGTGTAACGATGGAAACTATTTTCATGGAAGCAGCTGGGCCTGGGTAGACTATATATATGTTTAAAACTCTTGTCATGAACATTGTATTTTATTATGTTTTCACGAATTTTCAGCACCACAAATGTATCTTCTTCTTCTTCGCCTCTAACCACATCAATGGCTTTGAAATCATAACTGACACCGTACCGAGAGATGATATCTGGGAAAGCACCAGGAAGTGCATTAAGATCTACTTGATACTTGACAAACCAACTCGAATGACCGCTAAACATCTCATACACATTCAGGCGTAGTCTATAATCGTGGTGATTCCTGTATGCTATTAAATGTAGACGACCTCTAGATTCTCCAAAGTACGTTGTTATTAAATGTAGACGACCTCTAGTCCTCATCGGCAAGGGCAGCATTTGCAACTTTTCAACATCAAGTTTAAAATACAAGTATTTGTGATACTTGGTAACCCAATAAACAGCTCCATTCCAGTAAACCCCCTGTTGAAAGACGTGGCTACCCGCAGAGAAAGTTTCGCTAGAAATCTCCCATTTCTTTGTATCAGACGAGTAGAGTTGAATCTGAAACAAATCCACACCAGTCTCAAGACGACGAACACAAACAACTTTGTAGTGAGGACAATCTGTTTGATGATATGCCAGACCCATAAAACGGATTGTTTTACGAACTTTAAGACTTTTGTGGATTGGTGGGATGAGTACCAATTGTTTGGTGGTGGGATTGAATACGTAATACCTAGGAGCAGCTTTGCTTCCTTTGGGCCCATGAGTAGAGCAAAGTAGTAACCCGTTACAAGATTGCACGATTCTGACACGCGGACGATCAAAGTAGGAACCAAGACTACTAAAAGGAGGAGTGCTTGGGTTATCAACATCGTACGGAACATATGTATTGCAACCAAAAAGACCAGGAGATTTTGAATGGTTATTAATATCATACCTTTGGGTGAAATGTCTGTGACTTAGAAGCATATGCCAGTGTTTAGAAACAGATTTGAAGCGAAGGATGGAGGTAACAGGGAGGTGGAGAAGGATCTCGGTTAAAAGGTCATCGCTGGAACCAACCAATGCTCCAGATTGAGTCGAATGATGATCAGAATCCTCCATAGAAGCCTGCGAGAAGAAGGTTTCAGGGGTGTTTCGGGTTTTCTTGAATTTGCGTCTGCTGTTCACCATTGTGTTTTGGAGTACGTGTTGATTGTTTTTTCGTTCTGCCTCTGGTAGGGTTTCTGGTAGCCATATTTATACGTATTATGGAAAGCATGACTTCATGGGCCGGGCTATTTCAAAGCTTCTTTGTAACAAACTGGCCCAGTTAGCCATGCGTCTGTATGAATAGTACCGGCCACCGATTTGTCAAAGATGGTCAACGCGATTTTTTTTTATCAGCCCAATTCAGGTTGAGACGGTTTTTCAGGGAATAAAATTATTGGTTCGGGGTGGTTTTGACCAGATTCAAATCAGTTTCTACAGAGAGGTTACTTAATGGTTTCAACCCTACGGGGTGGACGGGTCAGGTTTGTCCCAACTTGTTTCTTTTTTCACCCATACTATAGTATAGACCCCAATTTAGCTATTTTCTTAGTTTTTAATTTGTTTTGAAAGGCCTTAAAGTTCCTTTCTTGTTCATATTTACTAGTTACAACAGGTCCCAAGTTAGCGATTTTTAGTTTTTAATTTATTTTAGGATTAAGCTTAGTTTTAAGAATTCAGATTCATGATTTCTGATTTAGGTTGATATGATAATGTGAGAGGATTTTAATGATTCTTGATCAAAGAATTTTATTTGATTCGTCACTGTTCAAAAGATTTCGGGTTTATTGTTTCCTTATTATTTATTTAATTACAGTTTTTTTCTTCTTGGTTTAATACTTTATTTTTTGTTGTTGTATCTAATTACAAGTTTTTTCTTCTTGGTTTAATACTTTATTTTTTTCTTCTTGTTGGTTTTTCACTGTTGGTCAGAGAATGATATTTATCAAGTTATATAGTTATGGTTAATTAGTAATAAGTAGTTGTTTCACTGTTGGTCAGAGAATGATATTTATCTATACATTCTGATTTTCACTCACACCCACAGCCACATGAAAATCTAATGCAATCGATCCACAACCAAACACTCAAAACAAAACAGAGCTTCAAATCCCAAAAACAAACGCACACAATACCTGATTTCGTAAAGATTTAGAGGGTGTTTGGGATTACGTTTTGAAGTGATTATTTGATTATTGTGTTTGTAAAACATAAATAATCTAAAAAAGTGTTTGGATGAAAAAGTGATTATCTGCCTCCAAAACGCAGTTTTGGAGAAGCATATACCTACATGCTTTTTCAAAACGCAGTTTTGAAAACGCAAAATCTATTTTGAAAACGCATAATCTATTTTGAAAACGTAACACCAAACACCCCCTTAGGCACAAAAGAAAAACACATCGCTAGTACATTGTTTTTTCAGCGAGCTGTAGCATTCGGTTATGGAGGCATAAAGATGAAGGCTTTTTATTAAACTCCGCTCACCTGTTGTTTCTATATATATTAAAGTCAACGATAGAGACACGAAGAATTCTCCCATTCATGAAATTATCCGTGACTATCCCTGATCAAGTAATAAGTCCTACACACTTAATATAGATCATTTTTTTTTATAAAGAATTAAAATTCCCATAACCATAAACTAACTTTTGCAGGCCAACCATTTACCTTTAATTGAATTCTCCTATAACAATAGTTATCATTCAAGCATTGAAGCTGCCCCGTTCGAAGCACTGTATGGACGCATGTGTAGAACTCCAGTTTGCTGGGCAGAAATAGGAGAAAACCAATTATCAGGTCCTGAAATCGTACAAGAAACCACCGATAAGATTTCTCAAATCAAGGAAAGACTAAAAACGGCTCGAGATCGCCAGAAGAGTTATGCAGACAATCGACGCAAGCCACTAGAATATCAAGTTGGAGATAAGGTACTCTTGAAAGTTTCTCCTTGGAAAGGAGTAGTCCGATTCAGAAAGAAAGGAAAGCTAAGTCCAAGGTACGTAGGACCATTCCCAGTAATTCATAGAATAGGACCGGTCGCCTATCGCTTACAACTACCAGAAGAGCTAGCTGGTGTACATGATGTATTTCATGTATCTAACCTCAAGAAATGTCTATCGGACGAATCGCTAGTAGTCCCTCTTCAAGACATACAGGTGAATGAAAAGATGAAGTTCGTGGAGAAACCACTCCAAATAGAAGACCGAAAGATTAAGTTTCTCAAACACAAAAGATTGGTACTTGTCAAAGTCAAGTAGGCTTCGAGAAGAAGATCCGAATACACCTGGGAGCTGGAATCAGAGATGAAGCGAAAGTATCCTCACTTATTTCAGTAAATCTCGAGGACGAGATTTTAAATAAGGTGGGGAGGATGTAAGGACCTGCAAAAATGTCAAAAAATGACCCGTAAGTAGTATCCCGGACCCTTAAAACCCTAATCCATAACAAAAATCAAGAAAAATCAGATTTCTGGTTTCACGCGGGCCGCGTAAGCCTTAAGATAAAGTTACGTGGGCTGCGACAACTTAAAATGTCTCCGGATAAGTGAACAGGCCACGTGTCAGACACGTGGCGCACCTAGGTGTGACACGCTAGCCCTAGTTGTAGACTAGGTGGCCCTCGCGGGCCGCGTAAGAGTTAAGTGTGGGTTTACGCGGGCCGCGTAAAACTCAAAATGTGGCTATAAGTAGCCTGTGCATGGGACTTGTTTTTGCATTCGAAATTTTAGTCTCAAAACGTCCATATTCTGCTAAAAACGAGTTTTACGGTGTCACGACACTGCTACGATACAGGGTATTAACTCAATCACTGCTACGATACAATGTCCGATTGATTGAAACCGATCCGATGGATGTTTAAGTGATGCCCAAATCAGGGCTATACTTTGTCATTCGTCGTGAAGGTTTTGATTTCGTGAGCTTATCGTAAATGTTGTATTAAGTTACTGACCTAGTTTCGTATGCATTGCTGTTTAAATTAGGTTACAAGGCTAAATCAGTAGGTTAAACTCTGCCCAACTAAACTTGCAATGTTAGTCATTCTCTTTTATCAACAATGTTTTACAATACTCCAATTATTTTCAAAAGTTATAATTACAGGGATTAAGTCGTGGTTATCTTGAATCACTGGCTTGTGGGGTATTGTGCACATTACTAATTTCTCACGGTTAGGTTCACCAACCTAACAGTGATAATCATCACTACTTGGGTGAAAGGACCCAATGGTGGTATGACCATCGTCACCAGGGTGTGACACGGCGCCAGATAAAAATAAGATAGTAGCCATTGTAATCGCTCTTATGCTGTAATATATAACTAATGTGTCGTTTTGTTTAACCCGAATGACTCACCAGTATTTCCCCGCTGATAAAATATTTTTAAAACATGTTTCAGGTGACCTACTATGAATCAAGGAAAACGTGCTACGGAGCACTAACAAGCTTGAAGTGGTGGCTCAGTGAAATAAATAAACATGTTTTGTAAAACAGGGAATTTCCTCGTGAAATTCCTCTCTTGTAAATTACGGGGTTTGTACCAAATTATGAAATAAAATAATTAGGCATTTTCAAGTTTTAAAAGATCCTGTTAAACTTCCGCTGTCAACTCAAATAATAAATACCACGGGTTTCTGTCCAGCGGCTCCTGAACCGGGTCACACCAGGACGGGGGCCGTGACAAATGTCTCCACATCTAAAGAGCAAACACCACTGCTCCCAACTCCAAGTCGTGAGTAGTGTAGTTCTTTTCGTGAATCTTGAGTTGGCGTGATACGTAAGCAATGACCTTATCACGTTGCTTCAACACCACCATGTCCTTGAATAAACGCATCACCATAAACAACGAATTCGTCTAAGCCTTCAGGTAACGAGAGAATGGGAGCGCTACAGATCTTTACCTTCAACTGTTGAAACGCGGATTCCTAAGCAATCCTTTGGGCTAGAGTTGTGAGGGTTTGAGCATACAATCAAGAAAACGGGCTTCGTGACGTCAAAATTCGTATGTTGGAGACTTAACGTGGGGTTGTTTGTGTCGTAGGAGCTCCATGGTAAGGTGTGGGTGTCGTTCGGATCCTTACTAGTTCTTCTAGTGGATTCGGATGTCGTCAAAGAAAACAAGGGACATATCTATCGTGTCTGAGGATCCACATCGGCCGTATCAAGATCAAGGAAAAGTACCTGGGGTATCATCATGTTTATGGCCCAATGCTCACTGAGTAACGTTCATAGAGCGTAACTTGTCCAAGCGAGTGTCCGCTGGGAACACTTTTAAGATCGTAGGGCTCAAAAGTATAACAAGTATGGGTGGGGAAACATGAGAAAGGGTAGCCGCAATCGATGAATAAGCGTTTAATAATCCCTATCAGGGGTTTATCTGATGTCGAAGGTACAACTGGTTGTACGCAAGTTGGGTATAGTTAAGATAAAGTATGTCGTTGATCAAATATAGCTGTCACGGGGTTAAATCAATCAGAACAAGAATTCAACATAGCAGCATGTTTGTCGTACAAGTGTGTAGTGTTAGGATTCACTGAAACTTCCACCAAAAGTCGTTGGACTCGCCCACATGCGAAGGAGGAACAATTCACTTGAATCCATGAACTTAGGTGTGTTTGTGATTCATCAAGTAAGCAACCAAGTTAGGGGAAGTTCCTTGGGTCGTGTCCAAATTACGTCTGCGTAGTCATGAGGTTCCAAAGGAAAGACGCGAAAACATGTTCAAGAGAGTATGATCGTATCAACAATACATCACTACCCTCAAGGTTTCAAGGAGTGATCTCCAATGATAGAAAGTCGAGCCTTCCAAATTCTCTAAGCTAGAGCGTGTTTATTTCAGTATCTCAGCATGGAGTAGCGAGAACGTAATGTCACTGTGGTAAGAGAGTGATGGCTTGGTCTGAGCCAATGGTAGAAATTGGACATATCATTAATCAATAATCATGTGTTGGTGCAAGAGCTAGTGCAAAGATTCCGCATATGCAAGAAAAACAATCATGAAATTAAAGTACGTCTCTTGTAGTGTAAGGTGGGTCAAGTAAACGTATAAGTTATCGTGTTCGCCGGTAGGTTGAGTGATCCATATCTCCATCCCCTAATGTCCTGAAGACTATTTCTCCAGTAATGGCATCCATACGCTAACTTGGGTATACGAGAGAGCTAATCAAGTAGAATAAGAATAAACCATCCAACAGGGTAATAAGGTAGTCTTGTGATCGGTGAAAGTCATGGTATGGTTGTTGGCGTTTCGTTAAATCAGTTGCCAATCGAAGGAACAGGGAATTAGTGAGGTTTATACGAATAATCGAGCGAAAACAGGGGTCCAACAATAACCGAAGAATTCAACCAAGTAACCTCTTACTTAGAAGCAATTCTAGTAGTGAGGTATGGCGGCACGACACAAAAAGGGAAGTTCGTTGCTTCACGGTCACGGAAGTATTTCACTTGTCCAAACCAGAATTTGGTTGGTAGGGTTGCGAGTTGCAAAACGACAAACCCGTGTAACTGTAGCTGCTTCGTTTCTGGTAACGACGACCGGTGGAGATGATGAGGTTCGTCAACAGGGATGTGTGGGTATAGTTCTCCTAACCCCGTGTTCATTTGAGCCAGGTCTGGTCCTCGTGAATGTTGACGTACAAACCGAATGTACGGAGAGTCAAATGGCGACGTCATGTCGAGATAAGCGTATGAATAGATAGAACGCATATACGATTGTCGTAGCAGGGTGATGAGAAATCAGAAAGGGGTTTGACCACCGCTTGTCAAATAATTAAATAATTGTGTGTCATAAAGGACGCAGTAGGGCTAACAGGCAGCATGCTACTACTCTAAATAAACATACCATAAACAGCACATTACACAAAAGTAATCTAGCAAGTAGGCAATATAAACTTAAATCACATCACCTAAAGTGTTGAGCCTTGCACGTGGAGCGAAGCATCATTGTGGATTGTTGAGCACTGTACAGGTTATAGTCTGGTTTTGTCAAAAAGTTTTCCCCTTTTTAAAACCAAGTTCACTATAACCAATGGCTCTGATACCAATCTGTCACACCCCCAAAATCCACAAGCGGAGTATCACCGCAGGAGGCGTGACTGACCAGGATCCAGCCACCAATCATATTAAACAATGTAATTAAGTAAATAAAAATCCAACCACACAATTTAATTGGTGTTCAAACAAGTTAATCAAGTTAAAGTTACCGCGGAAGCAATAAGTTTAAAACCAAAAACCAAGTATAAGTTTAAATGTTTAAATGTCTAACATGGAAGTCGACAGTCCATGTCCCACAACGACTCCTGCTCCCCTGCAAGCTCCAGCTAACATCTAACGACCTGCAAGGCATGTAACAATGAGTCAACAACAAAGTTGAGCGAGTTCACAGTTGGTTGTCCAGTTTAAAGTTGTTTCAAAAACCACGAGTTCATTCAAAACCATGAGTTATCCAATTCTTTGTTTCCCAAACCATAATCAGTGGGGGCTACCCCATGTTGTAAACCACTAGATCGTTAGCATATCGACAACTGACTGAGAAAGTTATGCCCTACGTCAATGTCTATCATCATTGACTAAGTGCCCAGATCCATTAGTCCACGCCCGTCCTCCCGGCACGGTGTGAGGCTTGTCAAACCTAATAGCGCTATTTAACTAATGACATTCTCGCATTGGCCCGGCGATTAAGTCGATATAAAAATGAGGGACTTCATGATAGAGTTTTGTCTAGTAAGTTATATGTTGTCGTCCTTCCCAACCGAGGACGGAGGTACGTAATCTACCCAACCGAGATTACGCAGGTTAAATGTAGTCGTCCTTCCCAACCAAGGACGGAGGTACAAATTCTGTTAGAGGTGAATATGTAGGTTTCGTTTTAGCTTCTTAACCCATTCCCAACCCACCGGGAATCCCATGCCTTATAGAGAGTGTGAACTTGACCGGTGGTCCATGGGACAACCCTTAAGTGTGTTAAAAGACGAGTGAATCCCTCATTTGATCATGTAATTGTCTTGAATTAGATAACTACGGTTGCTTGTGTTTCAGGTACATTTAGAGCTTAAAAGTATGGAAATAAAGCTTCGAATAGACACGACTGGATTGTAGATTGAAAGACGGAGAATAAATGAAAAAAATAAAATTTTGGAATTTAAGAATTAAGAATATAACATGATAGAGGATGAAATTACGAGAACGTAGGCGAAAACGGTGAAGAAAACGGAGTTGAAACGAGAAAGTTATGAAGAAAACAAAAATTGATTGCTGAAGCCTACCGTAACTTACGGTGGTACCGTAATTTACGGTAGAATCTGACAAAAATTGATGCCGTAACTCAGTTTAAATCCACCGTAAACCATTTTAAGCCACCGTAACTTACGGTGGTACCATAAGTTACGGTGGAGGCCAGCGTGAAACTTGTAACTCCCTCATTTAAGGTTGTTTATGGTGCCTTTTCATCATCTAATCATTCCCATTCATTTTGTAACTCCTAAGGGGCGAATTTGGGGTGTTCTAAGGTGTTCTTGAGTGATCTAAACATGAGGACTTTGTTTTTGATTCCAATGGACAAAGGTTCGATTGTGATGATGGTTCATAACACTATGAGCGGCTAGGTTTGCTTGGTGATCGTCTTGGATATAAGGTTTTATTTGTGACAATTATGCTTGTTCTTTAATTTCTGGAATATTAGACTGTGCATGTGTTGTTAGTTTATTATGGTGTTTGATTGGTTGTTTGTAAATTGTTGATGTATGTTTGATCATAGTTCTAAACCATACGTTCTTGGTGCCGTTGGCAATCGAGATATCATGGGAGGGATTAGGGTTGGATATGTGTTGATTGGTCATCGGGTAACAACCTCGCGTTCTAGGAATCCGAGTACTTAGTTCCCTTTCATCACAAACAATTGATCTTACATGAGCCATGTCTATGTGGTTCTTTCCAGTTGAACATGAACGTTAGTTGTCACTTAAAACTTGAAACTCGGGATGATCACTATCCTCTTATCTGTTACAAAACTTGACTTTGATTTGTATTCTAATTTAGTAATTCTAGATAATTAAAACCAATCAACCCAAACATTGAAATTTACATTTCTTGCAATTTAGATTAATCTAGTTAGTTAGACATACATTGAGATAACACATATTCCACAAACTCCCTGTGTTCGATACCCACTTACCGCTAGCTAATTAGTTGTAACTGGATTAAATTTGATTGTGACCACGACATCACGTCAGAACTCACCTTGGATTAGCTAGGCAGATAAATGGTCACTTGAGCTAATGTGGTCAATCATGTCCTAACATGGTTACCATACAAGTCAGGTTCATGTTCAAGTAATGCACAAAACTCCTACACATATCTAACACGTAGCACGTAAAATATTATAATAACTATATATGTACACATGCATGCAAAGTGTCGCTATTCGAAATAGTGGCCACATTTTTGTCACAAATTACACAACAAATCTTGTCACAAAATTTCAGCTTTTTGGTGCATTTTCGGACAATTTGCGGTGCGTTAATCGGGACCGTTCGGGCACTGGATAGTTCCCAAAAAATTACAGAACGTTTCAATTGATCCAAATATTATTGTATCAAAATCTCGGGATCCAATTCATCACCAATTATTTTATAAAATTCATTTACCGGGCTGCAATCAGATTCGTCACTTTCTGACTGCAGTCCACAGAAAAATTCATTGTAAGTCCGATTGACGAAATTCCAGTTGGAGAATTACAACGACATTAGTGGCCATCTACAGTACAAATTTCATAGAAAAAATACAATTACGCAGCAATTTATGACCCAAAACATATGGCCCATTTACTGCAGATTTTCGCAGCTTCAGTGTTTGTTCGTAAATAATTCGTTAAACATATCAAACGGTGTCGAAAAATTATGATTCCAGTGCCATATGATTCGTATTTCAAAATAACACGTTATAGACTCAAGAAAACCCAACTTCTGTTATATTATGACCTGGTTACAGCCGTTTAAAGTTGGCTGTAACTGCCACACAGATTGCTGTTTTTCGCATATACATTACTTAAACAAGTTTCCGGGTTTCTCTATCATGATTTACCATCATATAAACATCTCTACATTATTTATCCCAGGTCATAGATTGTTTTATACCAGATTTATCATACACTATCATCAATATCATCAAGCATGACAGCCCTAATCAAACTATACGTGTCCATACCTAATTAAACCGTAATACAAATCCTCATATATGTTTTTCATGGTTTCTAGTCTACCAATTAACATCATAGCATCAAGTTCATCAACGACCAATACCAACACAGCCATGTATTTGCAGAATGTAAAAATCAAAACACATAAGACACTAACCGAATGAAGATGCGAGAGCGAGAGTTCGAGCGAGGGAGGGCGTGCACCAAAGAAGGATTCACGGCTGGTGGGGGGTGTCTCTTGCTGCCAAACGACGTGAGGGATGTTAGCGGAAGCCGTCATCATAATCGACATCGTATCCTTGTTCGTGTGTGTGATTCTGTACGAGTGTGTGTTTGTACAGAGAACAACAGAAACATGAATGGATATTATTGAATCTTGGTACCGAACAAACTACCGGTAAGTACATATATATACGAGAATGTTTGGCGGTTAATATGGCGGGAGTAACTGTGACAACCGGTGATTTACGGCTCTTAATTACGTGATTAACAGGTGATTAACGCGATAATAAATAATGTTTACAGTGCAAATTAACTTAATTAGGCCTTTGGAGTGCCTAGGAACGCCTATCCGCCTTTACAGTGCGTGAACGGTGGTTTATGGAAAAATCTGCTGAATGATAAGCGACAACGAACTGATACCATACGAAATACTGACAACACCGACAGATACGGATTTTCTACGAGTATTTTATATTTATGAGTTTAATTTTGTAAATTTATTTGGGCTTCCGTGCGACACAAACGCCAACATGAACGAAAACGCGATTGCAGGAAATGTACCGGCAACGAAACAGAAGCATCGGAGGCGCGTGTTACCTTTAAAACATAAATTTTACGCAATATTTAGCTCCGTAATGAAATTTTAGTAACCGTAGACGAAACCGGATCGAAAAACGGTTACAAACGGCAAACGGCGCCATTTTACGCGATTCTTAACGCATCCGACAAACGGGCGCGACAACAATGACTACCGACCGTATTTTACGTATTTTAATACTAAAATTTTATCTTTCGACATTAAATGGAGTTCGGGTTTTGACAACGGGTTCATAGAAATTACGGGCCGTTTAACCGCGGGGATTTAGCTTGTGGGCCTTGAGCCCAAGCCCAAAACCCACAAACTAAACCTACCAACTAAATCTTGATTAAAGATTTGCCTGTTCTTTTAAAGTGCATATCTATACAAAATCTTACTAAAATCTTTATAAATGTTACTTAAATCTTCATAAGATTTTTTTTAGATCTATATACACTGAACAAATGGAAGCCACCTTTGGGTATTACACACTTGAATGAGATTAAAACCCCATCTCAAACACTAATAGTGAACTCATCTCCTACTCTAAATACACAACACAGACATATGTATGTCTGTCCCTCTCCCTCTCGACACACACTCACACCTCCTTTCTTCTCTCTATGACACCCCCCAAACACCTCCACCCCTCCCTCTGTTCTTCTTCGAGCAATACCCCACCCCCCTTTTTTGTGATACAGAAACAGACCACCACCACCACCACCACTAACCGGTGGTGGTGCGGCGGCGCTACACAGAGATGGGAGAGAGAGAAAGCTGAGGAGGAGAGAGAGGGGAAAGAGAGACCGAGAGAGAGAGAGATAGGGAACCGGCGGTCGGAGTCTCGGACCGCCGGTCTGTTCTGTTATCCGGTGGTCAATGTTTTTATCCGACGAGCTCCGATTCAGGTGATGGTTCCGGTGACGACGACGGTGGCGGTGCTTCACTCCGGTGACTCCAGGTTTGGATTCAAGCTTTGTTACGGTTCAGATTTTGGTAAAATTGTGGTTCGGGTGACGTCTCAGGTTGCGGTCGGATTTGTGTCGGGTTTTTGGGTTCTACTCGGGACAACCACAGGTTTGTTCGGGAGTCAATGGGTTCAGATCCGGTTCAGGCGCAGTTCTGGTTCAGATTCGGGTCAGTGGGTTCGAGCTTTGATTCTAATACGGTTCGGGTCAACTCCGTAAAATAGCACGTTTTTATTATAAAACAGAACCATCGGATACCGATAATCTCTTAGGGAAAATAAATACAAATATACGATTACTTTCTACGACACGTTACAGCTTACGAAAACGACGATTCGGAAACAATTTACAACTATAAATATAGTTTGTATATTTATTTCAAATATTAAACAATACGGATGCTTTTATAAAAAATAAATACGGTTTACGTATTTGTTTCACAACGATTCTTTTGCAAAACAAATATAGCTTTTATATTTCTTGCAAACATCAAACGACTTGTATTCGTTTATAAAATAAATATAGGTTATATATTTATTTCAAACTTCCAACGACGGTTCTTTTGTAATTCTATAAAATAAATATAACTTTTTATATTTACTTCAAACGCCTAAACGGCATATACATTCGACACATAGTATACGAGACTTAATGAGTATAACTTAGTCATTACTATTAAGTTATCAACAAACCGTTGAATCGTTCAGTTAACAATTCGGTAGAGCTCGGTAACACGTAGATTTGTTACCACATAAATTAGAAACTTATAAGATATTCCATGTTAGGAATATTGTAGAATGCACGCTAGCGAGTCTCATCTTGGAAACGACATCACGAAGTCGTATTTAGCTAGCTTTGCACAGGAATATTCAGGTGAGTTCATAACCCCCACTTTTTACGGTTTTACATTTTTATAAATGCTTTCGGGGTGGAAAGACATGCACGTTTTCAGAAACATACAAAGTTTTCGAATGAATGAAAACTCATATTTCTAAATCATATTACGAATTGATTTCGAGGAACTCAAATGATTTACAAATGGATTATACTAAATATACCGGTTTTTACAAAACAAATGGGTATTATCGAAATGTGAATGATTTTCATGACTAAGGATGGATCGTCTGGTGATAATTTAGAGAGACTGGGGAGTTGGCCTTAGAGGCTGGGGAGGTTCAGCCTTAGAGGCTGGGGTAAAATACATGATACAATTATTTCAGACATTTTATACATGGTATGATTAGCTTAAGGAATGGTACACTTGGATCATATGAGTGATAAGTCTATTTGAACATAACGAACCCCACCCATGCGCCCGCAGGTTGGACCATGAGGTGATTATATCTTAGCATGCGCCCACAGGTTGGACCATGCGGTGATTACATCTTAACCCCACCCATGCGCCCGCAGGTTGGACCATGTGGTGACTTGTCTTAACCCCACCCATGCGCCCGCAGGTTGGACCATGTGGTGATTATATCTTAGCATGCGCCCGCAGGTTGGACCATGTGGTTACACATTTACTGATCTGTCTCCCTATTTGCTTTCATACCGGGGTTTTATAAATTACATACCATATTTTATTCAAATTCAAAGCATAGGATTATGTGGGCATGGAGTCAAAGTCAGGGTGGGCATTGACGGTTATACGAACATTTCAAATACGAGAATTTACACATACATGGTTTCACTAACATAATGCGTTACACATACAAAGTTCCCATGTAACTTGACAAGAAAATGATTTCTAAATTCGTTTTCTCAATATTATTTCACAAACCGGTTACTCAAAAGATTTATTTCAAATCTTTTACAAACAAACTATGAACTCGCTCAACTTTATGTTGACTTTTTCGCATGTTTCTTTCTCAGGTTACTCTTCAAAGTTAAGGCACGGTTGGAATAGGAGAACCATGTGGAGTCGAGTACTTAGTGGGCGTTCAATATATAGAAGTCTTAGCTTATTTTGCTTCCGCTGTGCAATGAAGATACCAGTCCAGTCACGCCAAGCTCTGATAATTTCGGGGTGTGACAGATTGGTATCAGAGCTATAGGTTACAGCGAATAAGGTTTTCTGTAGGAATACCTAGGCTCTAACCTCACTTTTCTCTGAGACTTAGACTATTAAGACGCTGAATACATACAAAATGCCTAGTACTCGAATATGGTCTCTAACCGTTCCCAAAAAACAAACAGTCAAAATTTTGTTTTCAAACATACGCTATTATGGTGTTTTACACACGGTACATAAAACAGTTACATACAATACACAAAGCTCTGAGAGTTTAGGAAACATGCATTTAAGACCTTCAGAAACTCATGTTGAAGTTCATAAAAGGTCATCACGTAGGGACCGCGAATATTAACTCGGGCACACACTATTATCCATATTGTCTATGATATTTTAACTTCCCGAGCAGGCAGCCTACGCATAACGAAACGCTAGTGCACGAGAATACATGAAACTCCGATTTTACGTCAACGGATGTCAGAGTACATCACATTCTACGTGGAACGAAATGATAGTGCACAGGTATACGTGAAACTTAAGTTATACATCAACGGCGGTTGAAATACGTCACATACGACTACCGAGGCGAGGCCTTTGAAAAGACACGATGACGCAATTCAACGACGACGCTAGATTCCTGTCAGCAGAAGAACTAACGATCAGGAAACGACAACTTGTCACGCGATCCTGCAACGACACGAATCACGCCAGGGAGAAGACATATTTCTTCACATTTCCCCTATCTCATTTATGATGAGTATGATATGTTCGACATTCCATGGTAATGTCACCTAACAACCGGTCATCACACGCAACCCCAGGTAAAGTCCTTTAATTTCTTTTATAGAAATTCCGATTTTTGCATCTAATGAGTAGATTTTCACACCTCTACTCCTCTTAAGGGTCATTGTATCACGATTATTTCTTTTCAAGTTACATACATGGTTTTTCGTTGTGACCATGCCGAAAGTTTTCTTATCGATACGTATATTTATTGTCGGATTGCGCTAATACCTAGTTCAATTGTTTGAACTGGTCCATTACACCTATTCACTTCAGAGCATCATATGATGTATTGGGAGCATCATATTCAAAATTTGTTTTAACAAGTGTTTCATCTGTTCCGAGTCGAAGTAAACTTGTTTGGCATTCGACTCCATTAAATTGTTTGTTGATTTTGACACCTTGTGGTGGTATTTTCACTTATTTGAACCTTGCGCTAAACTCGTTTACATATCTTATGCACGGATTTAATTATTTATTTATTGATTCAGATTAAATCCGCTTTGATTTATCACATTACAACAGTCTTAACACAATTGTGTGTTAAGACAATGGTACACAAATTCATTTCATATTCCGGTGTACCTCATAACGGTTCTTTCAACATTGATCGAATGTTTTGCGATAATTATTGCTTCTTCGTCTTCGATCGAAAACATTATTTCTTTGATGTTCAAATTTCAATTGAAAATCCTACGATGTTGTTAGAAACAAATTTTCATATTTACTTCATTGCGCTTTCAATTGACTGCAAAACACAGGTGAATACTTGTTCGATCACCCCTATTATTGAATTGTTTCATTCATTGCGACACCTTGTGGAGTCGGTATAACTTGCAGCTTGTGCTGATCACGATCGAGCATTTCATGCAAACTATTACATTTGAGCTTGTCGATTCTAAGTTCATCCACTAGATGTTATTGCTTCTAGAACTCATTTACATATTGTGAACTTTCATATGGAATTCGATTGGTCGAAGTTCCTGTTCATTGTTGGATCCCTGTTAACTTAGTCACATTAGTGACTGTACCTCTACGTCTTGTTTCCTTTGACATCGATTTGCTGAAACACATCTATTGTAAACCATTGGGTTCTTATTGTTGAGGAATGTCATTAAATTCACACGATTCGAATAATTCTTGTTTCGATCACGCGGTCATTCACTTTGTTATTATTCAGAATTACCTGCAAACAACAAAATTTTGAGGAGATAACATAATCTAAATTTCGAGGACGAAATTTCTGTAACAGGGGGAGAATGTGACAACCGGTGATTTACGGCTCTTAATTACATGATTAACAGGTGATTAACGCGATAATAAATAATGTTTACAATGCAAATTAACTTTATTAGGCCTTTGGAGTGCCTAGGAACGCCTATCCGACTTTACAGTGCGTGAACGGTGGTTTACGGAAAAATCTGCTGAATGATAAGCGACAACGAACTGATACCGTACGAAATACTGACAACACCGACAAATACGGATTTTCTACGAGTATTTATATTTATGAGTTTAATTTTGTAAATTTATTTGGGCTTCCGTGCGACACAAACGCCAACATGAACGAAAACGCGATTGCAGGAAACGTACCGGCAACGAAACAGAAGCATCGGAGGTGCGTGTTACCTTTAAAACATAAATTTTACGCTATATTTAGCTCCGTAATGAAATTTTAGTAACCGTAGACGAAACCGGATCGAAAAACGGTTACAAACGGCAAACGACGCCATTTTACGCGATTCTTAACGCATCCGACAAACGGGCGCGACAACAATGACTACCGACCATATTTTACGTATTTTAATACTAAAATTTTATCTTTCGACGTTAAATGGAGTTCGGGTTTTGACAACGGGTTCATAGAAATTACGGGCCGTTTAACCACGGGGATTGAGCTTGTGGGCCTTGAGCCCAAGCCCAAAACCCACAAACTAAACCTACCAACTAAATCTTGATTAACGATTTTCCTGTTCTTTTAAAGTGCATATCTATACAAAATCTTACTAAAATCTTTATAAATCTTACTTAAATCTTACCAAAATCTTCATAAGAGTTTTTTTAGATCTATATACACTGAACAAATGGAAGCCACCTTTAGGTATTACACACTTGAATGAGATTAAAACCCCATCTCAAACACTAATAGTGAACTCATCTCCTACTCTAAATACACAACACAGACATATGTATGTCTGTCCCTCTCCCTCTCGACACACACTCACACCTCCTTTCTTCTCTCTATGACACCCCCAAACACCTCCACCCCTCCCTCTGTTCTTCTTCGAGCAATACCCCACCCCCTTTTTTGTGATACAGAAATAGACCACCACCACCACTAACCGGTGGTGGTGCGGCGGCGCTACACAGAGACGGGAGAGAGAGAAAGCTGAGGAGGAGAGAGAGAGGAAAGAGAGACCGAGAGAGAGAGAGAGATAGGGAACCGGCGGTCGGAATCTCAGACCGCCGGTCTGTTCTGTTATCCGGTGGTCAATGTTTTTATCCGACGAGCTCCGATTCAGGTGGTGGTTCCGGTGACGGCGACGGCGGCGGTGCTTCACTCCGGTGACTCCAGGTTTGGATTCAAGCTTTGTTACGGTTCAGATTTTGGTAAAACTGTGGTTCGGGTGACGTCTCGGGTTGCGGTCGGATTTATGTCGGGTTTTTGGGTTCTACTCGGGACAACCACAAGTTTGTTCGGGAGTCAATGGGTTCAGATCCGGTTCAGGCGCAGTTCGGGTTCAGATTCAGGTCAGTGGGTTCGAGCTTTGATTCTAATACGGTTCGGGTCAACTCGGTCAACCGAGTTAACTCGGTCAACTCAGTCAACAGGAGTCAACCCGGTTGACTCGGACAACTCAGTCATCTCACTCGACGGTTCGGCGTGAAGACTTGGTAAAAACTAATGACGCGTTTAATATTGTGTTTTTATATAGATTTAATCATACGTGAACGAGCTCGAACCACCCCATTTATAAATTAGTTTATATCTTGAAATACTTGACGAAAACTATCGATATTTGATTACATTGCATTGAATCTTGTTGAATCTTGACAAAATAAAGACAACTTGTGTTGTCGGGGCCGTCCAAAAACAGAGGAAACTCTGCCCGTTTTTCGAGAAAATCCGTAAAAATAGCACGTTTTTATTATAAAACAGAACCATCGGATACAGATAATCTCTTAGGGAAAATAAATACAAATATACGATTACTTTCTACGACACGTTACAGCTTACGAAAACGGCGATTCGGAAACAATTTACAACTATAAATATAGTTTGTATATTTATTTCAAGTATTAAACAATACGGATGCTTTTATAAAAAATAAATACGGTTTACGTATTTGTTTCACAACGATTCTTTTGCAAAACAAATATAGCTTTTATATTTATTACAAACATCAAACGACTTGTATTCGTTTATAAAATAAATATAGGTTATATATTTATTTCAAACTTCCAACGACGATTCTTTTGTAATTCTATAAAATAAATATAACTTTTTATATTTACTTCAAACGCCTAAACGGCATATACATTCGACACATAGTATACGAGACTTAACGAGTATAACTTAGTCATTACTATTAAGTTATCAACAAACCGTTGAATCGTTCAGTTAACGATTCGGTAGAGCTCGGTAACACGTAGATTTGTTACCACATAAATTAGAAACTTATAAGATATTCCATGTTAGGAATATTGTAGAATGCACACTAGCGAGTCTCGTCTTGGAAACGACATCACGAAGTCGTATTTAGCTAGCTTTGCACAGGAATATTCAGGTGAGTTCATAACCACCACTTTTTACGGTTTTACATTTTTATAAATGCTTTCGGGGTGGAAAGACATGCACGTTTTCAGAAACATACAAAGTTTTCGAATGAATGAAAACTCATATTTCTAAATCATATTACGAATGGATTTCGAGGAACTCAAATGATTTACGAATGGATTATACTAAATATACCGGTTTTTACAAAACAAATGGGTATTATCGAAATGTGAATGATTTTCATGACTAAGGATGGATCGTCTGGTGATAATTTGGAGAGACTGGGGAGTTGGCCTTAGAGGCTGGGGAGGTTCAGCCTTAGAGGCTGGGGTAAAATACATGATACAATTATTTCAGACATTTTATACATGGTATGATTAGCTTAAGGAATGGTACACTTGGATCATATGAGTGATAAGTCTATTTGAACATAACGAACCCCACCCATGAGCCCGCAGGTTGGACCATGTGGTGATTATATCTTAGCATGCGCCCACATGTTGGACCATGCGGTGATTACATCTTAACCCCACCCATGCGCCCGCAGGTTGGACCATGTGATGACTTGTCTTAACCCCACCCATGCGCCCGCAGGTTGGACCATGTGGTGATTATATCTTAGCATGCGCCCGCAGGTTGGACCATGTGGTGATTATATCTTAGCATGCGCCCGCAGGTTGGACCATGTGGTTACACATTTACTGATCTGTCTCCCTATTTGCTTTCATACCGGGGTTTTATAAATTACATACCATATTTTATACAAATTCAAAGCATAGGATTATGCGGGCATGGAGTCAAAGTCAGGGTGGGCATTGACGGTTATACGAACATTTCAAATACGAGAATTTACACATACATGGTTTTACTAACATAATGCGTTACACATACAAAGTTCCCATGTAACTTGACAAGAAAATGATTTCTAAATTCGTTTTCTCAATATTATTTCACAAACCGGTTACTCAAAAGATTTATTTCAAATCTTTTACAAACAAACTATGAACTCGCTCAACTTTATGTTGACTTTTTCGCATGTTTCTTTCTCAGGTTACTCTTCAAAGTTAAGGCACGGTTGGAATAGGAGAACCATGTGGAGTCGAGTACTTAGTGGGCGTTCAATTTCTAGAAGTCTTAGCTTATTTTGCTTCCGCTGTGCAATGAAGATACCAGTCCAGTCACGCCAAGCTCTGATAATTTCGAGGTGTGACAGTAACCGTCACTGGAAGGTGTCAACCAACCAACATTTCTGTTCGTTTATATCTTTACATACATACATAATAATAACTTTAATTAACCTAACTAAATAATAATAATAAACAATATATGCTAAGTTTATATTCTAACACCATCCCCTAAACTTAGCATCGGTAATGGCTTGTCACGTCGGCTTTGATGATAAACGCATTTTTCTTTAAACTTGTCATGATTCGTCCATAGATCCACCTTGATTTGTTTCGTGATGCCGAGTACGGTAATGTTGTTGTTCATTACCCATTTTGTCGCTGAAAGTCTTTGATCTGTCGTTAAAGCCAATTTAGTGCCGCTAAATCGTTCTGTCGCTAATCTGTCTTCTGTCGCTATCTTTCTTCTTTTGTCACTAACTGTCGTCGCTAAAACTGGAAATCCATTCTTTCCTTTTTGTTCCAGCCATTCCTGCGTACTTCCTTTCTTCATTTTAACTTCTAATTTCATTAACTTCTGCATTCTTTTCTTAACATTCTTGTCTTCATGAACGGTTCCGGTCACCGGAACATCATCTTGCATATCGCCTTCAGTTACGAAGACATACGAGTCTTCATCTTCTTCATCGCTGCGGTCACCACCGGAATCGTAGTATTCCGTTTCTTTAATTGAATCATTGTGATCCTTCTGATCACTGATTGGTTCTTCCTGATCTTCCCGATCGTAACCAACCATATAGATATTCGGGGTGAAGCATGCCCCATCGTGAACATCTTTACAGGCCAAATCATCTCTTTCGGAATCGTCTTCTTCTCTCCGTGTCATTATTTCGCCTGCATCTCCTTTATCTTCGTGACATCCCGATTCGTATTCCATTAATGCAATTTCGTATTGCAATTCCATTATTGCAATCTCTTGTTTCAAGATTGCAATCGCGCGTAATCGGGGACTCATATAATCTGAATCGCTATTTGTTTCTCGCCTCTTCCCGTGTTTATTTTCCATCTTCTTCATCCGTATCTTCCCAGGACCACGTAATTCTGATCCTAATTCTTCGTTTTCTAACCATGCGCTCTGATACCACATGATAGCGGAAGCCCTCATCATAATCGACATCGTATCCGTGTTCGTGTGTGTGATTATGTACGAGTGTGTGTTTATACAGAGAACAACAGAAACATGAATGGATATTATTGAATCTTGGTACCGAACAAACTGCCGTTAAGTACATATATATACGAGAATGTTTGGCGGTTAATATGGCGGGAGTAACCGTCACTGGAAGGTGTCAACCAACCAACATTTCCGTTCGTTTATATCTTTACATACATACATAATAATAACTTTAATTAACCTAACTAAATAATAATAATAAACAATATATGCTAAGTTTATATTCTAACAAGGGAGAGGAGAGGAGAGCAGGTTCGATGTTTGTAGATTAGGGTTTGCTGAGAGTTATCAAACCATAACAACTCATGCACTAAATACGTAATAAATTGAGAATGAGTTGTGGGGGTTTGGAGCTGCACATGGGCTGAAACTAATATCAAAACTTGGTCTGAATTTTAGTGCAACTGGATAAGGGGTCACGCATGACATGGGTGTGGGCTTGCTTTGCATTCTATTTTTATTTTTTTTGTTAAACAACTAATAACAATACTAATATATCTAAGCATCAACTTGATTAATAATATATATATTAATTACATTACGGCTTCGGTCTCATGAGCATCGGGTTATGCAAGTGGGTTGGATTGACAGACAAGTGTTTTGGTTCAAACGGTTCGGGTCGGTTCGGCTCAACACGATATGGTTTTGGTTCGAATACTCGTGTATATAATATAAAATTGATAGACATATAATTAATTAATTTATCAAACAAAATAAGTATATGATTTGAATTATAAATGTGAACAAGCGGCTTTTACCTCAAAATCACAGGTTGTCACATTATTGCTACTAAAAAGGCATCCTTTACCTGTTTGGTGATCTCTTTATACGTTATGACCGGTGGTTACATATGACATCGCGTGTTATGGGCTGCTAATAGTTTCCTCCATGATTTTAAGCTGATTTGGCGTTGTTTGAGTAAACAATTCTTTACGAGGAGTAGCTTGTAACACGCATTTGGCCAAGCTAATCACTTGCTTGACTAGCCTCCCAAATTGTCTGATAAACAAAAATTCTTCCAATTGTGACTTTTTTCTTATGAAGTTATATTTTAATTTCTTCTTTCTTTTAAGTTTGTTTTTCTAAAATCTATGTTTCTGTGTGTCTGTAACATTATGCGGGTTTCTGTGTCATCAATAGATCCGTCTGTTTTTCTAGTTGACATCCAAGTTGGAGCTTCAGTGGTGTATGTGTGGTTCAAAACAAATAAATGTTGTATGCAGGTGGGAATTGGGAACTATAATTCATAAAAAAAATGGACGGAGTTAACCGTGGACTAAAATGGCAACGTTTTAAAACTTTGAACTAAAATGGCCCGTTTCAAAACTTTGAACTAAAATGGCAACGTTTCAAACCTTTGGACTAAACTGGCAAAATGGGCCAAACCACAAGGACTAAAATGACATTAGCCCTTTTTTTTTTCTTTCTTATTGGTAGGTAAAAAACATGTTCAACTTCGAACTAAACCTTAGTAAAAAAAAAATTATCAATAATAGAAAATGGATAAACTTTAGGATGCAAGCATAGTTTTTTTCACCCGAGTAGGTCTGTACCATTCAGTTATGGAGTCTCAATGATGAAGGCTTTTAACTAAACTCCAGTCTTTTGTTGTTTCTGTAGATACTAAACTTAAAACATAGAAACACGAAGAATTGTCCCATTAATGAAATTATCCGTGACCATGCCTCACACGTTAAGCCTTCCTTAATATAGATCAAACTTTTATTAACAATTAAGATTCCCATAACCATATAAACTAACTTTTACAGGCTAAGCTAGCTGATCTTTTAGAACAAGAGGCGTCGAATGCTCTAACCTGTCAAAGTGTGGTGCTCTTGGTTTAACTGAAAAGGTATTCCCCATGTTGACCCATAATCCCGTTACCCCCCATAAAGAATATGATATGCTTGAATGATTACTATGGTTTCTGTGAACCCATGATGTGTGCATCTGGATTAAGTGCAGTTACCACACCAATGGCCATCACAGTCAGCAGGGGTTGCAGGAGTAGCAAGAATAAGACATGTTAGATTCGAAAATAGGGTGTTGGTCTGTTTGCAATAATTGTGGAACTTAGAAGCATTGCTGATTCCTTAGGGCTGTGGGTAGGATCTGTCGGTTGACTTAACCTTCCAGTTTGATCCAAACAGGCCAATACATATATAGTTGCAAGTAAATGAATTTCCGTTTCTTGATAAACAAAGTTTTCAACAAACACAAAACATCACTAAAACTTCCAGTTTGATCATCAGCTTAGTACCAGATATAAACATATTGCGCAACGATAAAGAAATGAACTACAATCATAGTACCTAGAAGCGCACATTTAATCACCCTAATAATGAAAACGATTTAAACAAACCAAATTGTCTTTTAGAAATAAGACAAGGTTTCAATGTAACGATGGAATTTTTCATAGGGGTACTTGCCAAATTCAAATATCTGTTTGAAACTCTTGTCATGAACATTGCATTTTATAATCTTTTTAGGAGTTTTCAGCACCACGAATGTATCTTCTTCTTCTTCGCCTCTAACCACATCAATGACATTGAAAACATAACCGTTCTGACGAATCATATCTGGGAAAGCATTGGGAAGCGCATCAAGCTGTAGTTGATACTTGACAAACCACCCAGAATGATCGCTCAACATCTCATACACATTCAAACGTAACCTATTATCTTGGCGATTCTTGCATGCTATTAAATGTAGATGATCTCTAGATTCTCCAAAGTACATTGTCACTATTCGAGACAAGATGAATCCAACAGGCAAGGGTAACGTTTGCAGCTGTTCGGAATCCATTTTGAAGTACAAGAAATTGATATTTTCAGAAAAAGGGGCCCAATAAACAGCTCCATTCCAGTAAACCCCTGGGCAGGAGGGGAGTATAGACAACGCAGGGAACGATTGCATGGCTATCTTCCATTTCCTTGCATCAGACGAGTAGATTTGAATCTGATACAAATCCACACCAGGGCCTACAGCAGAAAGAACACAAACAAGTTTGTAGTTTGGACACTCTGTTTGATGAAATGCCACGGCCCCGGCAAGTTTTTCGGCCGTAGTGCTAATTTTCCGCATTTCGATCGAAATTTTGTATATATACTATGTTCGGCCCGGGCAAGTTTTTCGGCCGTAGTGCTAATTTTAGTGCCCGTGTCTTTCGGCCCTGGCAGGTTCAACGGGCAAGATCCGCCACTGCTTGATATTGTAGAGTAATAAATTTTAAGCAGAGTTAATTGCCCGTATATCCAATCGGCGTATACCCCAAATACCTTTTTTTTTTTTACTTCCCCGTTATCCTAAAAATATTTTTAAAATATACCATTTCCAAATAAAACATAGTTGCTGTATTGTGCACGGTATGTTTCTGAATAACAATCCAAAGTTAACGGAGGTTTGATAGATAGTTAAAAGGGGTTACTTTGGTTTGTTAAAAGTTAACTGATATAACTGAGGGTTAACTGGGTTAATATGTTTGTTCCTAATCCGCTATTCCAAATAGCAGCTTAGGAAAGAAACCTGACACCTTGTACGGTACACTATATTTCCTTTCCTAATCCGCCATTCCTACCAGCGGATACCCCAAATACCTTTTTTTTTTTTTTTTGACTTCCCCGTTATCCTAAAAATATTTTTAAAATATACCATTTCCAAAAAAAATTCGTTTGTAGTGTGGACAATCTGTTTGATGAAATGCCAGACCCATAAGCCATATAGTTTTACGACCTCCTTCTGGAACGGGTGGAATGAGTGCCAACTGCTTGGTGGTGGGATTAAATACGTAATATTTAGGAGCACCTATGCCGCCTTTGGGCCCTAGATCGGTAGAGCAAAGTAGTAAGCCATTACAAGACTGGATGATTTTGACCCCCGGAAGATCAAAACAGGAAGCAAGAGTAGGAAAAGGAGGAGTGCTTGGGGTTTCAACATCAAAGGGGACATATGCATCTGGAGCTAAATGATATGTATAGGAAGCAAAAAGACCAGGAGCAGGAGATTTGAGATGTTATCATACCTTTGGGTGAAATGTTTGTGACTCAAAAGCAAACGCCAGTGTTTGGAAACAGATTTGAAGCGGAGGATGGAGGTAACCGGTAGCCGGAGAAGGATCTCGGTTAAAAGGTCATCGTTGGAACTAATTATTTCTCCAGACTTCTTGCTTTTGGATCTCGTCTGCACCATTTTTCGAGTGATTGTTGAAGAAGAAGATGTGTTGTTGATTAGGGTTTCAGAAACTCAGGTGTGTACTGAATTCGGGGAATGGAGTGAAGAGAGTGGGCCGGGCAGGGCCAGGCTCTATATGACTTGCCAAAATGGTTATTGAGTTTTGGTCACTTTTGTAATTTTAATTCAAAATCAAAACTTTTAAATCTGTGTTCAGTTGGTTTTAATTTTGTTGCTATTTTTATCTAAAATCAAAATTTGGTCAGATTTTTCAGTTAACATCAAGTTATTTTGTTTTTTTTTTCCTCCCTTTTATTGAAGGGAAAATTGTCAGATTTTTTTTAATTTGTTATAATAAAACGTTAAAAGACCATTTGCCCTTAATTAAAAGGGAAGAAAAAAACAAAAAAAAAAGTTTGACATTAACTGAAAAATCTGACCAGATTTTGATTTTAGATGAAAATGTCAACAAAATTGAGATCACAGGGACCCAGATTCAAAAGGTTTAAGTTTTAGATTAAAGTGTCAAAAGTGAGCAAACCTCGTTGACCATTTTAGCTATTTACTCTATTGTTTATTTGTTTTGTTTGCTATATGAGTAAAGTAGTATTGTTTATTTGTTTTTTTTTTTTGAACGGCGCATTCCTCTTTGACAATGCCCATCCACAATGGGTTGCCATTGCAGCTAGGCAGTCATATTGTTTATTTGTTTTGTTTGCTATATATGAGTAAAAATCCTCAAGCACTTCAAATATATATTTTTAGTGCAAACCTAGATATCACTAAACAACATTTCCTTTAATCTAAAATCACAAACAGAGGTTATCCCGCTCAAATTTACAGAGAGTGCCAAATCTAGTTATTTTTAGTTTTAGTTTACGACTAACAATTTCGAAGATTTAATATCAAACAATTTCATTTGGTGGTTCGCTTCTACAAAAATGTTTTTATGTTTATTCATTCTTTATCATGTTTGATTGTATATACTTTTGTATTATTAGGACACAAGTCATGTTGCATGTTGTTACATTTACTTTTATATGCCTTATTCTATTGGTATGCTTATAATTTTGTATCTTAACAATATTGTTATTAAATGAATCAAACTAGTATTTAGGATCCATGCTATGTGACGGGACCGTTAAACCGAACAAAAAGCACACGTGAAAATGTTGAACCCCACATGTGCGTAACAGCGTGTTAACTTGAAAAAATTAGACTGAAACATAAAACAAAGAAAATAATAACTAAGTCGACTTAGGACCCTCACATTACGACAGAGCCATTAAACCGCAAAACAATTTGAACCACACACGTTCGTTGCATGATATTAACTCACAAAACTTAGATCGAAATGTAAACCGATAAATTTCATCATCATACTCAGTAAATCCCACCAATAGCAAAGCTAAGGTAGGATCTGAGAAGAGTAAGATGTAGACAGCCTTACCTCTACCTCGTAGGAATAGAGAGGCTGCTTCTAGTGAGACCCCCGGCTTGATAAAAAACGATAAATTTGTAAAAGATAAAAAGTTATATGAGACCTAGGGCAGAGCAGTATACGGTTCAGAACCGTCAGAATCGGGGAACCGAACCGGAACCGCTAGATCCAAACCGTATTTTTGGATATAGGTTCCGGTTCTTAAATTTGGGTAAAAACGGTTCCTGGTTCGGTTCCGGTTAAAGAACCGCTAGAACCAGTTGAGATTATAAATATTTAAAACCCTATTTTATTAATGGGCTTTTCAACATCATACGACCATCCTAATTCTTATTCCCTTCCCTTATATTCATTCCACGATATCATCTTTCATCTTCTAATTCTTCTCCATCTCTCAACCCTAACCCTAACCCTAATTGTTGTCATACAAGTTCATCTACATCAACACCCTGCAAATACAGGTACGCTATTCTATATGACCTTTTTTTTATGATTGCATATATTTTCTTTCTAGATGTTTGCTTTCTGATACATATAGTTTTCTGTATGTGAAAATAAAAATTGAACAAAAATAATCAAATCAATGTTGATCAAATTGTAAATGTGTATATAAATAGTGTATCGCTTGGTAAATACAGTAGATGCATTACTGATCAATCTATTCACGTGAACCAAATACAGTAGATGCATTATTCGTTTATTTATTTTTTTAATTGCTAACACTTGGTTTCATTTAGATGTTTATGAGAAGATTGAGAGGATGAAGATCGAATGAAGTTTGAAGATGTTTGTTTTAATTGTTAACACGATGGTTGTAATAGTTTTATTTAGAGTTTGTTTTATGGCTTGAAATTTTTTATTGTTGCTTTGCTACTTTTATTTTGGTTGGTTTGAACTTTGAATGTTGCAACTCTTAGTTAATGTTTTAAATGCTTTGATTCGTTTTTATTGAATTGTTAATTTTACGATTTAATTGTCAACCGGTTCCCGCGAGAACCGTTTACACGAGAACCGTTTAACCGGTTCGGAACCGAACCGGAACCGTTATAATACGGTTCGGTTCTTAAATTTAGCAATTAACGGTTCCGGTTCGGTTCGGTTCGGTTCAGTTCGGTCCGGTTCTGAACCGTTGCACAGCCCTAATGAGACCAAAGTTAAAAGTGGAAAAGTATTGGGGTAAAATATGAAAAATGTTTTTAGGACAAAGTTGTAAAAGACAAAACCCATAGGGGTAAAAAGTGTAAAAAGGTGAATTGCAACTCTTACGACCAAAAGTTGATAAAAGTATGAATGCATGAACGAGTAGCTAGATAGATCAATAAACCAAAAAGAAAAATGAATTGTGCTTTAATTAACTGTATACAAAATTATATTGATTTATACAAAATTGAATGGTAATAATAGCTCACAATTTTTTTTTTTGTGAATTAATTTAGGGGAAATTGTGCTTTATCTATAATATTATATAAAGGAGAAGTGATGGATAAGATTGTAATTTTACTACAAGTACAAGTTTTGAAGCATGATATACAAGAGTGTGGAAGCAAGTACAATAGAGATCTGGATTTATTTTTAAGACGCCTTAGGGCTAAAACTGAGATTTTGCAACAGGATTGAATGCCGCATTCATTGTCTGTTATACCACCTCTTCAGTTTCTTTGTTTATGGCTATAACTGCCATAGTGGTGATTATAATGGACGGTACAATTCATTTCTCATCTTCCTACTCTCTCTATCTTAGCAAATCCAAACTACGATGGTGGTGCTCCAATGGTGTGGTTGTTCTTGCGACGATTCAAACCACGACTACAAATCTGAAAATTAAGCCAAGATGGATTTAGAGGCAACATTCAAGTATGCTACTCTTTACTTTCCTTTGTACAGATTTAGGGCAAAGTGTTGAATAATCATCAATTCGTTTTGAATGAGCGGATGGTTTTTAGTAGTTGTCGGTTATGTCTTTGTTCCTTTCTTGCTTTTTCATTCTATTTTTAAATATAATCAAGTTGTATTTGATGGCCATTAATCAAGTTATATGAAGGCTAGGGTTTGTTGTTTATGTTCTTTATACAATATCTACAATGTTGTATTTCAATTTGAGTGTCGTGAAGAAGATAAACGGATAGAAGGCGAGAAGCGGTTTCGGAAACGTTCCTAAATTGGTGACTAATGAAGATATTGTGTCCGTGGCTTGGGAGATTGTTAATGATCGGAGCCAGTGGTCACCTCAATTGTGGCTTGTAAGTATCTATTGTTGTTGTATGATTGATGATTGATTTGTTTGCAATAGGATTTCTGTTTCAAGATAGTTTCAATTGCTGATTTTAGGGGTTTCTTGACCTAAGAATGAATCCATGGCTCAGAAACAGGTTCAGGAGAAGGGTGCGGGTGACAATGGGAGGTTTAAGATAATCTGTATAACCCCTAATCTGTATATGTGAATTAATAATCTTACTTTCTGTTTATGCAAGTTGATTATCTGGTTAGTATTCTGGTATTGCACTATTGTAGATTTAAGATAACTTTTGAACAAAATAG
Source organism: Helianthus tuberosus (assembly GCA_030545235.1). Lineage (NCBI taxonomy): Eukaryota > Viridiplantae > Streptophyta > Magnoliopsida > Asterales > Asteraceae > Helianthus > Helianthus tuberosus. Next base: position 21,216,606 of record CM060451.1, on the reverse strand, counting down.
GACAACTTTTAATCCATAGTTTATCAAACGAGTTTATAGGTTTGTACAAGGTGATTATCTGTAATTACTTGAATTTGAAATTAGACTAGATTGCAAGCTCAGGCTGCTATTCCATATCAGAATCTGTACTCTACATGCCACTTTGAAAAAAAGGAGTTTATATATATATATGCACAGGATGGATTCGCACGGCTTTGGAGACGGACGAATGCGAGTTTAGCTCTTGCAGTGCCTATAGTAAGTCTTTTGGTTAATTTCGCTATTTGGTTAATCGGTTTCGGTGGTTGGATATTTACAGTTGCTGTATGCTTTTTTTACTAGGTGGGTATCTATATGCCAAAATGTCAATAGATCATCATCGCTCATTGCTAATATACTTGGTATCAAAAGACGCTAAGCGAAAGCAAAAATTGATAACATTTTCTCCAGTTTCTTACGATTTCAGTTGGAGTTGTGTATGCAGACATTAGCACAAACAAACTCCATAGCTGTAAGTTGTTTGTTTTGGCCCAGACAACAGGTAAAAACTTGTGTACATGTACTAATGTGTTGTTTGACTCACACTTTCAGAAAGATCGTGTCCGAGCATTGACAATGACCGCAAGACAAACACTGGTTGAGATATGGCGGTATGTATTATATGTCCACTTTATCGATTCCAGTTTTTATATTCGTTGATCACGATATGGCAGTATGTATTATATGTCCACTTTATCGAATATGGCGATATGTATTATATGTCCACTTTTCTTACCTCTGATAAGTTTGATTATTATATTTTGGTCGTTTGAAGGAGGAAAGATGGATATACTACTGTTTGTATAGTGGATATTCAACCTTTGCAATCATAAACCCTTCTGCAAGGTATTAAGATGCGCCGAAATGCTAGAAAGGTTTCTTGGGAAAGATTTTTGGAAAGCAAACAATGGATACTTGATCCGCAAGACACAATCTCCAGATTGCCTGAAAATGTTCTTCAACATATGGTGTCTTTACTTCCACCATTAGACAAAGATAATGTCCGTTTTTATCGAGAAAATGGCACCGACTAACTGCACAAAACCAAACAGTACTCTGGCTGACCAAGCAGCGGTTAAACGAGCTGGAATTTCCAAAGATTTTGAATGATGAGTTCCAAGCAGTGTAAGGTACAAGGAGTATGAAGTAGCATTGACAATCTATCACTTAGCTACTGTTGTTTGCTTCTTTCTTTTCCAGCCAAAGTGATCTGTGTAAGAATTGCAAAAGACCGAGGCACTATGCTAGGGAATGCCCTAACGTGGCCATTTGTCATAACTGTGGACTTCCCGAGTAAGATCGTTGATCATGCAGTTTATTGTTATATTTTATGACCTATGAAACCGATACTTGATTTCTGGTTTAATATATTTTTTTTTCACATTTAGGCAGCAATGCTCCTGACTGAAGATGTGCTAGACAAGTTAAGTGTTTCTTTGACGGGCGAAGAGCTTGATACTATGCAAAAACTTTATCTTCAAGCATTAAAACTCGAGATGGAGTTCTTTCTATCTCTGCATGTTCATCAACAGACGGTTCTTCCATTATCAAAGCAGCATATTTCTACTGAACACCGTCTTACGGTATTTTCCGATTTTGACTTACATGCATTGTGGTGGATTCTTCTGCCATTTTGGCTGAGATTGCTATTGTTACTGCACGAAAATCAGATCAAAGTCAACCCGAAAGTCAAAATCAACCAGAAAGTCAAAGTCAAATTGCTAGGATGTCCTCGGCTGACTTGAGAAGCACATGCGAGGTACTCGAGAGAGAGTATACATAAGACTATGAACGATGCATAGAAAATATGCTGACCAATCAGAGAGGTACAATCGTTTATTGTAAGTGATTGTTTGGCATTCTTATAGGGGTGTCTGGTTGTATGTGATGGTGTTAAATGTTTAATCGGGTTGTGTTTTATCTCAAAATTTTTGCTAAAAACGTAACACGTCAAATGGGTCAAACGGGTCAAATTGGTTAAAAGTTGCTCAAAGTTCATTTATGCAATCGTACGTGACATTAACTATTGTAAAAGTTGGATAAAAATAGTTTGCGGGTTGGATGGTTTTATATGACTTTTTTTTAATTTTTTTATGGTGGTTTTGCAGTTGAGGAGTTTGATTACGAGGGACTGAACATGGAACTTGAACAAGAATTTGAGAGAAGGGCGAACAAGAAAGTGATTGAATCGAATGTACTCAAGGGTTTGAATCTTGAAGATATTAGACGTGCTGGTGAACACCTTATTCTTCATGATGGTTGCATGAGTTTCTTTCAAAGCATCACCAACAACCAACATTTAAATGTGAATGCTCACGTTCTATCATACTGTTGGTGTGCTGATCTTATTCGGTCTTCTTTCTCTTCAGGTATATGATTATTGTAACTCCTAAGTTATCTTGTAATAGATAACTTTTCTACTTAATTACTTATACATTAAACCTATCAATAAAAATTCATTATTTGTCATCAAACGAACAGGGGGCATACCCACAATGAATGTACACACGAATGAGTTCTTGTACGAAAACTCTCTATACACTAGCGAAATCATCAAAAAGATCGAGACCCCTATCGACAAGCTTCAAGCTTTTACCAATATTCTTAAAAATAGCGACAAAAGTGACAAAACAAATCTGACGATTTACATTGGTGACTCGGTTGGCAACTTGCTTTGCTTTCTAGAAGTTGTTATTGGCATAGTTCTTGCTTCAAGTTCAAGCCTTCGAAAAATCGCAACCCATTTTGGTGTTCCGTTTGTTCCGTTATTTTCTGCTTTAATAAAGAAACAAAAAGTGCACGTCGAAGGAAGTGCGTTTGGTTGGAAGGGGTTATCGGGCATTTTGTATACGGTTTCTAGCTGGGCTGAAGTACATTCTTTCATTATCGGTTCTTGAAATGGAACGTTTCTTCTGTGTAGTTATAGAACAAAGAGGACGCATCTTTACATATAATAGAATGAAGATGCAACTTGTCATGGCTGCTGATTTTAATATGGGCCATATATTTTCAAACTCCTGTATTTTCATCTCAAAACAGGAATTTCTGCTTGTATAATGAATGTCGTCAAGTGGGTATGAATCTTTTCATGATCTTGTTGATTTTTTGTTTGACTTTTTTGTGTTGTTGTTGACTTGGTATGATGTTGGTTCTTGCAGGTAGAGTGTTTCTGTTACTGAGATGAATAGTTTCATAAGCTTGAAGGGTTTATTTTCATAATTCAAGTTTTTGATTTTTTTTCCGATTTTAATTCGATTATTTGGCTGGTAAATATGTGAATCCTGTGAAATTTTCAAGCTTTAGAGTACCACATTGTAACTTGTTACCGCCGCCGCATCGCGCTTCAACTTATATTTTTCAATCTTTGCTCTGTTTTAACTTTTTTTTTAAAATAGGGTATTGTAGATGATAAGTGCTGGTGGTAAGTTAGTGATATGTTCATGTCTTGCATTACTGACTCCGCCGCAACGCGCGGGTCTCCCACTAGTAATCATATAACACGATTCTACACAAGTTTTAAGTTAAAAAAACATATAAAAACATTCCTGCCGACGAGGGCCTTTGGAATGGGGCTCCTCGTCTTGGGCCACTTTATTGGGCTCTTCAGTAAGCCCAAGTACAAGTGTTATTCCCTGCAAAGGAAAAAAGAGAAAAAGAGCGTGAACAGAGCATGTCATTTCTCCTGCACATGCAATTAATGCCTGCAATCGGAGAGAGAGGTCGCCGGATTAAGTACGAGGAAGATGCAGACCTCATTTAATCCTCAAGGCATTGCACCGATGACAGCTTGACACGTGTCTGAGTCTGCCCAAGATGCCAGGATACCGTTAGATTGTACCAAGGTCATTACCGAGATGATAAGCTATTTCCTCTATATAAGACGGACACAAGATCACCAAAGGCAAGCATTCAATTCTCCTCACACTGAACTCACACTTCATTTACTCCAGACATTCTCCGGACCACATTTAATACATTCAATCCAGGATTCACACCAAGGATATTTCGGCGACTCTCACTCGTCGGATAAACTTCATTTCTCTGACAAGCTTTCTTATTTTCACATCGGAGCTTGGTCACGGATCCCCCTCCCAAGGCCCTCCGTGACGAGGCTAACGATGTTTTATTTTGTAGGTTAACAGGAAAAGCCCATTGAAGCGTTGACGAGCCTTGTTGACCTAACCAGAGGTCAGTGACTCAACAGTTCCAATAACATGCATTAATTCACAACACATTAATTATTAGTAACTAAATCTATATGACCGAAATAAGGAATTAAATAACCAAATAATGCACTTCTGATAAAATATTTGAAGATTCTAATATTTAAGTATATTATTTGGTGTAAATGTTAAAAGTGCACTAATTTTAACGTTATTTCACTAATTTCCTATGTTGAGCGTAATTGGAGTACTTATGCATTTATTCATTCGCTAAGGAGGAACAAGTTGACTACAAGTCGCGCTAAAGACTTGGTTTACATCCACAATAATCTACGACTTTTGTCAAGGAATCCGAATGATGATGTAAAGATGTGGGTGGAGATGCTTTTGATTCAATGGAAGATGTTGGGTTTTTGGAGGTTGCCGATCTCTCGCTAGATGAACCGGAATTTGAAAACGATTTGATTATTGATAATTAATTACGTATGGTTGATGTAGTGTTTTTGGAGTTTAATATATTTTTGGACTTTGTTTAATATATTTTTAACTTTTAGACTTTGTTTAATATATTTTTATTTTTTGCCGTACCCGTACCTTGTATTTTTGAGTTTTGTCGTTCCCCGTACCCGTATCCGTCCTACGTAGTTCACCCCGGACCCTATCAACAACTATGCTATAAAGTGGATTAAACTGGTTACATTTATTTGTTATTCTTGCCAAATTGAAGAGCTGGATTGTATTTGTGGTTCAAATCAAATAAGTGTTAAGCAGGGGAGATCGGGAACTATGATTCATATAAAAAGAACCAGAACGCGTCGTTTACACAATTCATATAAAAATAATGACTTGTTATCCAGTCCCGATCATATCAAGTATATGAGTTTACCTGACCTGATATTGGTAAGTTCACATGCCTGATGCGACATATTCATCTGTTATGACTTCTAGATTTAGGCAAGCAGCTTCACAATTCAATGCAGCGAAAAACAAGTTACACGTGAGAAAACTGAATATAAATTCATCATCAAAGGGAGTGTTTGGATGTGTATTTTGAAACAGGTTATGTGACATTTAACAGTTAAACTCAAAACAGTTGAACATAATGCAGGTGGGAACATTTAAAATAAAATAAAACAACCTTTTTATTAATAGAATAACTGATTATATAAAAGTGTAGATGGAAGTAAAAACCAGTAAATATTACTTTCCATTTTTTTAACTTGCAGTGGATAAGGAATGGATACAAAATAAGTTTATAGTTTATCCAAACACCAAAACTGATTATTACGACTTCAAGTCACAATAATCACATAATCATAAACATCCAAACACCCCTAAACAACAATAAAAATAATGTTAATGATTCTGAAAAGTAGAACATACTAGAACACCCTCTACATATACATAAGGTAGCTTCTTTAAGCCCGTGTCATAGTACACTTATCACCACGGACACAATGACGCATACTTAAGGGCGTAACAGAGGGTGCGCTCAAATCCCACTTAACTTTGATTGATTATGGAAGTCATAACCGAGACACTTTACCACATACAAGATAAAGTTCACCAAGACCTAATATTTTTATAAACTAATACTTTTTTTAAAAGCGCCCTTTCAAACCCCGTTATTACGAGCGAGAGATAATAACAAATCAACTTGTCTTTTAGAAAGAAGCTAAGGTTTCGGTGTAACGATGAAATCTTGAGTAGCCATCATAGAAGTCAAAGGGCAAGGAATTGGTGAGCGTAAAGATCTCCTTAAAACTCTTGGCATGAGCTTTATATGTTATCGTCTTAAAGGGAGTTACCAGCACCAGGAACGTATCTTCTTCTTCTTCACCTCTGACCACATCAATGACTTGTAATTCGTACTGATTGAAAAAAATGTTGATTTCTGGGAAAGCACCCAGAAGCTCATCAAGCTCAAGTTGATACCTGATAAACCACCCAGAATGATCGCTCAACATCTCATACACATTTAGACGCAAACTATCATGTTTGGATACTATTAAATGCAGATGACCTCTAGATTCCCCAAAGTACATTGCCCCGAATCTTGTTTCTGAAGGATTTAAGGGCAATGTTTGCAACTGTTCAACATCAAGTTTAAAGTACAAAGGACTGAATGTGCCATAAGCAGGAGCCCAATAAACAGCTCCATTCCCAGAGCCGTCCCCGAAAACTCTTGAAAAAATTTTGGGCCTCGGGCGACGAAAAGAATTGAGTCCAAAATTATGCTTAAGGGTAAATGAATTACAAAAATAAAAATTTAATGATGGAGCAAAGAATTTAATGATGGAGCAAAGAATTGAACAAATACTTTTTGAGATGATTCCATTTCCGTGTATCAGATGAGTAGATTTGTTTGTTTCCTTTAGTATATTTTTGCTTTAGTTTTTAATTAAATACTTTTACATACTTAGTTGTTGTTAGATCTGTTTGTGTATTCTAGATATAATATGGTATATTTTTGCATTACTTTTAAATATAGATCTAAACTAGTAAATTAATATCTTTAATTTTGGTTGAATTTAAGAGTGATATGTATACCATGTTCAAATCTTTAAGAACGTTTTTCCTTATTGCTTTTGCTATTTTGGTTCTAACCACCCTGTTGTGCCATAAACGCCCAATGATCAAACCTGTATATCTCCGGTGAGGCAACTACATCTATGTTTTACCTTATGTATTTGATATGGTTAACGATCTATTTACCATCGTTTAGTTTGCATTCCCTACATATTTCTCCAATGGAATGAAGTATAAAATGTGTAATTTGTGTACTTGATTAATTTAAATGGATTTATTGATTTTAGGAGGTTATATACATGTTTAGCTTTGTTGTTTGAGTGAGGTTGCTAGTAAAATTAGATTAAAGTGGTTGGTTAAATACATATGAATAGTAACTGTAAAGAAAATGGTTTCTTTGGAGTTGAAACACCATTGCTTTTAATGTTGGTATAAATCATATTTGAATTCACGAATACAAACAATTTTATAGTGAACACAATCTGTTTGATGAAATGCCAGACCCATACAACGGATTGTTTTACGAACTTTAAGACCTCCGCAGATCGGTGGGACGAGGGCCAATTGTTTGGTGGTGGTATTAAATACGTAATACTTAAGAGCACCTTTCTGACCTATAGACTCTCGTTTAGTACAGCAGAGTAGTAATCCATTACAAGATTGCAAGATTGTAACACGGTGTTAGTAACACCCGAGCGATCAAAGTAGGTATCAAGATTACGACAAGGAGGAGGGGTGCTTGGGTTTTGAACATCAAACGGGACATATACATTGTCAGCAAATAGACCAGGAGAATTTGAAATCTTATCATACCTGTGGGTGAAATGTGTGTGACTCAAAAGCAAACGCCAGTGTGTGGATACCGATTTGAAGCGAAGGATGGAGGTGACAGGGAGGCGGAGAAGGATCTCGGTTAAAAGGTCATCGTTTGAACCAATAATTGCTCCAGACTTGTTGGTTTTGGCTCTGGTGTGCACCATTTTTGTGGTCAGTTTGAGTGTGTTTTTCCGTTGGGGTTTTAGAAATTCCTTTGTGAAATGAAAAGGAGAAAGTGGGCCAGGCCCAATCTTGTTATAGAGACTGTCAAATCTTGTTATTTTAGTTTCAGTTCAGTTTAGGATAATTAACGTTAGTTTTCAACGATTTCTGAATTCATAATTGTTATGAATGTATCATTTATACTGTGACTTTCCACATACATAACTCTCATAACTCCTATCTCTTCAATTTATTTTGTATTAATGTATGTGCCTAAATATATAGAGGCATTTGTATATGGTGTAGATAGATTAATGAATAAGAATTCTCCATGTTCTATTCTCTACATGATTTTATAGTTTTGTTCTCATGTTTATATACTTATATATTGGTTGCTAATAGATCGTTGTTTTACAACACGTTATCAGCACGAATTGCTTTGAGAGTTGGATCATCTTGCATGAGGTAAATGTATTTCATTATTTGTTATTCTCTCACACATAAACCATATTGTAATTCATACGATATTGGGTTATTTCTAGATGTATATTTATTATATCAATTAACTATGAATTGATTTTTTTTGAACGACAACTATGAATTGTGATATTGTAATTATGTTGATCACCAAGTAATGTGAAACTGAATCAGAAATAGAGATCCATGAATTTTGATTCAGTTTACAAGGTTTTACTTAGTGGTTTTATCAGGTCCTAATATTAAACTATTAATTTTATTTAATTTACGAAATTCATGGAAAATATTTGTTTCCTTTAGTATATTTTTGCTTTAGTTTTTAATTAAATACTTTTACATACTTAGTTGTTGTTAGATCTGTTTGTGTATTCTAGATATAATATGGTATATTTTTGCATTACTTTTAAATATAGATCTAAACTAGTAAATTAATATCTTTAATTTTGGTTGAATTTAAGAGTGATATGTATACCATGTTCAAATCTTTAAGAACGTTTTTCCTTATTGCTTTTGCTATTTTGGTTCTAACCACCCTGTTGTGCCATAAACGCCCAATGATCAAACCTGTATATCTCCGGTGAGGCAACTACATCTATGTTTTACCTTATGTATTTGATATGGTTAACGATCTATTTACCATCGTTTAGTTTGCATTCCCTACATATTTCTCCAATGGAATGAAGTATAAAATGTGTAATTTGTGTACTTGATTAATTTAAATGGATTTATTGATTTTAGGAGGTTATATACATGTTTAGCTTTGTTGTTTGAGGTTGCTAGTAAATTTTGATTAAAGTGGTTGGTTAAATACATATGAATAGTAACGGTAAAGAAAATGGTTTCTTTGGAGTTGAAACACCATTGCTTTTAATGTTGGTATAAATCATATTTGAATTTCTTATACGAAATTATTATTAGTTTATCATATGTACATACGCTTGTATATGCATAGATACACATTTTATTTGGAGATTGTCATTTTTCAGTTTGTTGTCAAAGCATACTAGCTTATTGGTGACAAATGTTTAATTTAATTAAAAAAAAACTGAGTGATTTATAGTAATGTTGATATTTTAATATCCATGATATATGTTTTACCTTTACTTGGTTGAGTATAACAATTAAAATCTTTTGGTTCTAAAGTTAAGAGTTTTTAGTTTAAGTAAAAAAAAAAATCATGTATCCTTTTTGTTAAATGAAAAGTCGAAAATTTATGTCATTTGATTACATTTGCATTAATATGATTAGTACATATATAACTATAATTTATGTATAATCTCATGGTGTCTTATATGTGGAACTTGATCCACATGTTAATTATTATAAAAAATGACTTATTTGAAACTAATAAATAATCATGTGTATGAGAACTTGATAAAGAAAATTATTTATGTTCAAAGTTGAGTGAGATATATGTGTATCTAAGATAAACCAATGATTGTTTATATATTATACATAAAATATATATTTGTTTGTAGTGGATGGGCAAGACATTTTATATGTAAAGTTCTATTATATGGTGATATGTTGTATAGTTTGATTTTATAGTATGCTCTTATATTTGGTTTGATATCGTTTATTTACAAAGATGATACGGAGAGAACAACTAAACCAAAGTTATGATCTATTATTACTATCATGAAAGAATACAACTATTCTTAGATACGACACGAAGTGTCATACTCACGTATCTCATTATCAAGTTATGAAAGACCGTAAGATGTCAGACCGATAATATTATATAATCGGACATACGATTACTTCTCGATTGATATTATGTGAAGAGAAATCAGATAAAACAAATTTTGTTTGTCCCTCAAATATGCTTCTGAGGTATAAATATGCTTCAATATGACATTAGAAGTTTCATACTCTCTGAATCTGATTATTAATTTATAAAAGGTCATAAGATTTATAGACCGATAATACTACATGACTCGGTCATGTAATGATTTCTCAATTTATAATATATGAAAAGAAGATTGTCTTTAATGAAAATCTGGATAAAAGATATTCATTTGTCACACCTGAGATATGCTCATGAAGTAGCGATACGATTAACAAAGTATGAGTTTAAAATGATTTCATACCTATGTGACTGAACAAAGAATGAGAATCCATGAATGTTTTCGGATTCTATCTCATTGCATAAAGTGAATATGATGATGATCAGTGTAAAGGTCACGATCATGACCAATGGAAATTATAATGATGCCACCATGAAAGTTTATTATTATGCTCATGTTAATAATGAGATAAACTATGTTAATTATGTGGTGATTATACAATGATCGTTATAAAGGTCATGATTATGGTAAATGAGAAAACTATAATGATCCTATATTAATAGTGAGATCAACCATGTTAATATTGAAATCGACCACAAGAAGTGACTCACTAAGGAAATGATTATACGAGAATATAATATATGAAACATGTATAACATGTATGATCCATAAAACCTCCGGTGAAGAATGAAAAGCTATAAAACTTGTCCTGGTTCTACTTCATTTCCTGAATTGAATGAGATTATATAAGGATCATTGAAAATATCATTACCATGGACATAATTGAGAAATTTGTAATGACGATCATAATAATAATGAGATCGGTCATCAGTAGCGATATGATAGCCAAGTTCAGAATTGTAATAATGGTCATAATGAGATTGACCACTATAAGTGGCAAATTATGGTAGTGATTATACAAGAACAAAATGTGAAAAAAGATAAAAGTCATATAACAAAAGTTTGCAATAATAACACGTTGTTCTCTCGCGTAATGCAACTACTACACATACGATCGTAAACTAGAAGTTTATGTATCATGATCATTTACTTAATTGGCATGACTGGTTAGACCACACCAAGTCAATGATGATGTGAAACATAATGAAGAAGTAGAAGATTCTTCAAGTTGATAATTTTTATGTAATGTTTGCTCTCAACGGAAATTTATATTTGCCAAATAAAGAAGGGTGTGTATCCCTAAATATTCTGGAAGTGACTGAAGGATACACATATCCAAACATGATACCATTTAGTGTTTTAAATTGATGCATCGTCTAAATGGTTATCAAATTCACAACTTGAAGTTTGTGTGATATTTGGCTTAGCTAATGAGATAACAAGCACAATATTCCTGATTACGTATTTATTTTGGTAATAATGGTAAATTTAATTCCTAAGTTCTTAAAAAAACATTCGTATAAGTGCTTTTGTTAAGACGATCACTGAACATCTACGATTGACAGCAAAGCAAATAATCATGAGAGCAAGTTTATGTTTATATATGAGTACATGTAATTTTACATGCAATAACATTAATTCACATCAGGCCAACATGTTGTAATAGTTTCTCCCCATTATAGTTGGTTTTAGTTAAGAACCAAATATGTCCCTTCTAAGATTTTGGTTGTGCAGTATATATTGAAATTGATCCACCGCTACGCACAAAGATGGGACCTTAAAAGGTGGTTGGGAATATATGATAACGAATAGAGTCTTTCATGAGATATTTATTTATGGCTCAATTAATTGATATCCATCTAAATGGATTAACATTCCCAACATCAGGGGGAGATAAAAAGCAGTTGGAAAAGAAATGTGTTGTTAAGAATTATCATTGATCCTCAAAACTAAAAGTGTGAACCAGAAGTTCAAAGAATAACTCATTTACAAAGATTAGCGAATCTATTACCAGACGCATTCACTGACCTTAAAAAAGTGACTATGTCACATATACCAACTGCTAATGCTCCCATTAAGATGAGTGTCCCAGAAGGACAATCACCTCATGTTTGTAATGAGTCTATTGCACGTCTGAAGCATGGTAGACCAGTCGATTCCAACAATAAAATTCCTCGAAAGTTGGAGCAACTAATTAAGATGGTCAAGTCGAGGTTATATTAAAATGGTCTCTTGAAGAGACAATAGACATGATGGTTCAAGAAGAACCTCAGGTACCTGAAAATAAAGAGATCTCGATAAGTTGTATCATGTCTAAGATATGTATGGAATCGAAATAAAATCGACATCGTTATACTTTTGTATATAATATAGCGCTTGAAATGATGAAGTGACGAGAATCAAGTTTTAAGATCTGCCTATGAATGAAAACATATAAATGATTGGCCAAAATGGAAAGACACAAATAAGGCAGAGTTGAATTCTCTAATAACATGGAAAGTTTCTGGACCAACAGTCCATACAACTGAAGTTGTAAAATATGTTGGATACAAATGGGTCTTTTATGTGAATTATGTGAAAATTAAATAAAGTGATATAAGGCAAAATTGGTGGCACAAGTATTTTCGCAAAGACCTATGACTGATTATGAGGAGACACATTCTCTGGTGGTGGATGTATTGGCTTTCCAATATTTAATTAGTCTGGTAATATAAAGAGAGAATTGATATGTGTCTTATGAAAGTTATGAATCACTAGATACTAAAAGTTTACATGAAAGTCCCTCAAGGATTTAATTTATTAAAATCATGTAAAAATAAGTTCTCGAGAACGAGATGACCGTTGTTTACAGATTCATATTTGAATACATTGAATATAATTGGAACTCCTGATGAGTATCCTAAAGCATCTAAGTGCTTATAAGGTTAAGTGGAAACATCTTATGAATGTAATTCTTGTGCACCAATAAACATACATAGAATACCCGTGTTTGGTGGTTATGGTATCTCAATGTACAATGTATAAGCATGGTACAATATGTATTATACAAATGAAGCAAGTGTTCAAGACATCCTTGCATATGATATAGAAATCAATAAGGAGGTTTATGTAACAGAACTCCTAAAGAATGTATGCACATACATTGTTTTTCAAAGTGGAAAGAAGTAAGTGAATGATTGTAAATGCCTGAAGCATTGATTTCAAAACCTCATGAATGTATCTTTATAAACTTAAAAAGATAGTATGGATAAAATAGTTGGATTGAGTGTTGTACAACTCATGAGATATTATGATAAAGAGCAATACGAGCTTGATAATAGTATCCATCTTTATCAAAAGCCCTCTCCTAAAAGTTCACTATAATCGCAGCAGTGATGATGTCTAGGCACCATCGAGAGAAACTGTCGAGCTTTTAGAGGGAGAATTTTTAAATGACCTTGACACATTGTAATCGCTCGACCCTGTAGTTCGAGTATATGTGTAATCAACCAAACTATATCTATTAGAGGTTGACGCGTTTTACCATGGACAAAGTTTATCCTTTAACTACGTTAAAGGTTGTTCAATTACTTGATATATAAAATGGTTGTTATAGCTTCATATGAAAGAAATTGAAATTTTTGGTCTAGAGGTACCATCTTTAAGTGCAATTGTGCATTAGTATTTCTTGCTATCTATTCATGATTTTATATATCTTTATTGAATTTATCGATTTGATATAGCATGTGTTAAACGACGAAATATTGAAATAGGAAAACATCTATTTCAATACATCTAAGGTATGTAAGATATGAATTTATATTTTACTAACCTATCAAAACAAGTTTGGTTAGTTTTGTAAATGCAGGGAATGTAACAAATCACAGGTGTGGATATTATGATATTTATGTAAAAGAAGAGGCATTAGAAAGCTCATATAAAGATATACAACATTGCGAACATAAAGAATTGCACATTAAGGGATCAAGCGGCAAATCATTGACTACAAAAACTTTGAGCAACTTTCAATAAAAATGGGCACTAGTCACTTGAAGAATACATGTTCAAATGAGGGGGAGTATTACACAAGTTGCACTCTTTTTCCCTTCACTAAGTTTTATCCCATTGGGTTTTCTTAGTAAGGTTTTTAATGAGGCAACACACCTGATCCGAAAGTATCAGGAGGAGAAAATACACGCTGCACTCTTTTTCCCTTAGCTGAGGTTTTGTCCCATTGGGTTTTCCTAGCAAGGTTTTTAACGAGGCAACATCACCAAGCGTATTAAAGGTATGTGGATAGTCAAGGGGGAGTGTTATGAATGTATCATTTATATTGTGACTTTCCACATACATAACTCTCATAACTCCTATCTCTTCAATTTATTTTGTATTAATGTATGTGCCTAAATATATAGAGGCATTTGTATATGGTGTAGATAGATTAATGAATAAGAATTCTCCATGTTCTATTCTCTACATGATTTTATAGTTTTGTTCTCATGTTTATATACTTATATATTGATTGCTAATAGACCGTTGTTTTACAACAATAATTAAATAATTTCATTTGCTTAGCTTCTACCGAAAAGTTTTTAGGTTTATTCATTCATTATCATTAAAATTGATGAGTTTTGTCCTTAATGTTTGTCCCAAATTTCAGGCGTTGTCCTTTACCTTTAAAATTGATGAGTTTTGTCCTTAATGTTTCCAAATCTTGTACGTTATGTCTTTTAGGCCAAACCCAGTTAGATTTTTTTGTTAAAACTGGTCATCCAAGGGTATTTTAGTCTTTTTACCCCATTTATTTAAAAAAATAAAACAAAATAACTTAAAATATTATTATTATTTTAACTATATATATAACCTCCATCACCACCACCCTTCACCGCCACCAGCACCCTCCACCGCCACCTGCACTGCTACTTGCATAAAAAACCCCCAAAAATCAAAAACCTAAATTCCAAATCAAAAAACCCCAAAAATCCCCAAAACCAAAAATATAAAAAAACCCCAACAAGCATTGATGATCAAGATAAACCTGCAACAAAACCCCCCAAAAAAATTCCGGTCTCGCCATTAACCCTTCTCCCCCATTTTCTTATGAAACCCTAGCCAGATAGAACATCAGCCGCACATCCCATTTTTCTTATGAAATCCGGCGACGAGATCAGAGGGAACAGAGAGAGAAAGAGAGAGAGAGAAGACGGAGAAGGGTAGTGCCGTCTGCAGCGGCGGAGGAGCACGGCGGCGGCGGTGATCGTGGCGGTGATGATGATAAACTGATGATGATGACGGATAACCGACGGTGGTGGTGTGTCTCCGACGAGCTCCGGTTAGTGAGCCGGGTGTGTTATTTTTATTTCTTTTACTCAGATCCGACGGTGGTGGTGTGTCTCCGACGAGCTCCGTTAGTTAGATTTGGTGGTGATGATTGTGGCAGTGATGTTGGTGAGTGGACTCGGGTCATGTGGATGTGGAGTTGAAGGGGATGGCTGCGGTTGTGGTGGGGAGTGGTAACAGTGGCTGTGAAGGTGGAGGTGAAGGGTATGGCGGCGGTGGTGGTGCATCTCCTCCGCAGATGGAGAGAGAAGAGAGCGAGAGAGAGTGAGGGAGGAAGAGAGAGAGTGCAGAAGTTTTAATTTAATATATTTTCTATTTTTACAAAATAGTCCCAATCTATATATTAGTTACACAATAGCCCCTTAAATGGTGAAATTACAATAGTACCCTCATGTGCCTTGCACATGATCAGTTTTAACCAAAAAATCTAACTGGGTTTGGCCTAAAGGACATAACGTGCAAGATTTGTAAACATTAAGGACAAAACTCATCAATTTTAAAGGTAAAGGACAGCGCCTGAAATTTGGGACAAACATAAAGGACAAAACTTGTAATTTACTCTTTAGTTTCAGTTCAGTTTAGGATAATTAACGTTAGTTTTCAACGATTTCTGAATTCATAATTAAATAATTTCATTTGCTTAGCTTCTACCGAAAAGTTTTTAGGTTTATTCATTCATTATCATGTTTAACTAGGTGGTTAGCCAGTGTTACGGCGGGGAATGGTGTTAATCTGACCCTTGGCCTTTATGAACCCTAATTTCACATGTTACCAATTAAATCCGAGCTGTAATATGACCAGTTTACAAAAACAAAATAAGATGTTTAATTATAATATAATATAATCCTACCATTTTTAGGTAAAAGATCAAATACAAATACCCTTATCGTACAAAACATACGAATAGGGTGAAAAAGTAAAAAAACACGCGATGGCATTTTCATAATTATTTACTCGTAGAGTAATAATCAAAATTATCCTACAAATGATCCTGTAGGGTAATTTTGATAATGTAGAGTAATTTTGTAGAGTATCATAATTACTTTACAAATGATCTTGTATGGTAATTGATCTTGTAGTGTAATTTTGTAGAGTATCCACAAATGATCTTGTAGATAATTTCGAATTGTATGTTGTTTGATAAACTTGCAGAGTAATTTTGATAATTACCCTACAAGATCATCTTACAAAATTACCCTACAAGATCATTTGCAGAGTAATTTTGATAATTTCTCTACGAGCAAATAATTACGAAAATGCTACAATGTTTTTTTTCCTTTGATTTTTCATGCATTTCGTACGTTTTATACGATAAGGCTCTTTATACGTGAACTTAACTCATATGATGTGACTTGTTATCAAGTAAATACCAAAAGTTTAAGTAACTGCAGTCTATAAAATTAGAATAAAAGAAAATGTATTTCATCATGAAAAGTGTTCAAAGCAATACAAAATTAAAGCCATGGTATAAAGTAAAGAAAAAAAGCTTATTATAAAAAAAGTAAATCGATTTTGTGAACTTTAAAAAACTCGTTACCTAACATCAGTAATAATATATTTATAAGGGTGAACGGTGTGGTGTTCGGTAAAGGAGTTTACCGATGTTTACCGTCACCGTATTCATGTTACCTAATTGGTGGCCAAAATCGGTGAAGGTTCACCGAGTCGGGGAGAGGGAGGGAAAGGGGAGAAAGAAAAGTGTGTGGTGGGGTTCTCTCAACCAATCATACATTTTTCCTTTTTTTTAAATAGTTTACCTAAACCCCATTAGGTAAACCACCGCCAACGTTTTTGAGCATTAGGTAAACAATTTAGGTGAATTGACGGGGCACTGTTTGATTGGGTGAATGGGGAGTTTACCTATTCCAAATAGTTAACCACTCCCTTCACCCTAATAAATTGATAGTAATTCAAGATTCCTCGCGACTGGGCCGACAGGGTACATTTAGACACCATGATATATACAAATGGAAAGTGAACATTTTTTTCTGAACGACAAAGAATCTCACGTGTAAACTCATTCTGCTTGGGACTATATCCAAGGTCGACTCCTCGACCGCCGTGAGACCGTACCTCTGATAGTGAACAATTAAATGGTGAAAAAGCTGTATTTGGGATTGCTTCTCATTTTCTCCTTTTTCCATCACCTTTTAACCTTTTTAGTGAGATAACAGGTTCTAAGAATTAATCTCAACTAGTTGATTTTCCGCCCGCGCGTTGCGGCGGGGACCTAATGTCTGCGAAACGCGTGTCGGCAACGGCAAGCAGATACCGAATATCAAAACACAAATAAAAATGACGTGGTAACGATAGTCACTTCATCCTAAAAAAGCGATTTTAAATAATCTAATATATAATAATAGGACCCATACGTCCTACATGTTGGAAATTCGGTTGTTTTCAGTTTAGTTATTACGGTACTAACACGTTAAATGCTCGGTACAGGTAATGGCACCAAAAGTACCAATCCGGAAAATCATTGAAATTAGGTACCGGCACCGAAAATGCTCGGTACCATATGGTATGGTATTTGAGGGTAAAACCCGGTGAATACCAGTGCCGAACCGATACCGAAAATGTCAAAAGACGGTACCATTCGGTACTGAAAATATACCCGGTTTGGTAAATTTGATACCAGTACCGGTACCCGATACCATTTGCTCATCCCCTTGATGATGTTACTAGTCATTGGGTTGTGTATGAAAAGTAATCTAAACGGTGCAATTACTTGCGTTGCTACGTTGTTACAGGATTTGATGAGCTCGGTACCAACCGGTACAAAAAATACCGTTACAAAAAATCCCTAAAAGTGGGTACCGGTACCCAATATACCTGGCACGGTACGGTTCGGTATCGGTCGGTACTGTTACGGTACTGGTATTTGAGGGTAAAAACCGGTAAATACAGGTGCCAAACCGATACCGAAAATGTCAAAAGTCGGTATTGATTCTGTATCGAAAATATACCCGGTTTGGTAAATCGGGTACTGGTACCAGTACCCGATACCATTTGTTAATCCCCTTGATGATGTTACTGTTCATTGTCTTCAAATTTTAATATATAGGTGTAATACCCTAACACGTAATTGACAAAAGTCGTAGCGGAAATTCGTGTCATAAAATTTCTTTCATTATAATTACCTTGACATACTTTAAAATTCATTTTAAACATAACTTTTTCACATAAATACATCCATTAGCTCATTTACTAAGTAAAAACATAATTTATGTTTACTATATTACATTCTCAGACAGTCCCGTACAATCCTTCATGTGACTCGGTCCTCGATCTCTATTCCTTGATGTTCCTCGTGACTCGTACTACCTGCGCTCACCACATAAAATTCATAACATTAGTACGCATTATAAACATACAAGATTTATTCATGTTTACTTTTCATTCCGTTAACTCTTTACATCCCAGCTTTCCATCTGATCATACAATCCGCGGTGAGACTTCTTTGCTATTCCTGCGTTACTTTTCATTTACTAGGCACACTATTAATATCGTTAGTCCTCAATTTCATTGGATACATGCGTACCTACTTTCGTACATACTTATACATATTCATACGTTCACACATAACCAATTACATACATACGTACATACGTACATACATACATACGTACGTACGTGCCTACATACGTGCATACCTACATACATACATACATACATACATGCCTACATACATACATACCTATTATATGCCTTCACACAAACCTACGTACGTGCATACATTCGTACATACTCACTTGCGTACATATACATACTACCTACCTTCACACCTACACACACACATTCATACATACATTCATATCTTCACGTATGCCTACATACGTGCGTACACTCATATATATACCTACTTGCATACATCCAAACATACTTTCATTCATACATACAACTTATATTCATACATGCATACATACATACCTTCATACGTATCTACACTTCCTAAAACAAGGAATAAATTAGTCGTTCTTAGTTTATACGCGTTTAAAAACGGTCCAGACGGGTTCGCATTGCATATATTAATAAAATATATTTTTTTCTAAAATCTAGAGTCCGTGGCGTAGCGCCACGGCCTGGGGCCTTCCCCGTCGCGCTACGCCACCACCTAATATGATCAGAAAGTTCGCAGATGTTGCTGCATATTCCCAGCATAACTCAGTTTTACGGAAACGAGCATAACTTTCTCGTTTTTGATCCGTTTTACCCGATTCTTTTTCCTACGCGTCTGTAATTTAATTCTCCATCACATGGAGTGAAAATCCCATATTTGGACTACCAAAATTTATGACTTTTAAGCCTCCAGCTTATTACTCTTTTACCGAATTTTGACGCGTTCATGCATTTATCAACAAAACATGTTTGTTTGACCTTAATTTCATACAAACCTTATAATTTCAAAGTCGCTTAACACATAAGGTTCAATTTCCTGATTTCTTACACCTTCTTAACCCATTATTGCTCAAAACCTTATTTTGACCCGTTAAGGGTATTTGCCCATTTAAGGTCTATGACTAACAAAAACCATACTTCTCACTTTCATACGTGTCCAAAACATTTCCCTTAATCAATTAACTTGTCTCTAAACAACTTCTACGATTGTTTGCCCGATATGTCCGTCAAGGGCGTTTTGGTCAACTTTGACCCATCCTTTACAACAAAGTACTTCCATACATATTTACCCAATCCTAGGACTTAGCAACGACTCTACTCATACATAACTGGCTCGAATCAATGCTATGACCCGTTTTAATACTTCATCCGCTAAATTGCTAGATAATAGCAACGCAAATCCTTTTGCTATACATTCTGTGAATTCATAATACTTAACAAAATAATTCATTAGTCGATAACGCCAAATGGTGACATCTTCACCACTTGACCCGTTAAGTCTAAATATCATTTTATCCTTATGGGATTTTAGTTATTCGTTACCCCTTCCATGTAACTTATTCTTTCGTTAACTTGCAACCGAAATTACCAAGATGCCCTTTTTACCCTTTTTAACCATCAAGCTTAGTTTCTTAACATGCCCACACGTTCCGATCCATACCAAAACTTATCGGAACATCATAATTCACATATTTAATAATTCACATATTTACTTACCATGTTCGTAATTTATACATTGAATAGACATTCTACAAAAATGGGTGTAAGCTTTACTTACCTAGCATCCGAACATGCTTCCCGTGCGCATTAGTCCCGTTTGACCCGCTTCTTTTCCAACCTTCCATATCGCTTATCAAGCATCAGCTATCATATATCATTCTCAAGATAGTTAGTTTATTCATTATTCATCACAACCTTTTCATTACACGGATCTTACATAGAATTTAATATTCAACCTTATAACATGCTAATCTATCATTTCTTATCCGATTTCTTTAAACATTCACACACATGTATGATTCCAAACATCATTAACATAAGTAAATCATCAATTTACATTACATCATCTAAAACCCACTTCATAACTACATTGTTAATCACTTACTAGTGATCTAAACTCAATTATCTCTAATTTCCTCATACCCTTGGTGTATGTACTACCTTCTAAACATAAAGTACAACTAATTCATGCACAATCTCCTAATCTCATACATAATTCATCAAATCCTCCTACTAGTTAACATATATCATCCACACATAGACATTCAAACATATTATCTTTATATTTCTTTCAATTATTCTAACAAGAATCCATATTACTCACATAATACATCAACATTCAACAAGAATTAGACATGGATGATGATTCAAGTCATCATTCTCACCATAGCTAATGGGTTTCATCCTTAAACATCAAATTAACCTAAATCATGCATAATCCATGCTCTATATGACAATTCTAACACATACTCATTCTTAATTTCATATAATTTCATCAGTTACAACATAACCCACTTCGTGAAAGATCACCAATCCAATCTTTAAGACATACCTTACGATCCCCACGAGAAGGTGATCATTAATCCGTGTTCATTCATGAATTTAGACCTTGATTTTCCCTTCAATTTGATGATTCTTCATGTTTAGGGTTTTGAGCTCTCATGGAGCTCCTGCTCTTCTAGAACACACGTACGTGTGTGTGTATTTGTGTGTGTTTTTCATAAATAATATTCAACTTTCATTTTACCCTATTTTAGTCCCTCAAGTTTGCCACTAAATAATATTGGCACAACTATCATCCTTTAATTGCTTTTTTTTACCACATTCCTAACTAGGTTAAATAACCTAGTCACTTATTTCTTGATGTACCATATCGTAACATTTAACGAATATAAACATTCGGTTTTGGGGTGTTACAAGTCTACCCCCCTTAAATAGGGTTTCGTCCCCGAAACTATTCTTATTTCCTCTTACACACACACACATCTATGTTTGACTTCATAGTTACATCATAATTATAAGTAATCATCCTATCTCATTTCATAATTATTCATACAATTGACTTCTTCTTCTTCTTAACAAGTCTATACTTTCCATGGCATACTTTCACATAACATTCTTATTTCCTTTGACCCGTTAATAACAGGTCAATATACATACTTATTCAAACTTACAATAATGCTTACACTCATATGATCCGTTTATAACGGATTTAGTACTTTCATCTCATCCCTTAAGAATCCATTATATAGACACTTAACTCTTGTTCTGTTATCACAACAGAACTACTATGTCATAGTCACACCTACGTGCTTAACTCTGTAGCTAACATCATTCTACGTTTCTATAGTTATTTGTACCATACATACCCTTACGTTACCTTCAACTTACCTCATTCATTCTACGTTACTATTCCTCTCATTTCATGCATTACTTAATTTGCATAAGTATACGTGTCATGCAAATTCATTATACGAGAGTTTAACCAATACTCGAAATTTTTACTCAAAGCCTTTGAGATTCACTTCTTAATGACATAGTTTTCCTTCCTATGTCAACTATTAGAAACCAAACATTCCATACTATACCATACCATACCCATTCCATCATTCATTTCAAAGGTCGCTTTCAATTTACCAATTCATACTTATCCGACATAGATCAAACTTTTACTAACCTCATCTCATATCATCAATCGACGATCCGTAACCCAGATCGATCCGCATTCTTCACGAGTACTAGCCGTACTAGGCTAGATTTCATTCATCCGCGTAATGTGCTTCCACTCGTGCACATCCTTCCATCAATTCGATTGGTTTTTATCACATCAAGAGTTCTAACATTATCATCAACAATTTAGTAGTTAGCATATTTCATTCAAACGTTCATTATACTAGGTGATTGCTCATCTATAATCCTTTCACAACTTCTTACGTACATGTTATTACACATTCCATATTTGATTCCTTACATGCAATTCTTTTATTTTGGTTACTTAGTTTGTCGACCTTTGCAGTTTGACTTTTCAAGGTCAAACCGACATTTCTTACTTACCGTAGATGTAAAGAGGTACACATCGTACTTCTTTCACTTTATGCTTACCTGCAAGGACATTCATTACATCATTTCGGTATTCTTAACAAAACTCACCCTTCTCATTCATACTTAAATCATTGTCCGGGTCGTAGCCCGTCATTCATTATGACTCATAAGAGTCGATCACTAACACATTTAACACATAACTGGTTCAAAACTTCTTTCTTCCGTTTTACAACTTAGGTTTGCATGCCCATTATGATCATTCTTTCATTTATTTACTTTACATTTACCTATATGACTCGTTTGACACAACCACGGTCAAACTATCGACACATTCTGATGTGGACTAATTTCATCCTTTTAACATTTTAAATCCGTCCCGCGGATTTCAACGTAACATCCATACCTTTCATTACTTTTATGTTTCGAATCCGTCTAGCGGTTCCATACATATCATTCATATTTTCCATTACTTCTAGGTTTTGAGTCCATCTCGCGGATTCAAACATTTCGTTTACATCTCCCATTCACATCTTTCATTCATTACATGTGTTGAATTCGTCTCACAGATTCAAACATATCATTTTCTGCATTTCATTCCTTGAATCCGTCTCGCGGATTCAAACATTCCATTTATATCTTGTTGATCCGTATTACTTACGGATTCAACATTCTTCATTCTTATCATTCATACTTTTCATTCTTATATAGTACTCTCGATTTCCTGAGAGTCTCACTACCCATTTCACCCGCACGTCCACCTGTTACCCAGTCCTAACGGACATACCTGCGATAATTACCACGGTCTCACGAACGTCATATGCTTCTAGCGTACTGGCCAGGTGAGCATTTCACATACTAATTTCGTGCCTTCTGGTAATCATCGCCTTATGTCCGCAGTAGTGGGTCTCAGTTCGTGCTACATTTTTTTTAAATCTTACCAAGACAGTATCGTTGTCTTCCGTTTAATACTTACCCTCCCAAGGAGATTTCTTCCCTTTTCTTTTAACACCGGTACCCATACATATTAACATTGTGTACCTGGGGTCCGTCTGTACATTTGCATCCTTGCCTGCCTTAGCATCCATCTTAGACTGCATTCACGGATCATCCTCTTCAAACTTTTAAGCTTACATTGCACATACAAAACCATTAGCTTCTTCATATGAGTCCATACATACACGCTTTCATTCAATTTCTACCTTTAGATCTTGATCGAGTCATGGATTGTACGGGTTCCTTATCACAAGAGCACACAAGTTTGAGTTCAAGTACCAACCTTCTCGTACTTGATTCTCTCAACCCAGGGCTCTGATACCAACTTGTAATACCCTTACACGTAATTGACAAAAGTCACAGCGGAAATTCGTGTCATAAAATTTCTTTCATTATAATTACCTTGACATTCTTTAAAATTCATTTAAAACATAACTTTTTCACATAAATACATCCATCAGCTCATTTACTAAGTAAAAACATAATTTATGTTTACTATATTACATTCTCAGACAGTCCCGTACAATCCTTCATGTGACTCGGTCCTCGATCTCTATTCCTTGATGATCCTCGTGACTCGTACTACCTGCGCTCACCACATAAAATTCATAACATTAGTACGCATTATAAACATACAAGATTTATTCATGTTTACTTTTCGTTTCGTTAACTCTTTACATCCCAGCTTTCCATCTGATCATACAATCCGCGGTGAGACTTCTTTGCTATTCCTGCGTTATACTTCATTTACTAGGCACACTATTAATATCGTTAGTCCTCAATTTCATTGGATACATGCGTACCTACTTTCATACATACTTATACATATTCATATGTTCACACATAACCAATTGCATACATACGTACATACATACATACATACATACATACATACATACATACATACATACATACATACGTACGTGCCTACATACGTGCATACCTACATACATACATACATGCCTACATACATACATACTTATTATATGCCTTCACATAAACCTACGTACGTGCATACATTCGTACATACTCACTTGCGTACATATACATACTACCTACCTTCACACCTACACACACACATTCATACATACATTCATATCTTCACGTATGCCTACATACGTGCATACACTCATATATATACCTACTTGCATACATCCAAACATACTTTCATTCATACATACAACTTATATTCATACATGCATACATACATACCTTCATACGTATCTACACTTCCTAAAACAAGGAATAAATTAGTCGTTCTTAGTTTATACGCGTTTAAAAACGGTCCAGACGGGTTCGCATTGCATATATTAATAAAATATATTTTTTTCTAAAATTTGGAGTCCGTGGCGTAGCGCCACGGCCAGGGGCCTTCCCCGTCGCACTACGCCACCACCTAATATGATCAGAAAGTTCGCAGCTGTTGCTGCATATTCCCAGCATAACTCGGTTTTACGGAAACGAGCATAACTTTCTCGTTTTTGATCCGTTTTACCCGATTCTTTTTCCTACGCGTCCGTAATTTAATTCTCCATCACATGGAGTGAAAATCCCATATTTGGACTACCGAAATTTATGACTTTTAAGCCTTCGGCTTATTACTCTTTTACCGAATTTTGACCCGTTCATGCATTTATCAACAAAACATGTTTGTTTGACCTTAATTTCATACAAACCTTATAATTTCAAAGTCGCTTAACACATAAGGTTCAATTTCCTGATTTCTTACATCTTCTTAACCCATTATTGCTCAAAACCTTATTTTGACCCGTTAAGGGTATTTGCGCATTTAAGGTCTGTGACAACCCGTGATTTACGGCTCTTAATTACGTCATTAACAGGTAATTAACACGATAATAAATAATGTTTACGACGCTAATTAACTTAAACAGGCCCTTGGAGTGCCCAGAAACGTTTGTTCAGCTATACAATGCGCGTGTGGTGATTTACAGAAGATCTGCTGAATATTACGGACAACGTCGATAAATACGGACTGTCCACGAATATTTTATGCTAAATTTAGCTCCGTAATGAAATTTTAGTGACTACAGTCGAAACCGGATCGAAAAACGGATTAAAGACGGCAACGATACAATTTTTCGCGATTATTACCGTGACCGACGAACGGGCGTGCAAACAACGTCTACCGACCGTATTTTTGTATTTTAATTTTTGACGTTAAAACGGAGTTCAGGATTTGACAACGGGTCTCGTAGGAATTACGAGCCACTTACACATAGGATTGAGCTTGTGGGCCCCGGGCCCAAGCCCAAAACCCACAAGCCTAAACCTACACATAATACTAGATCTAATAAGATCTCTAAAGATCTAAAAATCTGCACAAAATCTCAATAAAATCTGTCTAAAATCCATATTAGATTTACAAGATCCTAATAAATCTCTACATAAGATTTATGTCTCTAAGTTTTGAAACACAAAATCCTCATGGGATCTCTATACACAGGACATAAGGGTAGCACTTTAGTCATTAACCACACAAGTGGGGATAAAACCCCTTCCCCTCTCGTTCATGAAGGCAGGCAACAAACAACTCAAACCAAACACATGAAACCCTTGCCTGCTTTATCTACTCTCTCTCCCTCGATCCCTCACTGCAGACACAAACAAACCCACAACACCCTCTCTCTCGATTTCAAATACACAGACAACATGAGATCCCATCTCCAAACATCATCCCTTCAAATACCCCCTCCCCTTCTCGGTTCCGATCACAAAACAGAAGACCACCACCACCGTCCGGTGGTGGTGCGGCGGAGGGATCAGCGAAACGAGAGCAGAGAGGAGGAGAAACAGGTAGAGCCGGCGACGGCGGAGCACGTCGGCTGAGCTGGTCGTACTTCCGGCGACCCGACAGAGACAATACGATGAAGATGATGATGGTGGCGAGGTTTCTGTTCATCGGCGAAGAGAGAGAGACCGAGTAGAGAGAGAAAGAAGAGACGAAGAGGAGAGAGAAGGAACCGGTGGTGGTGGTGATGGTGAACGGCGGTGGCGTCTCGGACCAGCGGTCCCTGTGTCGGACCGGTGGTCCTTGCCTTGGTCCGACGGGTTTCTTCGGTGAAGTCCCTGTTCGAGTCAGGTCAGAATGGTTTCGGCCCAGGTAACTTTTAAGAGATTCGGGTTTCTATTTTTACGGGGCTCCGCTCGGTTATCGGTTCGGTTCATATGCCGTTCTAATTTGGTTCAGTCATGGTATGGTTCAGATTCGAGTTTTATGCGATTGTTTCAGCTAAGTTTTGGTCAAAGGATGGTTCAACTCGGTTTGACTCGGTCAAACCGAGTCAACTCAGACAGTTCGGGTCAGGCGGTTCGGGTCGGACAGTTCGAAGCAGCTTATGAAACGGATCGGGTCGACTCAGTCAAACTGAGTCAACCCAGTCAACTCGGTCAACCGAGTTAACTCGGTCAACTCAGTCATCTCACTCGACGGTTCGACGTGAAGACTTGGTAAATTAATGACGCGTTTAAATATTCGTGTTTTAATATGGATTTAATTTTTACGTGAACGAGCTTGACCCGACTAACGAATTTACACTTAGTGACTTGGTTTTAAATATTTAGTGATTTGATATATATATTTCACGTGACCTATATAATATGTGTTGAATTGATTGAATTTTATTAAAATAACGACAACGTGGTTGTCGGGGGCGTCCAAAACCAGAGTAAACTCTGCCCGTTTTTTCGAGAAAATCCGTAAAACGAAACACGTTTTTAATATAAAGACACTTTTTATACAAATGTATAATATTTTCGACGACACTTTACAAACATTCGAAAACAACGATACGGAAATTATTTCGAAAACAAAATAAATATAGTTATTATTATATTTATTTCAAACGAACTCGAATCTTTTTATAAATAAATATAGTATATATATTTATTTCAAACATCGCGTAACACGAATTCGTTTCATCAAAATAAATATAGTTTATATTTATTTCAGATATAAAACAACACGACAATTCTTTTATAAGAATAGATATAGCTCATATATTTACTTCAAACATGAAACGATTCGTGATCTTATAAAATAAATATAAGTTTTTATATTTATTTCAAGCGCCGAAACGGCATATACGTATATTTTTGGCAAATATATACAAGACGCTATATATAATACAAGTTTATTATATATTACTTTCGTACGAATATTCCTATATACACAAACGACTTCTCGGAACTTAACAAGTTTAACTTAATCATTTTTATTATGTTAACAATTTACCGTTGAATCGTTCGATTAACGATTCGGTAGAGCTCGATGACACGTAGTTTAGATACTGCGTTTATTTAGAAACTTATTAGATATTCCGTGTTAGGAATATTGTAGAATGCACGCTAGCGAGTCCTGCCTTGGAAACGACATCACGAAGTCGTAATTAGCTAGCTTTGCACAGGAATATTCAGGTGAGTTCATAACCCCACTTTTTACGGTTTTACATTTTTGTAAATGTTTTCGGGGTGGAAAGACATGCACATTTTGCAAAAACATACAAAGTTTTGAACTAACGCAAAACTCGTATTTCTAAATCATATTACGAAGGGATTTCAAGGAACACAAATGATTTACGAAAGGTTTATACTAAACATACCGGTTTTTACAAAAACAAATGCTTATTTTCGAAATGTGAATGATATTCGGCCAGGGTGACCGGGGATTTGGTTAGGGTAACCAGGAAATCTGGTCAGGGTGACCAGGAATCTGGTCAGGGTGACCAGGGATTTATTTTATACATAGTATGGTTAGCGTAAGGAGGGTTACTACTTAGATCATGTGAGTGGGTAGGCGGGAACTGGAGGCCATTAATCCTCATTGTAGAACCGAGGGACGTAAGCGGTAGATCTATCTGGGTGTAGCGAGCCCAACCCCAGGCCCAACAGTGCGGACCTCGGGGTGACTTTGTACCCAACGCGAAATCTGCTAGGTTTGAGTCTTCCTACTTGCACTTCACACATATCAATGGCCTTGCAAACCATTGGTGATCTCTTTTTCCTTATTTGCTACATACCAGGGACATATATATTTACGAAACTACTTGTTCATACAAATTAAAATACCATGTTTTATACAAATTCAAAGCACATGATTATGCGGGTAAGGAGTCAAAGTCAGGGTGGGCATTGACGGTTATATGAACATTACAAATACTAGGCTTTACAAATACATGGTTTTATGAACATAACGTGTTACAAACACAACGTTTCCATATAACTTGGCAAGAAAATGATTTTTAAATTCATTTTCTCATTATTATTTCAAAAACCGGTTATTCCAAAGATTTATTTCAAATCTTTCACAATACCAAAGATTTATTTCAAATCTTTCACAACTCAAAAGATTTATTTCAAATCTTTTACAAACAAACTATGAACTCGCTCAACATTATGTTGATTTTTCTCGCATGTTCTTTCTCAGGTTACTAAGACAAGGCACGGTTGGAATAGGAGAACCATCGAGAATTCGAGTACTTAGCAGGCGTTCAATTTCTAGAAGTCTTAGCTTATTTTGCTTCCGCTGTGCAATGAAGATACCAGTCCAGTCACGCCAATGCTCTGATAATTTCGGGGTGTGACAAGGTCTATGACTAACAAAAACCATACTTCTCACTTTCATACGTGTCCAAAACATTTCCCTTAATCAATTAACTTGTCTCTAAACAACTTTTACGATTGTTTGCCCGATATGTCCGTCAAGGGCGTTTTGGTCAACTTTGACCCATCCTTTACAACAAAGGACTTCCTTACATATTTACCCAATCCTAGGACTTAGCAACGACTCTACTCATACATACCTGGCTCGAATCAATGCTATGACCTGTTTTAATACTTCATCCGCTAAATTGCTAGATAATAGCAACGTAAATCCTTTTGCTATACATTCTGTGAATTCATAATACTTAACAAAATAATTCATTAGTCGATAACGCCAAATGGTGACATCTTCACCATTTGACCCGTTAAGTCTAAATATCATTTTATCCTTATGGGATTTTAGTTATTCGTTACCCCTTCCATGTAACTTATTCTTTCGTTAACTTGCAACCGAAATTACCAAGATGCCCTTTTTACCCTTTTTAACCATCAAGCTTAGTTTCTTAACATGACCACACGTTCCGATCCATACCAAAACTTGTCGGAACATCATAATTCACATATTTAATAATTCACATATTTAATAATTCACATATTTACTTACCATGTTCGTAATCTATACATTGAATAGACATTCTACAAAAATGGGTGTAAGCTTTACTTACCTAGCATCCGAACATGCTTCCCGTGCGCATTAGTCTCGTTTGACCCGCTTCTTTTCCAAGCTTCCATATCGCTTATCAAGCATCAACTATCATATATCATTCTCAAGATAGTTAGTTTATTCATTATTCATCACAACCTTTTCATTACACGGATCTTACATAGAATTTAACATTCAACCTTATAACATGCTAATCTATCATTTCTTATCCGATTTCTTTAAACATTCACACACATGTATGATTCCAAACATCATTAACACAAGTAAATCATCAATTTACATTACATCATCTAAAACCCACTTCATAACTACATTGTTAATCACTTACTAGTGATCTAAACTCAATTATCTCTAATTTCCTCATACCCTTGGTGTATGTACTACCTTCTAAACATAAAGTACAACTAATTCATGCACAATCTCCTAATCTCATACATAATTCATCAAATCCTCCTACTAGTTAACATATATCATCCACACATAGACATTCAAACATATTATCATCATATTTCTTTCAATTCTTCTAACAAGAATCCATATTACTCACATAATACATCAACATTCAACAAGAATTAGACATGGATGATGATTCAAGTCATCATTCTCACCATAGCTGATGGGTTTCATCCTTAAACATCAAATTAACCTAAATCATGCATAATCATGCATAACCTAAATACGTACGTGTGTGTGTATTTGTGTGTGTTTTTCATAAATAATATTCAACTTACATTTTACCCTATTTTAGTCCCTCAAGTTTGCCACTAAATAATATTGGCACAACTATCATCCTTTAATTGTTTTTTTACCACATTCCTATCTAGGTTAAATAACCTAGTCACTTATTTCTTGATGTACCACATCGTAACATTTAACGAATATAAACATTCGGTTTTGGGGTGTTACAATAGGGTACCAGTAGCCGATACCATTTGTTAATCCCCTTGATGATGTTACTTTTCATTGTCTTCAAATTTAAATATATAGGTAATACGTTTGGTGACTTTTGAATTAAGAGTCTCTTTTCTAAAAGTGAGTATATTATTTATACGAGATGGGTTTGCATGGTGTATTTTGATCAATTTGAGCTAAACTATTTACATGTACAAACAAGAGCATATTAACAATAGACCAGATTTAAATTACATAAAAACTAATTCTTCTAAAAGTGCACATTCGATCACCCTAATACTGAAAGCAATATAAACAAACCAAATTGTCTTTTAGAAACAAGACAAGGTTTCAGTATAACGATGAAAAATTTCATAGAAGTACCTGGTAAAACTATATATCTTTTGGGGAGTTTTCAGCACAAGGAATGTATCTTCTTCTTCTCCTCTAACCACATCAAACACGTTAATAATGATGTATATAAACAAACCGAATTGTTTTTTAAAAAGAAGTTAAGGTTTCGGTGTAACGATGGAAACTATTTTCATGGAAGCAGCTGGGCTTGGGTAGACTATATATATGTTTAAAACTCGTCATGAACATTGTATTTTATTATCTTTTCACGAGTTTTCAGCACCACAAATGTATCTTCTTCTTCGCCTCTAACCACATCAATGACTTTGAAATCATAACCGACTCCGTACCGAGAGATGATATCTGGGAAAGCACTAGAAAGTGCATTAAGATCTACTTGATACTTGACAAACCAACTCGAATGACCGCTAAACATCTCATACACATTCAGGCGTAGTTGGTGATTCTTGTATGCTATTAAATGTAGACGACCACTAGATTCTCCAAAGTACGCTTTCAACGATATTTGGGAAGACCTCGGCAAGGGGATCATTTGCAACTTTTCAACATCAAGTTTAGAAAAATACAAGTACCTGGGTTACTCGGTAACCCAATAAACAGCTCCATTCCAGTAAACCCCCTGTTGAAAGACAAAGACGTGGCTACGCACAGAGACAGTTTCGATAGAAATCGTCCATTCCCTTGTGTCAGACGAGCAGATTTGAATCTGAAACAAGTCTCTATCAGGCTCAAGACGACGAACACAAACAACTTTGTAGTGAGGACAATCTGTTTGATGATATGCCAGACCCATAAAACGGATTGTTTTACGAACTTTAAGACTTTCGTGGATTGGTGGGATGAGTGCCAATTGTTTGGTGGTGGGATTAAATACGTAATACCTAGGAGCAGCTTTGCTTCCTTTGGGTCCATGAGTAGAGCAAAGTAGTAACCCGTTACAAGATTGCATGATTCTGACACGCGGACGATCAAAGTAGGAACCAAGATTACTACAAGGGGGAGCGCTTGCGTTTTCAACATCATATGGAACATATATATCACCAGCAAATATACCAGGAGATTTTAAAAGCTTATCATACCTTTGGGTGAAATGTCTGTGACTTAGAAGCATACGCCAGTGTTTAGAAACAGATTTGAAGCGAAGGATGGAGGTAACAGGGAGCCGGAGAAGAATCTCAGTTAAAAGGTCACCGCTGGAACCAACCAATGCTCCAGATTGAGTCGAATGATGATCAGAATCCTCCATGAAGCAGGTTTTGGGGGTGTTTCGGGTTTTCTTGAATTTGCGTCTGCTGTTCACCATTGTGTGTGTTTTGGACTACGTGTTGAATGTTGTTTTTTTGTTCTGCCTCTGGTAGGGTTTCTGGTAGTAGCCAAATTTATACGTATTATGGAAAGCATGATTTCGTGGGCCGGGCTATTTCAAAACTTCTTTGTAACCAACTGACCCAATTAGCTATGCGTCTATATGAATAATACCAGCCACCGATTTGTCAAAGATGGTCAATGCGATTTTTTTTATCAGCCCGATTCAGGTTGAGACGGTTTTTCAAGGAATAAAATTTTTATTAGTTCGGGGTGGTTTTGACCAGATTCAAATCAGTTTCAACAGAGAGTTTACTAGACGGTTTCAACCCTACTGGGTGGATGGGTCAGGTTTGTCCCAACTTGTTTTGTTTCACCCATACTATGGATCCCAATTTAGCTATTTTTTTTAGTTTTTAATTTGTTTTGAAAGGCCTTAAAGTTCCTTTCTTGTTCATATTTACTAGTTACAACAGGTCCCAAGTTAGCGATTTTTAGTTTTTAATTTATTTTAGGATTAAGCTTAGTTTTAAGAATTCAGATTCATGATGTGAAACGAGTGATGATGGAGCCGCGGTGGGTCGATTGTAGGGCTGCAAACGAACCGAACGAACACGAACACGAACAAGACCTTGTTCGTGTTCGTTTGTTAAGAAATATACATGTTCGCGAACCGTTCACGAACACTTATCGAACGAGATTTTATGTTCGTGTTCGTTTGCTAAGGAAATGAAATTGTTCGTATTCGTTTGTGTTTGTTTGTTAATTTTAGGTAACGAACGTTGACGAACACAAATGAGCACAAACTAATGTTCATAAACACAAATGGAAACAAACGGACACAAATAATCGTTCATGAACAGAATATATAATACACCGACATTTATTAGATATTTAATTTCTCGGAATTTTGAAGTATTTAAATAAATATAAAAACTAAAAACACTAATGAAGTATCGAACACAAACGAACACGTTACCAAACGTTCACGAACATAAACGAACGAACACGACCTCTGTTCATGTTTGTTCATTTAACTAAACGAACGAAATTTCTTGTTCGTGTTCGTTTGTTTAATAAACGAACGAACACAAACGAACTTCCTGCCGAACGGTTCACGAACTGTTCGTCGAACGTTTGGTTCATTTGCAGCCCTAGTCGATTGGGAACTGTGATACATTTTATGATGTGGGCACCGTTTTTTCACCGAGCTGTAGCATTCGGTTATGGAGGCACAAAGATGAAGGCTTTTTATTAAACTCCGCTCACCTGTTGTTTCTGTAGATACTAAACTTAACGATAGACACGAAGAATTCTCCCATTCATGAAATTATCCGTGACTATCCCTGATCAAGTAATAAGTCCTACACACTTAATATAAGATCATTTTTTATAAAGAATTAAAATTCCCATAACCATAAACTAACTTTTGCAGGCCAAGCTAACTGAGCTTTTGGAACAAGAAGGTGCTAATATCAATCATACTAAATGCAGCAAATGCTCTAACTAGTCAAAACCAGGTGTTTTTATTAAGGTTATGACAAAAGTTGGGGAAGCCTTAACATTTACAGCACCATATTCTGTTTCACAGGCTGTTAAGAGCCAGTGATTTGTGCATCTGGATGAAGTGCAGTTACTGCACCAAACTATATATTTGTTTAAAACGCATTGCTGATTCGTTAGGGCTGTCGATTGACACTGGATGAAGTGCAGTTACTGCACCAAACTATATATTTGTTTGAGACTGTAGACTGTGTTTTAGATTGGTCTGGCATACATAGATTCTGTTGGTTGACTTAACTTTCCTGTTTGATCCAAATCAGCCAAAACATATGTACTTGATAAACAAAGTTTTCAACAAACAAAAAACTTTACTAATCCTTCTAGTTTGATCATTCCGAAATATAAACATTCGGAAATGTCTTTTAGAAAGAAGACAAGGTTTCAGTGTAACGATAGAATATTGAAGCACAATACCTGCTTAAACTATATATCTGTTTAAAACTCTTGTCATGAACATTGTATGTTATCATCTTTTCGGGAGTTTTCAGCACCAGGAATGTATCTTCTTCTTCTTTGCCTCTAACCACATCAATGACTTCGAACTCATAACCATCTTCAGAGATCATATCTGGGAAAGCACGTTTGTGAATCATCATTATTTCAATCTGCTTTTCGTGATGCCATACAAGCTAGAGCTTCAATAGTTTCCACCTCCACAAACATGATATTTTAGTCTGTTCATACTTTGCAGAATTCAACAACTAGGAAACTCCATATTTATAGAGGCGATGGTCAACGCAGTTGATTATTAGAAATGATTCTTGCATGGAGGCATGAAATAAGATTGATCATTATCCTCTATGATAAGGCCTTCAGGGGATAATATTGATTTGGTGTACTTTCTGTTGGCGCTCGCAGCATGCAAGATCTTTCATGATAATCACCATTTGGTAGGCTTCGAGCATGTGAATTGGTCCAGTTAGGTCCAGAGATATTACAGTGTGATGGGTATTGTGATTATCAATCAATTAAAGCTACACTCTGTAAATTTAAGCTGCTGCTTCGATATTACAGCGTTAGGTTATGTTTAGATGTACAAATAAAAAGCATATTAACAATAGACTAGACGTAAATTACATAACTAATTAACTAAATCTTTTTTAAAACACACATTCAAATACCTTAACAAGTTAAATAATAGAGTAAACTGCAATTTTACCCCGTGAGGTTAGGGGTCATTGGCATGTCTACCCCCCCTAAGGAAGTAATTGCATTTTTACCCCCCACTGTTTGGGATTATGTCGCATGTTTACCCCCCTGACCATTTCAACGTTATTGTTACCGTTAGTTTGTAGTGAAAAGTCCAAACTACCCTTCTTCTTCCCCATTAATAGCTTGAATGAATCCTGCCCTAAATGCTCTCGTTCTTCAATCGTTCTTCAATCGCTGCCCTGAACATGTCTTCATCTTCGTCGTCTGTGCTTCGATTCAAGGGCAAAACTCAACTTACAGACATCATATGTCCATGTGGTACGAAAACAGTGGTAAAACAATCAGAATCGACAGCTAATCCTGGTCGTTGGTATAGTCGATGTGTAAGTTTCTTCTGTTTTATGCTTATTGAATCTTAACTTTGTTGGAAAGTGTTGCTTATGATGTCTGATAATAGGTTGGAGGATGTGGATTCCTAAGATGGGCTGACAAAGGTGAAGAACATGGATGTCCAGTTTGCGGAGAGGTAATGCCTGGTTTAATTGATGAGTTGGCTAACTGCAAAGAACAGTTGGGTCGGTACAAGAATGGAGATGTGTTGAAACTGAAGATGTACTTTGTGATTACTTGGGTGTTGATTGTTCTACTGTTTTTGGTTAAGTAGTATAATGTGGACAAATTGGATTTGGATGTGTATTTTGACTGCTTGTAATTATACTTTTTCATGCATTGGTCTTTTTCAAGTTCTTATTATATGTTTGTGTTGGTAGCCTTCTTGTAATTCTGTAGGTAAGGATGTTGAGAATGAGAAAGATGTTGGTAAGGATGAAGACAAAGATGTTGGTAAGGATGAAGACGTCGTTGCAGCCGAAGAACCAGACAGTTATGTCTACTTTGAGGATCAAGAATCTGAGATACTCAGACCTTACATGGAGCAAGAAACTGATTATGAAAAGATATTCGGAGATCCGACAAAGGATTATGACCCTGAAGTGCTGGAACATGCATGGGATTACACATATTGGGATGAAGATG
Organism: Helianthus tuberosus; assembly: GCA_030545235.1. Lineage (NCBI taxonomy): Eukaryota > Viridiplantae > Streptophyta > Magnoliopsida > Asterales > Asteraceae > Helianthus > Helianthus tuberosus. The sequence goes on along the minus strand of CM060451.1, from coordinate 21,180,397 downwards.
ATGATTGGTACTATGACCCATATAAAGGGGAGCATGGTTCTGATTCGGATTGGTCTTGTTTGGATGATTGTCACTGGAAATAGGCTAGATTTTGTTTGGTTTTAAGTTTGTATGTTGGACATCTTATTTGTACTAAATGTTGCAATGTAGTCTAATCGAATCACTTTCCGCCTCTTATTTGTACCAAAATGGTCATTTTGACCTTATAAATGGTCATGGTACTTGTACCAATTATAAATGGTCATGGTACTAACCTGCCTGTGATCATCTAAACACAATCAAACATGCATGCCAGTTATAAACAAGTCAAAACCTGCTGCAAATGGATCATATGGACATTTTGACCTTATAAACAAGTCAAACCTGCTGCAAATGACCAAAATGGTCATTTTGACCTTATAATTAAGTCCTAACTGCTGCAAATGACCAGAATGGTCATGGTACTTGTACCAATTATAAATGGTCATGGTACTAACCTGCCTGTGATCATCTAAACACAATTAAACATGCATGCCAGTTATAAACAAGTCAAAAACTGCTGCAAATGACAAAAATGGTCATCTTGACCAAACCAAACATAAAGGTACAAACCAACCAAACATTGTCTTGAACAAAGTTGACAAACCTAACATTGTCTTGACCTAACCAAACATAAAGGTACAAACCAACCAAACATTGTCTTGAACAAATTTGACAAACCTAACAAACATAGTCTAAACTTACAAACCATCCATCACTCATCAAGATTGTAAACTGGTGCACCTTGAGTGGCAGTGTGTGATTCCTGTGAAGCAATGGATTGTTCAGCCCCTTGTCCTTTGCAGCTCCTGACATTGTGACCCATATTCCCACATTTACCACACCTGATGCTACTACCCTTTCTGGTCATTTTACCTCCTTTGTCGAACTCCTGCTCAAGTTCTTTTTCACCAAATGCCTTCTTTCTTTTCTTCTTTGGCCTTCCAACTTGTGTATGATGCTTTGGTGGGATGAGTGTTGTTGGACACTCTGAAGGAGTCCACATCTCCGGCCCGTTGATTGGCTCTATGACATTGTAATAAACTTTCTTCCATGTTGACAGCCAATACACTTCATCCACCCAGTCTTCTGGTATGCCAGCATCAATGCTATTCCTTGACATATCCCATATGGCTGCAACTGCATGTTTGCAAGGCATCCCGGTCAAATCCCACTTCCTGCATGCACAAGTTTTATGTTTAACATTCACAACACATTGTGATCTCGGACCTGTGACTTGATACTTGTCCGAATCAACCATTAAAACAGACATTTCAGCAGCCTGTTTCTTGATCTCATCGAAGACCTCAGTGGCATGAGGAGTCAGTGGCCCCATACACTTTGCTTGTAATTTCTTGACATTCACTATCCTCCTGGTCATGTACTCCCGAATGAATTCTAGGCATGTGATAATCGGCTTGTCCCTTGATCCTACGATTTGTCTGTTAAAAACCTCACATATGTTGTTCAGCAACATATCACATTTTGCTCTTCCAGAAAAATATGACCAAGCGGTGAATGGGATCTCATTCAGCCAGTCATACATAGCTCGTTCTGTTGTCTTAATTTCTTCCATAGCTTTGTTAAAGTATGGAATAGATGTCTTCCTTCCGGCTAACCAAAACAAATTCTTGTAAAGATCTCCACGCCACTTGGATTTCATGTTCTCATGAATGTGCCTCAAACAAAATTTGTGCTCAGCATTAGGGAAAACAGCTAGCATAGCAGGAATCAGACCCTGTGATACAAAATGCAATTAATGACACTATTTTGCAAGGTTTTAATTAACACTTAAGAACATATTACCTTTTGTCTGTCACCGATGAAGGTGAAACAAGAGTTAGCCGTACACCCTAGGTCATCTCTCAACAGTTGCAAAACCATTTCCAGGTTTGTGTTGTTTCTGCCTCAACAAGGGCATAACAAACTGGATATATGCTATTGTTCCCATCAATACCAACAGCACTCAAGATCTGTCCAGGAAATGGACCTTTCATGAAACAACCACCCACACCCAGCAATGGTCTTCCAATCATCTTAAATCCTCTCATCATAGAGGCAAAACAAAAATAAACCCTTCGAAACTGCCTTGTAGGACTAGCTGAGTTCCCACATGGCTCCACATCAATTTTAATTGTACTACCTGGGTTGGCTTTTAGAAGTTCATCACAGTATGACCTTAGCAGACCATACTGTTCTTGGTAATCACCATAGATCTTCGTAGTTGCTATCCTCTTGGCTCTGAATACCTTATGTAGTGATATTTCAAGTTGATGCTTCCGAAGCAGTTGACTTTGGATTGCTTGAATTGGCATGTCTGGATTGCTTTCAATCATAGGTTGGATCTCTCTAGCAATCGAACTCATTGTGTACAAAGAAACGACCCTTGTTGTCAAACAATTGTGTTGATTATGAATGGTCTTCACACACCACTTATCCTTGTCTGTGTTCCTTGAGATGTGAACTGCCCAAGGACATGTGGGCTTGGTATGCCTTTTAAGGTGCTTATATTTTTGCCCTACTTTGGTGCATTTACTATTTTGCCCCTCTTCTCCTTTTTTTTTACATGACCAAGTAGTGGTGGATTGCTTCCAAAACATACTACCCTGTACCTTAACAATTCATTTTTTAGAATAAAAACATCCCTCCTTGCCTTAAGAGCATAATCTTTCACCATCTGATTCATCTTTTTCTTGTCATCAATAAGCTGACCAATATAGAATGGCAGATCATTTGGACCTTTTGAAGCACTCTTGTTTCTCCTCCTTATCTTCCTGGCAACCTTATCTCTAAGGGTTAAATTGTCATCCGATCCACTTTCAAAATCCTCCAAGTCAACAGGCACATGACCTTCTGCACTTCTGTCATCATCATGATCCCCATCACTTGAACCATCCAGCTCTTCCCTAGTAAAATCAACATTAGCCCTGAACCTCTGCATATCCACCTCTATTTCATAAACCAAATTATCTTCCTCAACATACTCATAATCAGGATCACTTCCTTTACTATCTTTTTCATCTTCATTCACACTATAATTCTGATTATTTATTGTAAATGATGCTGGAACAATTGCTTTACATGCCCCAACAGGACCTTCACTTGTATTTTCCAATATTGTTGACATCCGGTGTTCAACATACATGTCTATGATGTGGACTCCTTGACGCACATGATCAAAGATAGGCTCTAAGTCAACATCACAGTTTAATGTCCTAAGACCAAAATCCAACGAACAATACGGTTCCTTGTAATGAATGCAGAAAAACAAACCATCATTGTATCCTAATTTCTTAACCATCTCCTCTAAAACATCAGTATTCAACACTTTAAAATCTACATGATCAATGTAGCTCATCTTCCCACCAAAGTATTTCCTATTTGGGTTTTCTACAAAATTACCTCCATGGTGAAATTTAATGGTAAATTAAGATTGGGTTTCTCCTGTAAACACACATCAACAACAAATTAAGACAGAAAAAAGTTAAATTTTTACCTAATTCAGACCCTTTGAACTTGCATGTCACTTACTGTACATTTCACCCGGTTCGAAATACTGATCTTCAGCTCGTATCTTCCACAATCGAAGATCCATGCTCGTAACAGACTTCTAATCTGTTGTAATTGTTGAAGAATGCCTGATCGCCGGTGTGGAGCTCTTCAATTTCGAGTTAGGTTAAGTTCAGGGTTTCAATGTGATGAATTGGTGATTAAATGAGGTTGCAGGTCAACAGGAAAGCGAAATTACCTAATTGCCCTTTGACCATTAACAGAAATCGCTAACATCTAACGTTGAAATGGTCAGGGGGTAAACATGCGACATAACCCCAAACAGTGGGGGGTAAAAATGCAATTACTTCCTTAGGGGGGTAGACATGCCAATGACCCCTAACCTCAGGGGGTAAAATTGCAGTTTACTCTAAATAATATAAACAAACCAAAATGTCATTTAGAAGGAAGACAAGGTTTCGGTGTAACGATGATAAACTGGATGAAACATTGAATTGTCTTCAAATAAGTACCCAGTGAAACTAGATACCTGTTTGAAACTCTTGTCATGAACGTTGCATGTTATAATCTTTTCGCTAGTGTCATGAACTCTTGCTTGAAACTCTTGTCATGAACATTGCATGTTAAAATCACAAAGAGAGGTTATCCCGCTCAAATTTACAGAGAGTGCCAAATCTAGTTATTTTTAGTTTTAGTTTACGACTAGTCGACTAACAGTTTCGAAGATTTAATATCAAACAATTTCATTTGGTTCGCTTCTACAAAAATGTTTTTATGTTTGTTCATTCTTTATCATATGATTGATTATAAATACTTTTGTATTATTAGGACACGAGTCATGTTGCATGTTGTTACATTTTAGTTTTATATGCCTTATTCAATTGGTATGCTTATAATTTTGTGTCTTAACAATATCTAACTAGTATTTAGGATCCATGCTATGTGACGGGACCGTTAAACCGAACAAAAAGTAGACGTGAAAATGCTGAACCCCGCTTGTACGTATCAGCACGTTAACTTGAAAAAATTAGACCGAAACATAAAACAAAGAAAATAATAACTAAGTCGACTTAGGACCCGCACATTACGACAGAGCCATTAAACCGCAAAACAAAATAGCGTAAAAACTTTGAACCACTCACGTTCGTTGCATGGTATTAACTCATAAATTTTAGACCGAAATGTAAACGATAAATTTGTAAAAGATAAAAAGTTATATGAGACCAAAGTTAAAAGTGGAAAAGTATTGGGGTAAAATATGAAAAACGTTTTTAGAATAGTCGTAAAAGACAAAAACCATAGACGTAAAAAGTGTAAAAAGGTGAATTGTAAGTAACTCTTCCGACCAAAATTTGATAAAAGTATTTTTTTTGAAGGGTGACTTTCAATATGTACATGGACCATTGGTCACCGGGTTCCCGTCAAGGACGGTTACCCGTCAGCCCAGCTTTCGCAGACGCGATGTTCGATCGGGCCCCGGCTGCCGCTCTGACTGACCTTCGCCCGGAAACCATACTGCCCCCACACGAGAGACTCGCTGGGGTAACAGTTGGGTAAAACCGGGTTGCCCTCCGGATCGCACCATGCCTCGGTAGGAACGATCCATCATTGGGACGTCCTCCCCCCATAACGCCGCAGCCGTGGATCGAACCGGTGACCTCCAAGGAGGAAACCGGCCCAACCCCACCACATGGGATCAACTGGGCTAGGGGTTCGAATTGATAAATATATTAATGCATGAACCAGTGGCTAGATAAATAATAAACCAAAAAGAAAAATGAATTGTGCTTTAATTAACTGTATACAAAACTATATTGACTTACACAAAATTTGAATAGTAATAGCAACTCACAATTTTTTTTTATTTGAACTAATAGAGGGGAAATTGTACTTTATAAAAACGTTCAATAACATGCATTAATTCACAACACATCGATTATTAGTAACTAAAACTATATGACCGAAATAAGTAATTAAATAACCAAATAATCTCTAGCTCAGCTGGTGGGTTGGCTGGTTGTCTCTATTGGAGGCGCTAGTTCGATCCCTGGCTGCTGCAGGGTGAGACATCCGGGTGAAGGCTCGACTCAGGATTCATCCCGGGTCCGAGTTCAACGGGGAGCGAGGGTTTACCCATTCCACTGGGTTCCCACGCATCAGGGGTGTGCTACCCTTTCTAGCGGTGGTCGGGTAATCAGCCTTTGGACATAGCTCCGAAAGGAAGGGTTTACACGTGGAAAGCAGTTAGCCGTTAAAAAAAAACAAATAATGCACATCTGATAAAATATTTGAAGATTCTAATATTTAAGTATATTATTTGATGTAAATGTTAAAAGTGTACTAATTTTAACGTTATTTCACTAATATCCTATGGTGAGCGTAATTGGAGTACTTATGCATTTATTCATTCGCTAAGGAGGAACAAGTTGACTACAAGTCGTGCTAAAGACTTGGTTTACATCCACAATAATCTACGACTTTTGTCAAGGAATCCGAATGATGATGCAAAGATGTGGGATGTGGGTGGAGATGCTTTTGATTCAATGGAAGATCTTGAGTTTTTGGAGGTTGCCGATCTCTCGCTAGATGAACCGGAATTTGAAAACGATTTGATTATTGATAATTAATTACCTATGGTTGATGTAGTGTTTTTGGAGTTTAATATATTTTTGGACTTTGTTTAATATATTTTTAACTTTTGGACCTTGTTTAATATATTTTTATTTTTTAATATTTTTTTTGCCGTACCCGTATCTTGTATTTTTGAGTTTTGTCGTTCCCCGTACCCGTACTCGTATCCGTGCTAAGTAGCTCACCCCTGACCCTATCAACAACTATGCTATATAGTGGATTAAACTGGTTACATTTATTTGTTATTCTTGCAAAATTGAAGAGCTAGATTGTATTTGTGGTTCAAATCAAATAAATGTTATGCAGGGGAGATCGGGAACTATGATTCATATAAAAAGAACCAGAACGCGTCGTTTACACAATTTGATGAAGCATAAATAATGACTTGTTCCCCATGGAAATCCAGTCCCGATCATATCAAGTATATGAGTTTACCTGACCTGATATTGGTAAGTTCACATGCCTGATGCAACATATTCATCTGTTATGACTTCTGGATTTAGGCAAGCAGCTTCACAATTCAATGCAGCGAAAAAACAAGTTACATGTGAGTAAACTGAGTATAAATTCATCATCAAAGGGAGTGTTTGGATGTGTATTTTGAAACAGGTTATGTGATATTTAACAGTTAAACTCAAAACACTTGAACATGATGCAGGTGGGAACGTTTAGGCTAGGGGGTGTGGTTTAAAGCCCATAGTAGCTTTATTACGCCACGTCAGATCCACATCAGCGAAATGTCACATAGGGGGCTTTAAAGCTCCTCCCTTTAACATGTATGCAATGGTTTAAAGCCCCCTATTAAACAAAATAAAAAAAACAAAAACAAAGAGAAAGAGAAAAAAATTGATTGGGTGAATCCCACCAGCCCCTCCCTTTAGCGCTCGTTACTGGGCTGGCGAGCCTTCAATGGCGCCCCCCCCCCCCCCTCTTTGGTGCGTAGGGGATGGCACGGGGGCACTATGGGGCGCTAACGAAGCTGAGTTGGCTAGAGGCGGTATACCACACCCCCTGGCCTTAAAATAAAATAAAACAACCTTTAAATTAATAGAATAACTAATTATATAAAAGTGTAGATGGAAAGTATTTAAAATAATGGTCACCTAGATGTTAGATGGTTAATTGGTGTCATGTTTTTTATAGTTAGTTGTTTGCTTGTTCTACATTGGAGGTGGCATTTTACCCCAATGAACTAGAGTGGTATTTTAGCCCTCTACTAGTTTTATTTTGGTTGATAGTAATACGAATCATCAGGGTATACCCTTTTACCCAAAAAGTATTTAAAATAAAGTAAAAACCAGTAAATATTACTTTCCATTTTTTAACTTGTAGCGGATAAGGGACAGATACAAAATAAGTTTATAGATTATCCAAACACTAAAACTGATTATTACGACTAGGAGTGGCAAAATGGGTGGGTTGGGTAGGTTTGGGTAATGGGTTAGTGTAACACCCCAAAACCCGAATGTTTATATTTGTTAAATGTTATGATATGGTACATCAAGAAATAAATGACTAGGTTATTTAACCTAGTTATGAGTATGGTAGAAACAATTAAAGGATGAGAGATGTGCCAATTAGAATTAGTGGCAAACTTGAGGGACTAAAGTGGGGTAAATGAAAGTTGAATTTATAAAAAAAAATACACACATACACACACACGATGGTGTGTTCAGCCAGGAGCTCCATGAAAGCTCACAAACCCTAACCATGAAGATCACCAAATTGAAGGGTTAATTGTAGCTCAAATTCAAGAAGAAACATGGATTAATGATCACCTTCACAAGGGGATCGCAAGGTATGTCTTAAAAGTTAGATTGGTGATCTTTCACGAAGTGGGTTATGATGTAAATTGCGAATTTGTATGAAATTGAGAATGCATGTGTGTTAGAATCATCATATAGAACATGGATTATGTATGGTTTAGGTTAATTTGATGTTTAAGGGTGAAACCCATTTGTTATGGTGAAGATGATGGCATGGGTAAATCATCCATGTCCAAATTCTTGCCTATTATTGATGTATTTTGACATATATGATGAATTGTTGTTAGATGAATTGAATAAAATGTGATACTAGTATGTTTGATGTTTATGCATGAATGATTCATGTTGTTTAGAAGAAGGAATTTGATGAATTATGTATGAGGATGGATGAATATGCATGAATTAGTTGTACATTATGTTTAGAAGGTAGTACACACACCAAGGGTAAGATGAAATTAGAGATAATTGAGTTTAGATCACTAGTAAGTGATTAACAATATAGTTATGAAGTGGGTTTTGTATAATATGATGAAAATGATGATATGTTATTGTTAATGATGTTTGAAATCACATAGGTGTGCAAATGTTTAAAGGATTTCGGCTAGGATTTGATAGATTAGCATGTTTTAAGTTCGAATGATAATTTCGATATAAGATCCGTGTGATGGAAGGGTCGTGATGAATGATAAATAAGCTAACTATCTTGCGAATGATATATAATAGTTTGACTCTAGACAAGCTATGTGGAAGCTTGGGAAAGAAGCAGGTCAAACGGAACATATACGCATGGGAAGCATATTTGGATGCAAGGTAAGTAAAGCTTACACCCTTTTTGTAGAATTTCTATGCATCGTATAGATTAAGAATATGATAAATTTAATATATGAAGTATGACGTTCCGACAAGTTTTAATACGGGTCGGAACATGTGGTTATGATAAGAAACTAAGTTTGATGGTTAAAAAGGGTAAAAAGGGTATAACGGTAATTTTGGTTACGAGTTAACGAAAGAACAAAGATTCAAGAAAGGGGTAAGGAATAATTACAATCACACAAGGACGAATGGACATTTAGACTTAACGGGTCAAATGGTGAAGCTATCACCATTTGACGATGTCGACTAATGATTGTATTGTCAAGAGTTATGAATTCACATGATGAATAGCGAAAGGAATTATGTTGCCGTTAATTAGCCATTTAGCGCATGAAGTATTAAAACAGGTCATAGCTTTGATCCGATCCAGGTATGTGCGATTAGAGTTGTAGTTAAGTCGCGGGATTAGTCAAATGTTTAAGGAAGTCCTTTGTAGTAAAGGATGGAACAAAGTTGACAAAAACGCCCTTGAAGGGTAAATCGGGCTAACGATCTTAAAAGTTGATTAGAAACAAGCTATTTGATTAAGTGAATGTTTTGAAAAAGTAGGAAAGCGAGTAGTATGATTTTCGTAAGCCAAGGACCTTAATATGCGCAAATACCTTTAACGGGTCAAAATTTGGTAAAAGGGTAATAAGCCGAAGGCTTAAAAGTCATAAATTTAGGTAGTCCAAATATTATATTTTCACTCCATGTGAAGGAGAATTAAATTACGGCCGCGTAGGAAAAAGAATCGGGTAAAACGGATCAAAAACGAGAAAGTTATGCTCGTTTCCGTGAAATCGAGTCATGCTGGGAATTATACAGCACCAGCTGCAACAGTCTGACGAAATCAGGCCGTGGTGTAGCGCGACGGGGAAGGCCCCAGGCCGTGGCGCTACGCGACGGGGGTTAGTTTCGCGAAAATCATTTATCTTAACTGTTGATGCATTTCGAACCCGTCTGGACCGTTTTTAAACGCGTATAAGCTAAGAGTGATTAGTTTATTCCTTGTTTTAGGGAAAGTAGATACGTATGAAGGTATGTATGTATGTATGTATGTATGTATGTATGTATGTATGTATGTATGTATGTATGTATGTATGTATGTATGTATGTATGTATGTATGTATGTATGTATGTATGTATGTATGTATGTATGTATGTATGTATGTATGTATGAATATAAGTGGTACGTATGAATGAATGTATGTGTGTATGTATGCAAGTAGGTATATATGAGCGTATGCACGTATGTAGGCATGCGTGAAGATATGAATGTATGTATGTATGTAGGTGTGTATGTAGGTAGTATGCATATATATATATATATATATATATATATATATATATCCAAGTGAGTATGTACGAATGTATGCACGTATGTAGGGTTGTGTGAAGGCATGTAATAGGTATGTATGTAGGCATGTATGCATGTATGTATGTAGGTATGCACGTATGTAGGCACGTACGTATGAATGTAGGTACGTATGTATGTAAGTACTTATGTGTGAACGGATGCATATATGTAAATATGTATGAGAGTATATACGCATGTATTCGATGAAAATGAGTATTGACGATAATAATAGCGTGCCTTGTGAACGAAGTGTAACGCAGGTACAACGAGAAAGTCTCACCACGGATTGTATGATTAGATTGAAAGCTGGGATGTAAAGAGTTAACGGAACGAAAAGTAAACGTGAATAAATCTTGTATGTTTATAATGCGTACTAATGTTATGAATTTTATGTGGTGAGCGCAGGTAGTACGAGTCATGAGAATCATCAAGGAATAGAGATCGAGGATCGAGTCACAAGACAGATTGTACGAGAAAGTTGGTGTATGTAATATAGAAAACCCATGTTACGTTTTTAATTGTAAATGAGTCGATTTATGACTTCATGTGAAAAAAGTTGTGTTAAAATGAAATTTTAAGTAAGTCAAGGTACTTATAATGAAAAGAAATTTTATGGTACGAACTTCCGCTGCGACTGTTGGTCAAATACGAATTAGGGTCTTACAGTTAGGATGGGTATGGGTTAGGATGGGTTTGAGTTAGAATGGGTTTATTAAGGAATGGGTTTAGGTCAAGATGTATTTGGGCATGATAAAAATTTCTAAAAATCCAAAAATTATAAAAAATAAAAAAAAAATTTAAAAAAACATCTAAAAAATCAGAAAAATAATAAAAATTCTAAAAAATATAAAAAATTAAAAAAATCTAAAAAATAGTAAAAAATCCAAAAAATAATAAAAAAATCTAAAAAAAAACTCTAAAAAATCAGAAAAATAATAAAAAATCCAAAAAAATCAAAAAATTCAAAAAAAATAAAAAAAATTCTAAAAAAAATTAGAAAATACTAAAAAATCAAAAAAAATTCCAAAAAATCAAAAAATAATAAAAAATAATAAAAAATCCAAAAAATTTTAAAAACTCCTAAAAATCATAAAAAATTATAAAAAATAAAAAAAAATCTAAAAAATCCAAACAATTCTAAAAAATCCAAAAATATCAAAAAAAAATTTAAAAATCAAAAAAATTCCAAGAAATCAAAAAAATAATAAGAAAATATAAAATAATAAGATTTTATTTTTATTTTTTTAGAAATTTTTTGATTAATTATTATTTTTTAGATTTTTTTGGATTTTTTATTATTTTTTTGATTTTTAAGAATTTTTTTAATTTTTTGTATTTTTTATTATTTTTTGATTTTTTTAGAATTTTTGGATTTTTTAGAATTTTTTGGGGTTTTTAGAATTTTTTTTATTTTTATTAATATTTTTTATTTTTTAGAATTTTTTTATTTTTTAGAATTTTTTTATTATTTTTAAATTTTTTATTATTTGTGAAGCCAACGTCTACGAACACTCGAATAAGATGAAAAATCTGTCTGTGATGCTCTTTTTTGAGTTACCCATTTACCATGTGTAATGTCCGTCCTTACCCACGAATTATTTTAAATAGATATCACATAACCCATCCTGACCCATCCTTAGTTATTTCTTAACCCATCCTGACCCATTTTCATTTTTAAAATGACCCAAAATAACCCAAAAACCCAAATGGGTTTTATTTGCCAGGCCTAATTACGACTAATAATCACATAATCATAAACATCCAAACACCCCATAAAGTTGCATTGCTAGCCAAATAAACTTCTAAGCAAAAGGGAGGGCAAAGTCTACTTCTAAGACGGTCTTCATAATCCACAGCAGTCAGCACGTCAGCAGGTACTTATGAAACTACTACCTCCGTCCCATTAAAAGTGTCATATTTTGAATTTTCAAAGTCTTTATTTATAAACTTTGACTTTAATTACATATTATGGATTTTGATTATTCTTTATCACATTTTTATAACACAAATCTGAAAATCCTGTCACTAGTCATTCATTATTCTTTATCACCCAAGCAGGTTTGTAGCATTTGGTTATGGAACCACATTGATGAAGGCTTTTTAATTGAACTCTAGTCTTGTTTTTTTTTTCTTTCTAATTCGTTAGGGCTGTCAATTGACTCGCTAGAAAACAGAAGTTTGAGACTGTGGACAGTTGTTTAGTAGTTTGGTTTGAAGATTGAAATACATAGGATCTGTTATTTGACTTTTGACTTAAATGGTCAAACATGTGACAGAACCATGAAGCCTTTCAGCTTATTGCCCATATGGTAATAGAACACATAGGCAGACAATTTACTTAGGTTAAAGGGTGTTGGGGGGCATGGGTTGGGTCATCAATGCCACAAAGAAGTTAAGGTTTGTTTAAAAAACATTTGAGCTAAACTATTTACATGTACAAACAAGAGCATATTAACAATAGACCAGATTTAAATTTCATAAAAACTTATTTTTCTAAAACTGCACATTCAATCACCCTAATACTGATAGTAATATAAACAAACCAAATTGTCTTTTAGAAAGAAAACTAGGTTTCAGTGTAACGACGGAAAATTCCATACAAGTACCTGGTAAAACTATATATCTTTTGGGGAGTTTTCAGCACAAGGAATGTATCTTCTTCTTCTTCGCCTCTAACCACATCAAACACGTTAATAATGATGTATATAAACAAACCGAATTGTTTTTTAAAAAGAGCTTAAGGTTTCGGTGTAACGATGGAAACTATTTTCATGGAAGCAGCTGGGCCTGGGTAGACTATATATATGTTTAAAACTCTTGTCATGAACATTGTATTTTATTATGTTTTCACGAATTTTCAGCACCACAAATGTATCTTCTTCTTCTTCGCCTCTAACCACATCAATGGCTTAGAAATCATAACTGAAAGCGTACCGAGAGATGATATCTGGGAAAGCACCAGGAATTGCATTAAGCACTACTTGATACTTGACAAACCAACTCGAATGATCACTAAACATCTCATACACATTCAGGTGTAGTCTATAATCTTGGTGATTATGGTATGGTATTAAATGTAGACAACCTCTAGATTCTCGAAAGTACGTTGCTATTAAATGTAGACGACCTCTAGACCTCATCGGCAAGGGCTGCATTTGCAACTTTTCAACATCAAGTTTAAAATACAAGTATTTGTGATACTTGGTAACCCAATAAACAGCTCCATTCCAGTAAACCCCCTGTTGAAAGACGTGGCTACCCGTACCAGCAGAGAAAGTTTCGATAGAAATCTTCCATTCCCTTGTGTCAGACGAGTAGATTTGAATCTGAAACACGTCTTTATAAGGCTCTAAAGACCGAACACAAACAACTTTGTAGTGAGGACAATCTGTTTGATGATATGCCAGACAAATAAAACGGATTGTTTTACGAACTTTAAGACTTTCGTGGATTGGTGGGATGAGTGCCAATTGTTTGGTGGTGGGATTAAATACGTAATACCTAGGAGCAGCTTTGCTTCCTTTGGGCCCATGAGTAGAGCAAAGTAGTAACCCGTTACAAGATTGCAAGATTCTGACACGCGGACGATCAAAGTAGGAACCAAGATTACTACAAGGGGGAGCGCTTGGGTTTTCAACATCATATGGAACATATATATCGCCAGCAAAGAGACCAGGAGATTTTGAAAGGTTATTAATATCATACCTTCGGGTGAAATGTGTGTGAGTCAAAAGCATACGCCATGTTTAGAAACAGATTTGAAGCGAAGGATGGAGGTAACAGGGAGCCGGAGAAGAATCTCAGTTAAAAGGTCATCGCTGGAACCAACCAATGCTCCAGATTGAGTCGAATGATGATCAGAATCCTCCATGAAGCAGGTTTTGGGGGTGTTTCGGGTTTTCTTGAATTTGCGTCTGCTGTTCACCATTGTGTGTGTTTTGGACTACGTGTTGAATGTTGTTTTTTTTGTTCTGCCTCTGGTAGGGTTTCTGGTAGTACATCTCCCGACATACGCGAGTTCTTGATCCTCACCTTTCAAAAAAAAAAGGGTTTCTGGTAGTAGCCAAATTTATACGTATTATGGAAAGCATGATTTCATGGGCCGGGCTATTTCAAAACTTCTTTGTAACCAACTGGCCCAATTAGCCATGCGTATGTATGAATAGTACCCGCCACCGATTTGTCAAAGATGGTCAACACGATATTTTTTTTAGCCCGATTCGGGTTGAGACGGTTTTTTAGGGAATAAAATTATTGGTTCGGGGTGGTTTTGGCCGGATTCAAATCAGTTTCAACAGAGAGGTTACTACATGGTTTCAACCCTACTGGGTGGACGGGTCGGGTTTGTCCCAACTTGTTTTTTTTTTCACCCATACTATAGACCCCATTGCCGGGAAATTCGAAGCTGGTGCAGACCCGGTACAGTTCCTGCGATCACATCACCACACAATTGGATGCAAAGTTGGATACGAGGGAGTCATTGAAAGAAGGAATTTATGCTCAATTACCCACCCCAACAAGTTCGATTCTACCATCAACCAATCAGGTTGTGCTTGCTTCTCAATTAGCATCAATTGCAGCCAGATTAGACTCTATGCGGAAGGATATCGCAGAGATCAAGGCTTGGTGGAATATTAAGGAATCTCCGGAGGAGCCCCACAACCCACGACTAGATTTGGCTAAAGAGGAAACACCTGACGACAGCCCTAGTGATCATGAAGATCGATCTGCTCATGTTTTGGGTGTCCAATTTAATATTGCAATTTTAGAAACAACCCAAGATAGCCTGAAGTTGTTGCCTACCAATTTGCATACAAACAAGGATCACATGAAAACCTTTGTCACACCCCAACCGATGGCGGAAACATCGGGGCATGGCACTGAGCGAAACAGATTGTCCAGAAGTTTCCATAACGATTATCATTACCAATCAATTTAAAATAACATGTCCCATACCATGTCTCAAAAGGTAAACAAATTATTACAGATAAAATCTAGGCAGATAGTTCTATTCCGACAACTCAGATTTAAATAGAGCAATTGTTTATCTGCTTGTAGAGACCCTTGATTTAATTTGTACAGACAACTATTTGTTGGCCTCTAGAGCCTTATTCTAGCCTCGATTTCCTAGCAGATGTGCATCCTAAGCACCTGTCACATACGTTAAAATAAAGTCAATACATATAATGTAAAGGTGAACATACAAGTTTGATAATAGCATATAGAGTTCGAATCTCGTTTACGCATAACCAGCACGTACACATAGAGAAATGAAGCACGTTAGTTATCGACATAGATCCATCGATACCAGTGACTGCGGGTTGACTGCCTGAGGCAGTTCGCAATACATGATTACCACCGTAATCCATGCAAGTAATTGTCCTTAACAACCCCTGCGAACAGGTGCTGAGTCCAAACTATAGTACTATCGTTGCTAAGGCAGGTAGACAGCATTCCATGTGTAAACATAACAAACAAGCATTCATAAGCCACGTATAACATGCATTAACGGTTAGCGTTCAAATAGTATTGAGTAGTGTGTTTATTGTGGTTTGAATATTCGTAACGTATGTAACACCCAAAGGTGAGTAAAGCAAAAAGGGATCGAATATACTCACAGCGATTGATGGATTAAAGGGAGCGCTTAGAGCGGAATTAGCCTGGTTAGAACGATAACATAATGATAAGTGACGCGTAAAACGATGCAAAGTGTAAGTGGCTCGGACAATGGCTCGGTCGGATTGGTGATCCGATCGGACAGTCCAGTCGTGCGGATTGACAATCCGTTCGGATGGTCATCCGGTCGGACAGTCCAGTCGTGCGGATTGACAATCCGTTCGGATGGTCATCCGGTCGGACAGGTGGTCCGGTCGGATGACTATTCGAGTGGATTGTTTCTTCCTTTGATGTGTTTGTGTATGATGGCTTGTCCTTTGAATTTTTCGTTGTAGCATTTTGAAAACATTAAAGTATCTCTACCTTTTAAGTCGGTCGATCGGTCGGTCAGTCGTGCGGACGACAATCCGCTCGGACGACTTATCTGGTCGGACGGCGACTCAAGTGGAAGGTTACTTAATGAGAACAAATCCATGGCATGTTGTCACTCGGTCGGACAGGTAATCCAGTCGGGTGGGATCCTTAGTGCATTGAACATGTTGAAAATTGTTCGAGTGTTTAAGTCCAAGTATCTCATGATCCGAAGAGTAATCCGGTCGGATTGGTAGTCCGATCGGATAGCAATTCATTCAATACTCAAACTTCAGATAAAGTTGATTAAGTGTGGGACCCAAGGTGTAATCCGTTCGGATGTCCGAGTCGTTCGGGTGGCTTATCCGTTCGGACGGTAGTTTGGTCGGATAGCACTCCACGCTGGTCGTTCCGTTCGTCTTTCACTTGGCCGTTTTGATTGTTTGTTGCCTTTATCGAGATGTTTTGACAACGTGTTAACCAACGGAACCCCATCCTAACCCAGGTGACCCGATCAAACAGGAATCACCCTAGTTCGACCAATTAATCGGTTCATGACAGTTGTTCTTGGTTAACCCGAAATCGGTGGTCTCGTGAGTAGAATCCAGATCTTGAACTAGTACAACACCGCGAGTGAGTAGAAGACTAGAACAAGGTCCGAATCTATCGATTTTGAGTGCATTGAGTGTAAAAGAGTTGAAAGAAAGTTAGAAACCATCTTTCAATCCTTTTTCACTATGTTTTTGTTTAGATCTATGCAAGATCTTTGTGTATTTGTGTGGAAATCGATTAGTTCTAAGTTGTTCTTGGTGGATTGAGGCCCAAACATGAAGTTCTTCAAGAACACATGATGACGTCATCCCAGAACACCTCAAATCTAGTGATTTCATGGTTAAAAGTTAGGATTCAAAAGATAGAAAGGTGTAGAAGTGCGTGTAGATTAAGAAAGTACAAGATTTAGGACGAGATCTTACCGGAATTGAGAGAAATCAAAGAAAAGGTGCGGAGAGCGTGCTGTTCGGACAGAGAGTTTCCAAAAGTAGAAAGAATGAAAGTGACATGGGTATTTATAGAGTTACCCAAAGAGGAAAGTGTGAGCCGGTCAGATGACATCTCGCCCGGATGACCCATCCGGTCGGATTGTCATCTCGGTCGGATGATACATGGCACCGGATCAAGTGGCAGCCCGGTCGGATTGGCAATCCGGCCGGATGGCACTTGGTTCGGTTGTTTGGCGTGACGATTTTTGAGGTTTCGATTACGATTGCGATCGATGCGAAGGCGATAGAGTTTCCTATTCAAATTACTTTTAATCCCAACCATTAATATCTAGCACTGTCTCTTCTCCACTAATTATCATAGTTCGATTACGATTGAGTTCGATTGCGTTTGATTCCTATTCAAATTACTTTTAATCCCAACCATTCATATCTAGCACTGTCTCTTCTCCACTAATTATCATAGTTCGATTACGATTGAGTTCGATTGCGTTTGATTGCGTTTCGATTACGTTTCGAGTTCGATTGCATTTCGATTGATTCCCTCATATACATAAATTAAACATGCACAAGTAACACATAAGGCACTAACACACGTATAACAATAACCAAAATGCGTAGTTCGAGTTGCGATTCGATTCGATGTCGATTGATTAGCATAGTTTGATTATCGTTTAGTTAGCTTTATCGCAATGTTACTTCCTATAGTTCACAGTCGTAAGTCGATTAAATAGCAATTAATACACGTCGATTACTGTAATTATTGACACTTACTCCACATAATACAACTAAAATAAACATTTAAAAGAAACTCACTACTAGTCAAGTCGCACGAAATCGGTCGTTGACTTTGACCTTGACTTTGACTTTGACTTCAGAAACACGGGGTGTTACAACATTGGTCAACCTAAAATGGTGTGAATTGAATTTTGAGGTTGGAGATGTGGTTTCTTCTCAAATTCAGCCTTATCAACATTTTAAAAAACTGATACCTAGGTTTCATGTTTCTTACCACATTAATTCTTTGTTGGGGGGAGGTTACTTACGAACTCGAAGCACCACCAAACTCACGAGTTCATTCGGTCTCCCTTGTATCCTTGCTGAAATCTGCACCGAGTCAAGTTCCTGCCACACCTTTAGCTCTCTTGCCGATTACCATAGAGTGGGAAATTAATTTTAGATCTCATCCTATAATTGAATGGCTTATTGCGTGGTACAATAATTCCATTTTGTCTGACTTGAGGACAAGTCGTTTGTCCGGACCGGATATATTAACAGGAACCTGTGGGAAGTTTTTTGGGAAAAAAACAAATAATAATGTTCGAAAGTTTAGGGGATGGGGCTGGTCCACGAAACCAGGAAGAAGTGGGGATAACTGCTCCCACTAAGTTTTAGTTTAAGTATCTTGTTTCTGCATTTGTTTGATGAGTCGATGTTTTATTAAAAAAATTAGGGTTCTAAACCTTTGTTCTTGGAGATCAACCCATCTCGAATTGGGTCACTATTTGTATTGTTCTTATTTCAATCCAATCAGAGAATTTTAGATTCTATCATCTTGTCATGAACATTGTATGTTATCATCTTTTCGGGAGTTTTCAGCACCAGGAATGTATCTTCTTCTTCTTTGCCTCTA
The DNA here is from genome assembly GCA_030545235.1 of Helianthus tuberosus. Taxonomy (NCBI): domain Eukaryota; kingdom Viridiplantae; phylum Streptophyta; class Magnoliopsida; order Asterales; family Asteraceae; genus Helianthus; species Helianthus tuberosus. Next base: position 21,161,662 of record CM060451.1, on the reverse strand, counting down.
ACATCGATTCAGAGACCATATCTGGGAAAGCACGTTTGTAAATCATCATTATTTCAATCTGCTTTTCTTGATGCCATACAAGCTAGAGCTTCAATTGTTTCCACCTCTACTCACATGATATTTTAGTCTGTTCATACTTTGCAGAATTCAAGAACTAGGAAGCTCCATATTTATAGAAGCGATGGTCAACGCAGTTGATTATTAGAAATGATTCTTGCATAGAGGCATGAAATAAGATTGATCATTATACTCTGATAAGACCTTCAGGGGATAATATTGATAATCACCATTTGGTGGGCTTCGAGCATGTGAGTTGGCCCACTTAGGTGAGTAGGACCACATATATTACAGTGTGATGGGTATTGTGATTATCAATCAATTAAAGCTAAACTCTATAAATTTCAGCTGCTGCTTCGATATTACAGCGTTTGGTTATGTTTAGATGTACAAATAAAAAGCATATTAACAATAGACTAGACGTAAATTACATAACTAACTAACTATATCTTTTTTAAAACACACATTCAAATACCTTAACAATTTAAATAAAATGTCAATTACATAACTAATTAACAAGATCGTAATCATCCATTCGAGACTCTCATTTTTTGTAAAATTCGTCCAAATCGCAAGCACAACCAGCATAATAATCTTCTGTAATGTATCCGCTACGATGAATCGAAAATTCATCTCATACGGGTTTGTTCAACGAGATGAAATGAAAGGAAAGGAGCAGAACGGCGAATATAGCGACAAAACGGTTGATACCCAAACACTGGTCGGGTGAAAAGATTTTCCACCAGCGTACGCTACCGTACGCGAGGATCATGGCAACTTATAACGGCACCATGACGGTGTAGAAGTCATTGTTGGTAATCATTATTGGTTCAAATCCTGTAAGGTGCAGGTCAAGTCGACACGACAAATGTGTGTATGTTTTGTCGGTAATGTTTGTGAATTGGATGACTGATTGAAAAGGAGGAAGTAGTGTTTATAGAGAGAAAGTGGGCATGGTGGTGTTGGAGAGACAAAGGGCTTGAGTGATTGAATATTTGAATCACAAAGTATGTGAACGATGGGTATATATATAGGTGAAAGATAAGGTGTAGCGTATGTTTTGTGCACGTAGGTGATAGTTGTTGTGGAAACAGGTCGGGTTAAAAACGGTTTAAGATTTGAGAAGTTATAAACTTACTAGTGGGAAACCCGCGTGTTGTCGCGGAGTCGACTGTCACACCCCAACCGATGGCGGAATCATCGGGGCATGGCACTGAGCGAAACAGATTGTCCAGAAGATTCCATAACAATTATCATTACTATTCAATTTAAAGTAACATGTCCCATACCATGTCTCAAACAGTAAATAAATTATTACAGACAAAATCCATGCAAATAATTTGTTGGGATTGAACCCTACCAGAGGAACAGATAATGAAAGCCAAAACCGGATCATGACAGTGGATTCACAATAAGCAGCAGTTTACACTAAGTCTTCTCCCTTGAAAGTGATTATAACATCTGATGGTTCTACATCCACTGCCCGGATACAACTGCTGCTGCTCTTCTATCTACTGATGACACCAGAAAACTGCTGAGAAGAAAACACTGCTTGTACAATCTACTGATGACAAAACCCTGCCCAATCAAGGACTGATCAACCTTGAGGAAAGCACTGACATAAAGAGAGAGCAGTAGTTTAGTATATCATCTGTTTCATGTATAGTCAGTAGTTAAGGTTTAGCAGTGTTTGTATAAGAACAGTAGATATAGGTTGTTAGGCTGTTAGACGTCACTTTCATGGTGACGTCAGCTGAGATGCCTCAGCGGTTTGGATTGTCTATAAATGGAGCAGTACTCTGTACTGTTACATTTGATTCGTTCTGAGAGAGTTCTTCTCCTCAGTTCAATCCTTTCATCTTGTGCAACCAACCACTGTAGTATCAGGCTGAGGGGGAGCTTAGTTTGTAAGCTTGCAATGTAATCTTTTGCTTTGAATTGTAATCTTTCGACTCTATGAAAAGCAAATGTTTATCAAACTATTTTCTCCTTTGATTGTGTTTACAAAGTTTGTTATTCTTTTCGCTGCACTTTACATTGTTCAAATCATACAAACAAACACAATCATGAGAGCCTCCGATCCTAACAATTGGTATCAGAGCCTGGACAGTCAAATTCGATCTAACAATCAATTTGACATAACAGTTCGGCTCATAATTCATTTATACTAAGGTTGGGTGCATTTAGTTGAAAAACAAAGTACCGAGTAAACCATGTTCAAAGTGGTTATTCAAAAACTCTGTAAATCAACCAAGATGTCATATGACACAAATCTCACACAACAAGTGATTTCATGCATAAGACACTCATGGTTTTCAAAATTGATTTCAACTGTTGCTGTGAAATCTGTGATGTCACTGTATTAGATGATAAAGTTAAACCTCAGATTAACAAAAACCTATGTTCATAAAAACATTAGTGTTTTTGTTTACTCAAAAAGGGGGAAATTAAGACGTTAGTCAGTTAGATCTTATGTATTGAAAAACAGGTTGAGAATCCTTCAAAAAGGACCAAAATCAATTTTGTTAAGAATACATTAAGAAAATTAGCAAGTCAAAAATGTCCAGATCATGGGTAATGTGAAATTTGGCATACTCATTTGCAAAAATGACCAAATCTCTTAAAAATGTTGCCATAAAATGATTCTGGAATCAAAGTATTCTTCCCTTAGAACCTTTCAGTAAGTATTTGAAAACTTATCAATGGAAAGGGTAAAAAGGGAAGAAGATAATCATAAAAAAAAAGTGTGTTTTATCTCAAAACTTTTGAAGTCAGAAGAAAAGAGTATAAACTTAAAACACTTTAGAGTCAAAAGTTGGGGTAAAAATGGTCATCAAAGCAACTGTGTGCAGTCATTGGTTCAGGTAACCATGGTATTTCCAGTGAATAAGCTTTCAAAAGAGGACTAGACAAACTTTTCTAAATAATCACGTAGTAACAAAGTCTATAACAGGATTTTGAAAAACTCATGTGAACATGTGTCCTCATTTCTGTTTGTCAATCAATCAACAAGAAAATGGTACCAAACAGTGGACAAAATAAAGTTAAAATTCATACCACTGTCTTCAACCACTGACCATTCTCATAAACTTAAGCATGAGATGATTATGTGCTTTGTTGTTGTTTTACCAGGTTCTTTTGATGTTGTTTTTAGAAAATCCTTTAATTATTTTTTCTAAAAAGGATTTTCTCGAATAAAGCAGGATATATTATTCTCTATTTTTTTAATGATATATTTCGAACTTTTACTGGTTTTTGATAGTAAAAGTTTCAATCTCCTGTCAGGATAGATAACCTTTATTTTTTTTTTGGTTAAATTATCCTCAAGCAGATCAAAAGAAAATGGTATAGTTATCAAGGTCATGACAAGCTCAAGTTTGTTCTTACTTTATAAAAAGGATTGATTGTCAACAGATCTTAAAATACTTGGGCACTCATGTTTTAATTCAAATATTATAACAAGGATGAGTTGCCTTGGTAGAAAGTCAACATCATCTAGGGTACTAAACCACTGTCATAAATTTGAAAAAGCTTCAAAATGTGCAAATGACTTGTGGTAAAACCTTGAATGAAAATTCCTGTAAAAGTTGCTGATATATTGTGTTTTCAAATCATCACCATTATTTTACCTCTAACCACTGTCTTGTTCAAACATCTTTTTACTAAATACTGTCCACTGCTGAAAGTCAGCCACTGATCCTTCATTTTTCTTGGCAAGCACTGATGCTCAAAATCAGTGTCTTATCCACTGATATACTATCTACTGATAGTAAAAATCATCCACTGATGTCACATTATTACCGTTGTAACTACTGATGCTTGGTACATCAGTGGCTCTCAAAACAACTATTCTCCATTTTTCATCCATATCATCAGAGGTTGACACGTGGTCAGTTTTTAGCCATCAGATCTTAATAACCGCTGCCACATCAGCGATCATTTTTTTCCTAATAAAACCCTGATCAAAACCCCAAGCAGGGTTTTACACTGTCGAATTGAATTCTAAAATTTTCTTCTCAAAGCAGTTTCTAACCCTTCGTCCCAAATCATTCTCTATTCTTCCGCATCAAAATGACGAAATCAAAAGCAAAATCAAAATCAAAATCACCATCATCTTCCAAAGAGGTCGCTCAAACGGCCGCTGAATCCGTTGAAATACCATACAAATCTCCTCATAACTATGTGGGTTTACTCACAAAACCCACAAACAACCACACCTTCGATTCCATCATTGACACCTTATCTGAATCAAAGTACAAAACTTTGATAATAGCAGACGCTCCCATTTACTTACAAACCCAGAGAGAGTTTTGGAAAAAGGCGACGCTTAAAAAACAAGACGATAAAGTCATAGCTATTAACTCCTCGATACAGGGTAAAGTGATTCAAATCACTCCGCAATCAATCTCAGAAGTCTTCAAACTCGATGATCAGAAAGGTAAAACTTCCTTTGACAAAAACGAGTTAAAAGCTGATTTTCTGAAAAGGGGATATGCAGAACAATCAAAGGTAGATACCTTACAAAAAGGTTATTTCCCATCTGCACCCAGATTTTTATTTCACACACTTTTGATGTGTGTTTCAAATAAAACAACAGCGTTTAACGAAATACCATTGAAGATTCAATTCCTGGGCTATGCTATTTTAAATAATAAAGATTACAACTACTCCCAGGAAATCTTTAATGACTTGATAAAGAATGTTGATAGTAAAGCATTTTTACTCTTTCCAAGGTTTTTAAGCTACTATTTTAAACAAAAATTTGAAAAAGAAAATGAAAATTTTCTAAAACAAGGTGTTTATTTTCAAATAAAAAGCTTAACACCTGAAACATTCACTAGAATGTTGGCACCAATAAAAACAAGAGCAGAGGTATCTGAGCAGAATTTAGCAGTTACCACTGCTCCTCAGACATCTGCTGCTAAGCCCACTGCTCCAGGTGATCATAGCAGCACTACCACTGCTTTGAAACCCACACCTGCCACTACCAAAAATACCAAAAAGAAAACATCCAGAAAGCCCCCCAAACCCAAAACAAAGGCAACTCTGGAAGATGAGATCCCAGAGCTAATGCCAGTGACAACACAAATGTCACCACAAACCACTGCTGCTACTTCCTCACAGCAGTTGGTAGAAAGATCTCCACCATTGCCTAAAACTCCTCCTGCAACCTCACAAAAGGATCAGGTTGTAAGCACAGGGACCCCACAATATGAAGCTCTGGATTCAATCGGATCTATCTTCCTCAGTCCTGATCCCAATGACATGTCTCTTTCAACTCCCATACCCTCACCAATAATATTACCACAATCCATGCTACCTTTGTTGCATGCAGTTGTTATAGCTCAGACACAAACCAGTTCCTCTCAATCACTCATCAAAGAGAGTACACTCCAACAAGTGACTGGGTCTGATGCTTATACCTCTGCTATCCCAGCAACAACTGAGGAGGTTACACCCCCTGAGTTACAAGTAACTCTAGGTGGTAGTTCAAGTGGAGCAGCAACTACAACTGATGGATCAACAGGTCTTCAGTTGGACAGTTGTTTCATTAATAAGACTCCCTTGAAGGCAATTTCTTCCATAGCACCATTGGTAACCACCAGTGAGTTGGTTCTAACCACTGGTACCGTCAAAGGTTTATCAAGTGCTGAAGAAAGAAGTCCCCAGTACCAAGAACAAGGGGCATCAATGGGTGATTTTTGGGACTCAGATCCTAAGTCACACATTGATACAACCACTACAGGTGGGGATTCAGATGATCCCATTAAAGTGGGTGGTGATTCAAAATACCAGGAATTGACGGGAAGAGTTGAAAAACTGGAAACCTCAGTTACTGAAATAAAGGATATGGTGCAAGAGATTTTAAAAGCTCAAAAAGCACAATCCACTACTGTTCCACCACAAGCACCTGTTCCACCTCAAGCATCTGCTCCACCACAAGCAATTGCTACAAATGAGCTCTGGAATATCTTTCAACCCATGCTTGAAAAACAAAAACAAATGGCTGATCAGCAACATGCTATACATGTACAAATGCTGACAAACATGGTGGAGTCAAGATTTAAAGATACTCAAGCAGACATCAAGGCTATAAAGGCCAGCATACAAAAGACTGCCCATGGTGAAAAAGTTCCTTCAACCATCTTCTTCATGGATAAACCCCTTCCAGATAATGCCAAAAAGGGGGAGAAAATCCAGTTGAAGAAAAAGGGAATTGAAGATGGCCTGTATATTGAACCAGAACAAGAAAAACAGCCATCTAAATCCTCAACAGGGTCAAAATCTCAAACCACAAAATCTCATATTTCCATCCAAACAGCTGATACACCAGTAGTTACAAAAACTGCTAGCAGTAGCCAAACAGCTGTCATCTCATCAACACACACAACTTCACCACACACCACCAAAACCACTGCCCTACCACCATTACCTCCTGTCATAAAACAGAAGACAACAGATGTTAAAGCATCTATTGTAATGACAACAGCAGTTGGAACACCAGTTGTTTCAACAGCTGTTAGTCAATCACAAACACAAACCACTTCCATTTCATCTCAAACCATTGAGCCACCCAAGACATCATCAGCTTCTCCTACAATAAAAAGGAGAAGGATTTTCATATCTGATGATTCACCACCACCATCACACCATCAAAAACTACCTCACCACCTTCATCCCCTGCTCAAAAGCAGAAGACATCTACTGACACATCAGTAGTTGTAATGACAACAGCAGTTGAAACACCAGTTGTTTCAACAGCTGTTAGTCAACCATCCACCACTGCTCTCATCATTCCTACCTCACAACCAAAACCCTCTTCATCAGTAAAGCTTCACAAAAGAAAAAGATAAACAACTCAGCCTACTGATGAAAAGTATGATCCTGTTGCTGCTAAATATCCACTGGAACTAGAAGCTGTGAAAAAGGAGATGAGACAATTTTACACTGAGGATGATCCTTCAAAAAGAAAATTTCCTTCTCTCATAGGTTTTGTAGTTCCAGAAGACATGGATGAATATCTTGAGATGAAAGCAAGGCAAGCAAAGATCAGAGCTAAGCTCGAATGCAAAGATCAAGGTGATGAAGCCATTGCTGAAAAATTGGAATTTTTACTCTCAAAAGTCAAGCTGATGGAAAACTATGCACAAGATCTGAGCAAAGAGAAGGTAGATCAACGAAAAACAATGAGAAAAGAATATCTTGCATATATAATGGAAAACTATGCCACCGAAGTCTATGACACACGAACGGAGCATGTCTTCAAGAGTACGAATCGTTCTTTCAGTCTGACCGTCGGTTTGGGGGTGGAAAGCAGTACTTAGATTGAGCGATGTACCGAGTGCTATTTGGAACGTTTCCCACAGTCGCGAGGTAAACTGAGCATCACGATCAGAGATGATGTCGCGAGGCGTCCCATGATTACAAATGATCTCGTCGGTGTAGATTCGGGCTAATCGTTCTACCTTGTAGTCTTCCCGTATTGGCACAAAGTGAGCTGATTTGGTCAAACGGTCAACCACAACCCAGATGCTGTCGTGACCTGATGATGTGTGCGGTAGCTTTGTTATAAAGTCCATAGCTATACTTTCCCACTTCCACATAGGGATTGGTGGTTGTTCGAGTAAGCCAGAGGGTCTTTGATGTTCAGCCTTGACTCTAGCACAAGTTAGGCATTTTCCAACATAGAGAGCAATATCCCTTTTCATGCCCGGCCACCAGTACTTATAGCGAAGGTCCTGGTACATTTTGTCGGCACCGGGGTGAATAGAATACCGGGATTTGTGGGCTTCGTCCATCAGAATCTGTCATAAATCGGTCCGTTTAGGGATCCAAATTCGGTCCAGAAAGTGGAATATCCCATTCGACTTGCTCACAAGTTGGGCTCCATCGTGGTAGATTCTTTCTTTCTTCAGAGTGCGTTCGTTGAAACACGCGTGCTGAGCTTCGCGGATGAGGGATTCGAGATCGTATTGGGCTTGAACATTACGAGTGCTAAGCAGGTAGCTCCGTCTGCTGAGTGCGTTGGCAACAACATTTGCTTTGCCTGGGTGATAACGAATCTCACAGTCATAATAGTTGATTAGTTCTACCCATCGGCGTTGACGCATGTTAAGTTCCTTCTGATTAAAGATATGATGTAGGCTCCTATGATCGGTGAAGATTGTACACTTGGTACCGTACAGGTAGTGTCGCCAAATCTTTAACGCAAAAACAACTGCACCTAGCTCGAGGTCATGGGTTGTATAGTTCTTCTCATGAATTTTGAGTTGACGAGATGCGTAAGCTACAACCTTGTCCCGCTGCATAAGGACACAACCAAGACCAAGGTTGGAAGCATCACAATAGACAATGAAATCATTGTTTCCGTCGGGCAATGTGAGAACGGGAGCATTGCAAAGCATGTGTTTAAGGGTTTTGAAAGCAGACTCCTGTTTGGTTCACCAAACAAAAGGTTTGTCTTTATGCGTGAGAGCAGTAAGTGGTACTGCGATCTTTGAGAATCCTTCGATAAATCGTCGATAATAGCCCGCCAGTCCGAGAAAAGAACGGACTTCAGATGGGTTCTTAGGTGTAATCCAACTCTTAACGGCTTCGATCTTCGCAGGGTCGACATGAATACCTTGACTATTAACAATGTGACCCAGAAACTGAACCTCCTCCAACCAGAATTCACACTTGGAGAACTTGGCATAGAGTTGGTTCCCCTAGAGTAGCTCGAGAACCAAACGTAAATGTTGCGCGTGTTCGGTTTTCGATTTGGAATAGATCAAGACATCGTCGATGAATACGATGACGAAACGGTCGAGATATGGTTTACACACGCGATTCATCAGATCCATGAAAACCGCAGGTGCGTTGGTTAAACCAAAGGGCATAACAACGAATTCGTAGTGGCCGTATCGAGTGCGAAATGCGGTTTTGGGTATATCCTCCTCTTGAATACGTAGTTGGTGATATCCTGAGCGTAGATCGATCTTCGAGAAGCATGTAGCACCCTGTAGCTGATCAAACAAATCATCGATGCGAGGTAGGAGGTAGCGGTTCTTGATAGTTAACTTATTCAATTCTCGATAATCGATGCACATCCTGAACGACCCATACTTCTTTTTGACGAAAAGGACCGGCGCGCCCCAAGGAGAGGTGCTCGGGCGAATAAAGCCTTTCTCAAGTAATTCCTGGAGTTGGTTTGAAAGTTCACGCATTTCGGATGGCGCGAGTCGGTAGGGAGCTTTGGCAATAGGGTTGGCTCCAGGAATGAGGTCGATACGAAAGTCGATATCACGACTTGGTGGTAGTCCGGGAAGATCCTCTGGAAAAATGTTAGGGAATTCTTGGACCACAGGAACGTCTTTTACTTCCTTCTTCTCTTTCTTTTCCTTCTCCGCTACTATGATGTTAGCCAAGAAAGCCCTGTATTCCTTGCGGAGATACTTGCTAGCTTGAACACATGACATGAGCTTGAAACCTTTCGAAGTAGTATCACCGTAAACACAATAAATCACCATTCGCAAGCGAGAATCAAATCATCTTGTCGAAGCACACCACTTCAGCATGGTTTTCTCGAAGAAAGTCCATGCCTATTATGACATCGAAACTTCCGAGTTGCATCAGAATAAGGTCTATTGGAAAGATGTGATTGTTGAGCTCAAGAGTACAATCACGAAGTACAGAATTAACGGCGACAGTTCTTCCCGTAGCGACTTCAACTTCGAACGTCGAGGAGAGATGAGAGCGCTTACGACTAAGGAGTTTCTCGAATTCGAACGACACAAAGCAATTATCGGCTCCAGTATCAAACAAACATGAAGCATAAATACCATTCACAAGGAACGTACCATTGACCACGTTGTTGTCGGCTTAGGCTTGACGCACGTAGATGTTGAAAGTTCGTGCGCGTGCTGCTTGTTGTTGCTACTGCTGGTGTTGCTGCTGCTGAGGCTGCTGCTGCTGGGGCTCTTGTTTCACAACCCTGTTTGGGCACATGTTGGCGAAATGGTTAGGATCGCCATATGCGAAGCAGACTCCGGCGTTGACCGCGGGTGCCGGATGAGCTTGTTGACCCTGAGGGGCGGTGAGTAGAGCTTGATGAGCAGGAGCTTGTCGAGCACGGCAGTTGGTAGTGAAATGGTCGTACATATTGCAATTAGCACAGAAACGGCAAGCGATGGTAGTCGGGTGGTGGTAGGTACAAGTAGGGCAGAGCGGGTGTGGCCCAGTGTATGCACGCTTTGCAGGCGGTGCATTTGCCACAGGCGCCGCTACTTGACGCTGTTGGGCTGGTACAGCTTGAATTGGTGCAGCAGTGATCGCACAGTTCTTGTTACTGGAGCTGTTCTTTCTCTTGTTCTTCCTCTTATTGCTCGATGAGGTGGTGGTTTCCGCAGTTGGTGCGGTGGTGGTAGCTTGATGCCGGTGCTTTGAAGTTTTATCCCAGACACCGGCCTTGACCCGCTTGTCGTTGATTTCAGCAGCCAGTAGATAAGTTTCTTCGATCTTCTTAGTCTTAGCCACTTGCACGAAATCTGCAACGCAGTCGGGCAAAGCTCGGATATACTTCTTGATTGTGATCTCTGGAGTATTGACTTGGTCAGGGCAGATGATGCTGAGCTGCTTGAAGCGAGCAGTGAGAGCAGCGTTGTCACCTTCCTTCTGCTTTATGTGCCAGAATTCATCGTCTAACTTTTGGCGTTCATGAGGAGGGCAGAATTCTTCCAGCATGACTTCCTTGAGCTCGTCCCACGACAGACCGTAGGCTGCATCGTTCTCTCGCTTATTCCTCTCGGCCGTCCACCAGTCTTGTGCACGGGACTGAAAAACGCCGGTAGCATTCAGAGTTCGGAGGTCATCGGGGCAACCACTCTGTCGTAGAGTGACCTCAATGGAATCAAACCATTGGAATAGTGCAGTAGGACCTCCCTCGCCAGTGAATTCTTTTGGCCCACACGACTTCAATTGCTTGAAATTGAAGGCCTTGGTGGTAGCTTTAGGAGCTTCGATCCTTGATTCCTCAGATGATTTCCTGGCATTCTCGTAAACATCACTCACGGCCTTTGCTACACTTTTAGCGATGATGGCAGCAAGGCGTTTGTCTCTCTTTTCTTGACTAGAAAGTAAGGGATGACGGGATCCAGATGACATTGTCTGCAACAGACATCGTCACAGGACTCAACTCATTGTATTCGAATCTCACCCCACACGTCTACTACTTACTAAAGCTCAGGAGCACATACAATTATGTAAGCGCATAAACACATAGCCAATTAGTCACAGATTCACATAAGCACAGATTCACACAGTCACGTAAGCATATAGAGCACAGAGTCATAAAAGCACCTAACCATGTAGTCATAAGAGGTATATAAGGGCATATAGAAACACGTAGAGTATTCTGACTGCCTCAGAATACAAAAACCTATCACTCATAGTCCGCGAGTGTTCGAATATAGCGATCACGTTTAATATATCGTATCGTGTAGTATAAGCATAAAGTCGTCCACAATTCAGCGATTTGTTAACGTTTTGAGGTAGAAAGTAAGGCGAGTTGTGTGTGTCGAAATAAAAGAAAAAATTGAGTAAATCTCCAAAAATTTAAACACATAAACAGGTAATCACACAAAATTAATGAATCATCAGAGTCAGCAATTGCGGGCTCAGAATCGAAACACATAAAATTCGAGATACAGATTGTCTGCGGCTAGTAGACTTTGACTACCCAAAGCGGTTCGACTATTCACAGGGACTTGTTGTACACGTTTGACCTTCGGGGTAGTGCCTTTTGCCTCGATTCTTGGGCGTTGGGCACGCATCCCGCTGGTCGTATCGTGACTTCAGGTCGTTAGAGTCCGTCGAGACTTTGGTGAGAGTTTTGTAAAATGAGCGGAACAAGTCGTCAAGGTTAGGGTTTCACCCCTAGCTTAATAACTTCGTTCCTGTTTTAATAAAATAGAGGAGATTATTCATCAAAATACGGATTTCACTCCTGATTTGGCATAATTTCCCCCCGTTTGTAAATAAAATACGGGTTGATTTGCAACTTCAGTCGAGAGTTTGCGGTTGTTACACCTAATCTTGACTTAGTTACTCTTTCATAGTTGAAAATTCGAGTGCAGTGATAGTGTAGCATAAGCGAGAATATCGAGAGATAAGCTCGTACATAATCCCTACCGGATATGCACAAATCAGTATGTTGGTTCCTAACTATAGACTAGGTCTCTGAGACATCGACCCGGACTAGGTCGTGTCTTGCCTAATTCCTTATAGTTATGGCTCTGATACGAATCTGTCACACCCCAACCGATGGCGGAATCATCGGGGCATGGCACTGAGCGAAACAGATTGTCCAGAAGTTTCCATAACAATTATCATTACTATTCAATTTAAAGTAACATGTCCCATACCATGTCTCAAACAATAAACAAATTATTACAGACAAAATCCAGGCAAATAATTCTATTCCGAAAACTCAGATTTCAAAATAGAGCAATTGTTTATCTGCTTCTAGAGACCCTTGGTTTAATTACTACAGACAACTATTTGTTGGGCTCTAGAGCTTTATTCTAGCTTCGATTTCCTACCACGTGTGCATCCTAAACACCTGTCACATACGTTAAAATAAAGTCAATACATATAATGTAAAGGTGAGCATACAAGTTTGATAATAGCATATAGAGTTCGAATTCGTTTACGCATAACCAGCACATACACATAGTGAAATGAAGCACGTTAGTTATCGACATAGATCCATCGATACCAATGACTGCGGGTTGACAGCCAGATGCAGTTCGCAATACATGATTACCACCGTAATCCATGCAAGTAATTGTCCTTAACAACCCCCGCGAACGGGTGCTGAGTCCAAACTATAGTACTATCGTTGCTAAGGCAGGTAGACAGCATTCCATGTGTAAACATAACAAACAAGCATTCATAAGCCATGTATAACATGCATTAACAGTTAGCATTCAAGTAGTATTGAGTAGTGTGTTTGATGTGATTTGAATAGTTGTAACGTATGTAACACCCAAAAGTGCATAAAGCAAAAAGGGATCGAGTATACTCACTGCGGTTGATGGATTGAAGGGAGCGCTTAGCGAGTAGGGTTAGCCTGAATAATTTGATAACATAACGATAAGTGACGTGTAAAAGGATGCAAAGTGTGAATGGGTCGGATAGCAGTTCGGTCGGATGGTAATCCGATCGGACGGCTTGCCTGTGCGGATGGCAATCCGTTCGGATGGTCATCCGGTCGGACGGTAGTCCGGTCGGATGACTATTCGAGTGGATTGTTTCTTCCTATGAGATGAATGTGTTTGTGTATGATGGCTTGACCTTTGAAGTTTTCGTTGTAGCATTTTGAAAACATTGAAGTATCTCTATCCTTCAAGTCGGTCGGTCGGACAGTCAGTCGTGCGGATAACAATCCGTTTGGATGGTCATCCGGTCGGACGGCGACCTTAGTGATAGGGTTACTTATGGGAATAAATTCACCGCAGAAGTGTCACTCGGTCGGATGTCCATTCGACCGGGTGGCAACTCTGTTAGTGAACGTGTTGAAAATTGTTTAAGTCTTTAAAGTCCTAGTATCTCATGATCCGAAGAGTAATCCGATCGGATGGTAATCCGATCGGATGGCAATTTGTTCGATACTCAAACTTCAGACAGAGTTGATGAGGTGTGGGACCCAAGGTGTCATTCGTTCAGACAGCAATCCGTTCGGGTGGCTTATCCGCTCGGAGAGTAGTCTGGTCGGACAGCATTCCGTCCTGGTTGCTCTGGCCGTCTTACACTTGGTCGTTTTGTTTGTTTGTAGTTTTATCGAGACGTTTTGACAACGTGTTAACCAATAGAATCCTATCTTGACCCAGTGACCTGATCGACAGGAATCACCCTAGTTCGACCAGTTAACCGGTTCAAGACGGTTGTTCTTGTTTAACCCGAAATCGATGGTCTCATGAGTAGAATCCAGATCTTGAGCTAGCACAACACTAAGAATGAGCGGATGACTAGATCTAGATCCGTTTCTATCGGTTTCAAGCGTATTGAGTGCAAAAGAGTTGAAAGAGAGTTAGAAACCATCTTTCAATCCTTTTTCACTGTGTTTATGTTTAGTTCTAGTATCGATCCTTGTTCATTTGTGTGGAAATCGGTTAGATCCGAGTTGTTCTCTGTGGATTGAAGCCAAAACATGAAGTTCTTCAAGAACTCATGATCACATCATCCTAGAACACCTCAAATCTAGCTATTTTACGGTTAAAAGTTAAGATTCAAAAGATAGGAAGGTGTAGGAGTGCGTGTAGGTCAAGAAAGTACAATATTTAGGACGAGATCTTACCGGTATTGAGAGAAATCGAAGAAAATGTGAGCTGAGCGTGCTGTTCGGACAAAGGTTTCCAAAAGTAGAAAGTTTGAGAGTGACATGGGTATTTATAGGATTCCAAAAGGGGAAAGTGTTGTCCGGTCGGATGGCACACCGCCCGGATGACTATCCGGTCGGATGACATCTCGGTCGGATGGCACCTGACTCATGGACAAGTGGCTATCCGGTCGGATGGCTATCCGGTCGGATGGCTATCCGGCCGGATGGCACTTGGTTCGAGTGTTTTACACGAAGATTTCTGTTGATTCGATTTCGATTGCGATTGCGCATCGCTCGCAATAGAGTTTCTTATTCAAATTACTTTTAATCCCAACCACTCATATCTCGCACTATCCCTTCTCCATTAATTATCATAGTTCAATTGTGATTCGAGTTCGATTGCGATTCGATTGATTACCTCACATAACATAAAGGAACATGCACAAGTAACACATAAGGCACACATACACGTATAACTATAACTAATTATGCGTAGTTGAAGTTGTGATTCGATGTCGATTTGATTAGCATAGTTTGGTTATCGTTTAGTTAACTTTATCGCATTGTTATTTCCTATAGTTCACAGTCGTGGGTCGATTGAATAGCGAAAATCATACGTCGATTATTGTGATTATTGACACTTACTCCACATAATACAACTAAAATAAACATTTAAAAGAAACTCACTACTAGTCAAGTCGCACGAAATCGGTCGTTGACTTTGATCTTGACTTTGACTTTGACTTCAGAAACACGGGGTGTTACAACATTGGTCAACCTAAAATGGTGTGAATTGAATTTTGAGGTTGGAGATGTGGTTTCTTCTAAAATTCAGCTTTATCAACATTTTAAAAAACTGATACCTAGGTCTCAAGTTTCTTACCACATTAATTCTTTGTTGGGGGGAGTTACTTACGAACTCGAAGCACCACCAAACTCACGAGTTCATCCGGTCTCCCTTGTATCCTTGCTGAAATCTGCACCGAGTCAAGTTCCTGCCACACCTTTAGCTCTCTTGCCGATTACCATTGAGTGGGAAATTAATTTTAGATCTCATCCTATAATTGAATGGCTTATTGCGTGGTACAATAATTCCATTTTGTCCGACTTGAGGACAAGTCGTTTGTCCGGACCGGATATATTGACAAGAACCTGGGGGAAGTTATTTGGGAAACAAAATAAATAATAATGTTCGAAAGTTTAGGGGATGGGGCTGGTCCACGAAACCAGGAAGAAGTGGGGATAACTGCTCCCACTAAGTTTTAGTTTAAGTATCTTGTTTCTGCATTTGTTTGATGAGTCGATGTTTTATTAAAAAAATTAGGGTTCTAAACCTTTGTTCTTGGAGATCAACCCATCTCGAATTGGGTCACTATTTGTATTGTTCTTATTTCAATCCAATCAGAGAATTTTAGATTCTATCATCTTGTCATGAACATTGTATATTGTCATCTTTTCGGGAGTTTAGAGCACCAGGAATGTATCTTCTTCTTCTTTGCCTCTAACATCGATTCAGAGACCATATCTGGGAAAGCACGTTTGTAAATCATCATTATTTAAATCTGCTTTTCTTGATGCCATACAAGCTAGAGCTTCAATTGTTTCCACCTCTACTCACATGATATTTTAGTCTGTTCATACTTTGCAGAATTCAAGAACTAGGAAGCTCCATATTTATAGAAGCGATGGTCAACGCAGTTGATTATTAGAAATGATTCTTGCATGGAGGCATGAAATAAGATTGATCATTATACTCTGATAAGACCTTCAGGGGATAATATTGATAATCACCATTTGGTAGGCTTCGAGCATGTGAGTTGGCCCACTTAGGTGAGTAGGACCACAGATATTACAGTGTGATGGGTATTGTGATTATCAATCAATTAAAGCTAAACTCTGTAAATTTAAGCTGCTGCTTCGATATTACAGCGTTTGGTTATGTTTAGATGTACAAATAAAAAGCATATTAACAATAGACTAGACGTAAATTACATAACTAATTAACTAGATCTTTTTTAAAACACACATTCAAATACCTTAACAATTTAAATAAAATGTCAATTACATAACTAATTAACAAGATCGTAATCATCCATTCGAGACTCTCATTTTTTTAAAAATTCGTCCAAATCGCAGGCACAACCAGCATAATAATCTTCTGTAATGTATCCGCTACGATGAATCGAAAATTCATCTCATACGGGTTGTTCAACGAGATGAAATGAAAGGAAAGGAGCAGAATGGCGAATATAGCCACAAAACGGTTGATACCCAAACACTGGTCGGGTGAAAAGATTTTCCACCAGCGTACGCTGCCGTACACGAGGATCATGGCAACATATAACGGCACCATGACAGTGTAGAAGTCATTACTGGTAATCATTATTGGTTCAAATCCTGTAAGGTGCAGGTCAAGTCGACACGACAAATGTGTTTATGTTTTGTCGGTAATGTTTGTGAATTGAAGGACTGATTGAACAGGAGGAAGCAGTGTTTATAGAGAGAAAGTGGGCATGGTGGTGTTGGAGAGACAAGGGGCTTGAGTGATTGAATATTTGAATCACAAAGTATGTGAACGATGGGTATATATATAGGTGAAAGATAAGATGTAGAGTATGTTATGAGCATGTAGGTGATAGTTGTTGTGGAAACAGGTCGGGTTAAAAACGGTTTGATATTTGAGAAGTTATAAACTTACTAGTGGGAAACCCGCGTGTTGTCGCGGAGTCGACTGTCACACCCCAACCGATGGCGGAATCATCGGGGCATGGCACTGAGCTAAACAGATTGTCCAGAAGTTTCCATAACAATTATCATTACTATTCAATTTAAAGTAACATGTCCCATACCATGTCTCAAACAGTAAACAAATTATTACAGACAAAATCCAGGAAAATAATTCTATTCCGACAACTCAGATTTCAAAATAGAGCAATTGTTTATCTGCTTCTAGAGACCCTTGGTTTAATTACTACAGACAACTATTTGTTGGGCTCTAGAGCTTTATTCTAGCTTCGATTTCCTACCACGTGTGCATCCTAAACACCTGTCACATACGTTAAAATAAAGTCAATACATATAATGTAAAGGTAAGCATACAAGTTTGATAACAGCATATAGAATTCGAATTCGTTTTCGCATAACCAGCACGTACACATAGTGAAATGAAGCACGTTAGTTATCGACATAGATCCATCGATACCAATGACTGCGGGTTGACTGCCAGACGCAGTTCGCAATACATGATTACCACCGTAATCCATGCAAGTAATTGTCCTTAACAACCCCCGCGAACGGGTGCTGAGTCCAAACTATAGTATTATCGTTGCTAAGGCAGGTAGACAACATTCCATGTGTAAACATAACAAACAAGCATTCATAAGCCACGTATAACATGCATTAACGATTAGCGTTCAAGTAGTATTGAGTAGTGTGTTTGATGTGATTTAAATAGTTGTAACGTATGTAACACCCAAAGTGCATAAAGCAAAAAGGGATCGAGTATACTCACTGCGGTTGATGGATTGAAGGGAACGCTTAGCGAGTAGGGTTAGCCTGAATAGTTTGATAGCATAACGATAAGTGACGCGTAAAAGGATGCAAAGTCTGAATGGGTCAGATAGCAGTTCAGTCAGATGGTAATCCGATCGGACGGCTTGCCTGTGCGGATGGCAATCCGTTCGGATGGTCATCCGGTCGGACGGTAGTCCGGTTGGATGACTATTCGAGTGGATTGTTTCTTCCTATTAGATGAATGTGTTTGTGTATGATGGCTTGACCTTTGAAGTTTTCGTTGTAGCATTTTGAAAACATTAAAGTATCTCTATCCTTCAAGTCGGTCGGTCGGACAGTCAGTCGTGCGAATGACAATCCGTTCGAATGGTCATCTGGTCGGACGGCGACCTTAGTGATAGGGTTACTTATGGGAACAAATTCACCGCAGAAGTGTCACTCGGTCGGGTGTCCATTCGACCGGGTGGCAACTCTGTTAGTGAACATGTTGAAAATTGTTTAAGTCTTTAAAGTCCTAGTATCTCATGATCCGAAGAGTAATCCGGTCGGATGGTAATCTGATCGGATGGCAATTCGTTCGATACTCAAACTTCAGACAGAGTTGATGAGGTGTGGGACCCAAGGTGTCATTCGTTCGGACAGCAATCCGTTCGGGTGGCTTATCCGCTCGGACAGTAGTCCGGTCGGACAGCATTCCGTCCTGGTTGCTCCGGCCGTCTTACACTTGGTCTTTTTGTTTGTTTGTAGTTTTATCGAGACGTTTTGACAACGTGTTAACCAATAGAACCCTATCTTGACCCAGTGACCTGATCGACAGGAATCACCCTAGTTCGACCAGTTAACCGGTTCAAGACGGTTGTTCTTGTTTAACCCGAAATCGGTGGTCTCGTGAGTAGAATCCAGATCTTGAGTTAGCACAACACTAAGAATGAGCGGAGGACTAGATCTAGATCCGTTTCTATCGGTTTCAAGCGTATTGAGTGCAAAAGAGTTGAAAGAGAGTTAGAAACCATCTTTCAATCCTTTTTCACTATGTTTATGTTTAGTTCTAGTATCGATCTTTGTTCATTTGTGTGGAAATCGGTTAGATCCGAGTTTTTCTCTGTGGATTGAAGCCAAAACATGAAGTTCTTCAAGAAGTCATGATGACATCATCCTAGAACACCTCAAATCTAGCGATTTTATGGTTAAAAGTTAAGATTCAAAAGATAGGAAGGTGTAGGAGTGCGTGTTGGTCAAGAAAGTACAAGATTTAGGACGAGATCTTACCGGGATTGAGAGAAATCGAAGAAAATGTGAGCTGAGCGTGCTTGTCGGACAAAGGTTTCCAAAAGTAGAAACTTTGAGAGTGACATGGGTATTTATAGGATTCCAAAAGGGGAAAGTGTTGTCCGGTCGGATGGCACACTGCCCGGATGACTATCCGGTCGGATGACATCTCGGTCGGATGGCACCTGACTCATGGACAAGTGGCTATCCGGCCGGATGGCACTTGGTTCGAGTGTTTTACGCGATGATTTCTGCTGATTCGATTTCGATTGCGATTGCGCATCGCTCGCAATAGAGTTTCTTATTCAAATTACTTTTAATCCCAACCACTCATATCTCGCACTATCCCTTCTCTACTAATTATCATAGTTCGATTGTGATTCGAGTTCGATTGCGTTTCGAGTTTCGATTGCGATTCGATTGATTACCTCACATAACATAAAGGAACATGCACAAGTAACACATAAGGCACACACACACGTATAACAATAACTAATTATGCGTAGTTCGAGTTGCGATTCGATGTCGATTTGATTAGCATAGTTTGGTTATCGTTTAGTTAACTTTATCGCATTGTTACTTCCTATAGTTCACAGTCGTGGGTCGATTGAATAGCAAAAATCATACGTCGATTATTGTGATTATTGACACTTACTCCACATAATACAACTAAAATAAACATACAAAAGAAATCTACTACAAGTCAAGTCGCGCAAAATCGGTCGTTGACTTTGACCTTGACTTTGACTTTGACTTCTCGAAAACACGGGGTGTTACATCGACAACATAGGGCGTGAACATAACACCAACTTACCATTTACTATACCCGTAACTAGGGTGTTCAAAACTATCCGTATCCGAAAATTCGATCCGAAATATCCGATATCCGAAATATCTGAAAAATCGGATATCTGAAATTCGTATATCTAAATTTTTCGGATTCGGATAGTGATTTTCAAAATTTTCGGATATTTCGGATATTCGAAATATCCGAAAATTTAATTTTCATTTTTTTCGGATATCCGAATATCCGAAAATATCTGAAGTATCCAAAAATATCTGAAATATCCAAAAAATATCCGAAAATATCCGAAATATCCAAAAAATATCTGAAAACTTATATTCAGATATCTGAAACTATCTGTTTCCGAATATGAAAAAATAAAAATAAAAATTAAATAAAAAGTTGGATTTTCGGATATCCGATTCACTATCCGAATCCGTATCCGAAATTTCGGATACTAAAATCTGGTATCCGAAAATTTCGGATATCCGAATTTTCGGATATCCAGTTTTGAACACCCCTTGTTGCACATGCATTGTACAAAACAACACATCTACACACTACTCTGCACTTCCTTCGTTGTCCCCGCGCGCGCCCGCACGGTATTGTAGCATAGGAAGGTTGCATCGCCCAAGGCTATCCCCCGCGCGCACGCACGAGACTGCGGCATGGCAATGTGCGAAATGTAGTAACACGACAGTTGTAGAAGATGTAGATTCAGATGATACTAACAAACTGGGTGATGATTGTTGTCACAACTACCATCTTTAGTAGCAACCACTGCATTCTGTGTATGTTGCCTAAAACACTCATTTTCATACACAAGATAAGAATCTCATCTTTATCCGAGTGGGAAAGCAAACCGGGTCTGCGCGCGCCCACACGGACTGAAGCATGTTCTTTGCCAATTGGGGAAGTAAACCGGGTGATGGTCAGCAAGATCTAGGATCATACCCCTTCAACTATAATAATCGGTCCCACTTCTTGTGTGTTCGCTGTTGAAAGAAAAAAATAAGAGTGATAAGTGGAGTTTTTTTCCCAAAAGAGTGTTGGTGGAAAATTTATTTACCAAAATGGATGATTTGAAATATATTACCAAAATAGGTGTTTTGCAATGACTTTTTTCTCAAATTGGTGAGGGTGGAAAAAATATTTACCAAAATGGGTGATTTAAAAAATATTTATTAAATGAGTGTTTTTTCTTATTTCTTTATTATTAACTAATCTATTATATTTTTTACTTTTTTTCATTTAACCTAATATGTTTTTAATTTATTTTTCTCCAACAATTACTCTTTATATTTTATTTACTTTTTAACTAACCAAAATACAATTCTTTTTTTTTTCTTAATACCTTTTCTTTTATTTCTTTTTACATTTATATAAGCTAAATCATTCTAATATAAAGCTTACTCCTATAATTTTAGAGATGTAAACGAACACTAAAGTAACACGTTCATGTTCATTTATTTAACTTTAACCGAACAAAAAATTGAACACAAACATGGTTTTCTTTTTCGTAAACAAGACATGTGTTCATGTTTACATTAACTGAAATTGAAATAAATGTTGTTCGTGACCATTAAAAAATACGGTAATAATAATAAGTATCGAGTTGGCCAATGAAATTACAAACCAATCAATCTTCGTAAATATTTTTCCTGATAATAAAATTTATGTAACTTTAGGAAACACTATATTATGGGTTTTCATTTTAATTGGTAATAAACTACGCAGACAATAGTAAATGAAAAATTAGCCTCAAAATATTAAATTAGAACAGTAAATGAGGGATATTAGCATTTAAAAATAAAATGAATTCATCGATTTTAATTTGTTTTAACCTGGGTTAAAAAAGAAAAAAAATATAATAATTAATAAGTTGGTTAAAAAATCTATATAATGAGTTACATTGAAGAAAAGAATATAAATGTGATAGGTTGATTAAATAAAAATAGAAGAATTATAATAGATTAGTTAAAAATGAAGAAATATAGAAAAATTTTGGTAATTATTTTTCAAATCACCTATTTTGGTAAATAACTTTTCCACCAACACCATTTTAGGAAAAAAAAAAAAAAAAACTCGTGATAAGTGATAAGTTGTTACAAGGGTGTTAAATACTTAAATATGTTGGATTAAGGGTTTGAATGATCTTGGGTTGGGTTGGCATATTAACGTGTTCAATAGGTGATTTTGAGTACGGATTATACATTTGACTTTATTAAAATAAAAACTAGTTTATGGCAAGGATAAGGCGCTGCCAGTATTTTGTGACTTAAGGGTAGTTTCTAAGAATTTTGACATGACGGGATTTGATTGGGGGAAAATTACGAAAATGTCGGTTGACCAAACCACTTATCAAATTTGTCACCCTCGTGCGTCTTTGGAAGAACTCATCCGGCTAGGTCCATATGCAAACCCTTTAAAACACTCAATAAAAATTGGACACGTTTCATTTTGCAGGTGGGCCCAGACGCATCCCACTTCATGCGTCTCTTTCTCTCACCTATGAGTCTCTCTTTCTCTCTCTTTTCTCTTTCTCTACACTCTCTCTCTTCTCAACAACGTAAACTTCTCTTTCTCTTTCCTCTCTCTCTCTCTCTCTCTTCTCTTTCTCTCTCCTCTCTCTCTCTTCTTCTAAACATTTTGTTCCTACCCAGGTAAGGTTTATTAATTTTCATTCCATTTTCTTTGATTTTTCTCATATTTCTTATAAAAAACTAAAAAAAAGTTTGTATTTTGAAGAGAGAATTTGCCTTGTAGCTGCATAAGAATCATCCATATCTCTCTCTCTCTTTTTATTTGTTTTTTTTAATCGGATGTTGGTGTGAGATACGATCAAGAACGCGATACCTTCGCCGTTGAGGCAGTTTAAGGGAGGGGGTGATGGTGAAGGAGAATTTGGTTGAGAAAGAGAGGGTGGAGTTGAAGTTGGAGTCAAGAAAGCGAATCGGGTGTTTGTAGAAGATTCGGCCGGTGTTTGGGAATGGTGGGTGTGAGGAGCAGTTGGTGAGGGGTTTAGTGAGAGTGATGGCGGTTTGGTTGATGCGGGCGGTGCCATGGAGGGTGAAGTTTGATGGGGGAGATGATGATACGGTTGTGAAGATGAAGAGGATATGGAGAATTTGGAGCTTTATAATCATAGCATCCATGGAGGTTTGTTCATGGAAACAAGAATGTATCCATCCTACTGCAGTGTGTGTTTATATGTGTGTGTGTGAGTTGTTGCAATAAATTTACCCGGATGAAGATGAATTGGAAACTCAGACTGGGGTGGTTGCAGGTTAGAGATAGAGAGAGTGTATGTAAGAGAGAGAAAGAGAAGAGAGAGAGGAGAGAGAAAAAGACGCATTAGAAGTGGGATGCGTCTGGACCCAACTACAAAATACCACGTGTCCAATTTTTATTGAGTGTTTTAAATAGTCTGCATATGGACGCATCCAAGCCGGATGAGTCCTTCCAAAGACGCATGAGGGAGACAAATTTGAAAAGTGGTTTGGTCAACCGACATTTTCGTAATTTTCCCTTTGATTGGTTGTGTGACTTAAGGGTAGTTTATGAGAATTTTGACATGACAGGATTTGATTGCTTGAGGCAAGGGTACTACCCTTGGGTACCCTTCCCCTTAAATCTCCGGGGAAATTTGTGACATACTGTTGTTATAACTGATAGCCGTGTGGTTTTTATAAGTTTTTAGGTTTTGGTCCACTAAGTACCCGAACAATAAGTAAACTTGTTCTTAACATGGTGAAACAACTCATGTTTTGGTCCACTAAGTACCCGAACAATAAGTAAACTTGTTCTTAACATGGTGAAACAACTCATGTAGATATATATAAGCTTGGGACCCGAATCTTGTGAAGCTAGTCAGCAGCTTAACTTGCCTCTCAATAGGTTAAACAAGAAATCATTCTGAATTTGACTTCTTCAATAATGTAATTTGCTCTTCATCCCCTCTTTCTTATAACTTTGGTTTTCATATCATATGTTTGTCTATATTTCATTGCACGTTTGTGAATCATCATTATTTCAATCTGCTTTTCTTGATGGCATACAAGCTAAAGCTTCAATAGTTTCCACCTCCACTCACATGATATTTTAGTCTGTTCATACTTTGCAGAATTCAACAACTAGGAAGCTCCATATTTAAAGAGGCGATGGTCAACGCAGTTGATTATTAGAAATGATTCTTGCATGGAGGCACCATTATACCCTATGATAAGGCCTTCAGGGGATAATATTGATTTGGTGTACTTTCTGTTGGCGCTCGCAGCATGCAAGATCTTTCATGATAATCACCATTTGGTAGGCTTCGAGCATGTGAATTGATCCAGTTAGGTGAGTAGGTACAGAGACATTACAGTGTGATGGGTATTGTGATTATCAATCAATTAAAGCAAAACTCTGTAAATTTAAGCTGCTGCTTCGATATTACAGTGTTTGGTTATGTTTAGATGTACAGATAAAAAGCATTTTAACAATAGACTAGACGTAAATTACATAACTAATTAACTAAATCTTTTCTAAAACACACATTCAAATACCTTTGACAATTTAAATAATATAAACAAACCAAAATGTCATTTATAAGGAAGACAAGGTTTCGGTGTAGCGATGATAAACTGGATGAAACATTGAATTGTCTTCAAATAAGTACCCAGTGAAATTAGATACATGTTTGAAACTCTTGTCATGAACATTGTATGTTATAATCTCTTCGCTAGTGTTCAGAACGATGAATGTATCTTCTTCTTCGCCTCTAACCACATCAATGACTTTAAAATAACAAGCGTACTCAGAGATCATCTCCGGGAAAGAACCCAGAAGTTCATCAAGCTGTAGTTGATACTTGACAAACCAACCCGAATGATCACTCAACATCTCATACACATTCAGGCATAAACAATTATCTTCGAGATTCTTGTGTAGTATTAAATGTAGATGACCTCTAGATTCTCCAAAGTACATTATGAATATCTCGGAAGACGAATAGCCCTCCGGCAAGGGCAACATTTGCAACTGTTCAACATCTAGTTTAAAGTAAAACGGACAGCCAGAAAACGGAGCCCAATGAACAGCTCCATTCCAGTAAACCCCATGGCCGAAGAAAACGGGTTTATTACCTATACGGAAAGATTCGCTACAAATCTCCCATTTCTTTGTATCAGACGAGTAGACTTGAATCTGAAACAACTCCACACCAGGCTCAAGACGACGAACACAAACAACTTTGTAGTGAACACAACCTGTTTGATGAAATGCCAGACCCATAAAACGGATTGTTTTACGAACTTTAGAACCTCCGCAAATCGGTGGGATGACTGCCAATTGTTTGGTGGTGGGATTAAAGACGTAATACTTAAGAGCACTTTTGCGGCCTTTGGGCCCACGGTCAGTGCAGCAAAGTAGTAAGCCATTACAAGATTGCACGATTCTGACATCGGGAAGATCAAAGTAGGAATCAAGAGTACTAAAAGGAGGAGTGGTTGGGTCTTCAACATCAAAGGGGAGATATTTATCGTAAGCAAAAAGACCAGGGGGTTTAGAAAGGTTATCATACCTTTGGGTGAGATCGCTGTGACTCAAAAGCGAATGCCAGTGTTTGGAAACAGATTTGAAGCGAAGGATGGAGGTAACAGGTAGCCGGAGGAGAATTTCGGTTAAAATGTCATCGTTGGAACCAATCAAAGCTCCAGATTCAATCAATTGATGATCAGAATCCTCCGTGGAAGCTTGTGAGAAGGAGGGTTTAAGGGTTTTCTTGATTCTGGTGTTCACCATTTTTTTTTTTTCTGGAGTGAGTGATTTCGAGAATGTTGAAGAAGATGTGTATAGTGTTCTTGATTTTGCCTCTAGGGTTTCCACTTTCCACTTTCCATCAGTGAAGAGTAGTATACTGTGTGCGCACAATGGATTCAAGAAATGAGAAAAAGAAGTGGGCCGGGCCCAAGATAAAAGGCTTAATAGAATTACTTTCTAGTAGAGTAGAGGTGTACGAACCGGGTTTTTTTAATATCCGGGTTCGGGTATATACCCGGGTACAGGTATGATCGGGTTTTGACTTTTCAGGTATTGACCATACCCGGGTCGGGTTCGAGTCCAGGTTTTGGCCAGAAAGTGTATACCCTGTGTACCCGGGTTCGAGTAGGGTTCGGGTTCGGGTTTTCAATACCCGGATATTAGAATACCATATTTCCGGGTCTGGGTAGCGTTCGAGTATGGTTCGGGTATGATTCGGGTTCGGGTATAGATCGGGTTTTTCGATTCATTATTTTGGCATAAAATATAGAAATATAATGGAAACATTTATTTATACATATTATATGCCTTGACATCTGCCTAAAAAAGCGTCATACAAGATCTAAATTTTCAAAAAAAGCTATTGTACACAACGAGTTCGGGTATTAACAAAACTCGGGTTCGAGTATTATGAAAATCCGGTAACGGGTATTATGAAAACCCGGGTACGGGTTTTGTGGAAACCCGGGTACAAACCGGGTATGAAAAAACCCAGGTTCGGGTTCGGGTTCGGGTTTGGGTATTGAACTGAATATGCATACCCGATCCCTACTCTAGGGGTAGGGTCGGGTCCGGGTTCGGGTTTAAAAAACCCGGTTTTTCTAATACCCGGATGCGGGGGTTTTTTTTTTCGGGTTCAGGTTTTTGGTGCACCTCTACTTTCTAGCAATTGAATTCTCAAACCGTAGATGCACTTTAGAGTTTAGACCCACATCAATATTAACAAATTAGAATTCTCAATCACTTAGATACATATCTTTACTATGACTATGATAGTGTCGAATTGGCTCGTAAGTCGTTTGTATAATTTTTATTTACTACAACAAAATATATATTTAAATAATAATAATTACTATTTATAAATTTATAAAAAAATAACTAAATTATATATAAACTAATAATTAAAACTAATATAAAAACAATAAATAAAAAATGAACCGAGCTCGAGCTTGAAAAACTACCTACGAGCTCGAGCTTTCGTAAGTTAAACAAGCTCGAGCCGGAGCCTGACGAGCTTGGGCTCAGCTCGGCTCGGCTCGTTTTCAACCTTAAATTTATAACTAGTCGCGTAAAAAGAAAAGAAAGTATTTTGAGTCGGGGTCTGAGCAAGATCAGCCTCTATCCTTAGTAATAATAAAGGTAACACACTCTTTTTAGACTCTACCATTAGTTATACTATATAGGGGATTTTATTGCTTACATTTATATGTTATTTTTTCAAAATTGAGGAACGAGATTTTATTTATGGTTCAAATCAAATAAATCTTGTATGTAGGATGAGATCGAGAATTATGATTCATTTAAAAAGATACATCGTTTACACTTATTTGATGAAGCCTAAAAATGACTTGTGTCCCCATGGAAACACAGTCTCAGACTCCCGTCATATCTAGGTTTGAAATAATTGCATGTAATTTCAATTTTAACGGATGAGTTTTCTATATGATCATCAAGAATTATTACTAGCGACGGATTTATAAAAGAACATAAAAAACTCACCAACATTGAGTTCATGTCGCGTTCAAATTTAACTGCGGTCTCTAGGGAAATGCAGGTGATGGATCAGAAAGGTTGAGTTAAATTGGGTTATTGTATTAATCAAAATGGATTTATGATAAAAGTAATCGTTTACTTCCTTTACAAATAGTTAGTAAGTTAGAAATGATTTTATAAGTCAAATTATTCCAATAATAAAATGATTTTTTTAGCTTAAATGCATTTAAAAGAGGGTGTTGCCACCTAATGAAAAGTAAAATCTATACACAAGTCCCCAAGGATTCATTTTTTATTAGACCATGAGTAGTGGTTTGAGTAATAATGCCCCTCACCCATGGGCGTTTTGCGCCACGTGGCAGTCCAGTCAGCATGGGGGTATTATTGGGCGTTATTGCAAAAGTGGTGTAGTGGGAATAATGCCCAATAACGCCCCTTCCAATCATTAAACAATTATTTTTTTAATTAAAAACTTAAAATAGTTCATTAAATTAAAAAAAAATACAATACTAGAAATTAAAAAAAAATCCGAATAAATTAAAAAAATACATTAGTTTTCGTCTTCGCTTTCTTCACCCTCGCCAACTTCGTTTTTCTCGTCATCCGTTTCTTCTTCACCCTCAGGTGGTACATACCGAACCGACCATGCGTGTTGTACCAAATCAACCGTTAACGCGGAATGGTACGGTTCGTAACGCAACTCTCGCGCATTATTCACTCTTTCTCGACCTCCTCATCGGTGGAATCATCGCCATCCGCAAAAAAACTCTTTGTAGTAAAAATTTACCATGGATGAAGAACTAGGGGAATCCATCAATTTTTATAAAATGGTAGTGTTTTTGAGAGAGTTTTGATTAAATTTGAAGGAGTTTATATATATATATATATATATATATATATATATATATCTAGGTAAAAGGTTTAAAAAAATCAAAGTAGCCGTTAACTAGCCGTTGCTAGTTTCTGATTGGCCAGTCAACCTCCATCGCAGCGTGTTTCAAAGAACGCCAAAACCAAATTTGTAGAAAATAACGCCGAAACACGCCGGGGTGTAGCAGCTAGTCGGCGTTTTCGGGCGTTTTTTTCAAAAAAAAATTTATAAATCACGCCCCATTACGGGCGGTCTTAATAATATCTTTTAAAATATGTGTTATGTGGGGCTCCATTGAGAAAAAGTGTTGCTATGTCACGACATGTAAGCATACTTTTTTTCACTCCTCACGTCACTAAGGTGGGTGTTACAGAGCTTTATGTGAAATGGTGTATTGGGTTGAGACAGGGCCGTCCCTGAAAACTCTAAAAAAATTAGGCTCTATAGGACAAAAAACTGGGCTCAAAATTGTGGTCAAGGGAAATGAGTTTAAAAAATAAGATCTTGATGTTTGAGCAAAGACTTAAACTTGAGACCTCTCCACTAACGCGGGATGGCTTTTTCCACTCTACTACCAACATTTTCATGTATAATTAATGGATGCATATACTAAATATATAATTTACTATATATATAAAAGCTTATAGAAACATTCCGGGCCCCTAGAAAATTTGGGTCTCGGGCGACGGCATGGGTTGCATAAATATTCATCCATTGATCAATAATTGACCTCGGTGGAACTGACCTCGCCAAGCCGTAGGACACATGGCCCATCCAACATACGTACAGTCGAGATATTCATCCATTGCGTCTGACGAAATCCCATACGCTAGTTGCCGTAGAGCGGCAATACATTTTTTGTATAGAGGTGAACCCGAGTCTACTTCTTTCATCTTCCCTTTGTTGAAAATAAAGGATATCGCTCTGACAAATCATTCGCTAAACGCATAAATAATTATCTACTCGTTCGAAAACGTCGCCTAAAATGTTCTTCATCGTAAACAGGATCGAGGCTAAAATAGTGACGTATCAATGTTTCGTTAGCTCCCTCTCGATCACGATCAAGTGGTGGTTGTCTCGTTAGCCCTCGTCGCCTTTAAGACCGCTCAACCAAGTAGTTAACCGTTATCCTACCTGCTTCAATAATGAGCTCATCTTCTTCGAAAGAATCGGATGAAGAAAAGGCATTCCTTTCTATTTTTTGTGAGAGTAAGAGAGGTTTTTTCAAAGAAAATAATACGAAAGAAATGTGAGAGTAAGAGAGGTTTTTAAAAAGAATATGGGAGAAATGTGGGTATTAGGAGGTTATTATTAGAATTTTTGTAAATTTTTTTATTTAATTTCAAAACCTTTTGCTCAGAATCCTACAACCCCCAACGGTCACAAAGTCCCGCTAGCCCACTCACGCCTCTTCGCTCGCACCTTGCCTCGCCTGACTGCGTTGTGGTGTTCTCGAGCTACAGTGGCAACTGCATGGCCCGCGCCCGTGCTCACGGCTCCACAAACATGCGGTCTCAGTAGGTGGAGCTAGAGATGGGCATAATCGAGTATTTTGAATACCCGGAACCGGGTACTACCCGTACCCGGGTACTACCCATACCCGGGTACTGATATTACTTAGCGGAACCGGGTACGCTGAGGTACCGGGTCCGGGTTGAACCCGGGTAGAAGTATAAAAAAACGGAACCGATGTAACTGGTTACGGGTATTTTCGAACCGGGTTCGGGTACTGTCACGGCCCCCGGCCCGGTGTGACCCGGTCCAGGTGCCACGGGACAGAAACCCGTGGTAACTAACATGTTGGCAGCGGAAATTTTAACAGGATCTTTTAAAACTTGAAATGCCCAATTATCTTATTTCATAATTTGGGGATAACACCCGTAATTTACAATAAAGGTGATTTCACTGGGAAACCCCCGTTTTACAAAAAACATGTTTCTTTATTTTATTGAGCCACTTCTTCAAGCTTGCAATGCTACACGGCACTTTTCCTGGATCACAGCAGATCACCTAAAACATGTTTTAAAAATGTTTTATCAGTAGGGAAATAGTGGCGAGTCACTCAAGTTGCACAAAATGACACATTGTTATAATATACAGTATTAAGGGTGGTTACATTGTTTCTATCTACCAATTACCCCAAATCGGTATTTGTCACTTGACAGTATCTGTGACTATGGTCAGATCACCCATTGGCTAACTCGTTGTCCAATGGTGACGGGTATCAAGTAATGTATACAAAACCCCACATACCGGCAGTAATTGAAGATTACAAAGACTTAATCCCTGTAATTATAACTTTGAAAACAAGTAGAGTTTTAAGAAAACAATTTGATAAAAAGAGAATGACTCACATTGCAAGTTTAGATGGGCAGCGTTTAGCCTACTGATTTTAGCCTGTTTAACCTAATTCAAATAACAATGCACATGAAAACTAGGTCAGTAACTTAATACAACTTTTACGACAACTCACGAGATCAAAACCTTCACGACGAATGACAAAGTATAGCCCAAATACGGGCAACACTTAAACATCCATCGGATTGGTTTTTATCGATCGGACATTGAATCATAGCAGTGATCGAGTTATTACCTTGTTATCGCGGTAGAATTTCGTGCTTGTGTGTGTTTTTGGACTAAACAGATGATATCTCAGCGTACAAAATGAATTTTTACGTTGAACCAACGCCAATATGCAAGTGCCAAACCCCTACATTTATACTGGAAAATGGTCCCTGTCGCGTGGCGCGACGGGTGCAGTTCTAGGGTAGGGTAGCTTCGTGGATTTATAGCCTAGGTGAGTCGACAGTTTAACGAATCTCGCATTTTACAACAAACTGCGAAGATAATACCAATTAGGGAATACCCCCCCCCCTAAGTTTTAGGGGCCCTGATCCTAGTTCTGATTGTTCTGAAATTTTTAGGGGTCATGCCATATTTCTTGGGGGTCTCAATTAGGGTTTCCTATTGGACAAAATAAAATAAGAAATAGTAATTTTAATGAGAGTTGTTACATCCTCCCACCTTATAAAAATCTCGTCCTCGAGATTTACTGGAACAAGTAGGGATACTTTCGCTTCATCTCTGATTCCAGCTCCTAAGTGTACTCAGGTCCTCTCTTTGAATCCCATTTGACTTTGACAAGTACTAGTCTTTTGTGCTTAAGAAACTTGACATTTCTGTCTTCTATCTGCAGTGGCTTCTCAACAAATTTTAACTTTTCATTTACCTCTACATCTTGAAGAGGTACTACCAGGGATTCGTCGGACAAACACTTCTTGAGGTTAGATACATGAAACACGTCATGTACCCCAGCTAATTCTTCTGGTAGTTATAGGCGATAAGCAACTGGTCCTATCCGCTGGATTATTGGGAATGGTCCTACGTATCTTCGACTTAGCTTCCCTTTCTTACCGAACCGAACTACTCCTTTCCAAGGATAAACTTTCAAGAGTACCTTATCTCCGACTTGAAATTCCAGTGGCTTGCGTCGATTGTCTGCATAACTCTTCTGGCGATCTCGAGCTGTTTTCAGTCTTTCCTTGATTTGAGTGATCTTGTCGGTGGTTTCTTGTACGATTTTGGGACCTGATAATTGGCTTTCTCCTATTTCTGCCCAACAAACTGGAGTTCTGCACTTTCG
Source organism: Helianthus tuberosus (assembly GCA_030545235.1). Lineage (NCBI taxonomy): Eukaryota > Viridiplantae > Streptophyta > Magnoliopsida > Asterales > Asteraceae > Helianthus > Helianthus tuberosus. The sequence continues at coordinate 21,129,651 of CM060451.1, read as the reverse complement.
TCCATACAGTGCTTCGAATGGGGTAGCTTCAATGCTTGCATGATAACTATTGTTATAGGAGAATTCAATTAAGGGTAGGTGGTCATCCCAGTTTCCACCAAAATCTATCACACATGCCCTGAGCATGTCTTCCAGGGTTTGGATCGTCCTTTCACTTTGTCCATCTGTTTGGGGATGGTAAACTGTACTTAAATTTAATCGCGTCCCCATTGCTTCTTGGAAACTTGTCCAAATATGTGAAGTGAAACGATTATCTCTATCCGATACAATAGAGAGTGGAAATCCATGTAAGGATACTACCTCATCTACATACAACTTTGCCAACCTTTCCATGCTAAAGGTTTCTTTCATGGGTAGAAAATGAGCTGATTTGGTTAATCGATCCACAATTACCCAAATTGCGTCGTTACCTTTTATGGTTTTGGGCAACTTAGTAACGAAGTCCATGGTTATTAGTTCCCATTTCCATACAGGCATTTCTAATTGTTGGAGTAACCCTGAAGGTTTCTTGTGTTCTGCCTTAACTTGTGAACAAGTAAGACACTTAGATACATATCTAGCTATGTCCTTTTTCATTCCTATCCACCAGAAGTTATTTCTTAAATCTTGGTACATCTTATTATTATCAGGATGCATGGTATATCTAGATTTATGAGCTTCCTCTAAAATCTTATTTCTTAACTCTCCTTGCTTAGGTACCCAAATCCTTCTTTTGTGGAATCTCCAAATTCCATCAGCTCCTTGCTCTAATTCCTTTATTCTTCCTTTCATTCCTTCAGTATCATCCTTGATTGTTGTGGCTTGGACATTTTTCAATTGTTCCATTAAGTCTAATTGTAAACTTAATCTAAGAGCACGAACTCGCTTTTGCTTTTCACGATACTTACGACTTAGAGCATCTGCGACTACATTTGTTTTTCCTTCGTGATATTGAATATCACAGTCGTAGTCACTTAGAATTTCCATCCATCTCCTTTGCCTCATGTTCAATTCTTTTTGCCCAAATATGTACCTTAAGCTTTTATGATCTGTATAAACAGTATACTTACTTCCATACAGATAGTGTCTCCAAATCTTAAGGGCAAAAATTATCGACCCTAATTCAAAGTCACGCGTTGTATAGTTTTCCTCGTGCTTTTTCAATTGCCTTGAAGCGTACGCAATTACCTTCTTGCGTTACATTAGCACACACCCTAATCCTAGCTTAGAAGCATCACAATAAACTTCCAATCTTCTGTCCCTTCTGGTAAGGCAAGGATTGGGGTGTTTGTTAACCATTGTTTTAAAATCCAAAAAAGCCTCTTCTTGCTTAGGTCCCCATTCAAACTTAACTGTTTTACATGTTAGCTTAGTTAATGGCACATCTATCTTAGAGAAATCCTTAATAAAGCGCCTATAGTACCCAGCTAATCCTAGAAAACTTCTAACTTCCGTAACTGATTGCGGGACCTTTCATTTGGTGATCGCTTCTATTTTGGAGGGGTCTACGTGAATACCTTCGTGATTCACCATGTGACCTAAAAATTGCACCTCTTGTAGCCAAAATTTACACTTCGAGAATTTGGCGTAAAGCTTCTCCTTTCTTAACAAAGTTAAGAGTGCATGCAGGTGCTGACAATGCTCATCCTGACTTTTGGAATAAATAAGTATATCGTCAATAAAGACAATTACAAATTTATCCAAATACGGTTTACAGATTCTATTCATCATGTCCATAAATGCTGCCGGAGCATTTGTTAGTCCAAAAGGCATAACTGTAAACTCGTAGTGACCATACCTTGTTCTGAAAGCGGTTTTAGGTATGTCTTCTTCTTGTACCTTCAACTGATGGTATCCAGAGCGTAAATCTATCTTAGAAAAATATCTAGCTCCTTGCAATTGATCAAAAAGATCGTCAATCCTAGGCAATGGGTATCGATTCTTGATTGTAACCTTATTCAATTCCCTATAATCGATACACATTCGCAACGAACCATCCTTTTTCTTTACGAACAATACTGGTGCTCCCCAAGGGGATGAACTAGGTTGTATGAATCCTTTACTGAGCAATTCATCTAATTGCTTTTTCAGTTCTAACATTTCAGTAGGTTCTAACCGATAGGGTGCCTTTGCTACAGGTGTAGTTCCAGGAATCAAATGAATTCTAAATTCTACATTCCTATCTAGTGGTAATCCTGGTAATTCTTCTGGGAATACATCCGAGTATTCTGATACTACCGGAATTTCCTTAAGTTCCTTACCCTTAGTGCTAATGATTACCGAAATCATATACATTATTCCTTGCTTTCGTTCATAACTAGCAACTTTCATTACTGAAATGAACTTCATGGGTTTATGCGGCTTATCCCCTGTAATCATAATTACTTCTCCTGTGGGTGCACGGATTTCTATGGAATTCTTATCACAGAGGATTCGAGCATGGTTGGCTACTAACCAATCCATTCCTAATACGACATCGAATCCAACTAAATTCATGGGTAATAGGTTTGCAGAAAATTTATGACCTGAAAGTTCTATACTTTCTTTTTGCAAAACCGTATCTATGTTAACAGAATTCCCGTCTGTCGTCTCTACCGTAAAAACTTGCCTAAGTTTCGTTAAGGGTAGCTTAAGAGCTTGGCAGAAAGAAGTATTTATAAAACTTTGGTTTGCACCAGAGTCGAATAATACTTTCGCATAAACGTTGTGTACCAGAAACGTAATAGCTATTACGTCAGGAATCAGTTCGGCTTCCTGCATGGTCAATTGGAAGGCTCTTGCGTTCTTCTTGTTAGTCCCTTCAGCAGGTTTGACCTTGTTATCTGCTGGTTTGACCAATTTAGGGCATTCTGGTTTGAAATGCCCAGCTTCTCGACAGCTGTAGCAGATCTTTGTTTTCTTTCTGCAATCTTCTTCACGATGTCCTATAGCTTTACAGAAGTTGCAGGTTTCATTACATTTTCCAAAATGTTTACAGTTCCTGCAGAACGGCGGAGTGGAAGATGATCCAGTTCCCTTTCTCTTGAAATTGCTATTATTACCCACACGAAATCCTTGGGTAATTTTCTGAGCCAATTCCTTCTTCCTATTTTCTTCTCGCGTACGCACCAGTCCGTCAGTCAAAGTGTTGGCCAATTCTACCGCATCATCAATCGTGCGGGGTCTCGCAGCTTTGACAATATCCCGGATCTCGCTAATTAAACCCCAAATGTAGTAAGAAATGAGTACCGGTTGTGGCGAAGCCAGAGTAGGCACAATTCGAGCATATTCAAAAAACTTCGAAGTATATCCTCGGCAGTCAACATCAACCATTCGGTGGCTCAGGAATTTATTCGCCATTTGTTCTTTTTCATATTCAGGGCATAATTTTCTTTCCACCAGACGCTTAAATTCTTCCCAATTCATGGCATAAGCCACATCGCTTCCCTTGGCTTGTAGAACTGTGTTCCACCATTCTAATGCTTCTTCCTTGAAAAGATGAGAAGCATACATGACTTTATCCCCCTTGGCACATTTACTTATTTTAATTACTACCTCGGTTTTCTCCAACCAACGTAGTGCACCAGTCGCCCCTTCATTGCCTGCAAATTCAACAGGTTTACAGGCAAGAAATTCCTTGTAAGTGCAACCAGGCGTTGCAGCTTTCATTCTTTTAAGGAATGGAGCTTGCATCCCATCATTATCATTATTATTAATGTTGCCGCCTCCATTTACGCTATTACTGAAGTTGTCTTCATGAGTACGTTTGCTAGGAATAATTGGTTGAGGTTCAACTGGATTTCGGGCAGCAGCAAGAATTGCTGGAATAGCATTGGCTATTCCCTGAGCAACGATGTTTTCTATATCTTGTCTATTCAAAAAATGGTCCTCATTGTTTTGCTCGGATTGGTTAACCTCGTTAACTGGTTCATTACCAGCGTGTTCCATCTGGTAATTAATATATAAATTATTGACTTAAAATAAATAATAATAATAATAATAATCAAACACAATAAACAATCGCACATAATCACGTCAACACATATAGCCAAAATTGTCGACTTTGCGACGTTGATATTTTTTTATATATTAGTTTGCGTCCGTACACACCGGTTATCTTACAAAAGTTTTATTTTAAGTTAATTTACATGATTATATTGTTATTATTATATAATCACACAGTCACACTACCACCGTCAGCTGGCATCTCAGAAGCGACGTTCCCTCTCGTCGTACTTCCAGGAGATCTGTTCTCCTACCTCCCGGATTCGATTCCCTGCGTCCACCAGCTCCTCACCAAAATGGCGGAGTTCAGCCAAGTTCTCATTGCTCATTGGTGGGTTTGGTGCAGGCTCCGGGTCAAACTGAGGGAAAAAGGTGTTAGGGTTATTCAAAAGATTCTGAAATTGCCAGTCAGTTGTCCACCATTCTTCTAACTCTCCTGGTAGAGGTCGGGGGTGGATAATCGGATCTGGGATAGTAGGTTCCAGATTAACTGGAAGTTGTGCTTCCGCTGGGTAATTGAAGAGGTTTTCATCGGCAGGTCCGATGAGGTCACTAAGTGCCAGTTTACGATCCAGCTCTTCCCATGATGGCATTTCCTGGGCTTGCCCTGAACTTTCCCCGATCTCCTTTCCTTTGCCTTTATCATTTGGATTCTCAGTCTTTATAACTTTTCGTGTCGCTGGTTTCTTCCTACGCACACACCTCCAGCCCACGAATCTTCTTCTCTTTTTCGGTTTGGGTTTCTCCTGGGGTTGGGCTTGGAATTCCATAGGTTCATCAGTGTCGGCCCAATAACCGGAAAAGCCCTCGGAAACTTCCATGTCAGCAGAAAGGATAGTGATATTCTGAAGAGCTTCAGACAACTCATTCAAGCTGTTAACATATATAAAGAAACACACAAAATTCTAAGTTAAAATTTTGTAAATTGGATTTTCACATAATCACAGAATGGCAATCAGAAAAATTAAGTATTTCTAAATACTTAATTAGCTTAAATCAGTGGCTCTGATACCACCTTTTTCTGTCACGGCCCCCGGCCCGGTGTGACCCGGTCCAGGTGCCGCGAAACAGAAACCCGTGGTAATTAATATGTTGGCAGCGGAAATTTTAACAGGATCTTTTAAAACTTGAAATGCCCAATTATCTTATTTCATAATTTGGGGATAACACCTGTAATTTACAATAAAGGTGATTTCACTGGGAAACCCCCGTTTTACAAAAACATATTTCTTTATTTTATTGAGCCACTTCTTCAAGCTCGCAGTGCTACACGGCACTTTTCCTGGATCACAGCAGATCACCTAAAACATGTTTTAAAAAGGTTTTATCAGCAGGGAAATATTGGCGAGTCACTCAAGTTGCGCAAAATGATACATTGTTATAATATACAGCATTAATGGTGATTACATTGTTTCTATCTACCAATTACCCCAAATCGATATTTGTCACTTGACAGTATCTGTGACTATGGTCAGATCACCCATTGGCTAACTCGTTGTCCAATGGTGACGGGTATCAAGTAATGTATACAAAACCCCACATACCGGCAGTAATTGAAGATTACAAAGACTTAATCCCTGTAATTATAACTTTGAAAACAAGTAGAGTTTTAAGAAAACAATTTGATAAAAAGAGAATGACTCACATTGCAAGTTTAGACGGGCAGCGTTTAGCCTACTGATTTTAGCCTGGTTAACCTAATTCAAATAACAATGCACACGAAAACTAGGTCAATAACTTAATACAACTTTTACGACAACTCACGAGATCAAAACCTTCACGACGAATGACAAAGTATAACCCAAATACGGGCAGCACTTAAACATCCATTGGATTGGTTTTTATCGATCGGACATTGAATCGTAGCAGTGATCAAGTTATTACCTTGTTATCGCGGCAGAATTTCATGCTTGTGTGTGTTTTTGGACTAAACAGATGATATCTCAGCGTACAAAACGAATTTTTACGTCGAACCAACGCCAAAATGCAAGTGCCAAATCCCTACGTTTATACTGGAAAATCGTCCCTGTCGCGTGGCGCGACGGGTGCAGTTCTAGGGTAGGGAAGCTTCGAGGATTTATAGCCTAGGTGAGTCGACAGTTTAACGAATCTCGCATTTTACAACAAACTGCGAAGATAATACCAATTAGGGAATACCCCCCTTGAGTTTTAGGGGCCCTGATCCTAGTTCCGATTGTTCTGAAAATTTTAGGGGTCATGTCATATTTCTTGGGGCTCTCAATTAGGGTTTCCTATTGGAAAAAATTGTCATGGCCCCAGCCCCGGTTTTACCCGGTCAGGAGCCGCGGGACAGGAACCCGTGGTATTTATTAAATGATGCGGCAGCGGAAGATTTTCAACAGGATCTTTTAAAACTTGAAATGCTCGATTATTTTATTTCATAATGCGGGATAACCCCGTGATTTACATTAGAGGAATTTTACAAGTAAATTCCCTGATTTATAAAACATGTTTATTCATTTTAACTGAGCCACTTCTTCAAGCTGGTTAGTGCTCCGTAGCACGTTTCCTTGATTTACAGCAGGTTGCCTGAAACATGTTTTAAAAATATTTTATCAGCGGGGAAATGCTGGTGAGTTATTCAAATTTGATAAAATGACACATGGTTATAAATTACAGCATAAGAGCGATTACAATGGCTTTTATCTTATTGTTATCTGGCGCCTTGTCACCTGGTGACGATGGTCATACCACTATTGGGTCTTTCCCCAAGTAGTGACGTTTATCACTGTTAGGATTTATTAGCCTAACCCGTGAGAAATTAGTAATGTTCACAATACCCCACTAGCCAGTGATTCAAGATAACCACGACTTACTCCCTGTAATTATAACTTTTGAAAATGGAGTATTGTAAAATACTTTTGATAAAAGAGAATAACTCACATTGCAGATTTAAGTGGACAGAGCTTAGCCTACTGATTAGCCTTGTAACCTAATTTAAATAACAATGCACACGAACTAGGTCAGTAACTAATACAGCATTTCTGATAACTCACGAGACTAAAACCCTCACAATGAATGACAAAGTGCTATACTTAAACATCCGTCGAATTTTCGACTAATAACAAAGTATGGCCCTAATGTGGGCAGCACTTAAACATCCATCGGATAGTTTTACATCAATTGGACATTGAATCCTAGCAACGATCGAGTTAATACACTGTATCGTAGCAGCACCTCGATATATTAATTGTATTAGCGATCGAGTTAATACCCTGTATGCGCAGTAGGGTTTCAGGGGTCCGGGTTTTCACTTACGGTTAAAATTGGGACATTTTTGAAGGTCCTTACATTCTCCCCACCTTATTTAAAAATCTCGTCCTCGAGATTCACTGGAATAAGTGAGGATATTTTCGCTTCATCTCTGATTCCAATTCCCAAGTGTATTCAGGTCCTCTCCTTGAATCCCACTTGACTTTGACCAGCACTAGTCTCTTGTGCTTGAGAAACTTGATCTTTCTGTCTTCTATTTGTAATGGCTTCTCAACAAATTTTAACTTTTCATTTACCTCTATATCTTGAAGAGGTACTACCAGAGATTCGTCTGATAGACATTTCTTGAGATTGGATACATGAAATACGTCATGTACCCCAACTAGCTCTTCTGGTAGCTGTAAGCGATAGGCAACTGGTCCTATTCGTTGGATGACTGGGAATGGTCCTACATATCTTGGACTCAGCTTTTCTTTCTTACCGAACCGAACTACTCCTTTCCAAGGGGAAACTTTTAAGAGTACTCTGTCTCCTACTTGGAATTCCAACGGCTTCCTTCTATTGTCTGCATAATTCCTCTGGCGATCTCGAGCCGTTTTTAATCTTTCCTTGAGTTGAGTGATCTTGTCGGTAGTTTCTTGTACTATTTCAGGACCTGATAATTGATTTTCTCCTATTTCTGCCCAGCAAACTGGAGTTCCGCACTTGCGTCCATATAGTGCTTCAAATGGGGCAGCTTCGGTCCTTGAATGATAACTATTATTATAGGAGAATTCAATTAATGGTAAGTGATCATCCCAATTTCCACCAAAATCTATCACACATGCCCTAAGCATGTCTTCCAGAGTTTGGATTGTCCTTTCACTTTGCCCATCTGTTTGAGGATGATATGCTGTGCTTAACTTTAGTCGAGTTCCCATTGCTTCTTGGAAACTTGTCCAGAAGTGGGAAGTGAAACGACTATCTCTATCTGATACAATGGAGAGTGGAGCTCCATGCAAGGATACTACTTCATCTACATACAACTTGGCCAACCTTTCCATGCTAAAGGTTTCTTTCATGGGTAGAAAATGAGCTGATTTGGTTAATCGATCCACAATTACCCAAATCGCGTCATTACCTTTTCTGGTTTTGGGTAACTTAGTAACAAAGTCCATTGTTATGAGTTCCCGTTTCCATACAGGCATTTCTAATTGTTGTAGTAGACCTGAAGTATAACACCCCGTGTTTCCACAAGTCAAAGTCAAGGTCAAAGTCAACGACCGGTTATACGGATTTGACTTATAGAAATTTCTTTGTTTTATTTATATTATGTCGAGTAAGTGTTGTTAATTACAAGCTATCGACGTATTATTCAAACGACTTACGACTGCGAACTATAGGAAGTAACAATGCGATAAAGTTAATCAACTAATAATCAAGCTATGCTAATCAAATCGACACCGAATCGCAACTCGATCTATACTTGTTGGTTATTATTATACGTGTGTGTGCCTTATGTGTTACTTGTGCATGTTTATTTATGTTGTGTTGTGAAAATCAATCGAAACACAATCTAACTCGAAAGGCAATCGAACTCAATCGAAACTCGTAATCGAACTCGAACGTAAATCGAAATCGAACTATGATATTTAGTAGTTGGGACTAAAAGTAATTTGACTAGAAATCCTATCGAACCGAACCGCTTGCAATCGAAATTGACTTGGCAAAAATCGTCGCGTCAAACACTTGAACCAAGCGCCATCCGGCCGGATAGCCATCCGACCGGATAGCCACTATGTCACAGGTCAGGTGCCATCCGACCGGATAAGCCATCCGAGTGGTGTGTCATCCGATCGGATAACCCTTTCCTCTTTTGGAATCCTATAAATACCCCTGTCATTGTCATTCTTTCTACTTTTGGAAACCCTCTGTCCGAACAGCTCATGCTCCCCACCTTTTCTTCGATTTCTCTCGATCAAGGTAAGATCTCGTCCTAAATCTTGTACTTTCTTGATCTACACGCACTCCTACCCCATTCTATCTTTTAAATCTTAACTTTTAACCGTGAAATCACTAGATTTCGGGTGTTCTAGGATGATGTCATCATGTGTTCCTCAAGAACTTCATGTTTTGGCCTCAATCCACCAAAAACAACTTAGATCTAACCGATTTCCACAAAGATCTTGTAAAGATCTCGACACAAGTGTGGTGAAAAAGGATTGAAAGATGGTTTTTAACTTTCTTTCAACTCTTTTGCACTCAATGTACTCAAAACCGATAGGATCCGACCCTGATCTAGTCTTCTACTCTATCGTAGTGTTGTACTAGCTCAAGATCCGGATTCTACCCACGAGACTACCGACTTCGGGTTAATCAAGAACAACCGTCTCGAAACGGTAACCGGCCGGACTAGGGTGATTCCTGGTCGGGTTGGTCATCTGGGTCGAACTAGGGGTTCTGTTGGCTAACACGTTGTCAAAGTGTCTCGACATAATGACAAACCATCAAAACCACCAAATGTAGGACGAACGGAACAACTGTAACGGATTGTTATCCGACCGGATTGCTGTCCGATTGGATAGGTCATCCAAACGGATTACCATCCGAACGGATCACACTTGGGTCCCACCTTTAAAACAATCTTAGCTGAAGTTTGAGTATCGAACGAATTGCAATCCGATCGAACGACCATCTGACTGGATTACTCTTTGGATCATGAGATACTAAGACTTTAAACACTTAAACAATTTTCAACATGTTCATTAACAGGGTTGCCACCCGATCGGATGGACATCCGATCGAGTGACACTTCTGATGTGAACTTGTCTTCACAAGTAATCTCACCATTAAAGTTTCCGTCAGACCGGACCACCGTCCGACCGGATGACCATCCGCACGGATTGTCATCCGCACGACCCACCATCCGATCGAACGACTTGATGGATAGAGATACTTCAATGCTTTCAAAATACTACAACGAAAACTTCAAAAGTCAAGCCATCATACACAAACACATTCTTCTTATGGGAAGAAACAATCCACTCGAATCGCCATCCGACCGGACCACTGTCCGACCGGATGACCACTCGAACGGATTGTTATCCGCACAGATTGTTGTCCGATCGGATTACCATCCGATCGAACTACTATCCGACCCATTCATACCTTGTGACATTCCACGCATCACTTATCGTTATGCTATCGAATCTATTCAGGCTAACTCTACTCGCTAAACGCTCCCTTCAATCCATTCACCGCTGTGAGTATACTCGATCCATTTTTGCTTTACGCACTTTTGGGTGTTACATACGTTACGAATATTCAAACTACAAAAATCACACTACTCAAAACTATTTGAACGCTAACCGTTAATGCAGGTTATACGTGGCTTATGAATGCTTGTTTGTTATGTTTACACATGGAATGCTGTCTACCTGCCTTAGCAACGATAGTACTATAGTTTGGACTCAGCACCCGTTCACACGGGGGTTGTTAAGGACCATTACTTGCATGGATTACAGTGGTAATCATGTATTACGAACTGCCTGAGGCAGTCAACCCGCAGTCATTGGTATCGATGGATCTATGTCGATAACTAACGTGCTTCATTTCACTATGTGTACGTGCTGGTTATGCGTAAACGGATTCGAACTCTATATGCTATTATCAAACTTGTATGCTCACCTTTACATTTTATGTATTGACTTTATTTTAACGTATGTGACAGGTGCTTAGGACGCACACATGGTAGGAATTTGAAGCTAGAATAAAGCTTTAGAGCCCAACAAATAGTTGTCTGTAGTAGTCAAACTAAGGGTCTCTAGAAGCAGATAAACAATTGCTGACTATTTAAATCTGAGTTGTCAGAATAGAATATTTGTCTGGTATTTGTCTTTAATAATTATGTTACTGTTTGAAATACGGTATGGGACGTATTACTTAAATTGAATAGTATTGATAATTGTTATGGAAACTTCTAGACAATCTGTTTCGCTCAGTGCCATGCCCCGATGATTCCGCCATCGGTTGGGGTGTGACAGATTGGTATCAGAGCCATAACTATAGGGAATTAGGCAAGACTCGACCTAGTCCGGGTCGAAGTCTTAGAAACCTAGACTATAGTTAAGAACCAACAGACCGACTCGAGCACACCCAGTAGGGATTACGTACGAGCTATTTCCTCACTATTCTCACTTATGCTACACTATCTCTACACTCGAATTTTCAACTATGAAAGGGCTATAAAGTCGAGATTAGGTGTGAAAACCACAAACTCCCGACTAAATTGCTGAATCGATACTGCTCAGCGGGGGGAAATTATACCAAATCAGGGGTGAAACCCATATTTTGATGAATAATCTCCTCTGTTTTATCCAAAAACAGGGACGAAGTTGTTAAGCCAGGGGTGAAACCCTAACCTTGACGACTTGTTCCGCATAATTTATAACACTCTCACCAAGGACTCGACGAACTCCAATGACCTGAAATCTTGATAGGACTAACAGGATGTGTGCCAAATGCCCCAGAATCGAGGCAAAGTTCTGAAGGTCAGACATGAAAGACAAGTCCTTGTGAATAGTCGAATCACCTTGGTTAGTCCAAGTTTATGAGTTTCAAGGCTGAGTCGTTACTGCCGACTCTGATGATTCGTCGATTTTACGTGAATTTTGTGGGTTATGTTTATTTGTTCAGCATATTGGGGTATCATTGGATTCGATCTAACGCTTTTTGTTTCTGCTAATCACACAACACACTACGATATACGCTCATGATAGGTCCCGGTTTCGCTCCGAAACGATTGCGAACCGAACGTGTGACGTGTGGAATCCGTACACGAACGTGACCGAACACACGAGAATGTGATATAATCAGTGATTCTATTGACAGATCTGAGACCGTACAAGCACCTGAATCACGATGTCACTTTCTCTCTCTAGTTTCTCTCTCTAGATCTAGAGCTCTTCGCTTCTCTAAAATACCAAAAGTGTCAAAAGTTCTAAACCTAACACCTTAGGTTCCTATTTATAGGCTGCCTCTAGTGATTAAATGCGTATGTGTTTCCTTGCTTCTGTGCCTTACTTGCTTAGGTGTTATGTGATTATGTGATCTACATGCTTATTTGTATATGTGATATTGTGCTCTATGTGTTATGTGTTTACGTGAATACGCGTGTTCCTGAGCTTTAGTAAGTAGTAGACGTGTGAGGTGAGATTCGAATACAATGTGTTGAGTCCTGTGACGATGTCTATTGCAGACAATGTCGTCTGGATCCCGTCACGCACTTTCTCGTCAAGAAAAGAGGGACAAACGCCTTGCTTCCATCATCGCTAAAAGTGTGGCAAAGGCCGTCAGTGATGTTTACGAGAATGCCAGCAAATCATCTGAGGAATCAAGGACCGACGCTCCTAAAGCCACCGCAAGGCCTTTCAGTTTCAAGCAATTCAAGTAGTGTGGGCCAAAAGAATTCACTGGCGAGGGAGGTCCGACTGCACTATTCCAATGGTTTGATTCCATTGAGGTCACTCTGCGACAGAGTGGTTGCCCTGATGACCTTCGAACTCTGAATGCTACCGGCGTTTTCCAGTCCCGTGCACTAGACTGGTGGACGGCCGAGAGGAACAAGCGAGGGAACGATGCAGCCTACGGTCTATCGTGGGACGAGCTCAAGAAAGTTATGCTAGAGGAATTATGCCCTCCTCACGAACGTCAAAAGCTTGGAGATGAATTTTGGCACATACACCAGCATGAGGGTGACAACGCTGCTCTCACTGCTCGTTTCAAACAACTCAGCATCATCTGTCCCGATCAAGTCAAGACTCCAGAGATCACAATCAAGAAGTACATCCGAGCTTTGCCCAACTGCGTCGCAGATTTCGTGCAAGCGGCTAAGACTAAGACGATCGAAGAAACTTACCTACTGGCCGCTGAAATCAACGACAAAAGGGTCAAGGCTGGTGTCTGGGATAAAACTTCGAAGCACCTGCATCAAGCTACCACCACCACACCAACTGCTGAACCCACCTCATCAAGCAACAAGAGAAAGAACAAGAGAAAGAACAGCTCCAGCAACAAGAACTGTGCGATCACTGCTGCACCCATTCAAGCTGTACCAGCCCAACAGCGTCAAGTAGCGGCGTCTGTGGCTAATGCACCGCCTGCAAAGCGTGCATACACTAGGCCACACCCGCTCTGCCCTACTTGCACCTACCACCACCCAACTGCCATTGCTTGTCGTTTTTGTGCTCGTTGCAATATATACGGCCACTTTACTGCCAACTGCCGTATTCGACAAGCTCCTGCCAATCAAGCTCTACTCACTGCCCCACAGGGTCAACAAGCCCCTCCGGCACCCGCGGTCAAAGCCATAGCCTGCTTCGCATGTGGCGACCCGAACCATTTCGCCAACATGTGCCCAAACAGGGTCGTGAAACAAGAGCCTCAACAACAGCAGCCTCAGTAACAACAACAACAGCAGCAGCAACAACAAGCCGCACGCGCCAAGAACTTTCAACCTCAATGTGCGTCAAGCCCAGGCCGACAACAACGTGGTCAATGGTACGTTCCTTGTGAATGGTATTTATGCTTCCTGTTTGTTTGATACTAGAGCGGATAATTGCTTTGTGTCGTTCGAATTCGAGAAACTCCTTAGTCGTAAACGCACCAAACTCTCCTCGACGTTCGATGTTGAAGTCGCTACCGGAAGAACCGTCGCCGTTAATTCTATTCTTCGTGATTGTACCCTCGAGCTCAACAATAACATCTTCCCAATCGACCTTATTCCGATGCAACTCGGAAGTTTTGACGTCATAGTAGGCATGGACTTTCTTCGAGAAAACCATGCTGAAGTTGTGTGCTTCTACAAGATGATTCGATTTTCGCTCGCGAATGGTGATTTATTATGTGTATACGGTGATACTACTTCAAAGGGTCTCAAGCTCATGTCGTGTGTCCAAGCTAGCAAGTATCTCTGCAAGGAATACAGAGCTTTCTTGGCTAACATTGTAGTAGCAGAGAAGGAAAAGAAAGAGAAGAAGGAAGTGAAAGACGTTCCTGTGGTTCGAGAATTTCCTAGTGTTTTTCCAGAGGATCTTCCCGGACTATCGCCAAGTCGGGATATCGATTTTCGTATCGACCTCATTCCTGGAGCCAACCCTATTGCCAAAGCTCCCTACCGACTCGCGCCGTCCGAAATGCGCGAACTCTCAACCCAACTCCAGGAATTACTTGAGAAAGGCTTCATTCGCCCGAGCACCTCTCCTTGGGGCGCGCCAGTCCTTTTCGTCAAAAAGAAGGACGGGTCATTCAGGATGTGCATCGACTATCGGGAATTGAATAAGTTAACTATCAAGAACCGCTATCCCCTACCTCGCATCGATGATTTGTTTGATCAACTACAAGGCGCTACGTGTTTCTCAAAGATCGACCTACATTCAGGCTATCACCAGCTGCGTATTCAATAGGAGGATATACCCAAAACCGCGTTTCGCACTCGTTACGGCCACTACGAATTCGTTGTCATGCCTTTTGGTTTAACCAACGCACCAGCGGTTTTCATGGATCTGATGAATCGCGTGTGTAAACCGTATATCGACCGTTTCGTCATCGTATTTATCGATGATGTCTTGATCTATTCCAAGTCGAAAGCCGAACACGCGCAGCATCTACGTTTGGTTCTCGAGTTACTCCAGGGGAACCAACTCTATGCCAAGTTCCCTAAGTGCGAATTCTGGTTGGAGGAAGTTCAGTTTCTGGGTCACATTGTTAATAGTCAAGTCATTCACGTCGATCCTGCGAAGATTGAAGCTGTCAAAAGCTGGATTACGCCTAAGAACCTGTCTGAAATCCGCTCTTTTCTCGGACTAGCGGGCTATTATCGACGATTTATCGAGGGATTCTCAAAGATCGCTGTGCCGCTTACCTCTCTCACGCATAAAGACAAGCCTTTTGTGTGGAAAACCGAACAAGAGTCTGCCTTTCGAACCCTCAAGCACATGCTTTGCAACGCTCCTGTTCTCACATTGCCTGACGGAAACAATGATTTCATTGTCTATTGTGATGCTTCCAACCTTGGTCTTGGTTGTGTTCTTATGCAACGGGACAAGGTCATAGCTTACGCATCTCGTCAGCTCAAAGTCCACGAGAAGAACTATACAACCCATGATCTCGAGCTAGGCGCAGTTGTTTTTGCATTAAAGATTTGGCGACACTACCTGTATGGTACCAAGTGTACGATCTTCACCGATCATAGGAGCCTGCAACATATCTTTAATCAGAAGGAACTTAATATGCGTCAACGCCGATGGGTAGAACTTCTCAATGATTACGACTGTGAGATCCGTTATCACCCAGGCAAGGCGAATGTTGTTGCCAATGCACTTAGCAGACGGAGCTACCTGCTTAGCACTCGTAATGTTCAAGCCCAACACGATCTCGAAACCCTCATCCGCGACGCTCAACATGCGTGTTTTAACGAACGCACCCTGAAGAAAGAAAGGATCTACCACGATGGAGCCCAGCTTGTGAGCAAATCGAACGGGATATTTCACTTTCTGGACCGAATTTGGATTCCCAAACGAACCAATTTGCAACAAATCTTGATGGACGAAGCCCACAAATCCCGGTATTCTGTTCATCCCGATGCCGATAAAATGTACCAGGACCTTCGTTATAAGTACTGGTGGCCGGGTATGAAAAGGGATATCGCTCTCTACGTCAGAAAATGCCTAACTTGTGCTAGAGTCAAGGCTGAACATCAAAGACCCTCTGGCTTACTCGAACAACCACCAATTCCTATGTGGAAATGGGAAAGTATAGCTATGGACTTTATAACCAAGCTACCGCACACGTCATCAGGTCACGACAGCATTTGGGTTGTGGTCGACCGTTTGACTAAATCAGCTCACTTCTTGCCGATACGAGAAGACTACAAGGTAGAACGATTAGCCCGAATCTACACCGACGAGATCATTTGTAATCATGGGACGCCTCGTGACATCATCTCTGATCGTGATGCTCGGTTTACCTCGCGACTGTGGGAAACATTTCAAACAGCACTCGGTACATCGCTTAATCTAAGTACCGCTTTCCACCCCCAAACCGACGGTCAGACTGAAAGAACGATTCGTACTCTTGAAGACATGCTCCGTTCGTGTGTCTTAGACTTCGGTGGTAATTGGGATAAATACCTGCCTCTAGTCGAATTCTCGTATAACAACAGCTATCATTCTAGCATCCAAATGGCACCATTCGAGGCATTATACGGAAGAAGATGTCGATGGCCCATTGTGTGGCACGAGATCGGTCATTCGCAATTAACCGGTCCTGAGCTATTACAAGAAACGACAGACAAAATTTTCCAAATTCGAGACAACCTGGTGAAAGCTCGGGATCGACAGAAAAGTTACGCAAATAAGAAACGCAAGCCCCGTGAATTTGACGTTGGTGACTACGTACTCCTAAAGGTATCACCTTGGAAGGGTGTAGTCCGATTCGGCAAAAAAGGAAAACTCGCGCCTCGATATGTTGGACCTTTTAAGATTCTGGAAAGGATCGGAAAAGTCGCCTACAGACTCGAACTACCGGAGGAACTTAGTAATGTCCACCCGACTTTCCACGTGTCAAACCTCCGAAAGTGCCTAGCCAACCACGACTTACACGTTCCTCTCAATGACCTGCAAGTGAACGAGACATTACATTTCGTGGAAAAGCCTGTCGAAATCATGGATCGCCAAACCAAGCAACTCAGACGCTCTCGCATTCCTATCGTGAAGGTCCGATGGGAAGGCAAACGAGGCGCAGAGTTCACTTGGGAACTCGAAAGCGACATGAAGGCAAAGTACCCGCAGTTGTTAGAAAAGAAAGTCTAAGAAGAGAAAGTTCTCAAACGTGAACCACGGCGTTGAACTGCTTCCAGCCTAATTTCGGGACGAAATTCCCTAAACAAGGGGAGGCTGTAACACCCCGTGTTTCCACAAGTCAAAGTCAAAGTCAAGGTCAAAGTCAACGACCGGTTATACGGATTTGACTTATAGAAATTTCTTTGTTTTATTTATATTATGTGGAGTAAGTGTTGTTAATTACAAGCTATCGACGTATTATTCAAATGACTTACGACTGCGAACTATAGGAAGTAACAATGCGATAAAGTTAATCAACTGATAATCAAGCTATGCTAATCAAATCGACACCGAATCGCAACTCGATCTATACTTGTTGGTTATTATTATACGTGTGTGTGCCTTATGTGTTACTTGTGCATGTTTATTTATGTTGTGTTGTGAAAATCAATCGAAACGCAATCTAACTCGAAAGGCAATCGAACTCAATTGAGACTCGTAATAGAACTCGAACGCAAATCGAAATCGAACTATGATATTTAGTAGTTGGGACTAACATTAATTTGACTAGAAACCCTATCGAATCGAACAGCTTGCAATCGAAATCGACTCGGAAAAAATCGTTGCGTCAAACACTTGAACCAAGCGCCGTCTGGCCGGATAGCCATCCGACCGGATAGCCACTATGTCACAAGTCAGGTGCCATCCGACCAGAATGTCATCCGACCGGATAAGCCATCCGAGTGGTGTGTCATCCGATCGGATAACCCTTTCCTCTTTTGGAATCCTATAAATACCCCTGTCATTGTCATTCTTTCTACTTTTGGAAGCCCTCTGTCCGAACAGCTCGTGCTCCCCACCTTTTCTTCGATTTCTCTCGATCAAGGTAAGATCTCGTCCTAAATCTTGTACTTTCTTGATCTACACGCACTCCTACCCCATTCTATCTTTTAAATCTTAACTTTTAACCGTGAAATCACTAGATTTCGGGTGTTCTAGGATGATGTCATCATGTGTTCCTTAAGAACTTCATGTTTTGGCCTCAATCCACCAAGAACAACTTAGATCTAACCGATTTCCACAAAGATCTTGTAAAGATCTCGACACAAGTGTGGTGAAAAAGGATTGAAAGATGGTTTTTAACTTTCTTTCAACTCTTTTGCACTCAATGTACTCAAAACCGATAGGATCCGACCCTGATCTAGTCTTCTACTATATCGTAGTGTTGTACTAGCTCAAGATCCGGATTCTACCCACGAGACTACCGACTTCGGGTTAATCAAGAACAACCGTCTCGAACCGGTAACCGGCCGGACTAGGGTGATTCCTGGTCGGGTTGGTCATCTGGGTCGAACTAGGGGTTCTGTTGGCTAACACGTTGTCAAAGTGTCTCGACATAATGACAAACCATCAAAACGACCAAGTGTAGGACGAACGGAACAAATGTAAAGGATTGCTATCCGACCGGATCACACTTGGGTCCCACCTTTAAAACAATCTTAGCTGAAGTTGGAGTATCGAACGAATTGCAATCCGATCGAACGACCATCTGACTGGATTACTCTTCGGATCATGAGATACTAAGACTTTAAAGACTTAAACAATTTTCAACATGTTCATTAACAGGGTTGCCACCCGATCGGATGGACATCCGATCGAGTGACACTTCTGCTGTGAACTTGTCTTCACAAGTAATCTCACCATTAAAGTTGCCGTCCGACCGGATAACCATCCGCACGGATTGTCATCCGCACGACCCACCATCCGATCGAACGACTTGATGGATAGAGATACTTCAATGCTTTCAAAATACTACAACGAAAACTTCAAAAGTCAAGCCATCATACACAAACACATTCTTCTTATGAGAAGAAACAATCCACTCGAATCGCCATCCGACTGGACCACTGTCCGACCGGATGACCACCCGAACGGATTGTTATCCGCACGGATTGTTGTCCGATCGGATTACCATCCGATTGAACTACTATCCGACCCTTTCATACCTTGTGACGTTCCACGCATCACTTATCGTTATGCTATCGAATCTATTCAGGCTAACTCTACTCGCTAAGCGCTCCCTTCAATCCATTCACCGCTGTGTGTATACTCGATCCCTTTTTGCTTTACGCACTTTTGGGTGTTACATACGTTATGAATATTCAAACTACAATAATCACACTACTCAAAACTATTTGAACGCTAACCGTTAATGCATGTTATACGTGGCTTATGAATGCTTGTTTGTTATGTTTACACATGGAATGCTGTCTACCTGCCTTAGCAACGATAGTACTATAGTTTGGACTCAGCACCCGTTCACACGAGGGTTGTTAAGGACCATTACTTGCATGGATTACGGTGGTAATCATGTATTGTGAACTGCCTCAGGCAGTCAACCCGCAGTCATTGGTATCGATGGATCTATGTCGATAACTAACGTGCTTCATTTCACTATGTGTACGTGCTGGTTATGCGTAAACGAATTCGAACTCTATATGCTATTATCAAACTTGTATGCTCACCTTTACATTTTATGTATTGACTTTATTTTAACGTATGTGACAGGTGCTTAGGACACACACATGGTAGGAATTTGAAGCTAGAATAAAGCTTTAGAGCCCAACAAATAGTTGTCTGTAGTAATCAAACAAAGGGTCTCTAGAAGCAAATAAACAATTGCTGACTATTTAAATCTGAGTTGTCGGAATAGAATATTTGTCTGGTTTTTGTCTGTAATAATTATGTTACTGTTTGAAATACGGTATGGGACGTATTACTTAAATTGAATAGTATTGATAATTGTTATGGAAACTTCTGGACAATCTGTTTCGCTCAGTGCCATGCCCCGATGATTCCGCCATCGGTTGGGGTGTGACATGAAGGTTTCTGGTGTTCTGCCATAACTTGTGAACAAGTAAGACACTTAGAAACATATTTAGCTATGTCTTTTTTCATTCCTATCCATCAGAAATTGTTTCTTAAATCTTGGTACATTTTATTGTTACCAAGATGCATGGTATACCTAGATTTATGGGCTTCTTCTAAAATCCTATTTCTTAATTCTCCCTGTTTAGGTACCCAAATTCTTCTTTTGTGGAATCTCCAAATTCCATCACTTCCTTGTTCTAATTCTTTTATTCTTCCTTTCATTCCTTCAGCATCGTCCTTGATTATTGTTTCTTGAATGTTCTTCAGTTGCTCCATTAAATCTAACTGTAGATTTAATCTGAGAGCACGGACTCGTCTTTGCTTTTCATGATACTTACGACTTAAGGCATCCGCAACTACATTTGCCTTTCCTTCGTGATATTGAATATCATAGTCGTAGTCACTTAGGATCTCCATCCATCTCCTTTGCCTCATGTTTAATTCTTTTTGCCCAAATAGGTATCTTAAACTCTTATGATCTATATAGACAGTAAACTTACTTCCATACAGATAGTGTCTCCAAATCTTAAGAGCAAAAATTATGGCTCCTAGCTCTAAATCATGAGTCGTATAGTTTTCTTCGTGCTTTTTCAATTGCCTTGATGCATACGCAATTACCTTATTTCGTTGCATAAGTACACATCCTAATCCTAGTTTTGAAGCATCACAGTATACTTCAAAATCCTCTGTTCCTTCTGGTAAAGCTAATATTGGAGTGTTTGTTAGCTTTTTCTTCAAAATCCTAAAGGCTTCTTCTTGCCTAGGTCCCAATTCAAACTTAACTACTTTACAGGTTAGCTTAGTTAATGGTACAGCTATCTTGGAAAAATTCTTAATAAATCGTCTATAGTATCCGGCTAACCCTAGAAAACTTCTAATTTCCATAGCTGACTGCGGAATCTTCCATTTGGTGATTGCTTCTATCTTAGAATGATCTACGTGAATACCTTCGTGATTCACCATGTGTCCTAAAAATTGCACTTCTTGTAGCCAAAATTCACACTTCGAGAATTTGGCGCAAAGCTTCTCCTTTCTTAACAAAGTTAAGAGTGCATGCAGGTGCTGACAATGTTCCTCCTGACTTTTGGAATAAATAAGTATATCGTCGATGAAGACAATTACAAATTTATCCAAATACGGTTTACAGATCCTATTCATCATGTCCATAAATGCTGCGGGAGCATTTGTTAGTCCGAAGTGCATGACTGTAAACTCGTAATGACCATACCTAGTTATGAAAGCAGTTTTAGGTATGTCTTCTTCTTGTACCTTCAATTGATGATATCCGGAGCGTAAATCTATCTTAGAAAAATATCTAGCTCCCTGAAGTTGATCAAAAAGATCATCAATCCAAGGTAATGGGTATCGATTCTTAATTGTAATCTTATTCAATTCCCTATAATCGATACACATTCTCATTGAACCATCTTTCTTCTTTACAAACAACACTGGAGCTCCCCACGGAGATGAACTAGGTTGTATGAATCCTTTACTTAGTAATTCATCTAATTGCTTTTTCAATTCAAGCATTTCTGTGGGTGCTAACCGATAAGGTGCCTTGGCTATCGGTGTAGTTCCAGGAATTAGATGAATTCTAAATTCTACTTCCCTGTTGGGTGGTAATCCTAGTAATTCTTCTGGAAATACATCTGGGTATTCTGATACTACAGGAATTTCTTTGAGTTCTTTACGTTTCGTGTTAATGATTACTGAAATCATATATACCATTTCTTGTTTCCTGGAATAACTGGCCAATTTCATAACTGAAATGAATTTCAATGGCTTTCGTGGCTGATCTCCTGTAATCACCACAAATTCTCCTGTGGGTGTATGAATTTCTATGGAATTCTTATCACAAAGAATTCGAGCATGATTGGTTACCAACCAATCCATTCCTAATACAACGTCAAATCCGGCTAGATTCATAGGTAACAGGTTTGCAGAGAATTTATGACTTAAGAGTTCTATCTTTATATTTTGCAAAACCTTATCTATTTTAACAGAATTTCCATCTGCCGTTTCTACTGTAAAAAACTGCCTAAGGTTGGTTAAAGGTAAGTTAAGAGCTTGACAGAATGAAGTATTTATAAAACTTTGGTTTGCACCAGAGTCAAATAATACTTTGGCATAGACGTTGTGAACTAAGAACGTACCAGCTATCACGTCCGGAATTAATTCTGCTTCCTGAGTAGTCAACTGGAAGGCTCTTACGTTCTTCTTGGTAGCTCCTTCTGTAGGTTTAGCTTTGTTATCAGCTGGTTTGGCTAATTTCGGGCAATCTGGCCTAAAATGTCCAGCTTCTCCGCAGTTGTAGCGGACTGTTGCTTTCTTCTTCCTGCAATCTTCTTCTTGATGCCTCGGAATTTTGCAGAAATTGCAATCCCCTTGCATCTCCCAAAATGCTTTCTTTTGCAGGCATTGCAAAATGGACCAGTGGAAGATTGCCCAGTCCCTTTTCTCTTGAAATTGCTACGATTACCCATACGGAATCCCTGGGTAATCTTTTGGGCCACTTCCTTTTTCCGGGTTTCTTCTCTTGTGCGTATCAATCTGTCGGTTAGGGTATTAGCTAATTCCACAGCATCGTCAATAGTGCGTGGTCTTGCAACTTTGACAATGTCGCGGATTTCGCCAATTAATCCCCAAATATAGCGGGAAATAAGCACCGGTTCTGGCGAAGCCAGGGTTGGTACTACTCTCGCATATTCGAAGAATGTCGAAGTATACCCACGACAGTCTACATCCACCATCCGGTGGTTTAGGAACTTATTTGCCATTTGTTCCTTTTCATATTCGGGACAGAATTTTCTTTCCATCAGACTTTTAAATTCTTCCCAATTCATGGCATAGGCCACATTTCTTCCTTTGGCTTGAAGTACCGTATTCCACCATTCTAGCGCCCCTTCTTTGAAAAGATGCGACGCGTACATGACCTTGTCGTCCTCGGCACATTTACTTATCGTAATCACTGCCTCGGTTTTCTCTAACCAACGCAGTGCAGCAGTCGCTCCTTCGTTACCTGCAAACTCAGCTGGTTTACAGGCAAGAAACTCCTTGTAACTGCAACCAGGCGTTGCAGCTTTCATTCTTTTTAGACCTGGGGCTTGCCGTATATTATCGTTATTATTATTAGTATGGTTGCCGCCTCCGTTTATGCTATTACTGAAATTGTCACTGAGTGTGCGTTTACTAGGAATAATCTGTTGAGGTTCAATTGGATTTCTAGCAGCCGCAAGTATTGCTGGAATAGCATTGGCTATCCCCTGAGCAACGATATTCTCGATATCTTGCCTATTCTGAAAGTGATCTTCATTGTTATGCTCAGATTGATTAACTTCATTATCGGGTTCATTACCAGCGTGTGCCATCTGGTAATTAATTTATATAAATAATTAGTATCACATAAGAATTAACCAAACTTAACAAAATAATTGCACATAATCATGTTAACACATATAGTCACAAATTTGTTGATTTTCCAATGTTCAATATTTTATATAATATAATATAGGTATCCGTACAAACCGATTATCTTACACAAGTTTTATTGTTACACGTTTTATTTTTATTATTATATTATTAAACATATGCTTCTACCATTCCACATTATCCCATCAGTTGTCGTTTTCAGAAACGACGCTCCCTCTCATCGTACTTCCAGGAGATTTGTTCTCCTACCTCTCGGATTCGATTTCCTGCATCCATTAGCTCCTCGCCAAAATGGCGGAGTTCTGCCAAGTTCTCATTGCTCATTGGTGGGTTTGGTGCAGGTTCTGGATCGAACTAAGGGAAAAAGGTATAAGGGTTATTGAGAAGGTTTTGAAATTGCCAATCATTGGTCCACCACTCGTCCATTTCTCCTAAAGGTTGGGTATGGATCAGAGGGTCTGGAATGGCTGGTTCCAAGTTTATTGGAAGCTGGGTTTCAGCAGGATAAGTAAAAAGGTTTTCCTTGACAGGCTTAAAGTTATCACAGCTTGCTAGTATGAAATCTAGCTCTTCCTGTAATGTCATTTCCTTGGTTTGCTTGGAGCTTTCTCCAATCTCTTGCTTGGAGTTTTCTTCAACCTCTATTCATTTTCCTTTATCTATTGGATCATCCGCTTTGGCAACTTTCCGAGTTACTGGTTTCCTCCTGCGTACACGCCTCCAGCCCACGATTCTTCTCCTTTTTTTTGGTTTGGGTTTCTCAGGAGGTGGAGCTTGAAATTCCATAGGTTCCTCCACATCAGCACAATAACCAGTAAAATCCTTGGAAACTTCAATATTAACAGGATAGAGATCGAGATTCTCAAGAGCTTCCGATAATTCATTCATGCTGTTTAGCATTTATGAAGAAACACACAAGATTTTAAGTTAAATTTTTCACATAGTCACAGAAAAACAATCCGAAAATCTAAGTACTTATACAAACCCTTTTATTGAAACAACTTATTTTTATTACAACTAAATTTTGAAATATACTAGTAGTTTGAAGTTTCTGGCTTATGGATAATATGGATACTAATACTGGGTCGGGGTGTTGACAGTTTAGAGGTTATCATTTACTGCTATGGTAGCTAACATGTAAAGATCTGCCCATTTTTCATCTAACTTATCTTCCCATGCTGATTTATCAACTTTTCCCTGAGTCTCTTTAATTATCATTTCTTTTGTTTGTGACTTCCTCATTTTCTCTTGACTTTTTCTAATAATCAAACTTATTTTATTAGGGGAAAGTGGTTTCTCATATTGTGCTTTACGAACAAATATTCCCTCCTCGGTATCTGCTGAGTATCTTGAGGAGTTTGATGAATTTCCATTTTCTTTTGATGAACTATCTAATTTAAGATAGATATTTGAAAGCTTTTGCTTACCCATACTGTAACTAACAAGTAGTCAGTTAATAAAACATATAATCACAAAATGGCAATTAGGAAAATTAATTATTTTAAATACTTAATAGGCTTAAATCTGTGGCTCAATCGGTGGCTCTGATACCACCTTTTCCTGTCACGGCCCCAGCCCCGGTTTTACCCGGTCATGAGCCGCGGGACAGGAACCCGTGGTATTTATTAAATGATGCGACAGCGGAAGATTTTCAACAGGATCTTTTAAAACTTGAAATGCCCGATTATTTTATTTCATAATGCGGGATAACCCCGTGATTTACATTAGAGGAATTTTACAAGTAAATTCCCTGATTTATAAAACATGTTTATTCATTTTAACTGAGCCACTTCTTCAAGCTGGTTAGTGCTCTGTAGCACGTTTCCTTGATTTACAGCAGGTTGCCTGAAACATGTTTTAAAAATATTTTATCAGCGGGGAAATGCTAGCGAGTTATTCAAATTTGATAAAATGACACATGGTTATAAGTTACAGCATAAGAGCGATTACAGTGGCTTTTATCTTATTTTTATCTGGCGCCTTGTCACCTGGTGACGATGGTCATACCACTATTGGGTCTTTCCCCAAGTAGTGACGTTTATCACTGTTAGGATTTATTAGCCTAACCCGTGAGAAATTAGTAATGTGCACAACACCCCACTAGCCAGTGATTCAAGATAACCACGACTTACTCCTTGTAATTATAACTTTTGAAAATGGAGTATTGTAAAATACTTTTGATAAAAGAGAATAACTCACATTGCAGATTTAAGTGGACAGAGCTTAGCCTACTGATTAGCCTTGTAACCTAATTTAAATAACAATGCACACGAACTAGGTCAGTAACTAATACAACATTTACGATAACTCACGAGACTAAAACCCTCACAATGAATGACAAAGTGCTATACTTAAACATCCGTCGAATTTACGACTAATGACAAAGTCTGGCCCTAATGTGGGCAGCACTTAAACATCCATCAGATAGTTTTACATCAATCGGACATTGAATCGTAGCAGCGATCGAGTTAATACCCTGTATCGTAGCAGCACCTCGATATATTAATTGTATTTTCGACTTTGGAGCAGTATACGTTCGTTTTTGAAAGTTGATTTCGACACAGAATGAAAGCTCCTGAGCTAAGCTATTTATAGCTGAAATACGGGGCTGTCGCGGCCCGCGTGAGCCATGGGCTCACCTTTACGCGGCCCGCCTAACCACCTATTCTACGCGTAGGTTTGATTGGTCACGAGTAGGTATGCCAGCTGGTCAACACGTGGATCCGGAACACTTATCCGGTCAACCCAATATTGACGCGGCCCGCGTAAGCTTCCCTTAAGGCTTACGCGGCCCGCCTGAAACCCATAAATCTTGATTACTTCATTTTTCATGCGCAGTAGGGTTTCAGGGGTCCGGGTTTTCACTTACGGTTAAAATTGGGACATTTTTGAAGGTCCTTACAAAAATAAAATAAGAAATAGTAATTTTAATGAGAGTTGTTACAGGTACAGTTTGGAACCGGGTACGCCGGGTACTGACAGGAACCGGTTCTGTCGGGTACTTTCAAACCAAAAGCTGCATATCACTGTTTGGAACCGGTTCCAACGGATATATGACCGTTGGGACCGATTTTATATTAAAAAATTTGTTTTTTTTTTCCTATAAAACCCCAAATTCTCACCCTTCACTCACATTATTACTCCAAGTTCTTCATTTCACCTTCAATTACTAGTTTACTACTCCAAAAACTCATCAAACGAAGAGAGGATGGCATGCAACGAAGAAGTGGTGATGGTTTTGGAAACCAAAAGAAACCCGACTATTTGGAAGCACTTCGACTTGTATTTGTTGACCGACAACCATGAAATGGCTAGGTGCAAGGGATGTGGAAAGTTTATGAAAGCGGCCGCCAACTCCACTCTAAAGAAGCACACCGAACGCCATTGCCCCGTGACAAAGGCGAAAAACGAGAAGGGTGAAGGATCCGGTTCTTCTAATGTTTAGGTTGTTGTTGTGTAATGTTTAGTTAAGTTAGGATTGTTATGTTTAGTAAGTTAGGTTTGGTAATGTTTAGTTAAGTTAGGTTTGTTATGTAATATTGTAATCGTTTGCTTTGAAATAAATAAACGGTGTGTTTTAGGTTTAGTAACGGGGTATAAAAAAAACTCAAATTAATAAATCAACTTCCAGTAACCGGTTATCCAGAACCGGTTTCCAGTAACATCTTTAAAAGTAACAGAACCGGTTTCCAGTAACATTTTAAAAGTAACAGAACCGGTTCCAGAATTACAAAATCTTAAATACTAACAGAACCGGTTTCCAGAATTACAAAAAACCCGGTTCAAAATGTAAAACAGTAACCGGTTCTACAGTAACCGGTTTACTTCCTTTGCCTTTTGCTTGTGTCAGTTGCGGCACTTTCACATGCGCTACGCTTTGGTCCGGCCGCTTCGGTACAATCATCTTCGCCATGTATCGGGATCAACCCAATGAGCGCTGACACAAATGTATGATTCGGGTAAACCGTATGGAGCCGACCACACATCACTAGTTAAGTTTACACTAGTTTTTAAATTTAAAAAAAAACGATTAAATCTTTTCTTGCATTTTCCCATAAATTTAAACAATGGCGTTTTAAAGTACGACGACTTACATGTTTGTAGCGAGGTTGAAGCGTTTCCCTAATAAGCTTAGTAAGATCGGGGTCGTCGAAGTGTCCAAACGACAAGGCTTTTTGAATCACCAACTTCGCCATCCTATCATGAGCTGTCTTTTGTTCATAGCGAAATATTGTACCATCTTTTGAGAGTTGAACTTGACCGGGTGTCAAATCTTTTAAAGCTTTACAAAACTTTTTAGCATGCTTCGCTAAAGTCGAGTTAGAGTCCTTGCTTAACAAGGGGCCACAATGTTTACATTGGGCCTTTTGCGAACCGTCACTCATTTCGACCAAGTCCCAATTGCACCATACTTCCACATTGCGATTATGTGATAATGTTCCAACAACATATGGAGCGGTTTGACTTGTAGGAACATTATTGATGGATGGGGAATTTGTGGTTTTAGAGGTCTTTGAAGCCATTGTAGAAAAGTATTAGAAGAATTAGAAGAAAATGATATAAGAAGAATAAGAGGATTGGTGAGTTAAAAAATTGAAATTTGAAAACAATATATAGGAATCGGTTCTAACGGCTAGTAACCGGGTACAACGGCTAGTAACCGGTTCCAACGGATAGAAACCGGTTCCAACGGATATATTAGGCATTTAATGCATTTAATGAGCTTGCAACGGATAGAACCGGTTCTAACGGTAACATAATACCGGCTATACTGGAGGAACCGGGTACTGGTAGAACCGGGTATAGGAGAGGAACCTGGTACGGGTATAAACCGGGTAGGGTTCAGAATCGGGTACTACCCATTTATTATGAGAAAAAATGGAACCGGGTAGGAACCTCCGGGTTTTTTGAACCTGGACCCGGTTCTCCTATGTACCGGGTACGAACTGGAACCGGTTCCGGATCGGTTCTACGGGTTCGGGTTTGGAACCGGGTATTATGCCCATCTCTAGGTGGAGCAACTCAAGCGGATATAGCTTGTGAATTGCATTTGATCAAACTAGTCACTAGCAAAAGAAACACGGCCAAACCCTAGTTTCTAGAACCTGTTTTATCTATCGGATTTTGCTTAGTTGAGCAATAATTGAACTCTGGTCTTGTGTTTTCTGTAGATAATAAACTTAACAAAGGAGACACGAATTGGTGACAATGACTCACACGTTTATACTAATCGAGTGCTTTTTTTTTTAATTACAAAGCATCAAGAATTAAAAGCTAAACTATTTACATGTACAAACAAAAGCAAATTAAAAATAGAGTAGATATAAATTACATAAAAAGTAAGACATACATTTAAACACCCTAATAATGAAAGATAACATAAACAGACCAAGTTGTCTTTTAAAAAGAAGACAAGGTTTCGGTGTAGCGATGAAACATTGAACTACCTTCATAGGAGTGCTTGGTAAAACTAAATACAAGTTTAAAACTATTGTCATGAACATTGTCTGTTATAATCTTTTCAGGAGTTTTCAGCACAAGGAACGTATCTTCCTCTTCATCGCCTCTAACCACATCAATGAATTCCAAACGTTAACGGAAACGGTGGTGAGAGATCATTTCCGGGAAAGCGCCAGAAAGTGCATCTAGCTGTAGCTGATACTTGACAAACCACCCCGAATAATCGCTAAACATCTCATACACATTGAGTTGTAATCTATTTTCTTGGCGATTAGACCACCCGTAGTGGGGCGTTATTTTTAAAAAAAATTGAAAAAAAACGCCCCAAAACGCCCCCTCCCCCACTACACTAGGCGTTTTGGGGCGTTATTTTCTGAAAAATTTGTAGTTAGCGTTATGTTTAAAACGCTGCATTTGGGGTGTAAATGGATTGACTTCTGACAACTTTTGAAAATGGTCAAAAGTTTTGAGCTACCCACCAATCAATTTGAGTTACCCACATGAACTTCTGACAACTTTTGAAAATGTCACTTTTTGAATGTATTTCGTTTTTTTTTTTTTTCATTAAAAATAATATGGGGGTTATTGGCATAATGCCCCACTACGCCACTTTTGCTATAATGCCCCATCGCTGACTAGGACGCCACGTGTCGAATAATGCCCCATGGTGGGGGCATTATAACACATTACCACTACACATGGTCTTATTGTATGGTATTAAATGTAGATGACCTCTAGATTCTCCAAAGTACATTGTCACTGTTTCAAAAGACATCAAGCCAACAGGAAAGGGCAACATTACAATTTTACCTAACCTGATCTTGGTAAGTCCATATGCCTGATGCAACATATTCAATGCAAACAGCTTCACAATTCAATGCAGCAAAATACAAGGATCTCTAATAACCAACATTCAGTGAATTTGAATTAAAATAAAAACAAGTTACAGTTGATAAATTTGATACGGATTCGTCTTTCTTCTAAAGAAGTGTTTGGATGTGTGTTTCGAAACTGGTTGCAGTGTTTGGATGTACTTAGCTGTTTGAAGCACAAAACAATTACTTTTTTTTCACAACAGAATAAATAAATGTCAAAACTGAACATGAAAATTGAAAAGTGTTTAAAATAAGGTCAAAAAACAAGACCAAATATAACTTCCTCGGGGTGTGCAATAACCGAACCGTTAACCGAAATCGAACCGAAAATTGACAAAACCGAACCGAAATTAACCGAAACCGAATTAACAGAAAGTCAGTTAACGGATATATTTTTTTTACCATCGGTTAACCGAAAATTAACCGAACCGAATCATTTATTTTTTTTTATATGTTTCTAGCTTTTATACCTCTATTTCTTGTGTTTCATGTTTTATACTTTCATTTCATATAATAATACCTCCATTTCATTTATTTATGCCTTCATTTCATTTTTTATACATTCATTTCATTTATCTATACCTCCATTTTATGTATTTAAACATCTATTCATGCATTTATACCTCCATTTCATTTATTTATACATCCATTTCATGTATTTATACCTCCATTACATGTATTTCTAAGCAAAAAATTTAGCCCTTGTTTGGATTGGTTATTAACCGAAAATTAACCGAACCGAACCAAAAACCGACAAATTAACCGAACCGATTAACCGATGACTTTGGTTACGGATAATGCTAATAACTGAACCGAACCGAACTGTACACACCCCTAACTTCCTATTGCACTGGGTCAGAAACGGTTACAAAATAAGCTTATGGTTTATCCAGACGGAACAAACACTAAAAGTGATTATTACGCCTTAAAGCCAAAATATTCAGATAATCAAATTCATATAACATATTTAAGCACCCCTAAAACCCAGAATAGGAATAACACTAAAAAACACTATTAATGATTCTAAAAGAACATAAAGCCATAGAGCTGCTAACCAGATAAGCTTCTAAGCACAAGGGCAAAGCCTCCTCATATGTTCAAGCTGACCTGTTTGATTAAATATGTCGTGTTTGGGTTGACATTTTAATCTATTTAACCAAACATAACGACTAACCTAAACAAGTCGACGCGCTAACCTGTTTAACCCATTTATTACAACCCACCAAACCAATAACATGTTTACAACTTAATTACTACATGTCAACCGGTTTGACAGATATATAGAAATGAGTTAAGGGTGAAGAGAGTGGTTAAACATTTGGAATAGGTAAACTCTCAATTCACCCAATCAAACAGTGCCACGTCAATTCACCTAATTTGTTTACCTAATGCTCAAAAACGTTGACGGTGGTTTACCTAACGGGGTTTAGGTAAACTATTTTAAAAAAAAGGGAAAGTGTGTGATTGGTTGAGAAGGAATGTACCCCACCACACCCATCACTCTCCCCCTTTCCCTCCCTCTCACTGAATCGGTGAACCCTTACCGATTTTCCCCACCAATTCGGTAAACATTCAAGCGGCAAAAGGTTGGCGGTGATTGAGATGCGGTGCCGAGTGGGTTTACCGCACCCACTCCGGACACCCTAAACATGTGATGATGGTGAGTGGTGACACATGTCCAACCCATTTATTGGCACCTCTAAATTTGTAAAATTTGGTAACGCATAATTTCCAATAAATAGGTATGAAAATGACAAAACTAGTAAACCACAGGTACTAACCATGTAATTAATTCTTTATTCTACTTGTGAATTATCAAGTGACAGTTCAGATAAAAAAAAATTATAGAAAAATTTAAAGAGTGCAAAATAGTGAGATAACAAGTTCTAATATTCGATCCATAATGCCTTTGCAATACATACATGCACAGACATAAACTAACAGGATCCAATTAAGCCACACTTTAATAAAGAAAAACATACAGATACATAGACTTGTCTTTTAGAAATAAGCTAAAGTTGCGGTATAACGATGCTCAATCACGTAGGCGTAGCGGGAGGTGATATCGTATATCTGCTTAAAACTCTTGTCGTGAACATTATACCTTATGAATTTCCGGGGTATTTGCAGCACCATGAATGTATCTTCTTCTTTTTCACCTCTGACTACATCAACGACTTTAAAAACATAACGGTACAGTGTCAGTGGCGGATCTAGGATTCCGACCAAGCGGTAACGTTTTATAAATAAGCGGTAACGAAATCGGAAAAAACGTCAAATTTTTCCAAATTTTTTCCGACCAAGGGGTAGCGGACGCCACCCCTTAACTACCTATAGGTCCGCCCATGTAGAGTGTCATCTCCGGAAAAGCAGCCCAAAGCTCAGGGAGTTGTAGTTGATACTTGACAAACCACCCGGAATGATCGCTCAACATCTCATACACATTAAAGTGCAAAGTATTATAATCTAGAAAATTCTTGCATACTATCAAGTGTAAATGACCTCTAGATTCCCCAAAGTACAATGTCGCCCATTCCAAAGACGTCATCTCCACCGGCAAGGGAAACGTGTGCAACTGTTGAGACTCGATTTTAAAGCACAAGTGATTGTGATAAGAGGGAACCCAATAAAAAGCTCCATTCCAGTAAACTCCCTGTTGTTGGAAGAAAAGCCAACTAGAATGGAAAGTTACAGGACAAATCTTCCATTTCCCTGTTTCAGAAGAGTAGATTTGAACCTGAAGCAAATCCTTAGCCGGCTTAACGGGCTTAACGAGACGAGTACAAACAAGTTTGTAGTGAACACAATCTGTCTGGTGAAATGCCAGACCCATGTGCAGAATAGATCGACGAACTTTCAGACCTCCAGGGAGAGGTGGGATGACTGCAAATTGCTTGGTGGTGGGATTAAACACAAAATACTTACGAACATCTATGCTCGCTCGATGGCTACTGCAAAGGAGTAATCCATTACAAGATTGCACAATTGTGATACCAAGAGGATCAGGGTAGAAATCGAGACTACGAAAAGGGGGAGGGCTTGGGTTTTCAACATCATATGGAACATATAAATCGCCAGCAAAGAGACCAGGAGATTTTAAAAGCTTATCATACCTCTGGATGAAATGGTTTTGACTGAAAAGCCAAAGCCAGTGTTTGGAAACAGATTTGAAGCGAAGGATGGAGGTAACAGGGAGGCGGATAAGAATCTCGGTTAAGAGGTCATCGTTGGAACCAATCAATGATCCAGATTGAGACGATTTCTGATCGGAATTCTCCACCACGGTTGTAGGGGTGTTTTGGTTTTGGGTTTTCCTGATTTTGCTTCTTCTGGAGTTCACCATGTTTCGGTAGCGAGTGTTTGAGAATGTGTGCTCGAGTGTTGTTAGGGTTTCGCCAAATGTATATATTGACGTCGGGTTTTCCATATCTAGATATTATAATACCCTATTTCCGGGTTCGGTATGGCTCGGGTATGGAAAAAAAAACCCGGGCGGGTATTAAAAAAAACCCGAACGGGTATAAAAAAACCTGGACGGATATAAAAAATCCTGGGCAGGGTATAAAAAAAACCCGAAATTGCATACATTCCTAACATATGGTATCAAGTATTCCTAAAACCCGGTAAGGTTATTATTAAACCCGGTTACGGATATTGAAAAAACCTGGGTATAAAGCGGGTCTAGAAATCCTCGTTTCCGGTTTTTAAAGCTGGAATACCGTACCTGGTCCATACCCATAGGGTAGGGTCGGGCTCGGGTTGTCAATACCCGGTTTTTGTAATACCCGGGACTGGGTTTTTTTCGGGTTCGGGTTTTTTGTGCATCTCTAGCCAACTAGCCTTGATGTTAAATCGCAAATAATATTTAGAGTGACAAAATGGACAGGTTAGATTGGGTTGATTGTCTGATGAAAATGGGTCTGCATCAAAATGAGCTGATTGGAAAAGGTTAAAATAATTGTGGGTCATTAAAGAGCTCACAATTTCATATAAAATTTGAGGTTTAGGATCCAATACAAAGACTCCTAAAAATAAGAAGTGTACAAAGCTCCTAAATAATTAAATATAAACCCACTACACCAAAAAAAAAAAAAAAAAAAAAAAAAAAAACCCATCACCGACACCAAAAAAAAAAAAAATGCTTTTTTTACGAGGGGGGAGATAGTTCTATTTAGGTTTTTTTTTTTTTTGAGGGGGTTAGGTTTAGAGGTGTACAAATCGGTTTCGGTTATTAACCGAACCGATTTTTTTCATCCAAAATGAAAACCGATTTTTTTAATAACCGGTTTCAGTTACTAACCGGTTTTTCAAGTCCAAAACAATAACCGGTGTAACCGGTTGGGATCGGTTTTTAACCGGTTTAACCGGTTTTTTTAAAACCGGTTTCGGTTATTAACCGGTTTTTCATACCAAGAATCCTAACTGGTCTATAACCGGCGGTTCGGTTATAAAAAAACCGTTTCGGTTTTTTCCCGGTTTCGGTTCTAAAACCGGTTTTTTTGTACACCTCTAGTTAGGTTTTTTAGGTTTTTGGGGGTGGGAGTGGGAGTGGGGGGTTAGGTTTTTTGTGAGGTATAGTTTTTTTTTTTTCGGGAGGGGGGGGGGGGGTGTTTAGGTTTCTGGGTGGTGGTGGGGTGGGTGTTTTGGTTTTGGGTGGTGGTGGGGTGGGTGTTTAGGTTTTGGGTGGTGGTGTAGTGGGTTTAGGCCATGTGTAGTCATAAAGCCCCTTTGGGGGCGTTATGCGACACTTATCGCGCCGCGTAAGGCAGGGGCTTTATGGGGCGTTACGTCACTAGAGCCCGTAGTCATAAAGCCCCTACCTCATTACTCAATTAATTAATTTTCAATTTTTTTTAATTGATTTCTAACTTTATAAAATTAAAAACCATTTCATTAAATAAAAAAATACATTAAAATAAAATTAAAAAAAAAAAACATTACACTAAAAAAACAATACATTTATTATCCGTCTTCATCGTCGTTCTCTCCTTCCTCATCTTCGTTTTCTCCAGCATCCAAACCTGTGTTTTCAAAGTTCCCGGCTTCGAATTCCTCACCTTCTTCTTCCTCGGAATCTTCTTCGTCGTCACCATCGTGTCGAATTGCGCGAATCGCCCAAGCATGCTCGATCAAATCCGCCTTTAACGCGTTATGTATATCCTTAGATCGCAATAGTTGAGCATTTACGAGTCTCTATTCCATTGTTGCTTGGGTTCCTTCAACTATATCTTTCGGAACATATCGCATTTCCATCATCCTTTATGATCATATTATGCATAATGATGCAAGCATACATGGCCATTCGTATTCTGTCCTTATGCCACATACGACAAGGGTTTCTGATAAAACGTCATCGTTGTTAAAGAACCCCAAAACACCTCTCGATGTCCTTTCGCGAAGACTTTTGTAGCTTTTTTTAAACTTCTGTCTTTTCGCATCGAACATTTCAGAAAACGTTTTAACAATATTCGAATACTCTGGGTATATACCATCCCCTGGATAGTAGCCGTCTAAAAACATTGGGTCCGTGAACCGGTGTGGGATCAAAATAGTCTTTCATCAATCGCTCGTTCGCGGCTTCACGATCTCGCAAGATAAAGGTGCGCCTCAAAATGGGGCGTGGAGAAGAACGTCGGACGTGTTCTGTTGCTTGTATCGCGAGAGTACATGCACTCGTAACCGCTTCTTCCTCCTCCGCGATTTCTTCGGGTGAAAAAAATCTTCGGTAAATATCGGTGAACAAATCTTCCGATGGGGAACCCATTATTTTTTTAGACGAAAGTGAGAGTAATTTCTAGATTTTTATAAAAAAAAAAGGTAGAGAAGAGGGAATGAGAGTGTGACGAATTTTTAAAAAAAAAAAATAAGAGATATGGGGAGTATTTATAGATATTAAAAATGAATTAGTTTTTTTTTTTTTTTTTTCTTACCGTTGAACGGTCCTTTTTCTAATTATTCTTCCTCTCATGCCGCTACGCACACAACGGCTTCATCATCAATCACCCCATAGCGCCGCTTGTTTCGGTGTGGGACGGCGCTATGGGGCGCCATTTCTCACAAATCACCCTCATCGCGCCCAATTACATATGCACTTAGGTTTTAGGTTCTTGGACACTTGTCACTCTATAATGCCTTCTTACAATTCTTACTTTTAGGAGCCTTTGTAGAATAAGTTAACCCAAAATTTTAAGATTACTTCTTGCTTTTAGGAGCCTTTGTAGAATAACTTAACCCAAAACTTGAAGATTACCTAGGGCCCTTCTCTCAGTTTCATACGAAAATTTGAGGGCAACCTTAGTTTCATGTAACTGAAATAATTTGGTTTATGATATTGGCACCGGAAATCATGTACAGCTCAGTTTTACGTCTTGAAATCAATAGGAATTTGAAACTTTAAAGCAAAAGATTGAGTTCATGGTTTCCTAAGAACCCTAATTATCAATTTCAAGACTTTTGCCTATTACCCTTGATTCTGTCGCACAAAAATTCCTAAACGAAAAACACAATCAAAGTCCAAAAGGTCAAAATTGAAGAACCTATGCTATTTGAGTCCCCTTGCAAATAAAGCTTTAACCCAAAAGAGCCCAAACATCGGGTGGTTGGGTGGTTCCGTTGATGGCACGATAATACTCCAGTGGTCCGTCAATGATTCAAATTTGTCATTAAAAAAAACCTAAATGTAACAGATTGGCCCAAAATTGTCGGGCATATTATATAATCCTATAGAGGTTCACAATCGGTTTTTGTGTCCAAACTGGTTCGGGTTTTGACTAAGTAGGTTAGGTTTAAACTTATTTGTTCAGGGGGATAGGATCGGTTCGTTTTGAAGCTAGTTCGAGTTTGAAACCGTTTTTTGACCGGTCCGGGTCGGTTTTCAGCGGGTTCATCTAAGGGGGTTACAACATGGTTTCAACCCTATGGGTCGGGTCCCGACAGGCATCAACCAACCGGTTTCATAATCATTTCGCTTTGGGTTAAAATCTGATCAAACTAGTCACTAGCAAAAGAAGCACGCCCAAACCCTAGTTTCTAGACCCCGTTTTATCTATCGGATTCTGCTTAGATGAGCAATAATTGAACTCTGGTCTTGTGTTTTCTGTAGATACTAAACTTAACAAAGGAGACACGAAGAATTCTTCCATTGGTGGCAATGACTCACGTTTATACTTATCGAGTGCTTTTTTTTAAATTACAAAGCATCAAGAATTATCAAGAATTAAAAGCTAAACTATTTACATGTACAAAGAAAAGCAAATTAAATATAGAGTAGATGTAAATTACATAAAAAGTAAGGCATATATTTAAACACCCTAATAATGAAAGATGATATAAATAGACCATGTTGTCTTTTAGAAAGAAGAAAAGGTTTCGGTGTAGCGATGAAACATTGAACTACCTTCATAGGAGTGCTTGATAAAACTAAATATCTGTTTAAAACTATTGTCATGAACATTGTATGTTATAATCTTTTCAGGAGTTTTCAGCACAAGGAACGTATCTTCTTCTTCGTCACCTTTAACCACGTCAATGAATTCCAAACGATAACGGAAACGGTGGTGAGAGATCATTTCCGGGAAAGCGCCAGGAAGTGCATCTAGCTGTAGCTGATACTTGACAAACCACCCCGAATAATCGCTAAACATCTCATACACATTGAGTCGTAATCTATTTTCTTGGCGATTATTGTATCAATGTTTCAGAAGACATCAAGCCAACAGGCAAGGGAAACATTTGCAGCTGCTCAGCATCTATTTTGAAGTAAAAGATATCGTGATTGAGACGATTGAAACGAAAATGAGCCCAATAAACAGCTCTATTCCAGTAAACCCCGTCCACGAAGAAAGGTATAAACGAAGAGAAAGATTAGATAGATACCTTCCATTTCCGGGCATCGGTTGAGTAGATTTGAATCTGAAACAATTCCCCATCAGAATCTAAAGAACATACTCCCCCTCGTACCGAATTTTAAAATTTCACGAACTACGTACCCGTTTTTGTTCCGCGAACCGAAGCGAACCGCGATCCATGTGACTATGGTTTCAACCCTACTGGGTGAACGGGTCGGGTTTGTCCCAACTTGTTTTTTTTTTTCACCCATACTATAGACCCCAATTTAGCTATTTTTTTAGTTTTTAATTTGTTTTGAAAGGCCTTAAAAGTTACATTCTTGTTCATATTTACTAGTTACAACAGGGCCCAAGTTAGCGATTTTTAGTTTTTTTAGTTTTTAATTTGTTTTGAAAGGCCTTAAAAGTTACATTCTTGTTCATATTCACTGTTGGTCAGAGAATGATATTTATCGAGTTATATAGTTATGCTTAATAGTAGTTGTTTTACTTATTATTCAATGGTTAATAATGCTAAGCATTACGTAAATCAGTTGTTATGACAAAAGTTGGGGAAGCCTTAACATTTGCAGCACCATATTCTGTTTCACAGGCTGTTAAGAGCCAGTGATGTGTGCATCTGGATGAAGTGCAGTTACTGCACCAAACTATATATTAGTTTAAAACGCGTTGCTGATTCGTTAGGGCTGTCGATTGACACTGGAAGTTTGGGACTGTGGACAGTGTTTTAGATTGGTCTGGCATACATAGATTCTGTTGGTTGACTTAACTTTCCGGTTTGATCCAAATCAGCCATAACATATATGGCTGATAAACAAAGTTTTCAACAAACAAAAGACTTTACTAAATCTTCTAGTTTGATCATTCCGAAATATAAACATTCGGAAAGGTCTTTTAGAATAAAGACAAGGTTTCGGTGTAACGATAGAATATTGAAGCACAATACCTGCTTAAACTATATATCTGTTTAAAACTCTTGTCATGAACATTGCATGCTATCATCTTTTCGGGAGTTTTCAGAACCAGGAATGTATCTTCTTCTTCTTTGCCTCTAACCACATCGATGACTTCGAACTCATAACCATCTTCAGAGATCATATCTGGGAAAGCACGTTTGTGAATCATCATTATTTCAATTCAATCTGCTTTTCGTGATGCCATACAAGCTAGAGCTTCAATAGTTTCCACCTCCACTCACATGATATTTTAGTCTGTTCATACTAACCTAAACAAGTGGACGCTCTAGCCCGTTTAACCCATTTATTACAACCCACCAAACCAATAACATGTTTACAACTTAATTACTACATGTCAACCGGTTTGACAGATATATAGAAATGAGTTAACCATGTGATGAAGGTGACACATGTCCAACCCATTTATTGGCACCCCTAAATTTGCAAAAGTTGGTATCGTATAATTTATGAAAATGACAAAACTAGTAAACCACAAGGTACTAACCATGTAATTAATTCTTTATTTTACTTGTGAATTATCAAGCGACAGTTTAGATAAAAAAAAGTATAGAAAAAATTATAGAGTGCAAAATAGTCAGATAACAAGTTCTAATATTCGATCCATAATGCCTTTGCAATACATACATGCACAGACAAAAACTAACAGGATCCAAATAAGGCACACTTGAATAAAGAAAAACATACAGATACATAGGCTTATCTTTTAGAAATAACCTAAAGTTGTGGTATAACGATGGGCAATCACGAAGGCGTAGTAGCGGTTGGGGATATCATATATCTGCTTAAAACTCTTGTCGTGAACAATATACCTTATGAATATCCGGGGTATTATCAGCACCATGAATGTATCCTCTTCTTTTTCACCTCTTACTACATCAACGACTTTAAAATCATATGGCGAGACAGTCATCTCCGGAAAAGCAGCCCAAAGTTCATGGAGGTGTACTTGATACTTGACAAACCACCCCGAATGATTGCTCAACATCTCATACACATTCAGGGTGTTTAAACTGGTTTCCGGATAATCAACATCCACTATTAAATGCAGATGACCTCTAGATTCCCCAAAGTACATTGTCCTTGATGATGCTGAAGCCGCCATCTCCAATGGCAAGGGCAACGTTTGCAACTGTTCATCCTCAATTTTAAAGTACAAGTGATTGTGATGAGAGGGAGCCCAATAAAAAGCTCCATTCCAGTAAACTCCCTGTTGGAAGAAAAACCAATACGTATGGAAAGTTGCAGGACAAATCTTCCATTCCCCTGTATCAGAAGAGTAGATTTGAACCTGAAGCAAATCCTTAGCAGCCTTTAAGGTACGAATACAAACAAGTTTGTAGTGAACACAATCTGTCTGGTGAAATGCCAGACCCATATGCAGAATAGATCGACGAGCTTTCAGACCTCCATGGAGAGATGGGATGACTGCAAATTGCTTGGTGGTGGGATTAAACACAAAATACTTACGAGAATCTAGGCTCCCTCGATGGCTACTGCAAAGGAGTAATCCATTACAAGATTGCACAATTGTGATAGGATCAGGGTAGAAATCGAGAGTACGAAAAGGGGTAGCGCTTGGGTTTTCAACATCATATGGAACATACATATGGCCAGCAAAGAGACCAGGAGATTTTAAAAGCTTATCATACCTATGGGTGAAATGTGTGTGAGTCAAAAGCAAATGCCAGTGTTTGGAAACAGATTTGAAGCGAAGGATGGAGGTAACAGGGACCCGGAGGAGAATTTCGGTTAAGAGGTCGTCGTTAGAACCAACCAATGCTCCAGGGGTGTTTAGGGTTTTACTGATTTTGGAACTGGTTTTCACCATTTTTTGGAGAAATTATGTGTTTAGGGTTTCGCCAACTATAAGATCGATGGTATAAATTTGAAAGATGATGTTGTTGAGGCTTTGCGTCTTGCTTGCCATTGTTCGGTTTATATAATATATAATACAATTTGGTTCCTGTTCAAGAAAAAGTTTTACTTGGAAAAAGCTTTTATAATATTTTATTCAAACGATAATTGATGCAGCAGCAGCCTACAGCCTGAAATGAATCCCACTAAATCTAGCATAGCACACTACTCGAAGTGTTTAATTAATAATAAATATATATTTTTCTTGAACGAAAAATAATAATAATTATTATATTATATTATTAAATTATATTATATTATTATATATATACATTATATTATATTATTATATTATATTATACATATTATACATATTATATTATTATGAAGTGGTTATGAACAGTAAATATTCTTTTTTTTAACAGCAGATTTGGATCACTAACGGACTACTGGAGTATTATCGTGCCACCAGTGGAACCACACGATCATATCCATCTCCACTAGACATAATGCCTATACATCAATTCAGGAATAAACCCAATAAATAAGGGAAAAACCCCCTTGTACATATTAAAACATAGTTGTGATGAACAGTACCCGATTATTATTATAATATTATATATACTTTTGAATATTACATTATTTTATTACTTAATTGATTCACCTAATTTGGGCCAAATCAAATTACGATTTTGTCCCCGTTTTAAAATAACGATTTTGTCATCAGTTTAAAATTACGTTTTTACCTCCAGTTCAAAATAAAATTATGCTTTTGCCCCAGTTAAAAATTACAATTTTTTCCTCGGTTTAAAATTACGATTTTGCCCCGTTTAAAGTTACAATTTCGCTATTAGTTTTGTTTTGTTCCTCCCAGCTAAATTACCATTTTTCTCTTAATTTAAATTTACATTTTTGTCATCGTTTTTGTTTGTTTTCCCAGTAAAATACGATTTTGCCCCCAGTGTATAACTACAAACACAAGATTGGGGAATAATGTTAGGAAGTTGCATGGCACTTCCCCATCGGCCCAACCAATTTACGATTTTATCCTCGCTTTAAAATTACAATTTTGCCATCAGTTCAAAATTACTTTTTTACCCCCAGTTCAAAATAAAATTATGTTTTTTCCCCAACTAAAAATTACCATTTTGCCCTCGATTCAAAATTACGATTTTGTCCCGTAGAAATTTACAGTTTTGCCATTAGTTTTGTTTTTCCCCACCCAGCCAAATTACAATTTTGCCCTCAATCTAAATTTACATTTTTGCAATCGTTTTCCTTTGCTTTCCCAGTCAAATTACGATTTGGACCCCAGTGTAAAATTACAGTCATGCGATCGCTTTAGTTTTTTTTTTTTTTTTGACAAAACTATAGTAGTGCTTTGTTTTAATTGTTTGACTCGGTGTAATTAAAATTATTGTTTTTCTATCGTTTTTGTTTTTATTAAGTAAAAGTATGATAGTGTTTTTATTTAATTGGTTGACTCAATGTAATTTTTTTTGAGATCGTGTTATAAATAGTATGTACAAGTAATCGAAACACAGACGGACATGCTATGAGAGAGAAATATTCGGCTTAGTGCCCCGCAACGCGGGCGGGGCAAAATCTAGTATATATGATTTATGTTCAAGTAAAATACATAACGAAGTAAGTTTTATATTTTTCTTTTTAACAACAAATTTGGATCAGTGACGAACCAGTAGAGTATCATCTAAGGTTGTCCAAACTGTTCGACGATCGAGGATCGCTCGACGATCGCTTGAAAAATGCTCGTTCGATTCCTACTCAGTTTGTAAATGAGCCGCTCGGATCGGTTCGATTCAAATTCAATCCAAGCATTAGCAAAGGTCCGCTCGCTCGTCGATCGCTCGGTTTCGCTCGAATTATTTTTATTAATAATTAATATATATATATATTATAGATTTTAAAGATTAAAAGCCCAAAAAATATACTAGCCCAAAAAAATTAAAGCCCAAAAAATATATTAGCCCAACTTAAGGGGTGTTTGGCCTAGCTTTTATTTTTTTGGTTTATGCTTATATTTTAAAGTAGCTTATGCTTATTTTCTTTCATTTGATAAGCTATTTTTAAGTGTTTTGATTAGCTTATATTCTACAAGTTGATAATTAATAATTAATCTTTAGTTGTTTGTTAAGTTATTTTGTGTTATGGGAAGAGGTATAATATCATTGTGTGTAATGAGTAAAAAACCATCTTCTTCAAATAAGCTTATTCAAATAAGCTAAAAAACCATGTTCCCATAAGCTTATTGGAATTAACTTATATAAGCTAATAAGCATAAGCTTAAAAAGCTAAACCAAACACCCATTAGTGTTTATTTTGTAAAAATAAGCTAAAAAGACTATAAGCTTAGATAAAAAAAACTAGGCCAAACACCCCCTTAATAGTTAATATCAAAATCTAACCCTAAATCCCTAATTCCTATAATAATCACATAGTCATGAACTGATGCTTCTTGATATTGTTAAGAACATTTTTAGAATCGTGATTTTAGTTATGTATTGTTTTTGTCAATAAGGTGTTGGAAATGTTTTAATTAAGTTAGGATTTGTTTTTGTTGAATGCAGCCTTA
Organism: Helianthus tuberosus; assembly: GCA_030545235.1. NCBI lineage: Eukaryota > Viridiplantae > Streptophyta > Magnoliopsida > Asterales > Asteraceae > Helianthus > Helianthus tuberosus. The sequence continues at coordinate 21,086,670 of CM060451.1, read as the reverse complement.
TAATTCAATCGAGCGAAAACGATCCGCTCGATTTTAGTTAGGATTTGAGAAAAACCGAGCGAAAACGATCCGCTCGATTCAAATTCAATCCGAGCATGAGCATCACTTTTGTGCTCGGTTTTGCAAATTCAATCCGATCGGATCGGATCGATTGTAATTCAATCCGAGCACGAGCAGACCCTCGATCGGATCGGATCGGCTCATGAACACCCCTAGTATTATCGCGTCATCAGTGAAACCACCCGATCATATCCATCTTCACTAGGCATCAGAAAACCCTCTTGTGAGAATCAAACCCAGGACCTATTGCTCCCAAAGCCTCATCTCACCCCTAAAATACCACTGGACTATAAAGTCATGGGTGATGCTAGTTTTATATATTATTAGAAATTAGTCACTAGTTTTCGTTTATCTGAATGTTTAGTACTTCGAGGGTAACCCAAGTCCACCACCAATTCCAATGAAACCCCGGTAACCCGCCCGTTCGTAAGCACGACGGTGAAATTACCGCTAAAACTCGTTAGCTCAAGGATTAAACCCAAGTTTCACTGGGTCCCCTGTCATTGCCCACTAGTGCCTCACTCTACACCAAGTGAGAGTTGAACCTGCATCTCCCTCCGCTACATATTCTACGGCTTACATATTTTCTAATCGGGTATGAACGGGGTTTAGTATTTGGTGTGATATCCATCCGCTATACATATTATCGGTTAAAGATCTTATGGAAGTGCACTGATTCTTAAATGTTGGGAAAAAAGCAAAAAGGATCATTCATTGTCTGTTTATAATCACCTGTGTTAGGAAACTTTATTTGTAAGTATTGAAGAAAAGCCAATTCAACCTGATCTATGAAGAAGATAAAGTCCTGAAGATCAAACAACAAGAAGAACCAAGATAGGACGATTGAAAAGAACAACATCTACTTCAAAGAATCATAAACTGATCAAGAACAAAAGAAGATTATCAGAAAAGGTCATTCTGATGGATCTGATGATATTTCTGATAAAATATCATCAGTTTCTGGCAAATCTGATCATCAGACTTTCTGATTACTTGTTCACCAGAATTTCTGATGAAGTAGTTATCAGAAATTATGATAAAACCCACTTGTCTGAACGAGTTCTAACTGCCACAAATACCGAAGCAACTTGACATTATTGGATCTCATGATGACTAAGGCACCTTGATAATTAGATTCAATGAATATGTTAAGAATCTACTTTTTGCAGGACATATGCATGAATAAACAAATGTTTATTCATGCCCCTGGGCTTTCTATAAATAGAAAGCTCATCAAGCAAAGGACAATGAGTTAAGCCAAAGCATTTAATACATACAACAAAAACTCCATTGTCCTTTCGCCACAGAATTATACAAGTATTTATTTGTAATAGATAATAACCTCACAATCACCTTGTAAACCATTTTGTTTCAAAGTGATATAAACTTGAAAATTATGTAGGTCTTGTTTCTTGAAAGCCTGATTTCTATTTCCGCACACTATTTTCATATTTGTTGAAATCACTTGCCATATTACGCGAAAAGAAGTTATTTTTAAGTCCAACTCGGACCAACAACGTGTTGGTGCATATGAAAATGAAGGAACGAGATTAGTTTTCAAAATTTAAAACATAATTCGCAAGACGTTTTAGGAGAAGTCAAGAAGTTTTGTTTGGTTGAAGAATATGTCTTCTTTTAAGTCCCTTCATTGGGAGGAATGGTGTAAATCCCCTTTGTACATGTTGTAATATATTTGGCCTTTTACTTGTTTCGGTCGAAGGCATTTTTGTTGTATCGTCTCTTGCTCGTTTGGGTTAGTGACGTGTGTTAATAAAGTTTAATTTAAAAATATATATATAATACAATTTTGTCGGTGTTCAAAAAAAAGTTTTATTTGGAAAAAGCTTTAATAATATTTTATTGAAAAGAACCTGATGCAGTGTACAGCCTGAAATGAATCCCTCTAAATCTAGCATAGCACATTACTCGAAGTGTTTAATTAATAATAAATATATTTTTTTCTTGAACGAAAAATAATAATAAACATATATGATTTAAGTTTAAGTAATATAATTAATATAACTTAAGTAAAAAAAATACATAACGAAGTTAGGGGCTGTTTGGTAGCATCTGAATGACATTAAGAGGCTACATCTTAATGAAATCATTTAAGAGTTTAACAAAGATAATGTAGAAGAATGTGACATGTGATTGTTTACCATTCAGATGTTACCTCTTATCCAGTGAGACATAAGGTTACCTCTTATTCATTCAGACATAAGGGCTACAAATGATTTCATTAAGAGACAGCATCTGAATGGATTTAGAGGCTACCAAACAGTCCCTTAGTTTTATATTTTTCTTTTTAACAGCAATTACTGTCACTGACGGACCAGTAGAGCATCATCGTGTCACTAGTAGAACCACCAAATCATACTCATCTTCACTAGGCATCGGAAACCCTCTTGTGAGAATAAAACCCAAAATCTATTGATCTCAAAGCTTAGTTTCACCTCATGACACTATACTACTATAAAACCATGGGCGATGTTAGTTTTATATATTAGACAATACGTAATGGGGCGTCATGTGAGGGCGGTATGCCCCATAGCGCCGCCATAACCCCCCGCACACCAAAACGAGGGGCGCCATGTTTCTGAAATTTGGGGGAGGCGGTATAATTATCGCGGGGTTATGGGGGAATCTTTCAAAATTTGGACCAATCAAATTTAAGCAAGGTTTTTTATAATTAATTAATAAAATTGAAAATTAATAATTAGGTAATGATGGGTAGGGGCGTTATGACTACGGGCTCAAGTGATATAACGCCCCATAAAGCCCCTGTGTGACGTGGCACGACACGTGTCGCATAACGCCCCACAAGGGGCTTTATGACTACGGATGGCCTTATTAGACATTAGTCACTAGTTTTCGAGGCAACGATATGGACCTCTCTTACAGAACATAATAAATGCACAGCTTTTGGATAGAAATAATAAATTACAAGTTTTTATTATTAGCAATATTCTTCATGATCTTTAATCAGTTTTAATAACCTAATAAAAAGTTTGGGTAGTCTAAATGCACCCTCTTTTTTACTTTTCATACCTCCATTTCCAAATATATTAGTTTAAAACTTGTCAAGTTTCACCCCTTAGAATCCTTATTTTTATAATAGATGCGGAAGTTAGGGCCATGAAGTTAATACTAAAATTATATTATTTTAAAGAAAATATTGTATACATATAATATAAAATACATAGCTATTTACGTCGCTATATTTTTTATAACAAATATATATGTATAATACTCAACTAATATAAGATCTTAAAATTCTGCTAAATCATAAAAAAAAATATCGATTACTGTTAGAAGTCATTGTTACACCTTAATTATCTAAAATTTATGATCTTCATTGTGATTAAGGATTAGGAAAAGGGAAAAACCTGTAGTCATACAATCTTTTAAAATGAGAAAAGCAAATGTGTAAAACGAAAAAAAAGTTACAAACATCTATTTCTTGGTGGTGGATTGATGGTACATTTTTTTTTTACCATATTCAATGATTTAAATTGTATTTTGAAACTAAAATGTTTAATATAGACTCTAAATTTTAACGCCAACAATTAATATATTTGTTACATTTAACTTTCTGGATGAATATATATACTCTATGTATTTGCATCAACTATTCAGGTCATGGTTGAATTAATAGATATTTTTTTTCTTTTTGGAATTAATATGTAAATGACAACCTGAAGTTATCGACCAGAACAACAAAATTGTTTACAAATAACTATTCTGGTCATGGTTGGTTTAATAGATTATCTTTTTCAAATTGAGATAGATAATGATCACCTAAAATTTGGAATAGAATAATAAATTCTAAGATCGTTTACAAAGATCGTTTACAAAGAAATAGAAAGGAGGTTTTCTGTTTGTAGAAATTGTAGCACAAACAACAAAAACTTACGTTATATAGGGGACTCGACCGAAATAATCCTTATATATTCAAAATTCAAGTTATTGAAAATGGATAAACCCCTAAAAAAGCTTGAGATGTTTACAAATGTAATTTTATAAAAATTAGAAAATAAAAGGTCTCACTGTATATTTTTTTAAACTTTGAGGGGGGAGTACAAACAGTAAAAATGGAAACAATGGAGGTACATTTAGCAACACCCTAAAAAGTTACTCATTTACATTCCAAATCACACACAAACAACCGCTTATAACATCTTCATCTTTCTGGTCCATTTAAGGGTACTCGGTATGGTCTCGGGGAACCACTCGGGAAGTGGGTTTTACCGCACGGGGAAGGGCTGCTGGTAAGGGTGGTATAACGGGTCAATCTGATCTGTTAAGACACGGACACGATAAGACACGAACTCGAAACACGTAAACACGAACACGACACGAAATCTTATCGTGTCAGATTTTCGAAACACGAACCTGTTAATAAACAGGTTACACGAAACAACCTGTATAGACACGAATACGACCTGTTTAAGACACGAAAACGACTGAATCAGGGAAGTTGTGAACCGAATTGGGAATGATGATGTTTGTAAGAGAGATTTAAAAACTAGGGGTTGGATTGTTGAAAAAAACCGCGCGTTTGTGTATAATTCATCTCAGGTCCCACGACTGATGACCCCATGTCCACACCCACATATAATACTTTTTATTTTTTTAATTATTAACATGTTCTTAACGGGTCTTGACAGGTTAACGGGTTTAAACTTGTTTAGACACGAAACATGTTAAGGTCTTATCGTGTCGACCTGTTTTAAACACGAAACATGTTAAGGTCTGTCACAGCCCCCGACCCATCCCCGGGAGCGGGAGCCGTGAGCCAGTCAGATGGTATCGGTGTTTATTAATTTGGCAGCGGAAATTTTCATCAGGACCGTAGTTAGGAAATATTTTGATCAGAGTTAAACAACATAATCTTTAAAAGAGATAAATGGGATAAAACCCAAGTTTTTCTGATAGTACTTTTATAATAACAAGTGGGACAAAAACCTGATTTTTATTTATAATACATTTATAGGGATAGACCCTAATTGTTGAAAATAATTATTCTTTTTATCTGGGTAACTTTTATAGCCACTTTTCTAAGCCTTCAGTGCTCTCCAGCTGGCTTTTATAGGCTTCACACTAAGTTACCTGAAACTCGTGTTTAAAACATTTTATCAGCAAGAAATACTGGTGAATGAATCCCAGTTTAATCAAAACAGGTTTTATCATTTTACAGCATTGAGGGCGGTCGCGCAATTACATTTGTTTATTTTTCTACTTTAATTACCACCCGCGGTACTGTCAACCCGACTTGTGGTCATGTTACTACTCACGGTGTAGTAACAAATTTTGTATACAAAACCCCAACATACCGACGATAATTGTAGAATACAAATACTCAATCACTGTTCAATATAATGTAAAACATTTGAGTTTTGTAAAAACAGTTTGCAAAAAGGAGGATTACTCACATTGCTACTTTAGGTATTTCCTTTGTGATTTCCTGGTTATAATCTAATAATTAAACAATGCACACGTGTTAGTATAATAACCCAATTTACATTAGTTATACTCTCCCCGAGATAGAACTCCAACGACTACGTCTGGCAGAGACTCGACAGCCGTTACGGAGCACTAGATCAATCGGGCAGCGTATTTAATACGTAACCGGGGGTTATAATACTTACAACGAGGCAGAGCTTCGCTAATTAGGGGGTATTATACCCGATATTACTTCTAAAATTCAGAATTTGAGAGAGATTTGTGGATTGTAAGCGATTTCCAACTGAAGCTGATGGCCTCTATTTATAGGGTCTGATCTTGACTTTCTCGCGGTCCGCGAAAGATATAAAGGGGGTCTTCGCGCCCCGCGAGAGCCTAAAAGGCGGCAACGAGTTTGCTGAGTCATCCCCTAGTTCTGACGCGTGTCGGGACACGTGGCACGTTGTGGCTCCGCAGCTTATCACTCGGTCGTGCCTTGCGACAAATGAAGAGGGGTCTGTCGCGCCCCGCGACAGCCTCTCATTTTTGTTTTTATTTATTATTTATTAATATAAAGGTTATTCGGGTCCGTTTCTCGCATACGGGGTGTATCTAGGAGCGTTTAGGGTCGTTTTCGAGGGTTGTTATATCTTGGGTATAATCCTGAACTATTTAATAAAATATATAATGCACTCACATTAAGTATAGTAACCCAGTTCAACTTTATCAATATGTCACGAGACAGAACCCCAACGTACTTAGTCGGGCAGTGTCACACCCCCAATTTTCACCAGCGGAGTATCACCGCAGGGAGCGTGACATGACTAGGATCAAGCCACCAATCATATTGAACATTATAATTAAGTAAATAAAACCCAAAACCATCAATATGATTAGTGTCACACAATTAGGTAGAGTTTAAGTTATCAGCGGAAGCATTAAGTTCAAAACCCCAAGTATAAGTTTAAAAGTTTATGAAGTTTAACATGGCACACAACATACCATGCCCCACAACGACCTATTCCTCTCTACAAGCTCCGTCTAAGTACCTAAAGACCTGCAAGGCATACAGTAACGAATCAACAACAAAGTTGAGCGAGTTCACAGTTGGTTGTCCATTTTACTGTTGTTCCAAAAGCCATAAGTTACTTCGAAAACCGTGAGTTAACCATTTCCTTGTTTCCCAAACCATAAACAGTGGGGGCTACCCCATGTTAACCACTAGACCCGTTACCATATCGACCACTGATTGTGGACATGTTTATGTGCCCTGCGTCAATGTCTATCATCTTGACTAAGTGCCCGGATCCATTAGTCCACTCCCGTCCTCTGTGGCACGGTGTGAGGCTTGTCAAACCTAATAGCGCTATTTAACTAATGACATGTTCACCATTGGCCCGGCGATTAAGTCGATATAAAAATGAGGGACTTCATGATAGAGTTTTGTCTAGTAAGTTAAAGGTTGTCCTACCCAAGGAGGACCGAGGTACATATTCTACCCAAGGAGAATATGTAGGTTCCATTTTAGTTCCTTAACCCATTCTCAAACAACCGAGAATCCCATGCCTTGTAGAAAGTGTGAATTCACCTTAGGTTAGCTCGGCAGATACACAAAAAGGTCAATCAAGCTGCTAGTGGTCAACCACGTCCTAACATGGTTACCATACAAGTCAGGTCTAGGTTCAAGTAGTGCACGTAGGTTTACACATAAGCTAACAAGTTACAACACATAGCGAGCATGGCAAACACATCGATCATATTAACAGTAGCATACAGTTCACATAGACATAACCCAAACTTGTGCGACTTCGAGTGATTGGGTTGTTATGGTTGTGCAAGCCCAATTCTCTTGTGTGATCCAAAAGATAATCGGCCCAACCTGTTGTGCGTCCAGCACAATCATGTGCGACTCACAACGGGTTGTGCGACTCATAAACATACCCAGCCCAAAATATGCAACCCAATACTCATTCGGCCCAAACCATAAAACAAACACTTAATCGTGTGTGGTCCAAATGGACTTGTGTGACTCAGACAACTTGTGCGACTGACATTTTGGGTTGTTCGGCCCAACAACATAATATAGCCTAAACCTTTGTGTGGCCCAAGACTTGTGCGATCGACACCGCCTTGTGCGATCCACATGTCTTGTGCGATCATGCAATATCTAAGTTGTACGGTATGCCTAAACAGTTGTACTTCAGCATCCCTATCTTGTGCGACTACCTTGTGCGATTGCGCTCTTGTGCAATTGAGGTCTTGTGCGATTAGTTACAAGTTTCCTTATATCATGGCAATCAGTTACTCAATTCAACAGTTTCCATCTATGCATTCATCGATCAAATCAAAGATTCATCCATTAATTTTCATGATCCCTAATTATTCTAACCAAGAACAACCATCAACAACTCATCATTCAAAGCATTCGATCAATCATCATCCTAGTGAATTCGGACATTAACATACAATTCAAACCGATAATACAATGCAACATATATTCTCGACTCATAATTCCAGTAGCCTATACTCGATCTTAACATACCAAGTATATCAAAACTAAGTCATGCGAATGTTATATCCCCTAAGTTCATTCCTTCTAACATATGTTTCCAATCATTATGCCAAGACAGTTTCATGTGTAACAAAACAAACTTCAAGATCATAATTGATTAACATAACTTCTAACATGAAACCCTAGTCAAACACATGATAACAACACATTAAAGATCATACAATTGAACAATAACAAAGACACTAGCCGGAAGTGTGCGATGTGATACTAGACAAGGAAGATCACGTTGCAAAGAAAGTAAGGCTTCGAGTTATGGGGATGGGGCTGCCGTCGAATAAGAGAGGGAAGGAGAGAGAGAGAGAGCTAGGGTTTGTGGTGTGTGTGTGATTTTGATGTGTGCAAAATGCAACATATAAATTACATCAATTGGGGCATAAAACTAACCCTTTTTAGTACTAATGTTGGAAAAAGTGTGCTTTTGTCTTCCTTTTGTATTTTCAGGATTAAATGAGCTCAAATTAACAAAAGAAGCAAAAAGACAGCAAAATCTAACATAAATACAAGAAAAGGAACAAACGTGACATGCCCGACCCCACGACAACATCTTCCCAAGCAAAACAAGAAGACAGAAGACTGAACACGCGCCGTGCTCAGCCAGCACGGGGGCGTGCCCAAGTGTCAGCAGAAAAGACAAAGTGGTAGAAGCTTCCATTGCCCACCACGGGGCCGTGCTCAGCGGGCACGGGGCCGTGGTCAACTATAAGATTCGCAGAATCCAGGCAAATCTTCATAGTACAGATATGCTTCTGCACACGGGGTCGTGCTCAGCGGACACGGGGGCGTGGTCAACTAATACAGACAAACTGCATTAAATGAAGAAAGAGAAGGATGTGGACACGGGGCCGTGCCCACTGGACACGGGGCCGTGCCCGAGCTTCTGTTCAGCCTATAAATAGGAGTGCTTGGCTCAAGCTCAAACCATCCCTTGGCACACCACCTCTCTCACACTTCACCCACCACCCACCACCACCATAACACCATCATCCACCACCATCATCCATTGTCCATCATAGAGTGTGTGAGTCGTCTCGGGATCCAAGATTGATCGTAAGAGTTCTTGACAATCAAGGCCATGTTTTCCTAAGTCTCTTACATCACTTGGTGAAGACAAAGTGTTAGTGTAATACTTTTTATTTTTAATCTTTTTGCACTTTTTAATTGGTTATGTATTAATGACTTTAATAACTAGTTTCTTATGTTGAAGGTGATTCTTCCTTATCGTTTGTCCGTGGTGTCTTGGCATTATTTTACTGTCTATATAAAATAAAAGATTTTCACCATTCATATCTCCACGGTCTATATGGAGGTATGTTGGCTACCTGGTCGAGGGTTAAGGGAACGATTTGGTAAGAGTCTTGCCGTTGTTCAGCGTTTAGAGATCCTGCAAGGGACCTGGGTCAAATTTAGTAGGACCTCCTTCAATACTTAACGGTATTGGATGGCGGGGGTCCAAACTCTTTGATCCCCTCATAAGTTAAACTACTATTAATACTATAACCCGGCTACTTAGGACTGTATCCTTGCTGACTCAGACTACTTAGCCGAGGGTAACGTCACCTTCAAAAGAGGGGCCTACCATAATTTGCATTAATAACTTAATTAATTATCTTTCAATAATCCGACCCTTTAGGATTGTATCATTGCTGACTCAAACTACTGGGTTGAGGGTAACGTCACCTTCAAAAGAGGGGCCTACTACAATAACTAAGATAATCTCTTAAATAAGTGCAAAAGTGCGGAAATAATCAAAGGTTACACTATACACGAGTCGGAACCAAGTGATTTATCTTGTCTATCTGTTTTTATTTTTATTTTCAGCATTTTAGTTAGTTTTTATTTTTCTAGTTTAAAACCTTTTTCTAACTTTTTTATTTGATTAGACGTTGAGGATAAACCGGTACTAAAAGCTCTTGTGTCCTTGGACGACCTCGGTATCTTACCAACACTATACTACGCTCACGATGGGTGCACTTGCCCATATGTGTGTTTAGTGTTAGTAAATATCGTGTTTTATAAATTTAAAACTTGGCTAAAAAAGTGTAAAAAGGGCTTAAAATATACTTAAACTTATATATACACTCCACACGCATCAATTATGCGTTTTCAAAATAGATTTTACGTTTTCAAAACTGCAGCATGTAGGGGCCGTGTCCAGGTCAGCACGCCCCCGATCTGAAGAAGTTCCTAAAAAATAGACGAATTCCTTAAGACAGCTTCTAGACACGGGGACGTGTCCAGGTCAGCACGCCCCCGTGTCCACCCAAAGATTCCCTTATGATTTTATCAGAATACGGACAAAAATGTGTCAGGATTCCCTCTGCACACGGGGCCGTGTCCAGCCGACACGGGGCCGTGCGCAACGTACTGTCGTTTTCTATAAATGCAGCCAAGAATCCTGCACATTTGAACCATTCCAGGGACAGAGATTTGGGGAATATTCTCACATACCATCCTAGGTATTTTCTAAAAGAAGTTTCTCAACTATCTTCTTATCCTTTCCTCTTTTATCCACTATCATCTTCTTCAATTTTTCTTACACCTCCATTAAAGCTTGAGACTTCCATAATTTCAAGCTTTATTGAGATGTTTGTTAGATTTTTGTACATGGAATCTTGTTTATAATGAGTTCTACAACAATGTTTTAAGTTGTTTCTGTTCAAAAATGCTTTAAAAATCACGAAAACAATTTAAAACCCCAAGATTCCTTGTTCCTAAATCCTGCAGATATCTGAACACGGGGCCGTGTCCGAGGTATTGGTCCCATAAAATTGAACCCTTTTCGGTATGTTTTCTCAGAATGGCAAGCAGAACAAACGGAAACTCTTCGTCGCACTCCAGAAACAACCGGCAGGGGAGAAGATCATCAACGGTTGAAGATTCTCTTGTAAACTATGTTTACACCTTAAGAGAGGCCCTTGATGAAATGACAAGTGTGGAAGAGGCATTGGTTGACCGTATTAATCATTTGACGGTGGGACTAGAGGGATGTCTTCGAGAGGTCAACCTTTTGCACCAAAGGTTGAACATTCTCGCTTCTCCTCCTTTGGTACCAATCATTACCCAAAGGGCATGGAATGTGGTTCCTGAAGTCATCATACCAGCTGAGTGGTACGCCATGCATCCGGAGCCCCCTCGAGACATACTACAAGGGGTTCCGATTGGTGTCACTCCCCCTCTACAAGATGTTGTGGAACATGAAGCCGCCTCCCTTCTCCCGAGGGAGATAGAAGAATGGCTCTAGCAACATCTAAGGGACACCGCTCGGCTTGGAGTTCTACAAGACTTTTAGAAACCGGAAAACTATTTCCGGAATTTTGGTTCTTATTGTAGAAGTAGAGCTCCTAGGGATGATTTTACGTATCACTTGACCAATCTAATTTAGGATTTTTAACTTTTATTTTCTGCTTTATTTTTCATTTTCTAGGACTATTATGTAATTTTCTCTATGACGTAATGAATGATGGTTTTAGTTAATTTGGTGTTTGGATGGCGTTGAAATGAATAAAACACACTTGAGATGGCAAAGGATGCAAGGGAAACTTGAACCAGCACCCCATGCAGGAAAACAGGACCATCCGACAAAAAATTCTTCGTTTACAGTAAGTTCGGCACGGGCCGTGTCCGCCCAACACGGCCCCGTGCTGCACAGTCTGCAGAAATACCCAGTTCAGGTAAACTGGACACGGGCCGTGCTCACCCAACACGCCCCCGTGTCCAGGATTCTGTTTCTCTTGATTTAATTTTGTTACTGGCACTTGAACACGGGGCCGTGCCCGGACACCACGGGGCCGTGTTCAGCGCCCAGTAACACAATTTTTTTGCTTTTTCACACCTTTTTACACATTCAATCAACCTAAAAACTTATTTTTGGGACACATTGAGGACAATGTGTAATTTAAGTGTGGGGGGGATGCTAAAACCTTGAATCTTGCAAGTCCTAAATACAAGCCTTACACAAAACTCTATTGGAACCGCTAATCACCCCAAAATTTTTTATTTTTTTCAAAAAAAATTTCATTTTTTTACTTGTCTAGGTTTAATTTGGGAATTTCAAAATTCTAAAAAGGTTATATTTTTACAAATTTACAACCGATAGCGTCGTGATAAAAAAAACCAACATAAGAAAATTATGAAAAGACATGACAAGCTTAGTTAAAATTTAATTATATATACTTGATCACATAAAAACCCATTCCCACAAAAGTGAGTTTTGAGCCTTTATTGAGCATACAAAAACATATCTTTAAATTAAATGCTCATTTTTCGTTTCTTGTGTGAATAGCCGCTTGGTTCTTACGACTCTAGAACTTGCCATGACGATACATTCCCGGTCCTTACCAACTTAAACCTGAGTAAGTAAATGATGGAGGCATTAGGACTAACCCTTTTTATTTCTACACCATTATTTTTTTTACCACCTACCCAAAATCCCCCTAGTTAGCCCCTTTGAGCCTAAACCTTTTCATTTCATAACCCAAACCAAACACCCTTTCACCCACCAAAACCTTTTTTTATTTTTAACCCATTATTTTAGTAACAAGTTCGGTTTTTCGTTTGACTTTGAAAAAAAAATATATGTGTGTGTTGATGATGAAGCAAAGGAAAATAAACAAACAAGTTCATCAAAAATAACTTTGTTTGAATAATAGCTTCATCAAAATAAAAGTTACAAAAATAAAAAGTCTTACGAAAACCGACGCTTGTTACGTTTTTCGCCCTTTTTACTAACCACTAACAACCTACCTTTAACCCAAGCCTAACCCTTCACCCAAAAAAGTCCTCTTGATATTTACAAAGGTATATAGTTAAAAAGGAGGAGGATTGATTGCTTGGCAAGCATATGGTAGGAATAAGTTCCATGCCGCTCTCGAGTGATTCACTAAAATACATCTTCGGCCGAGTGTTGAGTGATCCCCCGTGAGGTATGTGAACTTGTATATAAATAGAATTTTAAAGAGGCATGTTATGCCCTAATAAGTAATTTATCTTATGAAAAGTTTTAAATAAATCATGACGAATATGATTGTAAATAAATAAAAATAAAACTAAATAAAGAATCTTGGAAATCCCGACACTCTATGACAAGCCCAAAAACCTTCTTTTCTACCCATTCCATTTGGGAGTGTAAAGCCATATTATAAAGAGTTTTGCTTGAGGACAAGCAAAGATTCAAGTGTGGGGGTATTTGATGTGTGCAAAATGCAACATATAAATTACATCAATTATGGCATAAAACTAACCCTTTTTTAGTACTAATGTTGGAAAAAGTGTGCTTTTGTCTTCCTTTTGTATTTTCAGGATTAAATGAGCTCAAATTAACAAAAGAAGCAAAAAGACAGCAAAATCTAACATAAATACAAGAAAAGGAACAAACGTGACATGCCCGACCCCACGACAGCATCTTCCCAAGCAAAACAAGAAGACAGAAGACTGAACACGCCCCGTGCTCAGCCAGCACGGGGGCGTGCCCAAGTGTCAGCAGAAAAGACAAAGTGGTAGAAGCTTCCATTGCCCACCACGGGGTCGTGCTCAGCGGGCACGGGGCCGTGGTCAACTATAAGATTCACAGAATCCAGGCAAATCTTCATAGTACAGATATGCTTCTGCACACGGGGTCGTGCTCAGCGGACACGGGGGCGTGGTCAACTAATACAGACAAACTGCATTAAATGAAGAAAGAGAAGGATGTGGACACGGGGCCGTGCCCGAGCTTCTGTTCAGCCTATAAATAGGAGTGCTTGGCTCAAGCTCAAACCATCCCTTGGCACACCACCTCTCTCACACTTCACCCACCACCACCATAACACCATCATCCACCACCATCATCCATTGTCCATCATAGAGTGTGTGAGTCGTCTCGGGATCCAAGATTGATCGTAAGAGTTCTTGACAATCAAGGCCATGTTTGCCTAAGTCTCTTACATCACGTGGTGTCTTGGCATTATTTTACTGTCTATATAAAATAAAAGATTTTCACCATTCATATCTCCACGGTCTATATGGAGGTATATTGGCTACCTGGTCGGGGGTTAAGGGAACAGTTTGGTAAGAGTCTTGCCGTTGTTCAGCGTTTAGAGATCCTGCAAGGGACCTGGGTCAAATTTAGTAGGACCTCCTTCAATACTTAACGGTATTGGATGACGGGGGTCCAAACTCTTTGATCCCCTCATAAGTTAAACTACTATTAATACTATAACCCGACTACTTAGGACTGTATCCTTGCTGACTCAGACTACTTAGCCGAGGGTAACGTCACCTTCAAAAGAGGGGCCTACCATAATTTGCATTAATAACTTAATTAATTATCTTTCAATAATCCGACCCTTTAGGATTGTATCCTTGCTGACTCAAACTACTGGGTTGAGGGTAACGTCACCTTCAAAAGAGGGGCCTACTACAATAACTAAGATAATCTCTTAAATAAGTGCAAAAGTGCGGAAATAATCAAAGGTTACACTATACACGAGTCGGAACCAAGTGATTCATCTCGTCTATCTGTTTTTATTTTTATTTTTATTTTTATTTTCAGCATTTTTGTTAGTTTTTGTTTTTCTAGTTTAAAACCTTTTTCTAACTTTTTGATTTGATTAGACGTTGAGGATAAGCCGGTACTAAAAGCTCTTGTGTCATTGGACGACCTCGGTATCTTACCAACACTATACTACGCTCACGATGGGTGCACTTGCCCATATGTGTGTTTAGTGTTAGTAAATATCGTGTTTTATAAATTTAAAACTTGGCTAAAAAAAGTGTAAAAAGGGCTTAAAATATACTTAAACTTATATATACACTTCACACGCATCAGATTTACAAGTAATGAGGAAACAAAACCTCCATAAGGTTTTGTATCGGTTTATATAGGGAAATGGACGAACCCTTTACATGGGCTGCCCCTTTTTGGTTCGAGTATGAGTTGTGCGGCCCAACAAGGGCATGTGCAATGGACTCATGTTGTGCGGTTGGGTTCGTGTTGTGCGACTACATTACATATATACATACATTACACACATCCACGTAACATAATAAACATAACGTTCCATTACAAACAATCATATTAGTTATTCACATAACGTACATACAGGTTACATCAAAGTACAACGAAAGGTCCTAAAATACGAGTTGTCACATCATCCCTAAGTTGAAAGAAATTTCGTCTCGAAATTTAGCACGTAGTTACTGAGGAAGCTAGTTAGGTTGTGTGGTTTCCTGGTTTTCCTAGGGTGTCACATCCTTCCCCCGTTGGTTTGGAATTTCGTCCCGAAATTCCGCAGTAGCTTCGTCCCGAAATTTAGCACGTAGTTACTGAGGAAGCTAGTTAGGTTGTGTGGTTTCCTGGTTTTCCTGGGGTGTCACATCCTTCCCCCGTTGGTTTGGAATTTCGTCCCGAATTTCGTTCAATGCATAAGGGTTGCCACCCGATCAGACTACCTTCCGATCGAGTGACAAACTGCTGTGAACTTGTTCTTACTAAAAGTGTCCAACCAATCGGTTTGTCGTCCGATCGAACGGTCGTTCAATCGACCGACCGACCTGACGGTAGAGATACTTCTATAATTTCAAAATGCTACAACGAAAACTTCAAAAGACAAGCCATCATACACAAACACATCTTTCCCAAGCGAAGTAACAATCCACTAGAAAGGTCACCCGATCGACCGACTACTCGATCGGATTGCCATCCGATCGGATTGCTGTTCGACCCACTGACACTTTGCTCCGTTTTACGCGCCGCTTATCGTTATGCTATCGTTCTGATCAGGCTAATTTCCGCTCTAAGCGCTCCCTTCAATCCATCAATCGCTGTGAGTATACTCGAACCCTTTTTGCTTTACGCACTTTTGGGTGTTACATACGTTTCTTATGCTAAATCACGTCGAACACACTACGCAATACTTTAACGCTAACCGTTGCTGCATGTTATACGTGACTTAATGAATGCTTGTTTGTTATGTTTACACATGGAATGTTGTCTACCTGCCTTAGCAACGATAGTACTATAGTTTGGACTCAGCACCTGTTCACTCAGGGGTTGTTAAGGACAATAAGTTACATGGCTCACAGTGGTGAGTGTGTATCGTGAACTGCCTTGGGCAGTCAACCCGTAGTCATTGGTATCGATAGGTTCATGTCGATAACTAACATGCCTCATTTTACACTGTGTACGTGCTGGTTATGCATAAACGATTTCGAACTCTATTATATCTATTAAACTTGTATGCTCACCTTTACACTATGTGTATTTACTTTTACTTTAATGTATGTGGCAGGTGCTTAAGGTGTTTAGATGCTTTGCTTGCTGTGAAATCGAGGCTAGGAAAGACCTAGAATAATAATAAATTGTCTGTACTCAAAATCTGAGTTGTCGGAACAGAACAATTTGACTAGATCTTGTCTGTAATAATTATGATATCTTTTATGACATGGTATGGGACATGTTGCTTAAAATAAGTGGTAATTATAGTTGTTATGGAAACTTCTGGACAATCTGTTTCGCTCAGTGCCACGCCCCGATGATTCCGCCATCGGTTGGGGTGTGACACGAGAGTTCCAACGAACTCGAACAATGGGTATTCTGGTACGTTTGAGAACCTTAATGTCTCAGTCTGTAATCTCTGCTGGTTCCTCGACGAATCGCAGCTGATCGTCGATAGTGGGTTCCTTGAGAGAAACTAGGAGGGTCTCATCTGACAGACACTTCTTAAGATTCGACACATGGAATACATTGTGAACTCCACTGAGTTCTTCAGGTAAATTCAATCTATGCCACTTTACCAATTATCTCAGCGATTTCAAAAGGTCCAACATAACGTGGATTTTACTTGCCTCGTTTACCAAAACGAATCACACCTTTCCAATGTGAAACTTTAAGTAGCACTCGATCCCCAACCTGGAACTCGAGTGGTTTCCTGTGCTTATCGGCTTAGCTTTTTTGACGGTCACGAACTGCAGCTATTCGTGATCGAGTTTGGGCAATCTTTTCCATCGTGTAGGGAGCAAATCCTAGGCCAGTAATTTGCTTGTCGCCAACTTCTGTCCCGCATAGGGTGGTCAGTGTTTCTGTCCGCACAAAGCTTCGAACGGAGCGGCCTGGATGCTTGTGTGGTATCTGTTGTTGTACGATAACTCTATTAAAGGTAGGTGTCTTTCCCAGCTGTTACCAAAGTCGATTACACATGCTCGAAGCGTGCCTTCAAGAGTTTGAATGGTGCGATCAGACTGCCCATCCGTTTGTGGATGATATGTTGTGCTCATGCCTAGACGCTAGCCAAAGGATTTGTGCATCGCTTGCCACAAATCAGAGGTAGAACGTGGATCACGATCGGAAATGATGGAGGTTGGCACCCCGTGCCTCAAAACTACTTCCTTCAGGTAGATGTCTGCTAGAGTAGAGAACTTATCCCTTTCTTTGACAGCCAGGAAGTGTGCAGACTTGGTCAGTCGAACTACTATCACCCAAATTGTATCGCTTCCTCGTTGAGATTTAGGTAAGTCAATAACGAAGTGCATGGAAATTTACTCCCATTTCCATGTAGGGATCTCTGGTTGCTGAAGTAGGCCTGATGGCTTCTGGTATTCAACCTTGACCCTAGCGCAGGTCAAACATTTACTAACATAGGTCGCTATGTTAGTTTTCATGTGGGGCCACCAGTACGTAGTTTTGAGATCGTGGTACATCTTATCCTAACCAGGATGTACTGAGTAACGAGACTTGTGAGCTTCATCCATCACAAGCTCACGTAGATTACCATAGAATGGGACCCAGATGCGCCCCGCTAAGTAGTAGGCACCGTCTTCCTTTAGTTCTAACCGTTTCTCCAATCCTCGCAGGGATTCAGCCTTGATGTTCTCTTCTTTCAATGCTTTGACCTGAGCATCACGAGTTTGGGCATGAAGACTGGAGTGAATAGTAAGCTGTAACGCACGTACACGCTTAGGTTTGGTTTCCTTTCGACTGAGGGTGTCAGCCACAACTTTGGCTCTGCCTGGATGGAACTTGATTGCGCATTCGTAGTCGTTAAAGAGTTCGACTCATCGTCGTTGTCGCATGCTCTATTCCTTCTGGTCGAAGATATGCTGGAGACTTCTTGTGATCAGTATAAATGGTGCACTTGGTATCGTCCAAATAATGTCTCCATATCTTGTGTGCAAACACTACTGCTCCCAACTCCCAGTCGTGAGTAGTGTAGTTCTTTTCGTGGATCTTGAGTTGGCGTGATGCGTAAGCAATGGCCTTCTCATGTTGCTTCAACTCTATCAAGTCCTTGGATATACGCATCACAGTAAACAATGAATTCGTCTGAGCATTCAGGTAACGAGAGAATATGTGCGCTACAAAGTTTCAACTTCAGCTGTTAAAATGCGGATTCCTGAGCATCACCCCAACGGTAGGTGACACCATTCTGAGTAAGAACAGTAAGAGGCTGCACAATCTTTGAGAAATCCTTGATAAACCTTCTGTAGTAACCCGCCAAACCCAAGAATTTGACGGATTTCAGTTGGAGTACGAGGTGCAGGCCAATTTCTGATTGAGTCAACCTTGGATGGATCGACATGAATCCCATCCTCATTAACCACGTGGCCTAAGAAACGGACTTCACGAAGCCAAAAGTCGCATTTCAAAAACTTAGCATAAGGCTGTTCTGCTCGAAGAAGTTCTAAAATGAGTCGCAAACGTCGCTCGCGTTCCTCCTGACTCTTGGAATGGTTCAGGATGTCATCGATGAAAACAAGTGACATATTCGTCAGGTTAGACTAGATTCGAAGGTCGCGTCTGAGAATCCATATCGGTCGTATCAAGTTCAAAGAACAGTATCTGTGGTATCATCGTATTCATGGCCCAATGCTCATCGAGTAATTATTCGTACAGTGTAACTTGTCCAAGCGAGTGTCCACGTGGATTGTTGTTAGCTTCACAGAATCCCAAAAGTATATCGTGTATGGATGCAGAAACATAAGAAAGAGTAGTCGCAATCGATGAGTAAGAGTTTGAGAATCCACAGCAGGGGTTTACATAAGGTCGAAGGTATAGCTGGCCATACGCATGTTTGGTATAGTTAAGTTAAAGTATATCGTTGATCAAATATAGCTGCCACGGGGTTAAATCAATCAGAATAAGAATTCAACATAGCAGCGTGATTGTCGTACAAATGTGTAGTGTTAAGGTTCATTGGGACTTCCATCAAAAGTCGTTGGTTTCTCCCACATGCGAAGGGGAACAATTCACCTGAATCCATGAACTTAGGTGTGTTTGATTCATCAAGTAAGCAACCAAGTTAGGGTAAGTTTCCTTGGGTCGTGCAAATGAACCCAAATTACATCTGCGTAGTCATGAGGTTCCCAAAGGAAAGACGTGAAAACGTGTTCAAGGGAGTATGATCATATCAACAATACATCACCACCCTCAAGGTTTCAAGAAGTGATCACTATTGGTCGAAAGTCGAGCCTTCCAAATTCTCTAAGCTAAAGTGTGTTCGTCTCAGTATCTCAGCATGGAGTAGCGAAAACGTAGTGTCACTGTGGTAAGAGAGTGATGGTTTGGTCTAAGCCAATGGTAGCAATTAAATAAAGCATTAATCGGCAATCAGGTGTTGGTGCTAGTGAAAAGATTTCGCATATATATGGAAAACTATCATGGAGTTAAAACACGACTCTTATGTGTAGGGTGGGTCAGGTAAACGTATAAATCATCATGTTCGCCAGTGGGTTGAGTGTTCCATATCTCCGTCCCCAAATGTCCTGAAGACTATTTCACCAGTAATGGCATTCATTCGCTAAGTTGGGTATACGAGAGAGCTTATCAAGTAGTATAGGATTAAACCACCCAACAGGGTAATAAGGTTCCCTTGTGATTGATGAAAATCGTGGTATGGCTGTTGGCGTTTCATCAAATCGGTTGCCAATCAAAGAAACAGGGGATTAATGAGGTTTATACGAAGAATCGAGTGAAAACAGGGGTCCGACAATAACCGAAGGATTTGTCCAGCTAATCTATCATCTAGAAGTAATGTCCAGTAGTGGTGCATGGCGGCATGGCACAAAAGGGAAGTTCGTTGCATCGTGGTCGTGTGAGTGTATCACTTGTCCAAAACAGAGTTTGGTTGGTAGGGTTGCGAGTTGCAAATCGACAAACGCGTGTAACTGTGGCTGCTTCGTTTCTAGTAAGGACGACCAGTGGAGATGATGAGGTTCGTCAACAGGGATGCGTGGGTATAGTTCTCCTAATCCTGAGTTCGTTTGAGCCGGTTCTGGTCTACGTGGATGTTGACGTATAAAGCGAATGTACGGAGGGTCAGATGGCGATGTCATGTCGTAATGAACGTACGAATAAATAGAACACAGAAACAGTCGTTGTAGCGGGGTGACGAGAGATCAGGAAAGAATTTGACCATCACTTGCCAAATTTCAAGTAAACAATGGTGTGTCACAAAGATCGCAGTAGGGCTAATAGACAGTATGCTACTACTCTAAGTAATCATATCATAAACAACACGTTACACAAAAGTAAGCTAGCAAGTAGGCAATATAAACTCACATCATACCACCTAGAGTGTTGAGCCTTGCTCGTGGAGTGAAGTGTTGTTGTGGATCGTTGAGCACTGAACAGGTTATAGTATGGTTTTTATCAAAAAGCTTTTCCCTTTTTTTTAAACCAAGTTCACTATAACTAATGGCTCTGATACCAATCTGTCACACCCCCAATTTCCACCAGCAGAGTATCATCGCAGGGAGCGTGACATGACCAGGATCAAGCCACCAATCATATTGAACATTATAATTAAGTAAATAAAAGCCAAAACCATCAATATGATTAGTGTCACACAATTAGGTAGAGTTTAAGTTATCAGCGGAAGCATTAAGTTCAAAACCCCAAGTATAAGTTTAAAAGTTTATGAAGTTTAACATGGCACACAACATACCATGCCCCACAATGACCTATTCCTCTGTGCAAGCTCCGTCTAAGTACCTAAAGACCTGCAAGGCATATAGTAACGAATCAACAACAAAGTTGAGCGAGTTCACAGTTGGTTGTCCATTTTACTGTTGTTCCAAAAGCCATAAGTTACTTCGAAAACCATGGGTTAACCATTTCCTTGTTTCCCAAACCATAAACAATGGGGGCTACCCCATATTAACCACTAGACCCGTTACCATATCGACCACTGATTGTAGACATGTTTATGTGCCCTACGTCAATGTCTATCATCATTGACTAAGTGCCCAGATCCATTAGTCCACTCCCGTTCTCTGCGGCACGGTGTGAGGCTTGTCAAACCAAATAGCGCTATTTAACTAATGACCCGTTCGCCATTGGCCCAACGATTAAGCCGATATAAAAATGAGGGACTTCATGATAGAGTTTTTCTAGTAAGTTAAAGGTTGTCCTACCCAAGGAGGACCGAGGTACATATTCTACCCAAGGAGAATATGTAGGTTCCATTTTAGTTCCTTAACCCATTCCCAAACCACCGGGAATCCCATGCCTTGTAGAAAGTGTGAACTCACCTTAGGTTAGCTTGGCAGATACACAAAAAGGTCAATCAAGCTGCTAGTGGTCAACCACGTCCTAACATGGTTACCATACAAGTCAGGTCTAGGTTCAAGTAGTGCACGCATGTTTACATATAAACTAACAAGTTACAACACATAGCGAGCATGGCAAACACATCGGTCATATTAACAGTAGCATACAGTTCACATAGACATAACCCAAGCTTGTGCGACTTCGAGTGATTGGGCTGTTATGGTTGTGCAAGCCCAATCCTCTTGTGCGATCCAAAAGATGAAGCCCAAAATATAATCGGCCCAACTTGTTGTGCGTCCAGCACAATCTTGTGAGACTCACAACGGGTTGTGCGACTCAGAAACATACCCGGCCCAAAACATGCAACCCAATACTCATTCAGCCCAACCATAAAACAAACACTTAATCTTGTGCGGTCCAAATGGACTTGTGCGACTCAGACAACTTGTGCGACTGACATTTTGGGCTATTCGGCCTAACAACATAATATAGCCTAAACCTTTGTGTGGCCCAAGACTTGTGCGATCGACACCGCCTTGTGCGATCCACATGTCTTGTGCGATCATGCAATATCTAAGTTGTACGGTGTGCCAAAACAGTTGTACTTCAGCATCCCTATCTTGTGCGACTACCTTGTGCGATTACGCTCTTGTGTAATTGAGCTCTTGTGCGATTAGTTACAAGTTTCCTTATATCATGGCAATCAGTTACTCAATTTAACAGTTTCCATCTATGCATTCATCGATCAAATCAAAGATTCATCCATTAATTTTCATGATCCCTAATTATTCTAACCAAGAACAACCATCAACAACTCGTCATTCAAAGCATTCGATCAATCATCATCCTAGTGAATTCGGACATTAACATACAATTCAAACCGATAATACAATGCAACATATATTCTCGACTTATAATTCCAGTAGCCTATACTCGATCTTAACATACCAAGTATATCAAAACTAAGTCATGCGATTGTTATATCCCCTAAGTTCATTCCTTCTAACATATGTTTCCAATCATTATGCCAAGACAGTTTCATGTGTAACAAAATAAACTTCAAGATCATAATTGATTAACATAACTTCTAACATGAAACCCTAGTCAAGCACATGATAACAACACATTAAAGATCACACAATTGAACAATAACAAAGACACTAACCGGAAGTGTGCGATGTGATACTAGACAAGGAAGATCACGTTGCAAAGAAAGTAAGGCTTCGAGTTATGGGGATGGGGTTGTCGTCGAACAAGAGAGGGAAGGAGAGAGAGAGAGCTAGGGTTTGTGGTGTGTGTGTGTGTGCTTTACAAATAATGAGGAAACAAAACCTCCATAAGGTTTTGTATCGGTTTATATAGGGAAGTGGCCGAACCCTTTACATGGGTTGCCCCCTTTTGGTTCGAGTATGAGTTGTGCGGCCCAACAAGGGCATGTGCAATGGACTCATGTTGTGCGGTTGGGTTCGTATTGTGCGACTACATTACATATATACATACATTACACACATCCACGTAACATAATAAACATAACGTTCCATTACAAACAATCACATTAGTTATTCACATAACGTACATACATGTTACATCAAAGTACAACGAAAGGTCCTGAAATACGAGTTGTCACAGGCAGAGCCTTGACATGCGTTGGTGGGTCCTAAATCAATCAGACAGGGTATTGACTCAGTGATCAGGGGTTACAATAGTTAAAACGGGGCAAGGCTTTGGAGTTTTATAAGGGTGAATTACTACACAAAAATAGAGTATATAGAGTAATATGGAGGAAGGGTTTTGAGATGAATTTTATGAAATACTCCATTCATATATATAGTGGATGCAGTGTGTGTAGAGAACATGAATGTTGGACACGTCTTCAATACTTCACTTGCAAGTAAAATTTTATTATTATTTTATTATATATATATTATAATTAATTCAGCTGCTTCACTTAATTGGCGTTTATAACTTCTAAAATATGACGTTTTTATAAAACAATGAATATGTCATTAGAACGAGAATAATCTTATCTACATTTTTAACCAAGTTTCATTAAAAACGGAGTAGGTTCAAATATATCGTATTTTTATAACTTAATTATTAAATGGTTCGTACGTTTGCCAAAATACCTTATATTTCTATGGGTCAACTTACCCATGACCTATTCGTGTAAAAATTTTGGGAATGTTACAAGGTCAAACACGAAACATGATAACTTCGTGTAGTGTTATCATGTTCGTGTCAGAATTGCCAGCCCTAGTTGCCGGCCTTCAATCGTTGAGCGGGGAGGAGTTTGATCGGTGAGTATACACCGATGCGGGGAAGAGGAGGGAAGAAGGAGAGAGAGGGGTTTAATGGTGGGTCCCAACCCCTTTCAACCAATCACATTTTTTTTTAATTCTTTACCACTTTTCATGTGTTTGAACCATTGCTAGTGATTAAGTGCAAAATGGAGGGTGGAATGGGTATTTGACATGGCATGATATTATTGGCTAAAGAATAATTCAAACACACCCTAAGTGATTGAACGACTCCCTCTACCCAAACATAACATCCAAAAACTCTCTTCAATCATGCAGAGTTTGCTTCCTTGTTATCAACTGTTAATCCATCGCTTTTCAAGCTACTTTTCAGACTCCACTTTCTTAGCCTTTTTATTTATTGCAATAAAGAATATTTTAAAATCGGGCCTCGAAACACTCATGAAAATGACAACTAAACGGTTGAAGTTTATATAATTAGTTTATTTCCATGATTCTTTTAAAAGAAAGATGACTATGAAACCTTGAAAGCGGGATATGAAGAACAGTTCAAAGATGGCTACTATGTAGCATGGATACGGGTACGGGGACAATACGGGTACGGAGAATGGCAAAATTAAAAAAATACAAGATATGGGTACGACAAAAAAAAAACAATATTAAAAATAAAATTATATTAAACAAAGTCCAAAAATATATTAAACTCCAAAAACACTACATAAATTATAGGTAATTAATTATCGTTAATCAAATCGTTATCAAATTCCGGTTCATCTAGCGAAAGATCGGCAACCTCCAAAAACCCAACATCTTCCATTGAATCAAAAGCATCTCCACCCACATCTTTACATCATCATTCGGTTTCCTTGACAAAAGTCGGAGATTATTATGGATGTAAACCAAGTCTTCAGCACGACTTGTCAATTGTTCCTCCTTAGCGAATGAATAAATGCATAAGTACTCCAATTACGCTCAGCACACGAAGAAGAACTAGGTCGTCCAAGTAATTTAAAAGCCAAAGTCTGGAGAAAAGGAGTTTGAGCACCAAAGTTAACACACCAATTCTTGGGTTCCATAGTAGCCATCTGTTCAATGCTTATTAAATCCGCAAAAGGACCACTCTTCGTTGAAAACATTGCATACTCATCAAGTACTCTCGTATGCTCATCACTATTAGGAAACAACATTCGAAAACATTTCCGCCTTTCTTGTGAAACTTCTCCATCCCTATGTGGAGCAACTATTTCTGAATCCTCACGTAACCATGCATCACTATAATATCTACAACATTCAAAAGTCAAAACATAAGTACATAATAGAAATCAAGCATATAGTTTAAAAGCATATACCTTGGATTTAAAGAGTGAGCTAAACAGTGTAGGGGAGTGTTATTCTTCGTCCATCGAGCCTGTAAAATATCACGTACAACATCATAAAAGACACTTAATTCATGTGCTTGACGTTTTTCTTTCTTGTAGATCTCGATCTTCACTTTCTCAATCATCGAATCCCACATCTCATACACCAAGTGTAAACATGGCTTGTCAGTGTCACAAACTCTAATCATCTCATATATAGGTCCAGTAAAACTAAGAATATATGATACTTTTTTTCCCACCATTCATCATCCACAATCTTTTCTTTAACTTCATTTGCTTTCACATTGTCATCTTCTCTACAAGAAGACCATTCCTCGCTTATGACCATAGCTTGAAGACCCCTTTTGATTAGTTTCAATCTCTTAAGCATCACAATGTGTAAGACCCATAGTAGTTTTTTTTAAACATTACTATAACATTAAAGTAAGCATTTTATATGAAAAATGCCACTTGACAAAAACTTTTACATCATAAGTATTTAAACATGTTTTACAACATCCAAAAACATAGTCAAAAGTGTTTACATAATCCACTTTTATTAAACGAAACAAAATCAAATGCGGAAGCTTCATTGAGAGGTGTGTTCGGTTCTTATTCGTCGCTTGATCTTCGTCCGGAGGCATATAATATTCACCTAAAATCAAAACCAACATAAGAGTTCGTTTTGATAGCTTAGAAACATGTTAAAACGAGTTCCATAGACAAAACATACAAGAATCAGCCAAATTTCAGCTTTTCAGGCCCTCGCGGGCCGCGACCAAGTCGCCCAAAATATGTCGTGGGCTGCGACCATGGTCGCGCTACATGACGGTCGGATCAAATGGGTGTCGCGCGACGTGACACCCTGTTTTTGACAGATGGTTTGCTGGATCGTTGCTGCATATTCCCAGCTCCTATTTTTATACCAAAAATCAACTTCAAAGTTTCATAACTTTTGTTCTACTCATCCGATTCGCGTGATTCTTTTTCCTAGGTGATCATAATTTAATTCTCCATCTTATGGAGTTAAAACCTGATATCTACCTTCTCAAAATATAGGATTTCATGCCCTCAGCTTGGAATTGATTTACTAAAACTTTTGACCCGTTTAAGTTTAAAACCACTAACTTGTTTCTAACTAATCAAAATACATGCTCCAATGCATTTAACACAAAATCATAAGCTCGGTTTCATAATTCTTATGAATTACGCAACTAGTACGCAAGTTGTCACACCCCGATATTTCCACATATTACCGGTGGGCCCGGCGGGGAATATCGTGACGTAGTTGATATCATCATAGTCAATATACACAATAATTAGCACAACGGAAGGCTTGGTGAATAATTACTAGTACAAACCATAGTGTCCGAGTGTCCAAACAAAAGAATATACAGACTGGTTGTAATAAAAGATCCACAGTTGGATCATAAAATAAAATATAAGAAACTGAGATAACAGACTCCAGGTATCTAGGGATTTGCAAAATCCTCTTATTTGACACCTAGTAGCTCCAGCCTATTTACGTGAGGTACCTGTCAATTAACCTTTGGAAAATACGTCAGTTTACACTGGTAAATACAATTAACCGACTCATTGGAAAACATTTATGAAAATTGATTTAAGTGCACAAGGCACAAACCATTTATAACTTGGGACAATTATTTAAATAATCTTGTATACAGTTTTACATGTTTGTCTTACATATGGGGCCGGTTTGGAAGCCGGTCATGATTAACCGACTCACCACTTATAGAACCCACAGAGGAGTTATCCCCAACATGTGGGTAATATTAGCATTTGCATTTGTCAGGTGTATGCCTACACCCCGTGCATAGGTCGTGGCCATTTTCAAATGAAATGAGTCGAGGATATCCAGGACACAGTCGTATTAACCCCCAATGCTTATGTTATCAAACAAAATAGATTAAAACGGGTTATGTAAATTTATTAATCACAATCCGATTAAATGATTTCATACCCGACCAAGCGGTATTATTATAATACCGTATCCCAAAACCGTATAAGGGAAAATAAGTTAAAAGTATTTACCTGGGCTAGATGTGAAGAAGTAACTCAGCCGTATATTCCTAAATCCTTATGATAATACCTTCTACTGAAGCTACTCAATCTGTATGGAAGGTTTAATAACCTATTAGGATACTAACGGGTCTTTATTTAAGTCAAAGACTTAGACCGGCTAGCTTGAAAGAAACTTTACGGTTCTAAACGCTAGATTAAGCGAAGACCGGAATAGAATGTGATTTAGACCCGACAAGTTTGGATACTTGTATAATATGGGTAAACTAAACACATTCTGGAATTTGAGGATTTAATGATAAGGTTAAACCCGTTTCGGCTATTTTACGTAAACTAGTCACATAAACCGATCCGAACGCATAAATGCATAACGGGTAACCAACTGAATTATATACAGATCTTAATTGTTATTATGCTTAAAATATGCTAATACATCAGTAGGATGTTAAAATGTATGCCCAAGAAATATTTAAACACATTTTAAGTCCCGTAGGGGCATTTTGGTCATTTTAATGATTATAAAAGAGATTTTATAATAAACTGAGGTTCTGGTCTTTGGTAATCAGTAAAAACATTTATTTTATCACATTACATCAGTAAGGTATTATACATATGTGAGGTTTACCATTTATGACCAAATTATGCCCCGAAAGGGCATTTTGGTCATTTCACATATGCCTTTAAGGACATTTTTGGAAGTCTGAGTTTATGACTTATACTTACTGTAATAATAATAAAATTTGTTTAAAAATTCAGTAGGTAATAAGTCTTAGGTGTGAAATATGGTTTTAAACCATACTATGCACCTAGTTAGTGTAAAACTCGCTAATTGACGATAATTAAGATGTTTTTGTAAATCTGAGATTTTGATCAGATTTAAATGCTCAAAATAATTTATTTAATTTATGAAATCAGTAGGAAAAGGTTTGGCATTCAAATCATTTGTTAATCTCATTTTATGCATGAAAAGGGTATTATCGTCATTTACCGAGTTACACATGAACTCCATGATTTGATCAGTTTATAATCTGACCAAAAATCCTATAAATCCTTAAAAATAATATTTTAACATTAGGTAATGAGTTTTGGGTCAAAATCCAAGTTTAAACATGTCTTATGCAAGATATCGTAATTTAATTAATAAAAACTTATATTTACGATATCGAGCATAACTTCTGTTTGAGACCAAGAACTGATGTAAAATTTTCGGGACAAGCTTATATATCTGTAACAAGTGTTTTTGTCCTCTCACATTTCCAAAAATCCCATTTATATGTTAAAAGGGCAATTATGGCATTTATAAGCATATTAACAAACAAGAGCATATAATTCGAACTACTAAGGACTAAGTAATATAACTCCAGGGGGTTATACTACTGTATAAAGTGGTCCTAATGGAAGCTTAAAACATGGAAGAATTAAGCTCAATCGGGTCAGAACTGAAAGTCAAAGCAAAAGTCAAGCTTTTGCGACTTTCGGTTATAAACCGACCTTAAACCGATAATTGTTGGGTTAGACATGTTTAAACATGTTCTAATACTAATTACCAAGTTATTAGAATGCTAAAATATAATTTATAACCTCTGTTTTATTAGTTTAATTCATTATTTTAAGTTCTGTCCAGTTTGACTTTTTGACTTATTAGTTTGACCCGACAATTAACTAGTCAAACGAAATAATTAGGAGGTGCCCTTTTAAGGGTTAATCACCTACCTTATTATGGTCACATAACCACTTTTGATTCGGACAGTGGCTGGACCATTTGTGATTAAACCGAAAGTCAAAGTCAATTTACGATATCTTTGACTTTTCGGTTTTTAAGCTAATAAACTGAACTAAGAAAGGACTAAGACACTTACATAGGGTCCTAGCTATCTTTTCTACACTTCTTGATCCTCCTCTAAGTCCAAGTATCTCCAGAAGTGAGTGTATTGAATGTTGCAAGTGAATGAGCACTTGAACAAATAAACTTAGGAGCCTTTATATACTTGAATAGCATGCTAGGATATCAAAGCAGGTGTTTTTGGAAGCTTTTGGATCACCCCAGGTGTCCTAGTAGTATTACAAGAGCGACAAACAGCCCATGGTATCCATTAGAATGAGTTAAAGTTGGTTCTGAGCTGAAACCTGCAGCTGGCATGATTTTTCTGCGTTGGGCACTTTTACGCGGGCTGCGTAAGACTCAAAGGGTGTCTACGCGGGTCGCGACAACCTCTTGTTCAGGTGAAACTTGCTTCAAGCTTGGCAGATTCGGTCCCTGGTCCTTATAAACTTTATATAACTTTATTTTTGGCATATAAGGCCCTTGTAGTTAGTTTGTAGAGGTTCAAGGGAGTGTAACCAAACTCCGTTAGGCCCTGTTTCGTTAAAAGATTACCATAAACACAAGTTTCTCTACATTGACGCTTTTAATCCAAAGTCTTGAAAACTTGTTTAACGATCTCGAAACCACGTGAAATTTATATCACTTATTCTTGAGAGCATATTTGAATATTTCGAAGCCTCGGGTTCGTTAAAAGGTCACTCAAAGGTAAGAATTAACATGTTGACAAGTTTAACCCCTGTATTTTATAATCTTTCGATTATTTTCATAAACGGCTTTTTATATCCAATTAATCACTCGCTTAAGAATATATTCTTCGCGTATGGTCATTCAGAGGCACAAGTTTGGCATGTTGATACTTTTAGTCCCTTTGGTTTCATATTTTCATCGTTTGTCAACTTTAGTCCTTCAAACTCAATCTTTCACATGATTAGGGTTTAGGACACGTGTCTTCACATAATTGCGCTTCTTACCAAAACGCATCACTCTTTTCCAGGGTGATACTTTTAGTAAGACTTTATCGCCTACTTCAAACTTTAGAGGCTTCCGCCTCTTATCAGCATAACTTTTCTGCCTATCCCTGGCAGCTTTCAGGAGATCACGAATTTGGACAATCTTGTCCATTATTTCAAGGACTATATCAGGTCCTGATAACTGAGCTTCTCCTACTTCCGCCCAACAAACAGGCGTTCTGCATTTCCTTTCATACAATGCCTCAAAAGGCGCATCCTGAATGCTAGTATGGTAGCTATTATTATAGGAGAACTCGATCAGAGGTAGGTGGTCATCCCAGCTACCACCCAAATCAATAACACATGCTCGAAGCATATCTTCTAAAGTTTGAATTGTACGCTCACTCTGACCATTTGTCTGAGGATGGTATGCAGTACTAAAATTCAAACAAGTGCCTAATGATTGTTGGAAGCTTTTCCAAAAATGAGAGGTGTATCTAGTATCTCTATCGGATATAATAGATACCGGCACTCTATGGAGAGATACAATTGTCACACCCCAACCAACGGCGGAATCATCGGGGCGTGGCACTCAGCGAAACAAATTGTCCAGAAGTTTCCATAACAACTATAATTACCAATTATTTAAAGCAGCATGTCCCAAACCATGTCATAAAAGATATCATAATTATTACAGACAAGATCTAGTCAAATTGTTCTGTTCCGACAACTCAGATTTTGAGTACAGACAATTTATTATTGTTCTAGGTCTTTCCTAGCCTCGATTTCACGGCAAGCAAAGCATCTAAACACCTTAAGCACCTGCCACATACATTAAAGTAAAATTCAATACACATAGTGTAAAGGTGAGCATACAAGTTTAATAGATATAATAGAGTTCGAAATGGTTTACGCAAAACCAGCACGTACACAGTGTAAAATGAGGCATGTTAGTTATCGACATTAACCTATCGATACCAATGACTGCGGGTTGACTGCCCAAGGCAGTTCGTGATACACACTCACCACTGTGAGCCATGTAACTTATTGTCCTTAACAACCCCTGAGTGAACAGGTGCTGAGTCCAAACTATAGTACTATCGTTGCTAAGGCAGGTAGACAACATTCCATGTGTAAACATAACAAACAAGCATTCATTAAGTCACGTATAACATGCAGCAACGGTTAGCGTTAAAGTATTGCGTGCATAAGTAACCTATGTAACACCCAAAAGTGCGTAAAGCAAAAAGGGTTAGAGTATACTCATAGCGATTGATGGATTGAAGGGAGCGATTAGAGCGGAAATTAGCCTGATCAGAACGATAGCATAATGATAAGTGGCGCGTAAAACAGAGCAAAGTGTCAGTGGGTCGAACAGCAATCCGATCGGGTAGCCGGTCGATCGGGTGACAATCCGCTCGGATGGTCATCCGATCGGGTGACCTTTCGAGTGGATTGTTACTTCGCTTGGGAAAGATGTGTTTGTGCATGATGGCTTGTCTTTTGAAGTTTTCGTTGTAGCATTTTGAAATTATAGAAGTATCTCTACCTTCAGGTCGGTCGATCGAACGACCGTTCGATTGGACGACAAACCAATTGGTTGGACACTTTTAGTAAGAACAAGTTCACAGCAGTTTGTCACTCGATCGGATGGTAGTCCGATCGGGTGGCAACCCTTGTGCATTGAACATGTTGAAAATTGTTTAAGTGTTGAAGTCAGAACATCTCATGGTCGAGTGGTAATCCGATCGGGTGGTAATCCGATCGGACAGCATTTCGTTCAATGTTCAACCTCAAAAGTTTGAAAATAAAAGTTTAGTGTAGGGCCAAGGTGTAAGCCGATCGGGTGACAATCCGATCGGACGGCAGTCCGATCGGGCGGCACTCCGTCCTGGTCGTCCTGATAGTCTTACACTTGGTTGTTTTTGATGGTTTGTAGTTCTATCGAGACGGTGGGACAACGTGCTAATCAACAGAACCCCATCTTGACACAAGTGACCCGATAGAACAGGAATAACCCAAGTTCAACTAGTTAACCGGTTCAAGACGGTTGTTCTTGCTTAACCCGAAATCGGTTGTCTCGTTCACATCTTGAACCAACACATCACCAAGAAGGAGTAGAAGGTTAGAACAAGGTCTGATTCTATCGGTTTGAGTGCATTGAGTGTAAAAGAGTTGAAAGAAAGTTAGAAACCATCTTTCAATCCTTTTTTCACCATGAATATGTTTAGATCTATGCAAGATCTTTGTTTATTTGTGTGGAAATCGTTCAGATCTAAGTTGTTCTTGGCGGATTAAAGTCACAACATGAAGTTCATAAGAACACCATGATGACATCATCCTATAACACCTCGAATCTAGTGATTTCATGGTTAAAAGTTAAGATTCAAAAGATAGAAAGGTGTAGGAGTGCGTGTAGATCAAGAAAGTACAAGATTTAGATGGAAAACTTACAAGAATCACGAGAAATCTGAAGAAAAGTGAGCAAGAAGCGCTGGTCGGACGAGAGGTGCAGAAAAGGTAAGTTTGTGATGTTGACAGGGGTATTTATAGGCTTTCCATATAAGGAAAGGGGGAGGAGAGGGCTGGTCGATCGGGTGGTAACCCGATCGGGTGACTGCTCGATCGAGTGGCACCTCGATCGGGTGGAAGCCCGATCGGGTGGCAGCTCGATCGGCTAGCCACTCGATTGGAGTGAACGGCGCGATGAGTTTTGTGATTACAATCCGCGTGCTGAGCATTGCGATGCGATAGAGTTTCCTATTCAAATTACTTTTAATCCCAACTACTATATCAACATACAATCATCCTTATTTGACATTCGTTTAGCGTTTACAATTCGATTGCGATTGAGTTTCGATTGCGTTTCGATTGATCATCATAATATAACATAAATAAACATGCACAAGTAACACTTAAGGCACACACATACATAAGAACAATAATCAGATTGCGTAAATTCGTGTTGCGAGTGCGATGCGATAAAGTGATAAAACATGCGATAAATATCGAATAAACCTCGATTATTTATGAGTACTCCACATAATACAACTAACATAAAGCATATAATAGACTATCTACAAGTCAAAGAAGTCAAAACATGAATTGAGCAAGGAGTAACAGATCGCAATTAGCAATCTTGTCTCCCTTTGACTTCAATCTTGACTTTGACTTTGACTTTCGAAACACGGGGTGTTACAGCCTCCCCTAGTTGAGGGAATTTCGTCCCGAAATTAGGCCGTAGCCGTAACAAACAACTGCGGGTACTTTGCCTTCATGTCGCTTTCGAGTTCCCAAGTGAACTTTGTGCCTCGTTTGCCTTCCCATCGGACTTTCACAATGGGGATGCGCGAGCGTCTGAGCTGCTTGGTTTGGCGATGCATGATTTCGACAGGCTTCTCCACGAAGTGTAGTGTTTCGTTTACTTGGAGATCATCAAGGGGTACAATTAAATCATGCTCATCCAGGCACTTTCGAAGGTTCAACACATGGAAAGTCGGGTGAACGTTGCTAAGTTCCTCCGGTAGCTCGAGTCTGTAGGAGACTTTTCCGATCCTTTCCATAATCTTAAAAGGTCCAACATATCGAGGCGCTAGTTTCCCTTTCTTGCCGAATCTGACCACACCCTTCCAAGGTGATACCTTTAGGAGTACGTAGTCGCCAACGTCAAATTCAAGGGGCTTGCGTCGTCTATCGGCGTAACTTTTCTGTCGACTCCGAGCTTTCAGTAAATTGTCTCGAATTTGGAGGACTTTGTCAGTCGTTTCTTGCAGTAGCTCAGGACCGGTTAATTGCGAGTGCCCGATCTCGTGCCATACAATAGGTGATCGATATTTTCTTCCGTATAAAGCCTCAAATGGTGTCATTTGAATGCTGGAATGATAACTGTTATTATACGAGAATTCGACTAACGGCAGGTAAGCGTCCCAATTACCACCGAAATCTATGACACATGAACGGAGCATGTCTTCAAGGGTACGAATTGTTCTCTCAGTCTGACCGTCGGTTTGAGGGTGGAATGCGGTACTTAGATTAAGCGTAGTACCGAGAGCCGCTTGAAACGTTTCCCACAGACGCGAGGTAAACCGAGCATCACGGTCAGAGATGATGTCGCGAGGCGTCCCATGTCGACAAATGATCTCATCAGTGTAGATTCGGGCTAATCTTTCTACCTTGTAGTCTTCCCGTATTGGCAAAAAGTGAGCAGATTTGGTCAAACGGTCAACAACAACCCAGATGCTGTCATGACTTGATGGCGTGCGCGGAAGTTTCGTTATGAAGTCCGTAGCTATACTCTCCCACTTCCACACAGGGATCGGGGGTTGTTCGAGTAAGCCAGAGGGTCTTTGGTGTTCAGCCTTGACTTTCGAGCAAGTCAGTCACTTCCCAACGTAGAGAGCGACATCCCTCTTCATGCCCGGCCACCAGTACTTGTAGCGAAGGTCCTGGTACATTTTATCGGCACCGGGATGAATAGAGTACCGAGATTTGTGGGCTTCGTCCATCAATATCTGTCGTAAATTGGTCCACTTAGGGATCCAAATTCGGTCCAGAAAGTGGAATATCCCATTCGACTTATTCACAAGCTGGGCACCATCGTGGTAGATTCTTTCCTTCTTCAAAGTGCTCTCATTAAAACAGGCATGCTGGGCTTCACGGATGAGGGTTTCGAGATTGTATTGGGCTTGGGTATTACGAAGGCTGAGCAGATAACTCCGTCTACTGAGAGCATCGGCAACGACATTTGCTTTGCCTGGGTGATAACGTATCTCACAGTCGTAGTCGTTGAGAGGTTCTACCCATCGGCGTTGACGCATATTAAGTTCCTTCTGGCCAAAGATATGTTGGAGGCTCCTATGATCGGTGAAGATCGTACACTTGGTACCATACAGGTAGTGTCGCCAAATCTTTAACGCAAAAACAACTGCGCCTAGCTCGAGATCATGGGTTATATAGTTCTTCTCGTGGATCTTGAGCTGAGGAGATGCGTAAGCAATGACCTTGTCCCGTTGCATGAGGACATAACCAAGACCAAGGTTCGAGGCATCATAATAGACAATAAAGTTATCGTTTCCGTCGGGTAAGGCGAGAACAGGAGCATAACAAAGCATGTGCTTGAGGGTTTGGAAAGCAGACTCTTGTTCAGTTCCGCAAACAAAAGGCTTGTCTTTATGCGTGAGAGTGGTAAGCGGTACAACGATTTTTGAAAATGCTTCGGTAAATCGACAATAATAGCCCGCTAGTCCGAGAAAAGAACGGACTTCAGACGGGTTCTTAGGCGTAATCCAACTCTTAACTGCTTCAATCTTCGCGGGATCGACATGAATTCCTTGACTATTGACAATGTGACCAAGAAATTGAACCTCCTCCAGCCAAAATTCACACTTGGAGAACTTGGCATAGAGTCGATTTCCCTGGAGTAGCTCGAGAACCAAACGTAGATGTTGCGCGTGTTCGGCTTTCGACTTGGAATAGATCAAGACATCATCGATGAACACGATGACGAAGCGGTCGAGATAAGGTTTACACACGCGATTCATCAGATCCATGAAAACCACGGGTGCGTTGGTTAAACCAAAAGGCATAACAACGAACTGTTAGTGACCGTATCGGCTGCGAAAATCGGTTTTGGGTATATCCTCCGCTTGAATGCGTAGCTGGTGATAGCCTGAGCGTAGATCGATCTTCGAGAAACATGAAGCACCTTGTAGCTGGTCAAACAAATCATCGATGCGAGGCAGGGGATAGCGATTCTTGATTGTCAACTTATTCAATTCCCGATAGTCGATGCACATCCGGAACGACCCATCCTTCTTTTTGACGAAAAGGACTGGTGCACCCCATGGAGAGGTGCTCGGGTGAATGAAGCCTTTATCAAGTAATTCCTGAAGCTGTCTCGAGAGTTCACACATTTCGGATGGAGCGAGTCGATAAGGAGCTCTAGCAATGGGGTTTGTTCCAGGAATGAGGTCTATACGAAAGTCGATATCACGATTTGGCGGAAGTCCGAGAAGATCCTCAGGAAAAACGTTAGGAAATTCTCGAACCACAGGACGTCGTTTACTCCCGGTCTACCTTTCTTTTCCTTCTCCGCTACTACAATATTAGCCAAGAAAGCTCTGTATTCCTTGCGGAGATACTTGCTAGCTTGGACACATGACATGAGCTTGAGACCTTTCGAAGCAGTTTCACCATAAACACATAATACATCATCATTAGCGAGCGCGAATCGAATCGAATCATTTTATCAAAGCACACAACTTCAGCATGGTTTTCACGAAGAAAGTCCATGCCTACTATGATGTCAAAACTTCCAAGTTGCATCGGAATAAGGTCGATTGGGAAGATTTGATTGTTGAGCTCAAGAGTATAATCACGAAGAACATAATTGACAGCGACGGTTCTTCCAGTGGTGACTTCGACATCGATCGTCGAGGGGAGATGAGAGCGCTTACGACTAAGGAGCTTCTCGAATTCGAACGACACAAAACAATTATCGGCTCCAGTATCAAACAAACACGAAGCATAAATACCATTCACAAGGAACGTACCATTGACCACGTTGTTGTCAGCCTGGGCTTGGCGCGCATTGATGTTGAAAGTTCTGGCACGGGCGGCTTGTTGATGTTGCTGTTGAGGTTGTTGCTGCTGCTGTTGCTGAGGCTCTTGTTTCACAACCCTGTTCAGGCACATGTTCGCGAAGTGGTTGGGATCACCACACGTAAAGCAGACTCTGGCATTGACCGCGGGTGCCTGAGCCGCTTATTGGCCTTGAGGAGCTGGAAGTAGAGCTTGATGAGCAGTGGCTTGGGCTGGTGCTTGTCGGGGACCAGTAGAGCAATTAGCAGTGAAGTGGCCGTACATGTTGCAATGCACGCAGAATCTGCAGGCGATACCCACCGGGTAATAATAAGTACATGTTGGGCAAGCAGGGTGGGGACCAGTGTATGCACACTTTGCAGGTGGTGCATAAATAACTGGTACTGATCGGTGCTGAGATTGCTGCTGAGCTGGTACGGCTTGAAGCGGGGCGGCAGTGGTAGTGGCAGCACAGTTCTTGTTGCTGGAGCTGCTGTTGTTCTTCTTCTTCTTGCGGCGAGAGGCTTTCGATGACTGAGCGGTGGCGGTTTCGGTAGCTGGTGCGGCGGTAGTAGCTTGGTGCAGACTCTTCGAAGCTTTATCCTAAAAACCTGCTTTTACTCGCTTGTCGTTGATTTCAGCGGCAAGCAAGTAGGTTTCTTCGATTGTTGCTGGCTTTGCGGCATGCACAAAATCTGCAACACAGTCTGGCAGAGCTCGAATGTACTTCTTGATTCTCATGTCGGTGGTCTTCACTTGGTCGGGACAGATGATACTGAGCTGCTTAAAGCGAGCAGTCAGAGCTGCGTTCTCTCCATCCTTCTGGTTGATATGTCAGAATTCGTCCTCCAACTTTTGGCGTTCATGGGGAGGGCAGAATTCATCCATCATAATGGCCTTCAGCTCTTCCCACGTCATTTCTGCATTTGTTCCTCTCGGCCGTCCACCAGTCTAGTGCGCGGGACTGGAAGACGCCGGTAGCGTTTAGAGTACGGAGATTTTCAGGACATCCACTCTGGCGCAGAGTGATTTCGATGGAATCAAACCATTGAAACATAGCCGTTGGGCCATCTTCGCCAGTAAATTCCTTCAGACCACAAGCTTTGAACATCTTGAAACTAAAGGCAGCTTTGGGAGTAGCTTTAGGAGCTTCGGTTCTGGACTCTTCAGACGATTTACTCACATTCTTGTATATTTCACTCACGATCTGAGGGACGACCTTTGCTACTTGCTTCGCGACGATAGCAGCTAGGCGTTTGTCTCTCTGTTCTTGACGAGTAATTCGTGGGTGACGGGGTCCAGACGAGGGTCCAGGTGACGACATTATTTGCAACAGACATCGCCGTGGGGCTTAGTCACAGCATAATCGAATCTCACCTCACACGTCTAATACTACTAAAGCTCAGGAACACGATCATGTAAACACATATGCACATAACCACATATTCACATAAGCACAGAAGCACATAAGCACGTAAGGCACAGAACACAAAAGTACAGAAGCACATAAAGCAGTCAGAATACAGAAACCTATCATTCAAAGTCCGCGAGCGTTCAAAAATAGCGATCGCAAATAGCATAGCGATTAGTATATCATAAGCGAATAGCATATCAAACAACATGGCACAAGGTTGTTCCTCGGGTAGTAGCGATTTGTCAGCGTATTGAGATAGAAGTGCAGTGCGAGTTGTGTGTGTCGATCGAAAAGCGAATATCAAAAATCGAATAAGTCACCAAAATCAAAACATATAAACAGGTAAATACACACATAAACACATAAAATCGACGAGTATCAGAGTCAGCAGTTGCGGGCTCAGAATCGAAACACATAAAAATCGAGAATAGATTGTCTCAGGCTCGATAGACATTGACTACCCAAAGTGATTCGACTATTCACAAGGACTTTTTGCACACACTTTGACCTTCAGGACTGTGCTCTCGCCTCGAATCTGGGCGATCGGCACGCATCCTTCCAGTCATATCGTGACTTCAAGTCGTTGGAGTCCGTCGAGACTTTGGTGAGAGTTTTGTAAAACAATGTATAGCACGGAGTAAATCATCAAGGTTCTGGTTTCACCCCTGACTTAACGACTTTGTTCCTGTTTTTGATAAAATAAAGGAGAATTTATTGTGTCAAAGTATAGATTTCACTCTTGATTCGGCACAATTTCTCCCGTTTGTTGTTAAAATGCGGGTTGGACAAGCATGTTAGTCGAGAGTTTGCGGTTTTCACACCTAATCTCGACCTTAATTGCTCGTTCATTTTTGAAAATTAGAGTGCAGTGATAGTGTAGTGTAGGCGAGGATAGCGAGAAATAGCAAGTAAGCTCGTACATAATCCCTACAGGATATGCACAAGTCAGTCTGTTGGTTCCTAACTATAGACTAGGTCGTTTCTAAGACATCGACCCAGACTAGGTCGAGTCTTGCCTAATTCCCTATAGTTATGGATCTGATACCAATCTGTCACACCCCAACCGATGGCGGAATCATGGGGGGAATAGCACTGAGCGAAACAGATTGTCCAAAAGTTTCCATAACAACTATAATTATCAATTATTTAAAGCCACATGTCCCATACCATGTCATAAAAGATATCATAATTATTACAGACAAGATCTAGTCAAATTGTTCTGTTCCGACAACTCAGATTTTGAGTACAGACAATTTATTATTGTTCTAGGTCTTTCCTAGCCTCGATTTCACAGCAAGCAAAGCATCTAAACACCTTAAGCACCTGCCACATACGTTAAAGTAAAAGTCAATACACATAGTGTAAAGGTGAGCATACAAGTTTAATAGATATAATAGAGTTCGAAATCGTTTACGCATAACCAGCACGTACACAGGGTAAAATGAGGCATGTTAGTTATCGACATGAACCTATCGATACCAATGACTGTGGGTTGACTACCCAAGGCAGTTTGCGATACACACTCACCACTGTGAGCCATGTAACTTATTGTCCTTAACAACCCCTGAGTGAACAGGTGCTGAGTCCAAACTATAGTACTATCATTTCTAAGGCAGGTAGACAACATTCCATGTGTAAACATAACAAAAAAACATTCATTAAGTCACGTATAACATGCAGCAACGGTTAGCGTTAAAGTATTGCGTAGTGTGTTCGACGTGATTTAGCATAAGTAACGTATGTAACACCCAAAAGTGCGTAAAGCAAAAAGGGTTCGAGTATACTCGCAGCGATTGATGGATTAAAGGGAGCGCTTAGAGCGGAAATTAGCCTGATCAGAACGATAGCATAACGATAAGCGGCGCGTAAAACGGAGCAAAGTGTCAGTGGGTCGAACAGCAATCCGATCGGGTAGCCGGTCGATCGGGTGACAATCCGCTCGGATGGTCATCCGATCGGGTGACCTTTCGAGTGGATTGTTACTTTGCTTGGGAAAGATGTGTTTGTGTATGTTGGCTTGTCTTTTGAAGTTTTCATTGTAGCATTTTGAAATTATAGAAGTATCTCTACCTTCAGGTCGGTCGGTCGATCGAACGACCGTTCGATCGGACGACAAACCGATTGGTTGGACACTTTTAGTAAGAACAAGTTCACAGCAGTTTGTCACTCGATCGGATGGTAGTCCGATCAGGTGGCAACCCTTGTGCATTGAACATGTTGAAAATTGTTTAAGTGTTGAAGTCAGAACATCTCATGGTCGAGTGGTAATCCGATCGGATAGCATTTCGTTCAATGTTCAACCTCAAAAGTTTGAAAATAAAAGTTGAGTGTGGGGCCAAGGTGTAAGCCGATCGGGTGGCAACCCGATCGGGTGACAATCCAATCGGACGGCAGTCTGATCGGGCGGCACTCCGTCCTGGTCGGCCTGATCGTCTTACACTTGGTTGTTTTCGATGGTTTGTAGTTCTATCGAGATGGTGGGACAACGTGCTAATCAACAGAACCCCATCTTGACACAAGTGACCCGATCGAACAGGAATCACCCAAGTTCAACCAGTTAACCAGTTCAAGACGGTTGTTCTTGCTTAACCCGAAATCGGATGTCTCATTGGTAGAACTCAGATCTTGAACCAACACATCACCAAGAAGGAGTAGAAGGTTAGAACAAGGTTTGATTTTATCGGTTTGAGTGCATTGAGTGTGAAAGAGTTGAAAGAAAGTTAGAAACCATCTTTCAATCCTTTTTCACCATGAATATGTTTAGATCTATGCAAGATCTTTGTTTATTTGTGTGGAAATCGTTCAGATCTAAGTTGTTCTTGGCGGATTAAAGTCAAAACATGAAGTTCATAAGAACACCATGATGACATCATCCTAGAACACCTCAAATCTAGTGATTTCACGGTTAAAAGTTAAGATTCAAAAGATAGAAAGGTGTAGGAGTGCGTGTAGATCAAGAAAGTACAAGATTTAGATGGAAAACTTACAAGAATCGCGAGAAATCTGAAGAAAAGTGGGCAAGAAGCGCTGGTCGGACGAGAGGTGCAGAAAAGGTAAGTTTGTGATGTTGACAGGAGTATTTATAGGCTTTCCATATAAGGAGAGGGCTGGTCGATCGGGTGGCAGCTCGATCGGCTGGCCACTCGATTGGAGTGAACGGCACGATGAGTTTTGTGATTTCAATCCGCGTGCTGAGCGTTGCGATGCGATAGAGTTTCCTATTCAAATTACTTTTAATCCCAACTACTATATCAACATACAATCATCCTTATTTGACATTCGTTTAGCGTTTGCAATTCAATTGCGATTGAGTTTCGATTGATCATCACAATATAACATAAATAAACATGCACAGGTAACACTTAAGGCACACACATACATAAGAACAATAATCAGATTGCGTAAATTCGTGTTGCGAGTGCGATGCGATAAAGTGATAAAACATGCGATAAATATCGAATAAACCTCGATTATTAATGAGTACTCCACATAATACAACTAACGTAAAGCATATAATAGACTATCTACAAGTCAAAGAAGTCAAAACAGGAATTGAGCAAGGAGTAACAGATCGCAATTAGCAATCTTGTCTCCTTTTGACTTCAATCTTGACTTTGACTTTGACTTTCGAAACACGGGGTGTTACAACAATCTTATCCACGTACAACTGAGCTATCTTGTCGGAGCTATGAGTCTCCTTAATGGGTAAAAAGTGTGCTGACTTAGTCAGTCTATCAACTATGACCCATATAGTATCATTTCCATGCCTTGTTTTAGGTAACTTGGTTATGAAGTCCATAGTTACCATCTCCCACTTCCATGTGGGAAGTTCTGGCTGTTGAAGCAGACCCGACGGCTTTTGATGTTCAGCTTTAATCGGAGCACAAGTCAGGCACTTAGCTACATGTGTGGCAATAGATTTTTCAAACCTATCCACCAATAATTAGCTTTCAAATCTTGATACATCTTGTCACCTCCTGGGTGAACTGAGTATTTGGAATTGTGAGCTTCCTGGAGGATTATATCTCAAAGTCCTCCATGAATAGGAACCCAGATCCTTCCATTCAGTCTGAGGATTCCATCCTTGCCAGGTGCTAACTATTCAATAGTTACACCTAACTTTTCATTTGGAAGGTTAGCTTCTAAAACAGCTTCCTTCTGTGCAGCTAACAGCCTTTCATTCAAACTGTTCTTCAGTTCAATGCTCTTGGCATTAATCCTTATAGGTTTGACTCTTTCCTTTCGGCTTAGAGCATCAGCGACTACATTTGCTTTGCCAGGATGGTAGCTAATTTCACAATCGTAGTCATTTAGAGTCTCCATCCAACGGCGCTGTCTCATATTAAGATCCTTTTGATTGAATAAGTGTTGAAGACTTTTGTGATCCGAATAGATCACACATTTTGTTCCATATAAATAGTGTCTCCATAACTTAAGTGCGAAGACAACGGCACCCAGCTCCAAATCATGGGTGGTGTAGTTCTTTTCGTGCACCTTTAATTGTCGTGATGCATAAGCAATCACCTTGCCTCTTTGCATAAGTACGCAGCCCATACTGGTGTGTGAAGCATCACAGTACATGTCAAATTCTTCAATTCCTTCGGGCAATGTCAATACCGGAGCATTGCTCAATTTCTGTTTAAGAATCTTAAAAGATTCTTGTTGTTTTGGACCCCAGTCAAACTTTACATTCTTACGGGTCAGAGAAGTCAATGGTGCAGCTATCCTTGAGAAATTCTCAATGAATCTTCTATAATAACCAGCTAATCCCAGAAAGCTGAGAATTTCTGTTGGTGTCTTTGGTGCTTCCCAATTCATGATAGCTTCTATTTTAGCGGGATGGACTTGGATACCACGATCGCTCACAACATGTCCAAGGAATTGGACTTCACGAAGCCAAAACTCACACTTAGAGAACTTAGCATACAGTTTCTCCTGTCGAAGCAACCCTAAAATACACCGAAGGTGTTTCTCGTGATCATCCTGATTACGAGAATAAATAAGTATGTCGTCTATAAAGACAATGACAAACTTATCTAAGTATGGCTTGCAGACTCTATTCATGAGGTCCATGAATGCTGCAGGTGCATTAGTGAGCCCAAGAGGCATCACTAGGAACTCATAATGTCCATACCTTGTCCTGAACGCTGTCTTAGGTACATCGTCAGTTCTAACCTTGAGTTGATGATACCCAGATCTCAAATCAATCTTCGAGAAGAAACTCGCCCCTTGGAGTTGGTCGAATAAGTCGTCGATCCTGGGCAAAGGATAACGATTCTTGATCGTTACATTATTTAATTCACGGTAATCAGTGCATAAACGCATCGATCCATCCTTCTTTTTCACAAACAAA
Organism: Helianthus tuberosus; assembly: GCA_030545235.1. Lineage (NCBI taxonomy): Eukaryota > Viridiplantae > Streptophyta > Magnoliopsida > Asterales > Asteraceae > Helianthus > Helianthus tuberosus. The sequence continues at coordinate 21,043,297 of CM060451.1, read as the reverse complement.
ATTGGAGCTCCCCAAGGCGAAGAGCTGGGTTGTATGAAACCTTTTTCCAGTAAGTCGTCCAATTGAGTTCTGAGCTCTTTCATTTCAGTAGGCGCTAGACGATAAGGAGCTCGTGCAATTGGTGCAGATCCTGGCAGAATGTCTATCCTGAATTCAACTTGCCTCTCGGGATGTAATCCAGGTAATTCATCAGGAAAGACATCAGGATACTCAGAAATAATTGGAATATCTTCAATCTTGAGTTTCAGGTCATTCACTGTCACTTGTGCCATGTAAATAACACATCCGTTCTTCAGACACTTTGATACTTTGAGAATAGACACATTGTTGGGCAAACCATATTGTGTATCTCTTTGAATAGTGACGGATTCACCAGAAGGGATTTTGATGATAACTAGCTTTTTATCGCAAGCAATTTGGGCTTGGTTATGCGACAACCAATCCATGCCTAAAACTACATCAAACCCAGCCAATTTCTTTGGAAAAAAGGGATAACGGGATAGAATGATTCTTAATGGATATAAAGCATCCATCAAGAAGAGTCGAAGCAGTTTCTAGGGTACCATCTGCGAGTTCTACCTCATATTTTATGTCTAGAGTTTTAATTGGCAGATTCAGTAATTTACTAAACTTATGGTCTACAAAAGACTTATCAGCACCTGAATCAAATAAAACTCTAGCATAAATATCGTTAATGAGGAAGGTACCTGTTATAACGTTCCCGTCGTTCACCGCCTCCCTTGCATTCATCTGAAAAACCCTAGCATTGGTTTTCTTCACCTCCTCGGGCTTCTTAGCATTCTTAGGGCAAATAGTCTTGATGTGCCCCTTTTCGTTGCAACCGTAGCAGGTCGCATCCTTAATGTTCCGGCACTCTACAGACTTGTGCCCTTTTTTCTTGCAGATCCCACAAGGTTTAGCTTGTGGGTCCTGGTTGCACTTTCCAAAGTGCCTCTTGTTGCAAGTCTTGCATCTGGGCTTGTCACCTGACTGCCCTTTCTTGGAACTAGAGTTCCCTTTGTTCTTTTTGTTTGACTGATGGGACTGATCTTCCTCCCTTTTTCTTTTCCCATCATCGGCGGTTTTCTTTGCCCTACTCCTTACAACATTGAGAGTAAGGGACAAAGATAGATCTACAGCAGATCTATAAGTAGCAGGCTTAGAAGCCTAGACGTTTCCTTTAACTTCTGGGGCTAAACCACCGATAAAACGCGCAATGCGTTTGGGTTCTGGGGTAACCAAATACAACACAAGTCTCGACATTAAGTTGAAACCGGTCACATAAGACCTGAAATCCAAATCCTTCATCACCAGAGTGAGGAAGTCAGTTTCTATTCTTTCAACTTCGTGCTGAGGACAGTAAGTGTCCTTCACAAGGTCAATAAACTTGTTCCACGAAAGGTTATACAGAGGAACCTTTCCAGTGGATTGCACCAAGGTTTTCCACCATGTTAGGGCGTCGCCTTTGAAAGACTGAGATACAAACTTGACTATGTCTTCCTTAGCACACCCACTGATGTCAATTACAGTTTCCATTTAATCCAACCACTTCATACAGTCAATTGCTCCCTTTTCTCCCGTGAAATCTCTCGGTTTTTCGGAGACGAAGTATTTATAGGTACAACTCTTGTTGTACTTAGGAGTCTTATTTAACACAACTTTCTGAGATTCAGATCTCTGGTTGGATGAATACTGAGATTCATCCCTTTTTGATGCATGCGAATGCGATAAGGGTTTTGTATGAGTTTTGGACCGAACATGACTCGGTTCTTTGAATATTTTATCCACAGATTGAGCAACTACGGTGTCAATCATTGCTTGCAATTCAGCATTTGTAAGATTTATTCTTGCTTCATTATTGTTCCCTTCTCGCGGATGACTGTTTGCTTCGTCAGAGCCAGCCATGATTTGGGTACTAAAATTAAACAATAATGATTTATTTAAATTGTATAATAAATCATCTTATTGATGATTAGATGGCCATGGTATCTATAAACCATATAGACCATTTTAAATAACAAGTAAAAAATATATGATTGTTCAAGATTTTTCCTAGGCTACAACTGAACTATTATGGGATACAATCCTGTTTATTTATCAGACAGGGAACATAAGTCACAACTGTCGATGATATAGAGACGTTTTCATATAGCACAAGGCTCGTCTCGAAGGACATTTAGATGGCACAAAGGCCTTGTCATAAGATAGTTCAAGTATTATCAATGATCCTTTGGATCAATGATTTTAAGGGTCGAACATAGTTCATTGCCTTTTTGACAAGTAGTTTATAGAATAAAACTATCATTGTCATTAATACACTTTTGCTCTTAGGCATACATCTCTAATGGATGTTTTGGTGTATACATCATATTGATGCTTAATAGCCATGATTCATATTGATCATATAGGCTATGAAGACGGCTTGGAAGAATCCAAGTATCTTTGAAAACTAGTGTGGTCTTTAAGGTCACACAGCTAATAATGTTAACATGTTTTCAGACGTTAACAAGGAATCATTTTCTTAAAAGGTTGTACCAACATAGCCATTGATATTGGCTAGGTTATACCTTTAAGAATTTCTTTTGGAATTCTTTGGCAGATCAATGTAAATTGAAATAATTGTTAACAAGATGATGTAATAAAGTACATATAAAATTTTCCAAAAGAAATTTCATTTAAAAGCTAAACGATTACAATATATGCCCTAAACGGGTCTTGAAAATAATAAACTGTCCACGTAGGGACTACAGAAAAAGAAATTAGGTCCACGCAGGGACCAAGTACAGAAATAAAAATGTTCTCGCAGGGACTTGATTGAAAAGACAATACAAAATGAAATAAATAGACTTCTACTTCTTTTTGCCTTTTATGAGGTTCGCAAGGCCCTTCAGAAATTTGTTATGCTTTTTGTTTGTTTCCTCCGCTTGGTGTTCAACCCGATCCAACCTATGCAGAATTTCTTGCGTTTGCATTTGTGAAGGTGGGGTTGTTGCTGCTGAGGAGGGTATTGGTACCCATGCACTGGATACCCCGTTGGGTAAGACGGAGGAAATAGTGAAGGGTAACGTGCATTATATTGTGCTGCCGTAAGATATGGATCTTGGGTAGGAGCTTGATATCCATAATCCGTAGGATTTGGATATTCAAATGGGTTAAACCCAGACGAACCTTGATAGGTCGGTATGGGGTTATCATAACCTACTGGCAGTGGCGGTGGTGCAAGTGTAACCGGCGGAGGATTATTTTCCGGCACCGCATGAGATGGTCCACCTATTTGTGGATCCTCAGGGATTGGAGGGTATGTGCTCGAAGCTTGAGGGGAACTGAACCTAGGTCCCCCTCGCACGGACATCCGTGCATTCCTCCTTCGCCTTGGTCTCGGGAGGTGGTTGAGGTGGTTGTTGAGGTGGTTCCTCAACGGGCAAAGGTGGTGGAGAAACCGCTTGAAGGTGTGGTTCTTCCAATGGAGGATGAGGAGAGTTATGAAAAGAAGGTGTAAATTCCCATTCATACTTGTCCCACCATACGGCCCATGGGTCGGGGCCTCGGTATGGCGATCCCTCATAAGGAGAACCGCTGGAGATGCTAATAGGATGAGTTGGTGTTCCGGTTGGCGGCGCTGGGTCGGGGTCATCATCCATTTCCATGTCTTGAGAGAAATGGTCCTCGGGTCCTAAAGGATTGAAACCGAGTGGTACGTTAAGATAATCGTTTGGGTTAAATTGACCCGGGGAATAGAGATCATGGGAAAATAGAGTGGTGAAAAGAATGAGAATGTAAGGAGTGGTGCGAATGATGCGATTGGTGGGAATGGTGCGAATGTTGGTGCTCATCCTGAATAGGTATCCCAAAATATGGAGGATCTGAAGGTGAGGATCCCAGCGAAACGGAGTGTCTCGCTGGTTCAAAGGAATGTCTCCAGTTGTCCTGAGAATCGGAACTAGAAAAAGATGCAGACGGAGTGCGCCTATGGGAAGGTCCTGCATTGCTTGATGGTCCTCCTCGCATCGGACCCTTTCCCTTGCCTCGTACTCGCGGTGGCATAATCGATTAATAAACCTGTCAAAACAATAAAGCAAAACATAAACTACAAATAAAAGTTAAGAATAATTCCTAGGTCATTTGCCTAGACTCGGAAGTCTAAGGAATGTGCTTATTGTGTCATTGAGTTTAAACACAAAAGGCTAGTGTTTAATTCACTCAATGTTGGCTCTGATACCAACCTGTCACACCCCGATATTTCCACATATTACCGGTGGGCCTGGCGGGGAGTATCGTGACGTAGTTGATATCATCATAGTCAATATACACAATAATTAGCACAATGGAAGGCTTGGTGAATAATTACTATTACAAACCATAGTGTTCGAGTGTCCAAATAAAAGAATATACAGACTGGTTGTAATAGAAGATCCACAGGCGGATCATAAAATAAAATACAAGAAACTGAGATAACAGACTCCAGGTATCTAGGGATTTGCAAAATCCTCTTATTTGACACCTAGTAGCTCCAGCCTATTTTCGTGAGGTACCTGTCAATTAACCTTTAGAAAATATGTCAGTTTACACTGGTAAATACAATTAACCGACTCATTGGAAAACATTTATGAAAATTGATTTAAGTGCACACAAACCATTTATAACTTGGGACAATTATTTAAATAATCTTGTATACAGTTTTACATGTTTGTCTTACATATGGGACCGGTTTGGAAGTCGGTCATGATTAACCGACTCACCACTTATAGAACCCACAGAGGAGTTATCCCCAACATGTGGGTTATATTAGCATTTGCATCTGTTAGGTGTATGCCTACACCCCGTGCATAGGTCGTGGCCATTTTCAAATGAAATGAAATGAGCCGAGGATATCCAGGACACGGTCGTATTAACCCCCAATGCTTATGTTATCAAACAAAACAGATTAAAACGGGTTATGTATATTTATTAATCACAATCCGATTAAATGATTTCATACCCGACCAAGCGGTATTATTATAATACCGTATCCCAAGCCCGTATAAGGGAAAATAAGTTAAAAGTATTTACCTGGGCTAGATGTGAAGAAGTAACTCAACCGTATATTCCTAAAGGCTTATGATAATACCTTCTACTAAAGCTACTCAATCTGTATGGAAGGTTTAATAACCTATTAGGATACTAACGGATCTTTATTTAAGTCAAAGACTTAGACCGGCTAGCTTGAAAGAAACTTTACGGTTCTAAACACTAGATTAAGCGGAGACCAGAATAGAATGTGATTTAGACCCGACAAGTTTGGATACTTGTATAATATGGGTAAACTAAACACATTCTGGAATTTGACGATTTAATGATAAGGTTAAACCCGTTTCGGCTATTTTACGTAAACTAGTCACATAAACCGATCCGAACACATAAATGCATAACGGGTAACCAACTGAATTATATACAGGTCTCAATTTTTGTTATGATTAAAATATGCTAATACATCAGTAGGATGTTAACATATATACCCAAGAAGTATTTAAACCCATTTTAAGTCTCGTATGGGCATTTTGGTCTTTTTAATGATTATAAAAGAGATTTTATAATAAACTGAGGTTCTGGTCTTTGGTAATCAGTAAAAATATTTATTTTATCACATTACATCAGTAAGATATTATACATATGTGAGGTTTACCATTTATGACCAAATTATGCCCCGAAAGGGCATTTTGGTCATTTCACGTATGCCTTTAAGGACATTTTTGGAAGTCTGAGTTCATGACTTATACTTACTGTAATAATATTAAAATTTGTTTAAAAATCCAGTAGGTAATAAGTCTTAGGTGTTAAATATGGTTTTAAACCATACTATGCACCTAGTTAGTGTAAAACTCGCTAATTGACGATAATTAAGATGTTTATGTAAATCTGAGATTTTGATCAGTTTTAAATGCTCAAAATAATTTATTTAATGTATGAAATCAGTAGGAAAAGGTTTGGCATTCAAATCATTTGTTAATCTCATTTTATGCATGAAAATGGTATTATCGTCATTTACCGAATTACACAAGAACTCCATGATTTGATCAGTTTATAATCTAACCAAAAATCCCATAAATCCTTAAAAATAATATATTAACAGTAGGTAATGAGTTTTGGGTCAAAATCCAAGTTTAAACATGTCTTATGCAAGATATCGTAATTTAATTAATAAAAGCTTCTATTTACGATATCGAACATAACTTCTGTTTGAGACCAAGAACTGATGTCAAGTTTTCGGGACAAGCTTATATATCTGTAACAAGTGTTTTTGTCCTCTCACATTTCCAAAAATCCCATGTATATGTTAAAAGGGCAATTATGGCATTTATAAGCATAATAACAAACAAGAGCATATAATTCAAACTACTAAGGACCAAGTAATATAACTCCAGGGGGTTATACTACTGTATAAAATGGTCCTAATGGAAGCTTAAAACATGGAAGAATTAAGCTCAATCGGGTCAGAACTGAAAGTCAAAGCAAAAGTCAAGCTTTTGCGACTTTCAGTTATAAACCGACCTTAAACCGATAATTGTTGGGTTAGACATGTTTAAACATGTTCTAATACTAATTACCAAGTTATTAGAATGCTAAAATATAATTTATAACCTCTGTTTTATTAGTTTAATTCATTATTTTAAGTTCTGTCTAGTTTGACCTTTTGGCTTATTAGTTTGACCCGACAATTAACTAGTCAAACGGAATAATTAGGAGGTGCCCTTTTAAGGGTTAATCACCTACCTTATTATGGTCACATAACCACTTTTGATTCGGACAGTGGCTGGACCATTTGTGATTAAACCGAAAGTCAAAGTCAATTTACGATATCTTTGACTTTTCGGTTTTTAAGCTAATAAACTGAACTAAGAAAGGACTAAGACACTTACATAGGGTCCTAGCTATCTTTTCTACACTTCTTGATCCTTCTCTAAGTCCAAGTATCTCCAGAAGTGAGTGTATTGAATGTTGCAAGTGAATGAGCACTTGAACAAATAAACTTAAGAGCCTTTATATACTTGAATAGCATGCTAGGAGATCAAAGCAGGTGTTTTTGGATTAGGATCACCCCAGGTATCCTAGTAGTATTACAAGACCGACAAACAGCCCATGGTATCCATTAGAATGAGTTAAAGTCGGTTCTGAGTTGAAACCTGCAGCTGGCATGATTTTTCTGCGCTGGGCACTTTTACGCGGGCCGCGTAAGACTCAAAGGGAGTCTACGCGGGCCGCGACAACCTCTTGTTAAGGTGAAACTTGTTTCAAGCTTGGCAGATTCAGTCCCTGGTCCTTATAAACATTATATAACTTTATTTTTGGCATATAAGGCCCTTGTAGTTAGTTTGTAGAGGTTCAGGGGAGTGTATCCAAACTCCGTTAGGCCCGGTTTCGTTAAAAGATTACCATAAACACAAGTTTCTCTACATTGACGCTTTTAATCCAAAGTCTTGAAAACTTGTTTAACGATCTCGAAACCACGTGAAATTTATATCACTTATTCTTGAGAGCATATTTGAATATTTCGAAGCCTCGAGTTCATTAAAAGGTCACTTAGAAGTAAGAATTAACATGTTGACACGTTTAACCCCTGTATTTTATAATCTTTCGATTATTTTCATAAACGACTTTTTATATCCAATTAATCACTCGTTTAAGAATATATTATTCGCGTATGGTCATTCAGAGGCACAAGTTTGGCATGTTGACACTTTTAGTCCCTTTGGTTTCATATTTTCGTCGTTTGTCAACTTTAGTCCTTCAAACTCAATCTTTCACATGATTAGGGTTTAGGACACGTGTCTTCACATAATTGGACACGTTTTTACGTGGTGTTACACAAGCTATGCACATAGATCCGTTTTGACCCATTTAGGGGATTTAAGCAATTTAGTCTAAAACTAGCTCTTTTCTTTTCACACTTCGTAATTCCATATCTAGAATATCTACCTTTATTCTATAATCAACATGCAAATTCCTAAATAACCCGTATGGGTCGTTTGCCTAATTTACCCATCAAGGGCTGTTTGGTCAATTTTAGTCCCTTATTTACGACGAAGGACTTTCACTAATAATTGACCAAAACATCACTTTTAACTGTAAATCTAAATATGCGTACCTGGCTCGGGTCATAGCACTGGCCCGTTTACATATGTTTTGCTTTAATTTTTCTAGCTAAAACAACGCAAGCATATGTTATTTTCTGTGATCACAAAACTCAACAAGTAGTCGTCAGTTATTATTGTCAAATGGTATTAACACACCATTTGATCCGTTTAGTCGACACGACCATTTATCAACGTATGATGGTATATTGATACCATCACGCCCCTTGAACCTATTCTGGTTCGCGCCGTGAGTTCTTACTACTTAAAAGACATTTTCTTAAATTGTTCCACCCGTTGTAACTTTTACCAAATGGTGTCTTTATTTTGATCGCTATTATTTTAACTATTAATTTGGCCCATTTAGTTATCAAGTGAATTCCATCGCCTCAATGACATACCAACATAACCATTTTCTCTATATCAATATTACACACATTTTAACTATCTATTTTGACCCGTTTGGTTGTCGAGTGAATTCCATCACCTCATTGACATACCAACTCACCCATTTTCTCTATATCAACATTAAACATATTTTAACTAAGCTTGTCTGCATAAATGTAACGGGACGATAAGTCGAGTACCTTAGATATTTTCTTTAAGCCGCGTATCGCTCCCGGCTTTATCACCCGCCTTCGCCTATAGTGAACAACCCGACTAATTGTTAAATTGCCATTTTAAAGAATTGATATCACCCAATTTTGTCAAGAATCATTACATATGATTCTTTTCAAGTTTCATCATACTTCTATAGTTTTATGTTCTCACTTAGGCAATTTATCGAACACCTTGTGGGTATGATTTATAACCCATTATGTTACCTCAAATCTTAGTAAATTCCTAACCACGAATTCCCAATTCAACAAGTAGGTATGTTCATCATGGGCATTTTAACATCACATTTCAGTTTGTTATGAGTTCATATGCTCATCTAACTCTTTAAATTTCATGCACTCAATTTTTTTTCATCAAAACCCATTTATACCCATACAAGTTAAATCTTTCAATTACAAGTTTATGGCTCTAAATCACCAATTTCACATCTAGGGTTCATTCCTATACTAGTATTCGTTTCAATTTTACCATTATATCTAACATGCATACTAGACATCAAGTTATGAATGTTTGCCATAAACTTACAACATCACCAAACATCAAATTTTGACATACCTTGTGATCTCTTAACGTGATTGATCACGAAATTAGCTTCAACACTGACACACACACACGTGTGTGTGTTTTGGTTTTAATTTTTCTTTTAATTAAATCACTTTCATAATTGCCCCTTTTAGTCCCTCTAATTCACAAGTTATATCAAAAAGTGTATTTAACCATGTTTCTTTATTATTTTCAAACATACAACTAACTAGGTTAATTATTCCTAGCTAACTTAGTAGGTTCCGGGGGTTATAACCCGTTTTATTTTAAGTCCCGTTAACTCGGGCCCTTTTATATACTTTGTTTTTCTCAAAGTATTTATCATCCTTTTAATTAATATTAGGTTTATTTATTTAAATCTTAATATTTACCGGGTAAATTTTCACCGCTAACGGTATTTTACCCGTCATTAATATTAAAGTGGTTTGATACCAATCCCGTTTTTAGGGTGTTACACAATGACGGAGGCAAATCGAGTATCGGCAACCGAAAGCGGTCTAATAGGAATAAACTTGGTGAAAATCGAGAGTCTCATGTTATGGTTCATGATGAAATTTTTTATTGCAAGCGCATTTACATGAACTTCTTTTATCCATTTACACTCTTCATACGGTGTTTCATTTGTTTCCACATACCTTGGTGAACAAATGTTCTTCAAAGCAAAATTAAGAGTATGAACAACGCATGGTGTCTAATAGATCTGAGGATACTGACTCTCTATAATCTCTCCAGTCGCCTTATAATTTGGTGCATTGTCAGTAATGATTTGCACCACATTTTGATGACCAACTTCATTTATGACTTCTTTCATCAAATCAGCAATAAAAAAATTATCTTTTACTTCCCCAAAACAATTCACTGCCTTTAGAAACATAGGACCACTACCTGAGGTAGCCATTAAATTGATTAGAGGCTTTCTCGTATGATTACTCCAACCATCACTCACAATAGTGACCACTTTTTCTTTCCATGAATACCTAACTGGTTCCAATAGCTTGTGAACATTTTGTCTTTCTTTTTGTAGTAAAGTTGTTCTCAGCTTATTATAACCAGGAGGTTCACAATTCTTTCGCTGTGTTCACTTTGACCATGAGCGCAACGACTTGCTGATGCCATTTGATTCCAATTTATAAAGTAATTGAATTTAATTAATACTACGAACTAATTATTACATCCCATAACCCATTTATACTTAATAGGGTATGATCAAATACAAACCATATTTCGTGTACAAACGGTAAGAAACATTTCCAATTAATTATAGAGAAATGGTAAAATAATAACCTAAATGATATCAATAATATTAAATTCCCTATAATTAAGCTAACAAGCAATTAATTCTTTATATGCATCTTCCTTTTGTTTTCAATGTGCTGATATAATTTTCATAAAGAAAAGTGTTAAGGTCATTCACATATGTACTAAAATCAATCATCTTGATTAATTTTCATGTGCTAATATAAAACAACATAACCAATCCAAGAACCCACAACATAACCAGCTGACCGGTCCATTGCTCTGTTCCGTAGTTTGTTAAACTCAAACAAGTCACAACTCATCGCGTTTCAACCATATAAAACAACATAACCAATCCAAGAACCCACAACATTAACAAAAACCATATAATAAACGTTCGAGCCACACAACATCAATGCCAACGATATATCTAGCAACATAGACGCAAATCCGGCCGGAGTAATCTGCGAAAACGGCGCCGGCCGCGGCTGCCGCCGTGACGCCACCGTAGTTCCTCAAGGAAATTACTCGTCATCAGGAATTTATTATGGAACAATAAGAAATGATTATAATACTCGATTTGAAGGAATTATTAGCGCAAATCGAGGTCAGTTAAAAGTGAATATGGTAGTTCTTCAAGTGGATTTTGATGTTGCTTTTGGATTACATATGCAGTGGTGAAGATTTTGGAGATGGGAAGATGAGAGATCTGAAGAGTTGAAGTAACGTTTTGGACGGGGGAAGTTTTTTAAAGAAATTTGACAGTTTGAAGTTACAAGAAATTCGATTTGGATGTGGTGAGGAGGGTAGTGGCAGGTGGTAATGGTGTCGGGATAAGTGGTGGTGGTAGGTGCTAATGGTGAGTTGTGCTAATGGTACGTCACCGGAATAAGTAATGGTGAGTTGTGACTTGCCTTTTTTTAAAGGGAGGGGTAAACAAGTAATTTCAGATGGACTTAACGGAGAAAACTAACGGACATCCACTCTAGGGACTATCCGAGTAACAACTCGTCAAACCACAGGGAGCACCGGTGTAATTTCCAAAAGTTGGGGAATATAGATGTTATTTTACAAAACCACAGGGACTATCCGGACATTTTACTCTTTTATTTATTAGTAAGGGTGTTTTGGTCATTTCACACCCACTTAACACCAAAAGTTAACTCCCATATGTGTGCCAGGAACTATCCGAGAACGAAATTGCAAAAGTTGAGGACTATAGCTGTATTTTTAGAAAGTTAAGGATTAAGGGTGAAAATGGACAAACCACAGGGACTATCTGAGCATTTTTCTCACTATTACTACAACTCCCAGGTTTCAGCCACCAGCCACCTTCATCAAACATACCGAAATATTTAGAGTAAAAGTATGTGAAAAAAATTGAATGACACACACTTCAAATTATCCCGCGGAAAATAATGGAATGTATAGAGGAAAAGTATGTGAAAAAACTTTGAACGACACCCCTTTAAATTATCCCGCGGAAAAACAAAACGAAAAATCCAAGCGCTTAGCTGGCAATCCCCGTGAGTCAAAGCGCACCAATCAAAATCAAACCCTTCTCACTATAAATACAAAACCAAATCACCCTCTGTACATAACAACCCCAAATCACATACATTTTCTCCAAATTGAAATTAGGGTTTGCAAAAATGGCTGGAAAATCCGATGCAGAAGTGAAGAAAGGCGGTAGAGGAAAACCTAAGGCTTCAAAGTCTGTTTCAAGATCGTCTAAAGCCGGTCTTCAGTTCCCCGTCGGCAGAATCGCTAGATTCCTCAAGGCTGGACGGTATGCCCAACGTGTCGGCGCTGGAGCTCCGGTGTACCTGGCGGCCGTTCTCGAGTATCTGGCCGCCGAGGTGTTGGAGTTGGCTGGGAATGCAGCGAGGGACAACAAGAAGAGCAGAGTAGGTCCAAGGCACATACAATTAGCGGTGAGGAACGATGAAGAATTGAGTAAACTGTTGAAATCTGTGACTATTGCTAATGGTGGTGTTCTTCCCAACATTCATTCCACTTTGCTTCCCAAGAAAGCAGGTAAGGAAAAGGGGGATATCGGCTCTGCTTCTCAATCTCAAGAGTTTTAAGTGTAATATTGTTTCATGTATGATACAGAACTGTGTTTGGGTTTTGGAATACAGTCTCGTTTTTTATGCAGATTCTAGTTAAATATTGATGCAAATTGGGTTTTGTTTTCGGGTAATTATATCCTTCAGTTAAAAGAGTTTTAAATCTGTGGATAAAAAGTATTTTAATAAGGTGAAAAACAAGAGTAGATATAATTTTCTGCCTTTTAATTCTGTTGCAGTGGGTAAGAAACGATTGTAAAATAAGCTTATAGTTTATCCAAACACTAAAAGTGATTATTACGACTTCAAGTCACAATTTCCAGATATTGAGTTTCATATCACAAATCCAAACACCCCCAAAACCAAAACCAAACCACAATGACACAATGTAAATGATTTTAAAAAAGAGTAGATATAATTTCCTGTTTTTTAAATTCTGTTGCTGATGGGACCCATCACAAGAAAGCATTGACTGTCTTTGCGTATATAAGGGTGTACGGGTGGGTGAGGCAAACCCATCGGCAACCCCTTTTGCCGATCAGGAATCCACTTTTTGGGGAGAAGATGCTGCTTGCGGCAAAGGTGAGGGTAAGTGGTAGGCCCAGTTCTTATCAACCAATTATTTTTTTATTAGTTTGTTTAATCTCAATTTAGACATGCACCTCTTATGTTTTTTGGGTAAATTACTTTTTGAGTCCCTGTGTTTTATAGGTTTTAACTAGTTGAGTCCAAAAGCAAAAAGTTTAACGACCTGAGTCCCTATAAGCACTTTTTTTAACCATTTGAGTCCAAATTTCTAACTCTGTTTGAATTTTCTGTTAACTTTTCATTAAAAGACTAAAATGCCCCTACATAATATTATTATTATTATTATTAATTGTTAACCTGTGATTCTCCAAATTGGAGGTTTTCAATTAGATTCTGTTCATCTAAACCCTAATCATTTTCTCTTCACAATTCTCATCACATGTGATGCAATCATCACTAAAATCACATCAATTCAGTCCACTCAAACTCAATTCATGCTCCATTGCAACCGACACCAATATCTTCATCACTATTGTGGTAAATACTGCCACATCTTGTTCGCTCCAGCCTGAAATGCAGATGGATAGGGTGTCATAAATGCAGATGGATCGCGTCGTTTTGCTCCATTTTTTTTTATTTTTTTCGTCTTTTAAAGTCCTTCTCTGCCTGTGGTTTTGAAAAAAGAAAAGCATTTTTAAAGATTTCTATAGAAACTTATTAAAAGAAAAAGAAACCACTATGCAAGTTGATTTATTATCAATTATGTGTATACGTACCTTCAGCCATTGATTTAGATGATATGGTTACCAGCCATTGATTTCACATCTCCATCACCAAATCTGATATGGAGACAAAACAAATGGGTCTCTAATATGGTAACAGGGAGGTGTTGGGGGTTTACAGGGGTGCGTGTGGCTCACCGGAGAAGAAGAATGGCAGCTGGGGTGTGTGGGTGGTTGTCGCCGGTGAACGAGAAGACGCTGGAGATCGCCATAGGTGCGACTCTGGTCGCCTGAGTTGCAACAGAGAAAGATGGGGCTTAGGTGAACGGGTTGTAAGGGTGGCGCTTGTCGGAGAAGATAGCCGGAGCTCCGATCTCCGGTCACCGGTGTGTACTCGAGATAAAACAGAGAGTAGGTAAAGAAGGAGGTTGCAGTTTGTGGTTTTTATAAGGGGATTTGGGAGAGATGTAAGAACTTTTGGGTTTTATAAGGGTAAAGAAGGGGATAGAGGGGCATTTTAGTCTTTTAATAGAAAACTAACAGAAAATATGGATGGTGTTAGAAATTTGGACTCAAATGGTTAAGGAAAATGCTTATAGAGACTCAGGTCGTTAAACTTTTTGCTTTTGGACTCAACTAGTTAAAACCCATAAAACACAGGGACTCAAAAAGTAATTTACCCATGTTTTTTTGGGCAATAGGAGGGGTGCAAAACAATGACGAAATTCACTAAACAAGCGTTTTCATGAACTACACTATCTGAATTATGCAGAGTGCGGACATCTTGTAGATGTTACTGATTTAGATATTTTCAATTTTCATGCTTGCTTTACATGTGCAACATTTTATTTCAGGATTTAGTAGCATGAAACACAATATACATATGAATTGCGGCATTGTGAAACAAGATTGCAACTTTGTCAGCTGTACTGGTCGTTTTTTACACGGAAACAGTGTGATTTAGTATCAAGTGATAAGGCATCACTCTTAGATATTAGGCCGCCCGGGGCGGTAACGTTATTTTATAACGGAAATTTCCATCACGCGTTATATTATCATTTTACCACCCCGCCAACACAAGTTCCACGCGTTATAATTTCAACGCAATCCATTTTCGTGATATTTTCAACGCGTTATTCTTTTGTTTTGTGTGTGTAATTGTTGGTTGGGGGGAAATTGTTGGGTGTGGTGGTGAGTGATGACCACCCCGCCTAAAAAAGGTTGTGAGTGATGGAAAAATGGTCGATGACATGACGGAACTTGATTGGTGCTTGTGAGTGATAGAATTCTATCACTAGTGAACCACCCCGCCCACCCTTATAGTGTTTGGTTATGTTTAGATGTACAAACAAAAACATATTAACAAGAGTAAATTGCTATTTTAGTCCCTGAGGTTTGGTTCAAATTGCCATTTTAGTTGTAATAGTTTTTTTTTTCTCTTCTGGGTCCCTGACTTTTCCATTTCTTGCCATTTTGATCACATTGCCTAACTCAGTCTAAAAATCTGGTTATAACCAGAGGTATTTTTGGCATAACTGTTATGTAGTGATAACTAGGGGTAGTTTACAACTTAATTTATAAACCTCATAGTAATTTAATGCCAAAATACTCCTGATTATAACCAGATTTTTAGACTGAGTTAGGTAATGTGATCAAAATGACAAGAAAATGGAAAAGTCAGGGACCCAGAGAGATAAAAAACTATTTGGACTAAAATGACAATTTGGACAAAAACTCAGGGACTAAAATGGTAATTTACTCTATTAACAATACACAAGATGTGTTTACATAACTAAAAAACTATTTTCTATCACACGCATTCAAACATCTTAATAATAGTGTAACGATGAAATATTGAAGGGCCTATATAGGAGTACGGTAAAAGAACCGAACGAACACGAACAAGACCTTGTTCGTTTGTTAAAAAATATATGTGTTCACGAACCGTTCACGAACACTAATTGAACGGGATTTTTATGTTTGTGTTCGTTTGTTAATGAAATGAACTTGTTCATGTTCGTTTGTATTTTTGTTAATTTTAGGCAACGAACGTTGACGAATACAAATGAGCACAAACTAATGTTCATGAACACAAATGGAAACAAACGAACACAAACAATCGTTCATGAACATAATATACAATACACTGACACTTATTAAATATTTAATTTGTCACAATTTTGATATATTTAAATAAATATAAAAACTAAAAACACTAATGAACTATCGAACACAAGCGAACACGTTACCGAACGTTCACGAACATAAACGAACGAACACGACCTCTGTTCATGTTTGTTCATTTAACTAAACGAACGAAATTTCTTGTTCGTGTTCGTTTGTTTAATAAACGAACGAACACAAACGAACTTCCCGCCTAATGGTTCATGAACTGTTCGCCGAACGTTTGGTTCGTTTACAGCCCTAGGAGTACGTGTTGAAACTAAATATTTGTTTGTAACTCTTGTCATGAACATTATATGTTATAAACTTTTCCGGAGTTGTCAACACCTTGAATGTGTTTTCTTCTTCTTCACCCTCTAACCACATCGATTAACCGTACCCAGATACCATCTCTGGGAGATGCACCCGGAAGTTCATGAAGATGGGTTTAATCACATGGAAAGATTCGATAGAAATCTTCCATTTCTCTGTATAAGAGTAGTAGATTTGAATCTGAAACAACTCAACCAACTCCCCACCACACTCTAAAGAACGAATACAAAAGGACAATCTCTTTGATGATATGTCAGACCCATAAAACGGGTAGATTTATGGACTTTGAGACCTCCGAAAGAACGAATACAAATAAGCTTGTAGTGTTTGAGAAATTGTTGTTAGTGTGTCGCCAAATTATATATTGACGTTGTTGAAAGGAAGCAAAAAGCCCCTTCTCTTAGTTTCAAACGAAAATTTGAAGGAAACCTTAGTTTCGAAGCGGTTTTTGTGTCCAAACTGGTTCGGGTTATGTTGAAGATGGTCAACACCAGTTTTTGACTAACTAGGTTCGGCTTAAACTTATTTTTTCAAGGGGGATATGATCGGTCTCTGTTTGAAGCTAGTTCGAGTTTGAAACCGGTTTTGAGCGGGTTCATCTTAAGGGTGTTACAGCATGGTTTCAACCCTATGGGGAAAAATCGACCCCCCAGGCCCCAAGCTTCGCCAATGCTTATATAACTATTTATTTTTACTTGTAAATAATCGAGTAACACTGTAACAGTTTTGATAAAAAAAATCATAAGGAAAATTAGATACCAGTTCTAACATTCAATCCATAATGCCTTTGCAAAACATACATGCACAAACACAAACTAACATGAGCCACATTCAGGATCCAATTAAGCCACATTTTAATCAAGAAAAATATAAAAAAATTGTCTTTTAGAAATACGCTAAAGTTTCAATATAACGTTGCGCAAACGGGTCCTTTCTAAAGGCGTAGTTGATGACATCAGACATCTGCCTAAAACTCTTGTCATGAACATTATATCTTATCAGCTTCCAGGAAATTCTCAGCACGATGAATGTTTCTTCTTCCTTTTCACCTCTAACCACATCAACAACATTAAAATCATAAGGCGAACGGGTCATCTCCGGAAAGGCACCCCAAAGTTCATGGAGCTGTAGTTGATACTTGACAAACCACCCCGAATGATCACTCAACATCTCATACACGTTCTGATGTAAGCTAGTTCCCTTAGGATCAACACCCACTGTTAAATGTAAATGACCTCTAGATTCCCCAAAGTACATTGTCATAGTATTAAAAGACGTCATATCCGCCGGCAAGGGCAATGTTTGCACCTGTTCAGCCTCGATATTAAAGTAGAAGTGATTGTGATGCCAGGGAGCCCAGTGAATAGCTCCATTCCAGTAAACTCCCTTTTTGAAGAAGGACCAGTGTGTATCTAAAGTTACGGCACAAATTTTCCATTCCCCTGTATCAGACGAGTAGATTTGAAACTGAAACGAAGGCATACCAGGCTGAATCCGACGAATACAAACAAGTTTGTAGTGAGGACAATCTGTTTGATGAAATGCCAGACCCATAAAAGAGGTAGTGTTACGAACTTTATAACCGCCAGGGACCGATGGGATGATTGCGAATTGTTTAGTGGTGGGATTAAATACATAATACTTACGAGCACCTATGCTCCCTTGTTCGCTACAGCAAAGGAGTAATCCATTACAAGATTGCACAATTCTGATACCACGAGGATCGGGGTAAAAATTGAGACTGCGAAAAGGGGGAGTGCCTCTGTTTTCAACATCAAACGGGACGTATACATTGCCAGCAAAGAGACCAGGAGAATTTGAAATCTTATCATACCTGTGGGTGAAATGTGTGTGACTCAAAAGCGAATGCCAGTGTTTGGAAACAGATTTGAAGCGAAGGATGGAGGTAACAGGGAGGCGGAGAAGGATCTCGGTTAAAAGGTCATCGTTTGAACCAATAACTGCTCTGGAGTGAGTCGATTGCTGATCGCAATCCTCCATGGATGCTTTTGAGAAGCTGGCATCGAGGGTTTTCTTGATTTTGGGTCGGTTGTTCAACATTTTTTTTGAGTGATTTTAAGAGTGTTGAAGAAAATGTGTGTCTTCTTGATTTTGCTTCAACGTTAGGGTTAACATAGTGAGCAGTTCGTGGAGTGAACTGTGAATAGAAGAAAGTGGGCCGGGCCGATGAAAGGCCTCGAAATTTTATTTGTAGCCCCTTTAAAAGATTTATACTTGTAGCAATTGAAGAAACACCTAATTAGTTTGTGGTTAGTGTCTCGTCCAAAAAAAAAAAAAAGTTAACCTTCTTTCGTTCTCGTCTAAATAGCGATGATGATCCTGCAAAACAAGGTTAATCTTCTTTCGTTCTCGTTTAAACATGGAGGTGAGGTTCTCTATTTACAGCCGAGGTGATTTGTGAAGGAGATGAGCTGATGGACCTAGGGCTGGATTGAATCCTATGCCCTCAAGTTCTTCAAGTCCTGATTCATGGATAAGCCTTCAGCTAAGAGAAGGAGAAATGCTATAAGTCAAAGTCAACTTCGTTCACCACTACGTTCTTTCACCCCTGAAAGTTAAGATGTGGAATAACGCTAGCTAACAAGTAAACGAGCGAATCTTGCGTAAGTGAATGGAAGCATGTTCGAGCTAAGCAAGTACCTGAGGTCGACAACAAGGAATATCCATTCTTTCTCCTCTGCCACGACTGTTAGTGATTCCAGGCGAGAGGGTAGCTAGCGCATGTTGAATGGATCGACGTGTCCCGACAACTGTCCTTGTTGTCTAGTCTGTCATCAACAGTTAAGTGGAGTTCATGAAGCAGTGGTCGGCGTAAGCTGATTGGTGTCACGTATTTGTCCTTGTGTACTTCTTGTTTCCTGCACGATTTTTCATCATACAACATGATCAGATACAACCTGTTGAGCACTTATTGGCCCACTGTCCTGCCACTCGTACATTTTGTACTGTTCGATGTTGCCTTGCGCTTCTTGTCCCTACGCGCGGCCCGGGGCTTGCCCGTGTAGCTGACACAAGTTCAAGGAAGCTAGGTCGTTTGCCAAAGGAACTAAGTGTCAGAAATGGTTCTATCTTGGTCTTTGTGGCACCTGCGGAAAATCCACAGTCATCCTGATTTGATGTCTCGTCGCTTTTTGACTACTTATCAAATTTCGGGACGAAATTTCTTTCCAGTTGAGGATGATGTGACAACTCGGAGTTCCAAGGTTCTTTACGTGCGTGTGTTACCTCTATTAACGTTCTGTCAGATGTTGCAATTATGTGTTTATATGAAACTCTTGTGTTTACGTGTTCATTATGTGAAACTCTAATAAAGGTGTTTGCTACGTTTGACTGTTATGAGTGAACAAATACGATTATTAACCACATCCTGTGTCGGGTCGCACACCCCAATCACTCCCGCACACTTTTGGTCCGTGTACACTTGGGCCTAAGGCCACACCCCTCTTATTATTATTATTATTATTATTATTATTATTATTATTATTATTATTATTATTATTATTATGGCCCATGTATATTGAGCCCAAACCGAGCCGACCCCAACCCCCTTCCTTATATGTTAATAACTTACATAAATACTTGATGCCTTGTAAAATCCCATTTAATTATATTTCACACAAAGAACACAAACCCTAGCACTATCTGATCGACATCAGCATCATTCTGGGCGAAGCCTCTCTTTCTGTTCTAGTACATCCCCAACAGAAATTGGTTAGTGATTATAATTATTCTGATTTCGTTGATTTCTCTTGATTGTATGCGGATTATTGTGGGTTAGAATATTGATCTTGATGGCTATGTAATAATATGAATATATGTGTTTGTTGATTTTGATGTATGTCTTTTGGCCGATTTGCAAATGTAAGATTAGTTTATATTTGTTCGACACCACTAATTGTACTTGGTCCAATTGAAAGTGTCCACTAAATCCATAAAATACAAGTAAATCGATTGTGATATATATGTAGTCTGACATGATGGTCTTGATCTAATCAAAAGTGGGTCTTGAACAAGAGTGGCGGCCATGTGTAGTCTTGGTCTAATCAAAGCACATGGGTATTTTAATGAGGTTGTGATTTGATATTTAGGGAAGTTGTTTGATTATTTTCCTGATGAACCGATAAGCTATGATGAATAATTAGAGGTATTTTGTTATTTGATTTGGGGTGTTTAACTCACTGAATGGATATACACGTGTAGTGTAGGCCACCATCTTATTTTTAATAACATCACATCCTCATCACAAAGATTATCATCAATTTTGGCGGTGGACTTAGAGGATTGTTATTGGGCCGCACCTATCTTGATCAACATTGGGCCGAGCATTGTTATGCTTATCATATTAGTAATAAAGAGTTGTTGGTGATGCGTATTGTTTAGGTAATCCAAACAGTAGTGTAATCATATAATGTGATTAATGTTATGACATGCCAAGCTATGTTGTTAATTGAAATTGTGAATCTGTGTTATAAACCAATGCGTGTACTGAATGACAAGAATTATCATGAGAGTAGGTGCTTTCTATACAATGTGATGATTGTGAACGGATAGGTGAATAATCAACTGCCACGACTAGTATCATGTTACGTGCTTTGCTAGTGTGCTACATGGTGTGTTACGTGAATAAGGAATACATGAATTATTTGTACGTGAGACATACAGATTATGTGCACCTGAAACTAATTGTGTCGGTAACCATGATAGGACGTGTGAATTCAATTGATCAATGGTTAAACAAGTAACTAATTTTACCGAGCAAACCTAAGGTGAGTTCACTGCTTTTCTCAAGCATGCATCCCAGGGAGGGATATCGGGTAACGTTCCGGGGAGGAACGCGTGTTTATTGGGATGTTTGTTATTGTACTCAGTATCTATCTCGTAAGACCCCTTACATCTACCGACAGTTGCCGAGGAGGCAACGAGGTTATTAGTTGATAGCGCTATTAGGTTTAGCACCCTCACACCGTACCGGGGAGGACGGTCGTGAACTAATTTTCTTAAAGCATGACCAATGTTTTGATAGAGACATTGGGGTTGGGCAATCACATATCTTGTAGCTATTCGGTAATCGAGTAATAACAACATCAAAACAACGAAACATCAAATCAACAAATCATCTTATTAAACTGTTTTACACATGTGACTGGTAACTAGACTCGGTAACAAAACTTTGAACTCACCAGCGTAGTCTGACACACTTGTTTGCATGCTTGTAGGTCGTTAGCTGAGTCACTTTGGGACTTGCTATCTGGAGCAGCTGGAGTGGGCATGGTCTTGCGGGACGTATTTATTGGTTTATTGATACATTACTTTGGTTTTAAAACTGGTTAACTTTGCTTCCGCTGATACTTTGGTTTTCATTCAAACTTACAGACAGTGTTTTATTTACAATCAAGTACTTTATCTTTTAATTGAATGCGTTTGATATAATTAGTGGCTCGTTGTTGGATCGTCGCACTCCTAATAGGGACATACCCTAGGTGGGAATTTGGGGGTGTGACAGTTTGGTATCAGAGCCACTGGTTATAGTGAACTTGGTTTTAAAACGTTTTTATAAAGCCAGACTATAACCGAACAATCCTGAAAACGTGAATACGACCATGACACTCAGCTCCAGATTGCAAGGTTCGTCTCTCGTATACTCATTGTACCTAGTAACTAGTGAACACTTACATATGATATTGCATGTGATTGCACGTTTAGCACAACAGTATGAATTCACGTATTACTTACATGTGTTATATGACTGATAGGGCGGTATTTCCCTAAACATTCGTGACTCACGTTTTGTGATTCTCTTTGTTTGCTACTTGAGTTTGAGGAACTGAAGGGGTATGGTCCCAAATATCGCGTCAGCACGACCGCGAATGACCATTACCCTCATTAAAAACCCCCAACAACAATTAACTCTCCAGTGTCCGCGTAGACACACGCGAACACTGCGGTCCAATCTGTCCATTGATGAGAAGACTTACCTTAAGGACGGAAACTAATGTTACGCATAGCGATGCGGCCTCGCACCGCATCCTATGAACATTTTCGTCACGACAAGGGATCTGGACAACAGTAACAGTCACTCAACAGGCGATGCGGCACAACACCGCATCCCGCGCAAATCATGGATGGAACAACCAATGCGGGAACAACATCAATGACCGCAAGCAGCGATGCGGCTTGGCACCGCATCCTGCCTACAAGGCAAGTGGGTCTGACACCACAGTGCAAGTGGCACTGGGAACAGTCGCCTACTAGCCCACGTATGAACAACAGTCTGACACCACAGCCGGACGTGGCATCACCACAGCATCCGACAGGTCTGACACACCTGCAAATAGCTGTGCGATGTCAGACTAGCTACTCAACTACCCTCCTTCACTCCTCGGCTATAAATACTCACCCCAAACCAGGTTTGAGGTATCACTTTCCAACTCTCTCAATACTACTATTATCATATTTTGCTTCCCAAGCAGATTACTGATTCTCACGCCGGAGAGTGGTAACAAGGAGCACCCCCCACCCCATCCTCCTTGTTACGAGTCACGGTTTGTTTCCTTGTGCAGGAAACCCACCACCAGACGATCCAGCCAACGATCCTCGGAAAGAAGGGATTAACCCTCTTGACGAGATCAGTGAGTTAACCCTACCCGGTTAACCATTGTTTCATCAGGAACCATTTGACATGAGTTAGGAGGAGCTGAGATGAGCATGCAAATCATAATATTATTGTGGGTGCACACATAATAATAATGTGGGGTGCATGCGAGTCCCAGTAAGTCTTAACAAGTGAAAAAGGGGATTCCGTTCCGTTATTTGGTTGATGTGAAACACAACAGTCTATATGAGCCATAGCAGTGATTGTCTCCTACTCGAACATGACCTTTTCACTTCTCTCTGAAACCTTTCGAATCTCGATGCTATCGAGTATTACCTGAACACCCATCTGAACGCCTAGCGAACTGTGTAGAATGTTAGGTACTTGTACGGGCGTCCCTGAGTTGGATGTCACAGCGTCGAATGATTGGTCTATATCTCCCTCACTTCTCTCTGTTTGCTGGAACTTAATGTATTGACGTCTTAGATCCCGCAGTGCGATCACCTCTGCAACACTCTCGAAACAAATCGTGTATTACTCAAGCAACGTGTAGCATCGGTGGACAAAAGGATGAGAGTAGTCCTATACCGACTTCAGTATTTGGATGACCTTGATTACCAACAACGAACACCAGCAATTTGACGCTAATCGGATCTTTAACCCCAGTCAGGGGCTCATGGGAGCCAACTCCTATGAATTAATCGGGACATGAGCGATGACAATTGACCATGGTGCGAAAATGTGAAACGGCCAGCACAATGAGTAGCGTCTTAGGACGTGGCACAGAAATGTGACAAGATGGACCTTATCGGTGAAGAATTGTAGGACTCTATTTCAGGCAATGACGTTAGAGGTAACAGTCACGGCAACATTAGGATACTCGTAATTGTAACTAACAGTATGGAAATGGAGGTGCCAACAACATGGATTGGCCATGGTTAGATCAAGACGACAACAATCAAGGACACGACGTCAGTACTGGAAATCCTCGTAACGATAACAATAACATGGGAAATGATGCTCATGGAAGGGCATTTAGGATTGGCATGGGCGACGCCAGGATTATAACCACATGGTGGCCTACACGTTTTTGGTAACGAATCGCTTCGTCTCTGTTCTATTTAACCCTGATGCTTATTGAAACTGAACCTGTTGTGGAATCGGTTGATGGCAAGACAAATGAAACCTCATATGTTTGTTGGGATGCAAACTCGACCTTGTGGGGCAAGTCTTCGACGTCGACCTTCCTACTACTACCATTGATGGTTTTGATGCAGTAGTTAGTGTGGATTGGTTATCCAGAGATCGCGCAGATATACCAGTGAGGAGAAAGTTTTGTGTGGAGAATCGTTATTTGTTCTAAAGCGTCAGAGTGGTGCAAGGGTTAGCGCCATATCAGCAATGGATGCCCAGAAGTGTCTACGGAGGGATTATCCCGCTATGTTAACAACCGTTACCGATTCTAAGGCTGAGGAAAAGAGGATCGAGGATCCACCAATTGTTCGTGATTCTTCTCGGTGTGCCACCCGAGGAACTTTCAGGTTTACTTCCAAATTGTTAAGCGAATCTCAGTTTGATCTCACGTCAGAGGCAGTCCTGACTACACGCACTCTTACCGTCTTGCACCGGGAGGATTGCAAGAGCTGTCTAATCAACTGCAGGAATTGTTGAACAGGAGTTTTGTTGAACCTAGCTCTTCGCTTTGGGGAGCCCAGTTTTATCTGTGAAGATAGGCCTTATTGTTGGACATGTGTACTGATTATCGAGAACTCAACAAGGTGACAGTCAAGAACCGTTCGTCTCGACCATTGTATTGACAACCTGTTGACCAGTTGCGAGGGTCGAGCTTCCATTCGAGTATTGGCTAATGAGCGAACTATCATCAGATGAAGTCCAAGGGGGGGGGGGGATGTTCTTAAAATGGCATATCAAACGCAATGCGACCATTGCGACTTTGTATTCCATGACCTTTGGGGTTAACCAACAAACTGGCAGCTTTATAGATCACATGAATCGACCGTGTTTATTGAAGACGTTTTGAATCATTTCCAGGAGGAAGGAACACCCTAGGCGGCATTTGTACCTTATCTTAGAGCTACTATACGCGAAGTCTGGTGAAGTCTAACTTCTGGATTCGAGAGGTACATTTTTGGTCATGTAATCAACGAAGTGGAATACACATGGACCTCGCTAAGATCCATCTCATTTGAAACTGATCGAAACCAAAGAAGACCTTCGGGGATGAAGTAATTTCTTGGTTTCGCTAGGAATTATCGAAGATTCATCATGGGATTTGCGAGGATTGCGCGATTTTAATCTCTTTAACACAGAAGGGTGCTGTGTATTCGTGGGGGACAAAACAGGAGAACGTCTTTTCAGATTCGATTCTACAATGCACTGAGCAACGTCTTTACCCGAGGGTACGGGTGATCTAGTGGTATATCATGATGATTCGAATCAGAGTCCCAGTTATGCGCCAATACAACACGAGAAAGTGATGGCTCATGTAGCGGAATTACAAGAAGAGTTGCACGAATCACAACCTGCGGTGGAAACCATGGTCTTTGGATTTAAGTAGAGGCATTACTTGGACGGTACCAGATGCGTTACTTAGACCGATCACAAGAGCCTCCCGTGTACCCTGGTTTTGAAAAGAGCCAAACAGGTGATGGCATCACTGGATGGAACCTTTGAGTGAC
Source organism: Helianthus tuberosus (assembly GCA_030545235.1). Classification (NCBI taxonomy): domain Eukaryota; kingdom Viridiplantae; phylum Streptophyta; class Magnoliopsida; order Asterales; family Asteraceae; genus Helianthus; species Helianthus tuberosus. Next base: position 21,017,665 of record CM060451.1, on the reverse strand, counting down.
TTCGACTACGGAACCTAAACGCGTATGAGCTTACAGCTCACCATCGACTCTAGCCTACACGATCAGATTTGTCCTGTATAGGAAATTTTCGAGTTGGGTCCATGCGGGGCATGGAAGAGCAACTTTTAGCAAATCAGACGATATTCGCTACCTCATGGAACGAATGTGGATCTCATTATACGGCAACTGCAGGGAGCTTGTGTTGACCAAATCACACCGGTCTCAATATCCTAGTTGCCTGGGTTTAGATGAGAGACATTAGGATCTAAAGATTTTGTACTAGCAATGGGGCTTGAAGGCCTACACAGCGAAGCACGGGGATGACGTTTGACTTGTGCGAGGGCAAAGGAGGGACGTCAGAAACCTTCTGGTAAGTGTCAGTGATCGGAAACACCCATATGGAAATGAGAACAGACCGCTCTGGATTTTGTCACTAGTTTACTTACAACTCAAAACGGGAACGGTATCACCTGGGTGATTGTTGATGGTCTCACGTTACCAGCACACTTTCTACAATCAACGGAACTGACGAGTCTTCACAGTTGTGAATGTTCCTTTGAGAGAGGCGGCTTTTTAGGCACGAGGTGCCAACTCCTATTACCTCTAGTTTGATATATACCTGATTTATGACAAACATTACACAACCCTCTTGGCTCACGTATAGACAGGAGCATACTCATCATCATAGGACAAACAGTTAGAGTAAACGAACCATCCTGACACTTGGAGACATGCTGCGGGCATGTGTGTGATTGACTTAGTAACATTGGAAGGACACCTACCTCTGGTTGAATTTACTGCAACAACTACTATTCTAGTATTCAGACAGCTTTGTTTGAGACACTGCATGGACGGTAACGCTAATCGTTTGACGGAAACGCATGACTGTCATAAAAGCGGATAAGCTTAGGAAACACTGGGAGTTCGCTGTAGGCGAACGTGTCATAATCGAAAGTCTCACCCTGGGAGGGTGCGGTGCACTATAGAAAATGTGACAAGCTTAGCTTACGATGCGTTGGGACAGTCGGATTTCTGGAAGTATTCGGTGACATGGCTCACAAACTTGGGTTAACTAGCGAATTGGATAACGTTCGCGATGACATTTACGCCTCGAATCTAAGGCAGCGTTTGTCTGATTAATGCTTTTGATACTCTTATTGGAAGTCTGAGGTTCATGACAAGTTGTAGTTGCTGAGAAATCTACTGAGAGCATGGTCCGGGAAGTCAAGGTTCGTCAACCTAGTCAAATTTCAAATTGTAAGAGTTCGTAGGAACTCAAGTCGTGACTGGAGTTCATGTGGGAACGCAATGATCGGAGTAAGCTCTAGTATCCTTAGTTGTTCAAACGGTTGTATCAACTTCTGATATCATTGGTGAATTTCGGGACGAAATTTCTTTCAAGTTGGGGATGATGTGGCACCTGCGGAAAATCCACAGTCATCCTGATTTTATGTCTCGTCGCTTTTTGACTACTTATCAAATTTCGGGACGAAATTTCTTTCCAGTTGAGGATGATGTGACAACTCGGAGTTCCAAGGTTCTTTACGTGCGTGTGTTACCTCTATTAACGTTCTGTCAGATGTTGCAATTATGTGTTTATATGAAACTCTTGTGTTTACGTGTTCATTATGTGAAACTCTAATAAAGGTGTTTGCTACGTTTGACTGTTATGAGTGAACAAATACGATTATTAACCACATCCTGTGTCGGGTCGCACACCCCAATCACTCCCGCACACTTTTGGTCCGTGTACACTTGGGCCTAAGGCCACACCCCTCTTATTATTATTATTATTATGGCCCATGTATATTGAGCCCAAACCGAGCCGACCCCAACCCCCTTCCTTATATGTTAATAACTTACATAAATACTTGATGCCTTGTAAAATCCCATTTAATTATATTTCACACAAAGAACACAAACCCTAGCACTATCTGATCGACATCAGCATCATTCTGGGCGAAGCCTCTCTTTCTGTTCTAGTACACCCCCAACAGAAATTGGTTAGTGATTATAATTATTCTGATTTCGTTGATTTCTCTTGATTGTATGCGGATTATTGTGGGTTAGAATATTGATCTTGATGGCTATGTAATAATATGAATATATGTGTTTGTTGATTTTGATGTATGTCTTTTGGCTGATTTGCAAATGTAAGATTAGTTTATATTTGTTCGACACCACTAATTGTACTTGGTCCAATTGAAAGTGTCCACTAAATCCATAAAATACAAGTAAATCGATTGTGATATATATGTAGTCTGACATGATGGTCTTGATCTAATCAAAAGTGGGTCTTGAACAAGAGTGGCGGCCATGTGTAGTCTTGGTCTAATCAAAGCACATGGGTATTTTAATGAGGTTGTGATTTGATATTTAGGGAAGTTGTTTGATTATTTTCCTGATGAACCGATAAGCTATGATGAATAATTAGAGGTATTTTGTTATTTGATTTGGGGTGTTTAACTCACTGAATGGATATACACGTGTAGTGTAGGCCACCATCTTATTTTTAATAACATCACATCCTCATCACAAAGATTATCATCAATTTTGGCGGTGGACTTAGAGGATTGTTATTGGGCCGCACCTATCTTGATCAACATTGGGCCGAGCATTGTTATGCTTATCATATTAGTAATAAAGAGTTGTTGGTGATGCGTATTGTTTAGGTGATCCAAACAGTAGTGTAATCATATAATGTGATTAATGTTATGACATGCCAAGCTATGTTGTTAATTGAAATTGTGAATCTGTGTTATGAACCAATGCGTGTACTGAATGACAAGAATTATCATGAGAGTAGGTGCTTTCTATACAATGTGATGATTGTGAACGGATAGGTGAATAATAAACTGCCACGACTAGTATCATGTTACGTGCTTTTCTAGTGTGCTACATGGTGTGTTACGTGAATAAGGAATACATGAATTATTTGTACGTGAGACATACAGATTATGTGCACCTGAAACTAATTGTGTCGGTAACCATGATAGGACGTGTGAATTCAATTGATCAACGGTTAAACAAGTAACTAATTTTACCGAGCAAACCTAAGGTGAGTTCACTGCTTTTCTCAAGCATGCATCCCGGGGAGGGATATCAGGTAACGTTCCGGGGAGGAACGCGTGTTTATTGGGATGTTTGTTATTGTACTCAGTATCTATCTCGTAAGACCCCTTACATCTACCGACAGTTGCCGAGGAGGCAACGAGGTTATTAGTTGATAGCGCTATTAGGTTTGGCACCCTCACACCGTACCGGGGAGGACGGTCGTGAACTAATTTCCTTAAAGCATGACCAATGTTTTGATAGAGACATTGGGGTTGGGCAATCACATATCTTGTAGCTATTCGGTAATCGAGTAATAACAACATCAAAACAACGAAACATCAAATCAACAAATCATCTTATTAAACTATTTTACACATGTGACTGGTAACTAGACTCGGTAACAAAACTTTGAACTCACCAGCGTAGTCTGACACACTTGTTTGCATGCTTGTAGGTCGTTAGCTGAGACACTTTGGGACTTGCTATCTGGAGCAGCTGGAGTGGGCATGGTCTTGCGGGACGTATTTATTGGTTTATTGATACATTACTTTGGTTTTAAAACTGGTTAACTTTGCTTCCGTTGATACTTTGGTTTTCATTCAAACTTACAGACAGTGTTTTATTTACAATCAAGTACTTTATCTTTTAATTGAATGCGTTTGATATAATTAGTGGCTCGTTGTTGGATCGTCGCACTCCTAATAGGGACATACCCTAGGTGGGAATTTGGGGGTGTGACAGTCTTGACCTCGCGCGCAACTGGGGGCACACCCTTGTAGTCGTCGTAAGGTCGAGGAAGTCAAGGCTTTGGTTTATTTTGGGTATGGTCTCGCGCACAACATGAGACTAACTCATTTGATCGGCGCTGAATTTGGGATCATACCCCTTAATGTTATTGTTTTCTAAGAACCATATACCACTTCCATAAGATATTTTCACTCACCTCTTTATGTTGTAGGCTACCAACCCTTAAGTATGAAATCACAAATTGAAGCCATCCTGCTCGTATTTGTGAAGAGCGCCAAGTTTAGTTGCTTTGGTTTTACATAAAGGTTAATGTTAGTATTCAACAAGAGTAAACTGCAATTTAAGTCCTTTTGGTTTACATGAATCACTACATTGATCTCTTAAATACTTATTTTTTTGCCTCCTAGGTCTCCGTGGTTTACAATTTCTTGCACTACGAGTCCTTGAGTGAAACAACCGCTAAATATTTGTTGCTTAAGTTAATTTTATCTTTTTAATTATGTAAATAAATCCTTATCGCCCCCTTAAAAGTTCGGTTATGTCAAACGATTGCCCCTTAAAAAAAGATTTTTGGGCCCGCCATTGACCAGAGATGATTGTTGTATATAATTTTGTTAGACCCAAGCTTACTTAACTGAGAACTTATAAAAACTTTTGCATTTTATAAAAATAATGCAAATAAACATTCATACAATGTTTCGGGTTTAATCAAATTTCATAAGTATTTAAAACACTTTAACATTTTAGCACGTTAATACATTCATAAAATATAAAACTCTTGCAAAGTTCATAATTGTTTCGTTTCGTAAAATAACGAAACTAAGCGGAAGCTTGAATTTCGGTTGTGTTCGGTTCTTCGCATTGCTTGATCTTCATCCATAAGGCCCTAGCTATCACCTATACACCAATAACAACTCAAATGTTAATTATATGGTGTTTATACATGGATTTGAAACCCAATTATATCAACAAACAAACAAAATTTAAAAATGTTAAAGCCCGTTGTAAGCTACGGTATGTGTTCCGTAGCTTACGGTACACATACATATAAATGAGCAGTTTAGCTCAACCGTAGCTTACGGTACTCAATCGTAGATTACGGCTGTAACATGCTGAATCTTTCTCCACCATGCTAACGCTTCACCCTTGAAGGACTGTGACACAAACTTAACTACATCCCTTTCAGCGCACCCGCTGATATCTACCACCGTGTCCATCTCGTCCAGCCAAGTCATACAGTCGACGGCTCCTTTTTCCCCAGTAAAATCCCTGGGCTTACAAGACACGAAGTACTTATAGGAGCAACCCTTGTTACGGGGTTCTTGATGCAGTATTAATTGCTGAGATGGGACACTTTGATGGTTGGTGGACTGACGGTCATCACCATCTTTCTTGGGTCCATTCTTTTTGGGAGGAGGCTTGCTATGAGCCTCAGAATGTGTCTTGGGCTTTGAATGTGATGCAGAGTGGGTCCTACTTCAAGTACCACTATATTCTTCATACTGCCTTTCCAAAGCCTCTGTAACAGCGCCGTCTATGATCGCTTTTAATTCAGCACCCGTTAACGTAATCTGGGCGTTCTCATTTTGCTCCACTGGATGGCTATTTATTTCATTTGATTCAGCCATTTGAATTGAACTGTTGCAGAAAACAAGAACAATATTTTACTTGGGAGTTTATTATGGAATTACCCCTTAGGGTAACTCGTTAACCATGGTAAACAGAGACCATATTTGGTTAACTTATTAATCGTATTAATTTAGGATTTCAATTAAAATTTATCCTAAACATAAACAATAACAATATATATTAGCACATAAGGCTTAGTCACATGGACAATTTAAATTATAAGCTATGATTTCAGAGAATCAAGACTTTTAAGGTTTGAACCTAGTTCATTACCCTTATCAGACAGGGAGTCATAGCTACCACTGTCTTTTGGCTCATATGGGAGTAAGCTGGGCCCGTAGGCATCATATTACTACGTATGGTAAAATATGATCATCTTAATTGATGATCTTAACCCATGATTCAGAGATCATATAACTGGGTTTGGAATCTTCTAAAGAATCCTTATACATATAAGAATGACATGTGATTTTAACGAATCACTTCTGCCAGGAGTGTTAACATGTTTTAAGATGTTAACAGGGATTTGAATCTTTTAAACAGGTCTTACCATGTTGGCCCGGTCTTATATTTGACACGAGGCTAGGTTTCACACTTTAAGATTCTTAATTAAATAATTATATAGGCAGATTAATTTAAAAGGAATGATTTTAATTTATTTATTTCATTTACAATTTTATTTATGCATAAAATGGCAAACATGAAATTTATAAAAACAACATTCCATTAATTATACATAGGTTACATATTGCCCTAAACGGGTCTTTTCCAAACAACAACCTACCCACGCAGGGGTTTTAAACAAGTACTCGCCCACGCAGGGGCCTAAAACAAACAACTAGTCCACGCAGGGACCTTAACAACTAAACATCATACCCACGCAGGGGTTAACGGAAAATAGACCCACGCAGGGGTCAAATCATCACACATACATACCCACGTAGGGGTTTATGGAAAGATAGGCCCACGCAGGGGCTCAAAACAAACATACAACACACATACCCACATAGGGGCTTAACAACCAAATACACCCACGCAGGGGCTTATACAGAAAATGGAAGGATTCAATGATCCTTCTTGTTCTTCCCCTTGATCAATCCTACTAATCCTTGGAAGAATGTCTGCCTCTCCCTACGGTCCCTGTGCACTTCCCGTTCCACCTGATCCAGCCTCTGAAGGAGTTCCTCATGCTCAGGTGGGGAGAACCTAGGCGGCTGCGATTGAGTCCGTATGATAGGCCTAGGTGGTATCTGGTACCCTGGTGTTGGGTACCCAACTCCCCATGGAGCTCCGTATGGTCCTTCTGGTTGCAGGGCATTGTAGTTAGCTGCCACCAAGTAGGGGTCGGCCTCTGCGTACCCATAGTTGTGGTGGACTGGCGGCTCGAACGGATTGTATGCCATGGAACCCGTATAAGCTGGGATTGGGTTGTCAAAACCCATTGGCGGCGGCTGCGGCATTACGGGGTTGGAAGGCCCACCCATTTGTGGGTCCTCCTGATGAGGCGGGTAGTGGCTAGCACTTGACTGACGTGGGGAACTGAAATGGAAGTCCCCTGGTCGTACCGACATGCGGGCACCGGTTCTCCTACGCCTTGGCGGTTGAGGAGGTGCCGGCTGAACTGGTGGCGGTGGAGGTGGTGGCGTAACTGCCACAAACCTGTGATCCTCAGAGGAATCTTGATGATGCTGCTGTTGTTGTTGCTGTTGCTGCTCATGAGGCGACGAGTGGTGAGAATGTGTATAATACCACTCGTGCTGAGTGAACATGGCTTGGAAACTGTCTGGACCACCGTAGGGTGATCCGTGGAAGGACGATCCGTCAGAGATTTCGATGGGGTGGTTCGGAGTACCACTTGCCGGCATGACGGGGTCCGTATCCTCGTCCATGTCATCTGCGTGATCTCCTGAAAAGTGGTCATCTGGACCCAGTGGGTTAAAACCCACGGGCTCTTGAATGTAATTGGCCGGGTTGAACCGGCCCCTGAACACTGGTGTAGGGTCACCATAGGAATGATGGGACAAAGATCTCTGCAGCGGTATGTAGGAAGGCAGAGGGTTGTTGGGCTCGTCTTCCGAATGTGGTCCGTATGAATTGTGGACCGGAGGTGTAGAGCTGTGCGAAACGGATCGTCTCGCCGGCTCGAACAGGTTTCTCCTGTTCTGACGTGGATCTTCGCTCTCCGTAGCAGGTGGAGCTCGTACATTGGACGGTCCAGCTTCATGGTCATTGGGGGCGGTGACTGGCCCCTTGCCTCGTCCTCGTCTCCGGAAAAATCTTGGAGGCATTTTGATATTCCTGTCAATAAAGCATGAGATAACAATAACAAAATATAAAATTCAAAGGACAAAACAAAAACCCGAAAAAGGTGGAATTTGTCCTATGTTATAAGTCTAGACTCGAAGGTTTAGATATGTGCAATTGTGTAACTGAGATTAAACACAAAAGGCTAGTGTTTAATTCACTCAGAGTTGGCTCTGATACCAACCTGTCACACCCCGAATTCCACGTGTCACCGGTGGGCCCGGTGGGGGAGTATCGTGACGTGGTTGGCAACGTAATAGTCAAACAACACAATATTATTATGCACAGCGGAAGCAAATTTAAAATATGATACAACCGAATTTAATATTGTTTATCAATGTAAAAATATCTGGAAGTTTATCCACAGTAGGATCGAAACAAAATAATATTAATGGTTCAACATACTTCAGGCATCCTAAGCTTGCGAGACTTTTTATTGATGCTTAGGAGACAATCCAGCCAATTTCGTTTAGTACCTGCATTCAGTCTTTTTGGGAAAATACGTCAGTTTACACTGGTAAATACATTCAACTGACTCATTTTGGAAAATGATTGAAAATTGGTTTGGATGCACATGGCATAAACATTTTTATTTAACTTGGGAGAATTATTTAATATTATAATCTTGTGAATGAATTACATGTTACTTATGCGTTCAGTAGCCCGGATCTTGTCCGGGTTAAAGATCAATAGACACACCACATCATTGAGTTATACACTGATAGGTGTACGCCTACACCCCGTGCTCAGGTCGTGGCCATCTCGTAAGATGATGCCAAGGATATCTGGGACATGGTCATTAACCCCCCAAAGGCTGTAAAGTAAACAAGACTGTTTAAACGAGTCGATCAAATTATTCAACTACCCACTTTAACGGTGGAGATTTGATGCCCGATCAAGCGGTATGCTATATACCGTAACCCAAGCCCGTATAGGGAAAATAAGTTAAAAGTATTTACCTGAGTAAGTATTAAACACAATAAGCAAAATGCACGTAGCTTTTACTGGTCCTCCTAATCTGGAACGAAGGTTTATAATAACCTATTAGAATTCTAACGGGTCTTTTATTAAGCTTAAGCTTAGACCGGCTAGTTTCAAGATACAGTTCGTACGCACGATTAAGCGAAGACCGGATATAATGTGATTCAGACCCGAAAAGTTTGAAGACTTGTTTAATATGGGTTTATTATTCACATTCTGGATTTTGAGATAAAACCGTTAAGGTTTGACCCGTTTCGGCCAATTTATGTAAACTTGTTACATAAACCGAACCGAACGTGAAATAAGCGTAACGGGTATCCGTAAGAGCCATATACAGGTTTCCTAGGTTAATATGCTTCAAATATGTCGTAACATCAGTAGGATGTCTTTCATTATGCCCGAAACGAATTTAAACACAAACTATGCCCCGTAGGGGTAGTTTGGTCATTTTAAAGGTTGTAAAAGAGTTTAGATGTTTAACTGAGTTATAGGTCTGATGTAAACAGAAAAACATACTCAATTTGATATGTTATATCAGTAGGCTAAAGCATATATGTGAAATTTATCATTTTTATCCAAACTATGCCCCGTAGGGGTATTTTGGTAATTTCACATAAGCCGAAAAGCTCAAAACTGAGGTCTGAGTTTATCAACCTTTGCTTACTGTCAAAATATTATAAATTTGCCTCATATATCAGTAGGTATCAACCCGGGTATGTCCAATATGATTTTAAAACATACTATGCGTTAAAAACGCTAATTAAGGCGATTAAAGGCCATTTCCGGGTTAGATACTTAAATCTGATATTTTTATATTTCCAGAAGGTTTAAAATAATTTATTTATCATATGTGATCAGTAGCAAAAGGTTTGGAGTCGTTTAGATATGTAAAACTCATTTTATGGCCCGTAAGGGCAAAACCGACATTTACCGAATTAAGCCTACGACTATGAGTTATGCTCAGCCTAAAATTAATTAAAAATCTTTAAAAATCCCAAAATAATATATTACATCAGTGGGTAAAAGATTTGATACCAAAAAGTATGTTTAACTAGGCTATACGCTAATTATGCCATTTTATTAACATAAAGCATTAATTTTGCGATAATGAGCATAACTCTTAATCTACAAGTCAAACTGATGTCAAACTTTGCATACAAGTCTATATATCAGTAACTAAGGTTTCTACACTTTTACATTTTCATAAATCACGTTCTAAGGTAATAAGGGCATAATGGTCAACATATGAGCAATTAACGGAAATATGAATATTAATTGGATAACTAGTGAACCAAGGTGTATAATCACAAAGGGTTGTTCTAACAAGTAACCTAATCCAATTAAAGCTCTGATGCATTTCTAAAACATGCCTAAACAGGTCAGAACTGAAAGTCAAAGTGAAAGTCAAACTATGTGACTTTCGGTTCCGAACCGGGTCTAAACAGGAAATAGTCGGGTTGAACATGTTTGGACATGTTCTTACACTAATTACTAAGTTATAACAATGATCAAACAGGTTATATATGTTCTAGATAGCTAATTATGCATAAATGACATTTTAAGCATCCTGTTGACTTTTTAATTATATGTTTGACCCGACTTTTGACCTGGTTAGAGTGGTGATCAGGGGAAACCCTTTTGAGGTTTTATTACCCGCATAAATACCAACTTATAACCACTTTTAATTCGAGATATGACTGAGCCATTATTGACTAATCTCGAAGTCAAACCGTAATTACGACGGTTTGACTTTTAGCTAATTAACCAAGCTAAACTCAACTAAACAAGAACTAGCAGACTTACAAGAGTCCTATGCACGAGATATGATCACTTGAGGTTGCTTGATAGCTCCAGAAATGATCCACAAATGCAGATGAAGTGTGAAGAATGATGTTGCAACAAGGTGCCCTTTTATAGTGAATTTACTCACCATAATTGAGTGACAACAAGGTCTAGGACACACCACAACTGCTCAACACTTGTCTCTAGTGTTTAGGGGTCAAGTGAGGTGGAGAATCGAGTTAGAATCGCACACAAAGGCACCTAGCAGACACACATCCAAGAAAAACAGATTCTGCCCAGGTATGGCAGTGGCGTAGCGCTACTGCCTAGGCAGTATGTGCTCGCGCTACGCGAGCCCTAGGGGTCACCCTACAAACTTTTTAAAAATGGCAGTTTTGGTCCCTGGCTCTTCAAACTTCGATTAAGCACTTGTTCTTTGCATTTTGAGCCCTCGTAATTGACGTATAAGGACTTCAAGACTTTTACCTACTTTGATTAGTCCTCGATTAACTTTATTGTTACCCGAAAAGGCCTAATTTTCAATGTTGACGCTTTAACCCCTCGCACACGAATTTGATCACAACTTGCTCATACGTTAACGAAACTTTATGAAATTTTAATCGTGCATTCTAGTGATCATAATTTACCGTTACAAAGCTTCGGGTTTGTCAAAAGGTCACTCAGAGGTATAAATTAAACATGTTGACACATTTAGCCCCTGTAGTTTGTAATCTCTCACTTTTTGCTTCGTATGATCCATGATTTATTCGTTTGATGTTATAAACATCATGTAGGGTTATTATGAAGTATATTTATTCACTGTTGACATTTAGAACCCGTATAATCACATACTTTCCATGTTTGTCAACTTTAGTCCTTCTATAATATTTCCTTCACATGTTTAAACATTTGACACGTGTCTACACATTATAGGACGTGAATTTTCGAGGTGTTACACTACCGCTTGGAGGCGTGACTGACCAGGATCCAGCCACCAATCATATTGAACAAGCATGTAAGTATATATAAAATCCAACCAATACAATTGGTGTCCAAACAAAACATAGTTTAAGTTGCAAGCGGAAGCATAACGTTTAAAATCAAAACATAAGTTTAATTGTTTCAAAGTTTAACATGGCACACAGCTGTCCATGTCCCACAACGACTCTCCTCCATGCAAGCTCCAGCTAAGTACCTATTGTCCTGCAAAGCATGTAGTAACGAGTCAACAACAAGTTGAGTGAGTTCAATGTTGGGTGTTCATTTTAAGTTGTTTCGAAAACAGTTTCCTTTATCTGGCATCCTGCCGTGGGGGTTACCCCATAGTTAAAAACGTGACTTGTTTATTCCCGGTTACTCTGGCAATCCAGCCGTGGGGGCTACCCCGTGTTAGTTATCTGGCATTTCGGCCGTGGGGGCTACCCCATGTATACACTAGACTCGTTACCATATCGACTGCTGACTGTAGTCATGTTTATGTGCCCTGAAACTGTCAATGTCTATCATCATTGACGTGCCCCAGATCCATTAGTTCACGCCCGTCCTCTGCGGCACGGTGTGAGGTTTGTCAGACCTAAATAGCGCTATCTAACTAATGACCCGCTCGCCATTGGCCCGGCGATTAAGTCGATATAAAAAGGAGGGACTTCGTGATAGAGTTTTGGTCTAGTACGAGTTATCTGTCCATGAGGACGAGGAATTACATTCCTGAACCAATACTGTCCTACCCAAGGAGGACGAGGAATCCACGTTCCTTAACCCCATTCCCAACCCAGGGAATCCCATGCTTTGTAGAGGGTGTGAACTCACCTTGGTTTGCTCGGCAGATAAACGAAGGGTCAATTCAGCTAATTATGGTCAACCACGTCCTAGTATGGTTATCGCACAAGTCAGGTACAAACCAAGTAACGCACATACGCTTCTACATGAATACTAGCACGTTGCAAGCAAGTGTTTCTCATGGCAGTCCAAATCAGTGCACAACGTACACAATTAACAATACACAGAAAGTCCATATATACGGCCCACTAACTTAGGCCCGTAACCATGCAGGCCCAAACAGAACGTACATAATTAAATGGTCTCGAGTCGAGACTGTGCGGTCTCTAGCCGAGACTGTGCGGTCTCGAGTTATACCTACGAGTTCTCGAGTCGCAAACTGTGGAGGTCTCTAGTCATGCACGTTCTGGTCTCGAGTCGCAACCGGACTCGTAACCGGGGTCTCGAGTCACGCTGTTTTGGGTTGATGTTGTGTGGTCTCGAGTCGAGACTAGGGGTTATCGACTCGCAACCTATGTCGTAATCTACGGTCTCGAGTTGTCGTGTGGTGATCTCGAGTCGAGACAGAAGGTCTCGGCTGAAACATTTGCTGATTTCCGTCATTGTACTAGCCAATGAGATTTCATGGTCATGATATGGTGTACTAGCCAATAACAATGCACTAACATGTTTCCTTGTCTAACACTAACCGAAATGGATCAAACATATCAATTTCAAATATTTTTTTTCATGATCTTCAAGTAGTTCATCCTTCAAGTTTTTATATCAAATCAACATATTCATCCCACATAGTCATGTATTCCATGGACCCGAATCATGACACATACTCTAGATATCAACAATCATTTTCCTGTGGATCATTTATCAAACAAAATACTTGTTCTATGACATTTAACATAAAATCGGATGATCATGAATAACCCTAAGCTTATCATTCTTTTGTTATTCAAAGCATCTTGTTCATATGTTATTATACAAAAGTCGTGTTCTCCTAAGCATGTATCATTTATCAAACAAGAACTCATTAAATCAAACAAGCACTTTTTGTCATGTTCAAACAATAGTCATGATGTGTTTTTATTACATAATCGACACCTTAATCATGCATAAACTTTAACAAGCAAACACATTATCAAGTATCTTCATCACACATCATCATCATCAACCAAAATATTACACACTATCATCAACCGAATACAATATATGGCATGAATCACTAACCGGTTGTGAAAAGGCACCGAGATGGTAAAGAAGACGAATAAGATGGAGTGTCCGAGTGATGATCCCGAGCTCGATCCGATGGTCCTAATGTTGCCGGTTTGAATCCGAGAATGAGGGAAGAGGGTTTGTGTTTCTAGGGTTTTAGTGATGAAAGGAGAGAGTGTGTGTGTAGGAGAGTGTGTATTGTTTGCCCAAAAATGACAAGTGTGGCTAATCACAATGGTTATATACTAGTGGACTAAAGAGGTGCATGGCCCAATCCGGCCCAACCGTTATTGTTCACTCGAGACCGCATGGTCTCGAGTCGTGTCCTTGTATCTCGGTTCACATAATCACACTCATACATACAAGCATAACACATAATCACATAATTTCACTTAGGTTATTCATTGAACCAACAAGTTAACTAATCACATAACGTTCAAGCAAGTTACACCAAGATACAACGAAAGGTTCTAAATTTCGAGTTGTCACATCATCCCCAAGTTGAAAGAAATTTCGTCCCGAAATTTGGTAAGCACTCACTGAGGAAGCTAGTTAAGTTGTATGGTTTTCCCGGTTTTCCTGGGGTGTCACATCCACCCCCCGTTGATCTGGAATTTCGTCCCGAAATTCCGTAGCTTCGGCCTCAGTAGTGGTTGTACTGTTTGCGAACAGTTGGGGATACTTTTGTTTCATCCGATCTTCGCGTTCCCAGGTGAACTCTGGGCCGCGACGTGAGTTCCAACGAACCCGTACGAGAGGTATTCTAGTGCTCTTGAGGACCTTAACATCCCGGTCCGTGATTTCGACTGGTTCCTCGACGAATCGTAACTGCTCGTCAATAGTGAGTTCCTTCAGAGGAACTACGTGGGTCTCATCTGACAGACACTTCTTCAGATTCGACACGTGGAAAACGTTGTGAACTGCACCGAGTTCTGCTGGTAAGTTCAGTTTGTAGGCCACCCTGCCTATTTTCTCGATGATTTCGAAAGGTCCAACGTATCGTGGGTTAAGTTTGCCTCGTTTACCAAAACGAACCACACCCTTCCAGGGTGAGACTTTGAGTAGCACCCGCTCCCCAACCTGGAGCTCAAGTGGTTTCCTGCCCTTATCGGCGTAGACTTTCTGACGACCACGAGCTGCCGCCATGCGTTTTCGTATTTGAGCAATTTGTTCGGTCGTGTCTACCACATGTTCTGGACCAGTGATCTGACTATCCCCCACCTCTGCCCAACAAAGAGGTGACCGGCATTTACGTCCGTACAATGCCTCAAACGGAGCAGCTTTAATGCTGGTGTGGTAGCTGTTATTGTACGAGAATTCCACAAGTGGCAGATGCTTTTCCCAGCTGTTGCCAAAGTCGATTACACATGCACGAAGCATGTCTTCTAAGGTTTGAATAGTGCGCTCGAACTGCCCGTCCGTCTGAGGGTGATACGCTGTGCTCATGTCTAATCGTGAGCCAAAAGATTTGTGCATCGCCTGCCACAGTTCTGAAGTAAAATGTGCATCTCGATCCGAGATAATAGAGGTGGGCACCCCGTGCCTCGAAACAACTTCCTTGAGGTAAATTTCTGCAAGAGTGGAGAATTTATCCGTCTCCTTGATAGCCAAGAAGTGAGCAGACTTTGTGAGCCGATCCACGATCACCCAAATAGTGTCGTTACCACGTTGCGATCTAGGCAGGCCAGTGACAAAATCCATGGAAATTTGCTCCCATTTCCACTGTGGTATCTCCGGTTGTTGAAGTAGGCCTGATGGTTTCTGATATTCCGACTTGACTCTCGCACAAGTCAAGCACTTGCTAACGTAAGTTGCTATGTGGGCCTTCATGCTAGGCCACCAATACGTAGTTTTGATATCGTGGTACATCTTATCCGAACCAGGATGTACCGAGTAGCGAGACTTGTGCGCTTCATCCATCACAAGCTCTCGTAAGTTGCCATAGAGTGGAACCCAAATGCGTCCCGTTACGTAATAAGCACCGTCTTCCTTTTGTTCTAAGCGTTGCCTTGAGCCGCGTAGGGCTTCAGCCCTGACGTTTTCTGGTTTCAATGCTTCTGTCTGAGCGTCTCGTATTTGGGAAGGAAGACTAGAATGGATCGTGAGTTGTAAAGCTCGCACGCGCTTAGGCGCAGTGTCCTTTCGACTGAGGGCGTCAGCCACAACATTGGCCTTGCCCGGGTGATACCTGATCGAGCACTCGTAGTCATTCAGTAGCTCGACCCACCGTCGTTGTCGCATATTCAGTTCCTTCTGCTTGAAGATATGCTCGAGGCTCCTGTGGTCGGTGTAGATGGCGCACTTGGTACCGTACAGGTAATGTCGCCATAACTTAAGTGCGAAAACAACAGCTCCCAGCTCTAAATCATGCGTGGTGTAGTTCCTTTCATGAATCTTAAGTTGGCGTGAGGCGTAGGCTATAACTTTATCTCGTTGCATCAACACACAACCAAGGCCCTGAATTGATGCGTCACAGTAAACC
Source organism: Helianthus tuberosus (assembly GCA_030545235.1). NCBI lineage: Eukaryota > Viridiplantae > Streptophyta > Magnoliopsida > Asterales > Asteraceae > Helianthus > Helianthus tuberosus. Next base: position 21,001,701 of record CM060451.1, on the reverse strand, counting down.
ACAAAGTCGTCTGTGCCCTCTGGCAAGGAAAGGATCGGTGCGCTGCAAAGTCTATCCTTTAAGTGCTGAAATGCTGATTCCTGTGCATTTCCCCAGTGATAAACAACGCCCTTCTGCGTCAGTGAGGTGAGAGGCTGTGCAATCTTAGAAAAATCCTTTATGAATCTCCTGTAGTAACCTGCCAAACCCAAGAATTGGCGAATTTCCTTTGGTGTACGAGGTGCAGGCCAGTTCTTTATCGAATCCACCTTGGATGGATCCACGTGAATCCCATCCTTGTTTACCACATGGCCTAAGAAATGGACTTCACGAAGCCAGAAGTCGCATTTCGAGAACTTTGCGTAAAGCTGTTCTGTTCGAAGGAGTTCCAGGATAAGCCGTAGATGTTGCTCGTGTTCCTCCTGACTCTTAGAATAGATCAGGATGTCGTCGATGAAGACTATAACGAACTTGTCCAGGTAAGGCTTGCACACTCGGTTCATCAAGTCCATGAAAAACCGCAGGTGCGTTTGTCAGCCCAAAAGGCATGACCAAAAACTCATAGTGTCCATAGCGAGTTCTAAAAGCTGTTTTGGAGACGTCCTCCTCTCGGACTCTCAGCTGGTGATATCCCGATCTCAAATTAATCTTTGAATAGTAGCTCGACCCCTGCAGTTGGTCGAACAAGTCGTCAATACATGGTAGAGGATAACGATTCTTCACCGTCACCTTGTTGAGTTCCCGGTAGTCGATGCACATTCTGAAGGTACCGTCCTTCTTCTTCACAAATAGTACTGGAGCTCCCCAGGGCGATGAGCTAGGACGAATGAAACCCTTATCCAAGAGTTCTTGTAGTTTTGTAGAGAGTTCTTCCAACTCTGATGGAGCTAAACGATAAGGTGCACGAGCTATAGGCGCAGCTCCAGGAGCTAGTTCAATCTGAAACTCGACTTGGCGATGGGGCGGAAGACCAGGTAATTCCTCAGGAAATACCTCCGGATAGTCGCGTACAACTGGAAAATCTTCTATCTTCTTCTCTTTCTCCGAGGTGTCAGTTACAAGAGCCAAAATGGCAGTGTGGCCCTTTCGCAAGCACTTCTGGGCCTTAAGGAGAGAGATGACGTTCTCAACAGCACTCCTCTTGTCGCCACGAATCATGAGAGGTTCATTACCGGAACCCGGAATACGAACAACCTTCTCATTGCAAAGAATCTCTGCTCGGTGTTGGGATAACCAATCCATCCCAATGACAACGTCGAAACTACCCAAGACAATAGGAATGAGGTCGATAGAGAAGGTCTGGTTAGCAAGAACAAGTTTACAACCCTTGACTACGTGTGTGGCTTATAAACTCTTACCGTTTGCTAGCTCTACAGTGTGTTTGTTGTTCAAAGGTGTTGGGATACGCTTAAGCATTCGACTAACTTCTATTGACATGTAGCTAGTATCGGCACCCGAATCAAATAAAACTGTAACATAAAAGTCGTCGAGAAGGAACTTACCCGCCACAACATTGGGGTCATTCCTTGCTTCACCTTGGCCAATCACGAACGCCCGCCCCTGGCGCCATTGTTGTTGTTGTTCCCATTGTTACCATTCCCCTGATTGTTGTTATTGTTGTTGTTGTTGTTCTGGTTCCTGTTCAGTTGGGGACAATCTATCTTGAAGTGGCCCTCAGCTCCACACTGAAAGCACCCCTTGTTATCACCCTGCTGCGGCTGCTGGCGTTGGTTCTGTTGAGTGCTGACGATTCTGATTGGCGGGGTATAAGCTCCTGCAATCCTTTGCAGCGTGACCTGGCTTGTTACACCGATGACAGTTGCCCCTGGTGCATGGCCTGCTGTGGTGCAGGCTGCAGCGATTACACTTGGGGTGATTCCCTTTGTACCCACCATGACTTTGACCACCAGATGATTGCTGACTAGGGCTCTTGTAGTCATCAGTCTTTCTCTGCTGGGACTGGGACTGAACAGACGTCGAACCCTTACTTGAAGTCCCATCCCATTTCCGTTTGTTGTCACTAGAGACACCCGAAGTAGTTGCAGCACCTATGCGCTTTGGTAACCTGTTCTGCTCCACCGCCTGATCAGTGAGACGGTGAGCCAACTGAACAACTTGCTGGATGGTGGCGAGGTTTGCTGAAGTCACATGACTTTGGATCTCTGGCACCAAGCCCTTGAGAAAGAGTTCAATTCGCTTAATTGGAGGGTCCACCATAGTAGGACACAGTAAGGCAAGCTCATTCGATCTCTTAGTGTACGCCTCAATTTCTGACCCCGTCATCTTGAGGTTGAAGAACTCGACTTCCAGCTTATGAATGTCATCACGACTGCAGTATTCCTCCTTGATCATCTCCTTAAAAGTTTCCCATGGGGTGGCGTTGGCAGCAACCAACCCCAGCATTTGAACCTAAGCGTTCCACCACGTGAGGGCTAAACCCTCGAGAGTACCGGTAGCATACTTCACCCTGCGCGCCTCAGGGCATTCACACATTTCGAAAACTAACTCGAGCTTCTCAAACCAGTGGAGGAGGCCTACAGCTCCTTCAGTGCCGCTAAAAGTAGTTGGTCGGCAGTCCATGAAAGTTTTAAAAGTGCACACGGGTGGTTGAGCATGCTGACCTATTGTGGGTGAAAGAAAAGACAGAGTTTAACACAAAGGTTGGTTCACGAGAGTAGGATTCTAAAGATCCTAGAATGAGTTCGGACTGCAGGATATACCTCCTGCGTGTGCAGCTGCAAGTGCCGCAGCAACTTGTTCGTTAATCAGAGCCGTCAACTGGGCTTGTGTCACGTTAATGCGTCCAGACATGATCTTCATATCAAGAAGAAAGTGAGTGAGAGGGGTTCGCGAAAATGGGATGACAGAAGTGAGTAAGTACACACGTGTTCAAGCAACAGTAGTTATACTAACCAAGCATACCATGAGCATTGTACTATGTAACTAACAAGTAGGCAATATATACACATATCATATCACCTAGAATGTCGAGCCTTGCATGTGGAGTGAAGCGTCGTTGTGGATCGTAGAGCACTGTACAGGTTATAGTATGATTTTAATAAAATCCTTTCCCTTATTAAAACTAAGTTCACTATAACCAATGGCTCTGATAGCAATCTGTCACACCCCCAAAATCCACCTGCGGAATACTACCGCTTGGAGGCGTGACTGACCAGGATCCAGCCACCAATCATATTGAACAAGCATGTAAGTAATATATAAAATCCAACCAATACAATTGGTGTCCAAATAAAACATAGTTTAAGTTGCAAGCGGAAGCATAACGTTTAAAATCAAAACATAAGTTTAATTGTTTCAAAGTTTAACATGGCACACAGCTGTCCATGTCCCACAACGACTCTCCTCCATGCAAGCTCCAGCTAAGTACCTATTGTCCTGCAAAGCATGTAGTAACGAGTCAACAACAAGTTGAGTGAGTTCACGGTGGGGTGTTCATTTTAAGTTGTTTCGAAAACAGTTTCCTTTATCTGGCATCCTGCCGTGGGGGTTACCCCATAGTTAAAAACGTGACTTGTTTATTCCCGGTTACTCTGGCAATCCAGCCGTGGGGGCTACCCCGTGTTAGTTATCTGGCATTTTGGCCGTGGGGGCTACCCCATGTATACACTAGACTCGTTACCATATCGACTGCTGACTGTAGTCATGTTTATGTGCCCTGAAACTGTCAATGTCTATCATCATTGACGTGCCCCAGATCCATTAGTTCACGCCCGTCCTCTGCGGCACGGTGTGAGGTTTGTCAGACCTAAATAGCGCTATCTAACTAATGACCCGCTCGCCATTGGCCCAGCGATTAAGTCGATATAAAAAGGAGGGACTTCGTGATAGAGTTTTGGTCTAGTACGAGTTATCTGTCCATGAGGACGAGGAATTACATTCCTGAACCAATACTGTCCTACCCAAGGAGGACGAGGAATCCACGTTCCTTAACCCCATTCCCAACCCAGGGAATCCCATGCTTTGTAGAGGGTGTGAACTCACCTTGGTTTGCTCGGCAGATAAACGAAGGGTCAATTCAGCTAATTATGGTCAACCACGTCCTAGTATGGTTATCACACAAGTCAGGTACAAACCAAGTAACGCACATACGCTTCTACATGAATACTAGCACGTTGCAATCAAGTGTTTCTCATGGCAGTCCAAATCAGTGCACAACGTACACAATTAACAATACACAGAAAGTCCATATATACGGCCCACTAACTTAGGCCCGTAACCATGCAGGCCCAAACAGAACGTACATAATTAAATGGTCTCGAGTCGAGACTATGCGGTCTCTAGTCGAGACTGTGCGGTCTCGAGTTATACCTACGAGTTCTCGAGTCGCAAACTGTGGAGGTCTCTAGTCATGCACGTTCTGGTCTCGAGTCGCAACCGGACTCGTAACCGGGGTCTCGAGTTACGCTGTTTTGGGTTGATGTTGTGTGGTCTCGAGTCGAGACTAGGGGTTATCGACTCGCAATCTATGTCGTAATCTACGGTCTCGAGTTGTCGTGTGGTGATCTCGAGTCGAGACAGAAGGTCTCGGCTGAAACATTTGCTGATTTCCGTCATTGTACTAGCCAATGAGATTTCATGGTCATGATATGGTGTACTAGCCAATAACAATGCACTAACATGTTTCCTTGTCTAACACTAACCAAAATGGATCAAACATATCAATTTCAAATATTTTTTTTCATGATCTTCAAGTAGTTCATCCTTCAAGTTTTTATATCAAATCAACATATTCATCCCACGTAGTCATGCATTCCATGGACCCGAATCATGACACATACTCTAGATATCAACAATCATTTTCCTGTGGATCATTTATCAAACAAAATACTTGTTCTATGACATTTAACATAAAATCGGATGATCATGAATAACCCTAAGCTTATCATTCTTTTGTTATTCAAGGCATCTTGTTCATATGTTATTCTACAAAAGTCATGTTCTCCTAAGCATGTATCATTTATCAAACAAGAACTCATTAAATCAAACAAGCACTTTTTGTCATGTTCAAACAACAGTCATGATGTGTTTTTATTACATAATCGACACCTTAATCATGCATAAACTTTAACAAGCAAACACATTATCAAGTATCTTCATCACACATCATCATCATCAACCAAAATATTACACACTATCATCAACCGAATACAATATATGGCATGAATCACTAACCGGTTGTGAAAAGGCACCGAGATGGTAAAGAAGACGAATAAGATGGAGTGTCCGAGTGATGATCCCGAGCTCGATCCGATGGTCCTAATGTTACCGGTTTGAATCCGAGAATGAGGGAAAAGGGTTTGTGTTTCTAGGGTTTTAGTGATGAAAGGAGTGTGTGTGTGTGTAGGAGAATGTGTATTGTTTGCCCAAAAATGACAAGTGTGGCTAATCACAATGGTTATATACTAGTGGACTAAAGAGGTGCATGGCCCAATCCGGCCCAACCGTTATTGTTCACTCGAGACCGCATGGTCTCGAGTCGTGTCCTTGTGTCTCGGTTCACATAATCACACTCATACATACAAGCGTAACACATAATCACATAATTTCACTTAGGTCATTCATTGAACCAACAAGTTAACTAATCACACAACGTTCAAGCAAGTTACACCAAGATACAACGAAAGGTTCTAAATTTCGAGTTGTCACATCATCCCCAAGTTGAAAGAAATTTCGTCCCGAAATTTGGTAAGCACTCACTGAGGAAGCTAGTTAAGTTGTATGGTTTTCCCGGTTTTCCTGGGGTGTCACAATTTAATTGTAACTCTTCCCTTTAATTATCATAATATGTATTGAAGAACATATATAATTCAGCCATTATGGTGTATGGGAGAAGATCATGCGAGAACCACCTCTTATTGCGAGAACCGCGAGAACCAATGTGAACACAACAAAAAATGCCTAAAAATAGCTAAAAATCACAATTTTTTTTCATTTTTTTTATATTTTTTATATAAAAATCGCTACTTTTCGAAGCAAAAAAAAAAAAAAAATTAAATTTTTTAAATTTTTTTTTTGCCACTAAAAGTAGCGATTTGAGCATAAAAAATATTAAAAAAAAATTTATATATTTTTTTTATTTTTTATGTTTTTTGGGGGTTTAGTTTTTAGCATTTTAGCTGGGGGGGCGGGGGGTTTAGGTTTTTGGGGGGTGGGGGAGGGGGGTTTAAGTTTTTTTTTTTTTTTGGGGGGGGGGGGGGTAGGTTTTTTTTAGGTTTTTTTTGTGGTTTTAGTTTTTAGCATTTAGCTTGGGGGGGGGGGGGGTGGGGGTTAGGTTTTTTAGGTTTTTTTAGCTATTTTAGGTTGTGTTCACATTGGTTCTCGCGGTTCTCGCAATAAGGGTGGTTCTCGCATGATCTCCTCCCTATGGTGTATTTAGTTTAACAAATAAAAAGTAGAGTAAACTGCCAAATTGGTCCCAGAGGTTTGGTCTTTTTAGTTTAAAACTCAAACCTTTGAAATCTGGGTCCCTGTATCTTCAATTTTATTGTCATTTTGGTCCAAAATTAAAATTAGCTCAGATTTTGAAGTTATATAGTTTTTTTAGTCTTTTTTCTCCCTTTTAATAAAGGGCAAAATGGTATTTTAACATTTTATTATAACAAATTAAAAAAATCTGACCATTTTGCTTTTCATTAAAAAAGAGGAAAAAGACAAAAAAACTAGAATCTGCCCAAATTTTGCTTTTAGATGAAAATGACAACAAAATTAAAACCACATGGACCCAGATTCAAAAGGTTTGAGTTTTGGACTAAAGTGGAAAAGTGACCAGCTGATAATTCCTTTTGCAGTGGTGCATTCTCTAATGAATAAAATTTCCTGCTTCCTCTGTTTCAATAAATTAATTTCCATCATTTTAAAACAAAACAATTGGATAAAGTGATCAACTGACATTCATTATATTTGAGTTGCTTAATGAGATTCACACTGACCTGCTCATAATTCCTTTTGAAGTGGTGCATTCTCTAATGAATAATCAATAATCATATCACTAAAACCGAATGCCTTGGCAGCACGACTTCTTAGTGGTCCTGGTATATATTTTTACTAAAAATTAATACAACAATACCAAATTTGTAACATTTAAGTTTTGTTATTATAAACAAACACACACACATATGATAATGATTCTAAAATAACATGTTACAAAGTTGCTAGCCAGATAAACTTCTAAGCACAGCGGCAAAGCCTCCTCATATGCTGACGGAACCCATCACAAGAAAGCATCGACAGTCTTCGCGTATATAAACATGCACCTGGATTCAAATTTCTAGGTGCATCCTCAGCCACCTCAGCAGGTTGAATGCTTGCAAGACACGATCCTTTACATTTCATATACTTTTGCATAACTTCACATTCTTTAATAAATCCAAATTTACTCGCCACACATGACTGCCCAACCGATTTACAAACAGAATCACACGATTCCCCTTGTTTACCAACCACAACATTAATACCAATACAAACAGAATCACACGATTCCCCTTGTTCACTCAAATAAGCGTTTTCATGAACTACACTCTCGGAATTATGCCGGCATCTTCCCACATGAAATACAATATCCATATGAATTGTAGCATTGTGAGACAAGATTGCAGCCTTTACAAACAGTTTTAAACAAGTAATTTAAATTATCCATATAAAACTATCTGTTTTACTTGTAAATAAACAAGTAACACTGTAACAGTTTAGATAAAAAAAAAGTATAAAGAAAACTAGATAGTGCATATTGCTGTATAAAGATCAATAATAATCAGACAACCAGTTCTAATATTCAATCCATAATTTCTTTGCAAAACATATATGCACAACAGACAAACTAACAGGAGCTACATTCAGGATTACTACTCGTCAAATAAGTGTTTGGGTTGACATGTTTAACCCCTGTCACCTAACTGTAAACAAATCGACCCGCTAACCCGTTTAACCCATATATTACAACCTACCAACCTGATTAACATATTTACAACATGATTACTACTCGTCAGCCTGTTTGCCACATATAGACAAAATGAGTTAAACATGTCATGTTCGGATTAAACGATTTTATATGTGTGCGCTTTAGGGCAGTATGTGAATGTACTTCCCTTGTTTGAAGCACAAAACAGATACCTTTATTAACAATAGAATAATTAGAAGTCAAAAGATGTAGATGAAAAGCACTTAAACTAAGGTTAAAAAAAAGAGCAAATATAACTTCCTGTTTAGTCTGTTGCAGCAGGTAAGAAACGGATACAAAATAAGCTTATAGTTTATTCATCCAAACACAAAAACTGATTATTACGACTTCTAGTCACAATATTCAGTTTCATATCACAAAAACTGATTTACAAACAAAATCGCACAAATCCAATGCTTTACATTTCATACACTTTTGCATAACTCCACATTCATTAATAAATGCAAAGTTACTCGCCACAAATGACTGACCAACTGATTTACAAACAAAATAACACAATTCCTCTTGTTTATGAACCATAACATTAATACCAAATAACCGGACCTCTATTTGTTGGATGGCAGTGCAAAATAATGATGAGATTCACTCAAATAAGCGTTTTCATGAACCACACTCTCGGTATTATCACGGCATCTTCCCACATGAAACACAATATATTCATATGAATTGCAGCATTGTGAGACAAGATTGCTGCCTTTACAAACAGTTTTAAACAAGTAAAGTAATTTAGATTATCCGTATAAAACTATTTATTTTTACCTGTAAATAATCAACTAACTCTGTAACAGTTTAGATAATTTTTTTAAAGAGAATTAGATAACCAGTTCCAACATTCAGTCCATAATGCCTTAGCAAAAATACGTGCACAAACACAAACTAACAGGAGCGACATTCAGACATACGCTAAAGTTTCAATATAACGATGCGTAAACGGGTCAATATAACGATGCGTAAACGGGTCCTTTCTAAAGGCGCAGTCGATGACATCAGACATCTGCCTAAAACTCTTGTCATGAACATTATATCTTATCAACTTACAGGAAATTCTCAGCACGATGAATGTATCTTCTTCTTTTTCACCTCTAACCACATCAACAACATTAAAATCATAAGGCGAACGGGTCATCTCCGGAAAGGCACCCCAAAGTTCATGGAGCTGTAGTTGATACTTGACAAACCACCCCGAACGATCACTCAACATCTCATACACGTTCTGATGTAAGCTAGTTCCCTTAGGATCAACACCCACTGTTAAATGTAAATGACCTCTAGATTCCCCAAAGTACCTTGTCATAAAATTAAAAGACTGAATATCCACCGGCGAGGGCAATGTTTGCACCTGTTCAGCCTTGATTTTAAAGTAGAAGCGATTGTGATGCCAGGGAGCCCAGTGAATAGCTCCATTCCAGTAAACTCCCTTTTCGAAGAAGGCCCAGTGTGTATCTAAAGTTACGGTACAAATTTTCCATTCCCTTGTGTCAGACGAGTAGATTTGAATCTGAAACAAGTCTCTATCAGGCTCAAGACGACGAACACAAACAAGTTTGTAGTGAGGACAATCTGTTTGATGATATGCCAGACCCATAAAACGGATTGTTTTACGAACTTTAGCACTTTCGTCGATTGGTGGGATGAGTGCCAATTGTTTGGTGGTGGGATTAAATACGTAATACTTAGGAGCAGCTTTGCTTCCTTTGCGCCCATGAGTAGAGCAAAGAAGTAACCCATTACAAGATTGCACGATTCTGACACGCGGACGATCAAAGTAGGAAACAAGACTACTAAAAGGAGGAGTGCTTGGGTTATCAACATCGTACGGAACATATGTATTGCCAGCAAAGAGACCAGGAGATTTTAAAAGCTTATCATACCTTTGGGTGAAATGTCTGTGACTTAGAAGCATATGCCAGTGTTTAGAAACAGATTTGAAGCGAAGGATGGAGGTAGCAGGGAGGCGGAGAAGGATCTCGGTTAAAAGGTCATCGTTTGAACCAATAACTGCTCCGGAGTGAGTCGATTGCTGATCGGAATCCTCCATGGATGCTTTTGAGAAGCTGGCTTCGAGGGTTTTCTTGATTTTGGGTCTGTTGTTCAACATTTTTTTAGAGTGATTTTAAGAGTGTTGAACAAAATGTGTATACAAAGGTGTTCTTGATTTTGCTTCAACATTAGGGTTTCCATAGTGGACCGGGCCGATGAAAGGCCTCGCTATTTTATTTGTGGGTTAGTGTCCCGTCCAAAAAAAAAAAAAGGGTTAATCTTCTTTTGTTCTCATCTAAATAGCGATGATGTTCCTGCAAAACAAGGTTAATCTTCTTTCGTTCTTGTTTAAACCAAGAGGTGTGGTTCTCTATTTATAGACGAGGTGATTTGTGAAGGATATGAGCTGATGGGCCTTGTGCCTGAGATTTACAACAAGGAATATCCATTCTATCTCCTCGAACACGAACGTTAGTGATTCCAGGTGAGAGGGTAGCTGGCGCATGTTGAATGGATCGACGTGTCCCGACAACTGTCCTTGTTGTCTAGTCTGTCATCAGCAGTTAAGTGGAGATCTTGGAGCAGTGGTCGACGCAAGCTGATTGGTGCCACGTATTTGTCCTTGTGTACTTCTTGTCTCCTGCATGATTGCTCATCATACACCAAACACAGATACAACCTGTTGAGCGCCTATTGACCCACTGTCCTGCCACTCGTACTTTCTGTACTATCCGATGTTGCCTTGCGTTTCTTGTCCCTGCGCACGGCTCGAGGTAAGCCCGTGTAGCCGACACGAGTTCAAGGAAGCTAGGTCTTTTGCCAAAGGAACTAAGTGTCAGAAATGGTTCTATCTTGTTCCTGACCTCGCGCGCGATTGGGGGCACACCCTTGTAGTCGGCGCAAGGTCGAGGAAGTCAAGGCTTTGGTTTATTTTGGGTATGGTCTCGCGCGCGACATGAGACTAACTCATTTGGTCGGCGCAGGATTTGGGACCATGCCCCTTCATCAATGTTATTGTTTTCTACGAACCATATACCACTTCCAAAAGATATTTTCACTCACTTTTTATATTGTAGGCTACCAGCCCTTAGTATGAAATCGCAAATTGAAGCCATCCTGCTCGTATTTATGAAGAGCGCCAAGTTTAGTTACTTTGGTTTTACATAAAGGTTAACTTTAGTATTCAACAAGAGTAAACTGCAACTTAAGTCCCTTTGGTTTACATGAATCAACGCATTGATCTCTTAAATACTTTTTTTTTGCCTCCTAGGTCTTTGTGGTTTACAATTTCTTACACTACGAGTCCTTCAGTGAAACAACTGTTAAATATTTGTTGCTTAAAATAATTTATCTTTTTAATTTTGTAAATAAATCCCTATCGCCCCCTTAAAAGTTCGGTTATATCAAACGATTGCCCCTTAAAAAAAGATTTTTAGGCCCCCAGATGATTGTTGTATATTTTTTTTTATATACAAACTAGGTTATATACCCGTGAGCTTCACGGGTTATGAGTTATGTTAAAAAAATTATATTTACAAAAGAAATTTTTTTTATATGATTTGACTTTAGGTTTTATAAAACCTAGATTATTACCCGTGAACTTCACGGACTTTACAATTTTAATTTTATAAAAAAAGTGTAAATCTTTATATATAAAATGTACGATGTGTGAGGATAAAGTATATTAATCAATTTAAGAGATTAATTATTGAATGTTTACAATTAATTATTATTAACTACAAAAGCCATTGATAGGGCCACCTCAACCAAAATCATATTTATAGTGGACTTTTTAAGCCTTAAGCACCAATGGACGTTTGATCTCATGTTGGGTTTCATTCTTCATTCTTTGATGGAAAGTTGACCACTGAAAATGTTGACGGTTCTTCAAAACTCCCTTTTCTGGACTCGGGTTCTGTTTCCAGCTCATGTTTTGATTTGCTTCCTTTGATCATAGAACTAAATATTCCATGTTGCATGCAACATGAACAAACATCAATACCCTATTAGTCAAATCGTCGAGTTATAAAACGAATCATATATATATATATATATATATATATATATATATATATATATATATAGTGTGAGGTTCATTGGGGAACTCTAAAAAAGTGGGGAACAGTGGGGAACCGACTCAAACGAACTCCGATTAGACTCATTCCAGCGGCGTTGGAACCGGCTCGTCGAATCCTAACTAGGATCTCTTAACCCTAACACCTAAATCATAACCCCTAAACCCTAAATATGTTAGGGTTTGGCTTTTAGGGTTTAGCTTTAGGGTTTAGCATTAGGGTTTAGCTTTAGGGGTTAGTTTTAGGGTTTAGAGTTTAGCTTTAGGGTTTAGGGTTTAGCATTAGGTTTTAGCTTTAGGTTTAGTCTTTAGGGTTTAGCTTTTAGGGTTTATAGTTTAGATTTTACGGTTTAGCTTAGGTTTTAGCTTTATTTTTTAGCTTTAGGGTTTAGAGTTTATGAGTTAGGATTTAGGGTTTAGGGTTAAGAGATCTTAGTTAGGGTTCGACGAGCCGGTTCCAACGCCGCTGGAATGAGTCCAATCGGAGTTCGTTTGAGTCGGTTTCCCGCTGTTCCCCACTTTTTTAGTGTTCCCCAATGAACCTTCCCCTATATATATATATGTATATATATGTATATATATGTATATATATATATATATATATATATATAACTTTTGGTGAAATTATCTTACCCTTGTTATAAATATTATTTGTGCTATTTGAATATTTCTCTATGGAGTAGGACTTGGGCAATAAAACTTGCTTAATGCATATCATGCAGTTTAACGCATACAAATAAAGGAGTATACACTTTAGGTCTATAAAGACAACAAATCTTATAAAGATAATAGGAAAACAGTTTACCTTACAACAAATCTTATAAAGATAATAGAAAAACAGTTTACCTTAATATGAGACCTTGCTAGCAAGGACAAATATGGGTGTAGGGAAAGGTTCTATGCAGAACACTAAATTTTGCGAGAACACGCAGAACAAAATGAATCTCTCATTTTTTCAATCCTAAAAACCTAAAAAGTAAATGAAAATGTTGTAAATGTAAGATTTATTGTTTCTCACACTAGAATTTAAAACAAAATATGAAAAATCTTTAGTTTTTAAATAACCTACACATATGTAGGTTTTGTGTAGGCTAAATTACCTACATGTATATTGACTATGTGTCGGAAAAAATATATGATTTTTTAATGTATATATAATACACATATGAATGTAAGAAACATAAAATTTAAGAAATATGAACCTTAAATCCCAAAATTTAGTGATTTAGAGTTGTTCTTTTTGTTCTCGCAATAATTAGTGTTCTGTAATGATCCTTATCCTATGGGTGTATACCCCAAAGACCTCCCTTACTAAGCTAATCCTGTCAACAAATATACAACGCTCTGATTCAACCAATAAACTATTAGATCACACAATGGTTACATGAAATAAATGGATAAAAGGAAAATTAACAACTTTACGAGGTTAATCTTTTGTCACTTAATGCAATTTTGTGAGATTAATCTTATGTCACTTAATAACTCAATACAATTAAAAATGATAACACACGGGTTCTAACAAAAGAACACATCTTATTGTAATGAAGCTTTTACAACCTATTAAGAGAGTTATTATTCATATAAATGCATCGTATAATGGCAACTTCCTAAACACATACTTGATATCGACATAACACTGTGTATTTTATCTTGTCAAGCTTATTACACCCAACATTTTCTCCTATTATATGATCATAGCCCCTAGCAAATTCATCATTACCATTTATGCCATTATCCATCTATAATTTGTCAAGTTTCTCTCTACTCAATTTTTTTACTATTCAATTTTACTTTTCATTTCAATCCATCATTAAAACAAAAAGGTCTCTTTCATGGAGCAAAGTGTGCATTTTTATATTTATTTATGTTTATATATCTATAATTTGTCAAGTTTCTCGATACTTACATTTTTTACTATTCAATTTTACTTTATCTTACCTATACACGTTTTGTTTCATTTCAGTCCATCACTAAAACAAAAAGGTCTCTTTCATGGAGCAAAGTATGTATTTTTATATTTATTCACTGTATGTTCTCTATTCTTTTCCACGTCTTCTAAATCAATAAACGGACTCAACTTGTCCCACAAACCGTACATTAATTTGTCAATTTTGGTTAGCCCATCAAACCATGTTTTCTTTTATGCATTTTTTTTTTTTTTTTTATCAGTTTGAAAATAAATATAACTACATTTGACCTTTTTTCTAAAGTTAGCAGTGTAACACCCCGTGTTTCGGAAGTCAAAGTACAAGTCAAAGTCAACGGAAGAAAAGACTGCTAATTGCGATCTGCCACTCCTTGCCTAACTAATGATTGTACACCTCGACTTGTAACCGAATTATATTATTTGTTCGCTTTAGTTGTATTATGTGGAGTACTTATTAATAATCGCAGTTTAATTGATGTTTTATCGCCAATCTACTTGTCGCTAATCGCATCGCAATCGCATTTGCAATTTGATGTATAGGTTCTGGATATTGTTTTACGTGTGTGTGCCATCTAGGTGTTACTTGTGTGTGCTTATACTTATGTTTGTGGGTGTTATTTGAAAGCGCAATCGCAACTCTATTACATCGCCATCTCAATCGCAACACAAAACGCAGAATGGTTATGTTTAGATTTATGACTGTATGTTAGTTAGGTTATTTGAGTAACTGTTGTTTAAGAATATCGCATCGCTTACACGCAACGCATAACACACGAAACGAAACAACGAAACGCAACTCACCGGTACCCTTCGATCGAATGACCATTCGATCGAATGGTCATCCGCACGGATGACCATCCGGTCGGATGGCCATCCGATCGAGAGGCCATCCGCTCCAGCACTTGTGCTCCCCTTTCCTCTTTTGGAAGCCTATAAATACCCCCTGTCACATCATAAACAATGATGTGACAGCTCTCTTGTGCGACCATCTTGTTCCAGCTCTCTTCCCTCTCGATTTCTCCTGATTCTTGTAAGTTTTCAACCCAAATCTTGTACTTCTATGATCTACACACACTTCTTCATCATTTTCTCCTTTGAATCTTAACTTTTAACCATGAAATCAACGGATTTGAGGTGTTCTAGGATGATGTCATCATGGAGTTCTTATGAACTTCAAGTTTTGGCCTTATTCCACCAAGAACAACTCAGATCTAAGGGATTTCAACATGATTAAACACTGATTCGCATAAATCTAAACATTTTCAAGGTTAAAAGGATTGAAAGATGGTTTATAACTTTCTTTCAACTCTTTTACACTCAATGCACTCAAAACCGATAGAATTGGAGCTCGTTCAGGCCTTCTACTCGTTGCGGGTGAAGTGTCGGTCAGAGATCTGATTCCTGTCAAAGAGAAAACTGATTCCGGGTTGAACATGAACAAACCGTCATGAATAGTTAACTAATCGGACTAGGGTGATTCCCATCCGATCAGATAGTCTGGACTTGACGGGGTCTCCGTTGTTTAACACGTTGCCATACCGTCTCGATTCAATCGCAAAACTTTCTAACTTAGCAAATTTTCAAAACAAACAGGTTACCGAATGAATCGCCATCCGATCGAATGACCATCTGATCGAATGGCAATCCGCACGGGTGACCTATGACCCTTTCCAACACTTAAACAAATTTTACAAACTTCAGAGGATACCAGTTCCAATGAAGGACCATTCGAACGAATGGCCATCCGTTCGGATAACCATCCGATCGGATGACCTGAATTGTAGAAACTCTTCTCTTTTTATAAAATGCTACAAAAAAACTTCAAAGTCCATACACAAACACATCCATCTCAAACGAGTGGCAGTCCGACTGAATGACCATCCGTCCGGATTGTCATCCGATCAAATGACCATTCGTCACCCAGTCACTCATCACCGTTTAACGCCGTTCATTCGCTTATACCATCGTTCTCTGATCAGGCTAATTCTCCAGCGCTCCCTTCAATCCAAGAGAGTGTTTATCTACTAAACACTATCTGTGAGTATACTCGAACTCTTTTTCGCTTAACGCACTTTTGGGTGTTACATACGTTATCTATATCAAAACACATCGACACACAACGCAAACACTTTTTATACGCTAACCGCTCTCGCATGTTATACGTAACTCGATGAATGCTTGTTTGTTATGTTAACACATTGATTGTTGTCTACCTGCCTTAGCAACGATAGTACTATAGTTTGGACTCAGCACCTGTTTATTTAGGGGTTGTTAAGGATCTTATTTCACGTGTTCGCAGTGGTGAACATGTGTTGCGCACTCTACAACTCGCAATCATTGGTATTGATAGGGTCTTTGTCGATAACTTACATGCTTCACTTTTAACGTACCACATGCTGGTTATGCGTAAATCGCTTTCGCTATTACTACTATTAAACTTGTATGCTCACCTTTACACTATGTGTATTGACCTCTATTTAAACGTATGTGACAGGTGCTTAAAATGCTAGGAATGCTGTGCTTTGGTGAATCAAGCTAGGGGTCTAGATATGTCACTCTAAATCTGAGTTGTCGGAACAGTGTTTGTTTTTGAGACAAATATTTGTAATAACTGTTTTATTTGGATATGTTATGGTATGGGACATGACGTTTAAATATCTAGTAATTAATAGTTGTTATGGATACTCATGGATAATTTGTTTCGCTCAGTGCCGCGCCCCGATGATTCCGCCATCGGTTGGGGTGTGACAGATTGGTATCAGAGCCATAACTATAGGGAACTAGGCAAGACACGACCTAGTCCGGGTCAGTGTCTTAGGATTGACCAAGTCTATAGTCTAAGTACCCAATGCGACCATTCTATGTGATTTATATCGCTACTCGAAACTAGGGATACCAGTATGAATTGGGACGACTCGCACAAGGTGAGTTACTTCGCCCAAGTGAAACATCTCGGATGGGGTAGGTCACGTTGCTCGAGTTGTACACTTCGTGCAGAGTATGCCAGCTCAATCTCCAAACGCTCGACCATCTTTCCTAAGATTGTCAGCATTCGGCTTTTCCTAAAGTCGGCTCAACACACACGGTTTTCGAAAACACTCGCATACCACAACAGAGTAATTCAAACGAGATGAGGTGTGATGTCACGACCCCCGGCCCGGTTTTACCCGGTCCAGAAGTCGCAGGACAGAAACCCGTGGTATTGGTGTGTTAATTTGTAGCGGAAATTTTAACAGGATCTTTTCAATTTAAAACGCCCGTTTATTTTATTTATAATATCGGGACAAAATCCCATAATTTACAATAAAGGAATTTCACGGGAAAATTCCCTGTTTACAAAACATGTTTATTTATTTACTGGCCACTTTATCCAAGCTGGTAGTGCTTCGCGGCACTTTTTCGGGTTCACAGTAAATCACCTGAAACATGTTTAAAAAGATTTTATCAGCGAGGAAATACTGGCGAGTCATTCAATTAGCACAAAACGACACATTGTTATAAATTACAGTATTAAGGGCGATTACAATGTTTATATGTCAACCAATTAATGTATATATGTGTGGGCCATCGGGGGGCAAAAGTGAAAGTGCACTAATTTTAACGTTGTTTTACTAATTTCGTGAAAATAACGTTAAAAGCTGAGGATGGTTAATCATGCAAAATGTGGTGGCGTTGATAGCTAAAAGACAAAAGGGCACATGCACTAATCGGTCTTTGTCCCGATTGCTGAGTGTTATGTGCCTTATGTCCAAGGCTTGATGCAAAACTACTATCGAGCCGGGGGTCTCACTGGAAGCAGCCTCTCTATTCCTACGGGGTAGAGGTAAGGTTGTCTACATCTTACCCTCCTCAGACCCTACCTTTGCTTTGCTATTGGTGGGATTTACTGAGTATGATAATGATGATGATATGTCAACCAATTACCCAACGGTATTTGTCACTCGACCTGTCTCTGTGACTATGGTCATATCACCCATTGGCTAACCCGTTGTCCAATGGTGACGCTTATCAAATAATGTATACAAAACCCCACATACCGGCTGTAGTTGAAGACTACAAAGACTTAATCCCTGTATTTATAACTTTGAAAACAAATATAGTTTTGAAAGTAATTTGATAAAAAGAGAATGACTCACATTGCAAGTTTAGACGGGCAGAGTTTTGCCTACTGATTTAGCCTGGTACCCTAGTTAAATAAAGCAAATGAAACTAGGTTAAATAGCTTAATACAACATCTATGATAAGCTCACGACATCAAAACCCTCACGACGAATGACAAAGTATAGCCCTGATTCGGGCAGCACTTAAACATCCATCGGATCGGTTTCAATCGATCGGACATTGTATCGTAGCAGTGATCAAGTTATTACCCCGTATCGTAGTAGCCTCTCGACTCTTTGAACGGAATTTCTAAGCAGATTATGTGTGTTTTGAAGGAAACTTTCGAACACAGAGAAAGGCCATGCAACACTCGTTATATAGCGGAAATTTGAGTTTGTCGCGGCCCGCGTAAACTCTAAAAATATCTTACGCGGCCCGCGAGGGCCACCCTAGCTACGGCTAGGGCTGCCGTGTCACGGTGTAGGTCTGCCACGTGTCAAACACGTGGCCTAAAGCTTATCCGGAAACTTTCCTAGCTGTCGCGCCCCGCGTAAGCTTGGCTTTACCCTTACGCGGCCCGCGAGCGACCCATAAAATTCATTTTTCTTGGTTTTTCAAGAGAATTAGGGTTTTAGGGGTCTGGGTTTCCATTTACAGAGTGTTGTGGGACAATTTTGAAGGTCCTTACATCCTCCCCACCTTATTTAAAATCTCGTCCTCGAGATTTACTGAAATAAGTAAGGATATTTTCGCTTCATTTCTGATTCCAGTTCCCATGTGTACTCATGTCCTCTCTTTGAATCCCACTTGACTTTGACCAGTACCAGTCTTTTGTGTTTAAGGAACTTGACCTTTCTGTCTTCTATTTGAAGAGGTTTCTCGACAAATTTTAGCATTTCATTTACCTCTATATCTTGAAGAGGTACTACCAGGGATTCGTCAGATAAACACTTTTTGAGGTTAGACACATGAAACACGTCATGTACCCGGCTAACTCTTCTGGTAGTTGTAAACGATATGCAACTGGTCCTATTTGTTGGGTAACGGTAAACGGTCCTATGTACCTTGGACTCAATTTTCCTTTCTTACCAAATCGAACTATTCCTTTCCAAGGAGAAACTTTCAAGAGTACCTTATCTCCAACTTGAAATTCAAGCGGCTTGCGTCGATTGTCTGCATAACTTTTCTAGCGATCTCGAGCCGTTTTCAATCTGTCCTTTATTTGAGTTATATTGTCGGTGGTTTCCTGAACAATCTCGGGGCCTGATAATTGACTTTCTCCTATTTCTGCCCAGCATACTGGAGTTCTGCATTTTCGTCCATACAGTGCTTCGAACGGAGCAGCATTGATGCTGGTATGGTAACTAAGTCATGAGTTGTATAATTTTCCTCGTGCTTTGATGCGTGTGAAGTGTTATATAGTTTTAATGTATATTTTAAGCCCTTTAACACTTTTTTAGCCAAGTTTTAAATTTTAAAAACGATATTTACTAACACTAAACACACATATGGGCAAGTGCACCCATCGTGAGCGTAGTATAGTGTTGGTAAGATACCGAGGTCGTCCAAGGACACAAGAGCTTTTAATACCGGTTTGTCCTCAACGTCTAATCAAATCAAAAGTTTAGAAAAAGGTTTTTAACTAGAAAAATAAAACTAACTAAAATGCTGAAAAAAAAAAGATAGACAAGATGAATCACTTGGATCCGACTCGTGTGTAGTGCAACCTTTGATTATTTCCGCACTTTTGCACTTTTTAAGAGATTATCTTAGTTATTGTAGTAGGCCCCTCTTTTGAAGGTGACGTTACCCTCAACCCAGTAGTTTGAGTCAGCAAGGATACAATCCTAAAGGGTCGGATTATTGAAAGATAATTAATTAAGTTATTAATGCATAATGTGGTAGGCCCCTCTTTTGAAGGAGACGTTACCCTCGGCTAAATAGTCTGAGTCTTTTGAAGGTGACGTTACCCTCAACCCAGTAGTTTGAGTCAGCAAGGATAGAATCCTAAAGGGTCGGATTATTGAAAGATAATTAATTAAGTTATTAATGCATAATGTGGTAGGCCCCTCTTTTGAAGGAGACGTTACCCTTGGCTAAGTAGTTTGAGTCAGCAGGGATACAGTCCTAAGTAGCCGGGTTAAAGTATTAATAGTAGTTTACATATGAGGGGATCAAAGAGTTTGGACCCCCGCCATCCAATACCGGTGGGTATTGAAGGAGGTCCTACTAAATTTGACCCAGGTCCATGCAGGATCTATACACTGAACAAGGCAAGACTCTTACCAAACCGTTCCCTTAACCCCCGACCAGGTAGCCAACATACCTCCATATAGACCGTGGAGATATGAATGGTGAAAATCTTTTATTTTATATAGAGAGTAAAATAATGCCA
Organism: Helianthus tuberosus; assembly: GCA_030545235.1. Classification (NCBI taxonomy): domain Eukaryota; kingdom Viridiplantae; phylum Streptophyta; class Magnoliopsida; order Asterales; family Asteraceae; genus Helianthus; species Helianthus tuberosus. The sequence continues at coordinate 20,981,267 of CM060451.1, read as the reverse complement.
AGACACCACGGACAAACGATAAGGAATAATCACCTTCAACATAAGAAACTAGTTATTAAAGTCATTAATACATAACCAAATAAAAAGTGCGAAAAGATTAAAAATAAAAAGTATTACACTAAACACTTGTCTTCACCAAGTGATGTAAGAGACTTAGGCAAACATGGCCTTTGATTGTCAAGAACTCTTACGATCAATCTTGGATCCCGAGACGACTCACACACTCTATGATGGATGATGGATGATGGTGTTGTGGTGGTGGTGGAGTGTGGGTGAAGTGTGAGAGAGGTGGTGTGCCAAGGGATGGTTTGCAAATGAGCCAAGCACCCCTATTTATAGCCTGAACAGCAGCTCGGGCACGGCCCCGTGTCCATCTTCCTTCTCTTTCTTCATTAATTGCAGTTTGTCTGCATTAGTTGACCACGCCCCCCCGTGTCCGCTGGGCACGACCCCGTGTGCAGAAGTGTATATGTACTATCAAGATTTCCTCAGATTCTGCGAATCTTTGAGTTGACCACGGCCCCATGTCCGCTGGGCACGCCCCCGTGGTGGGTGATAGAAGCTTCTACAACTTTGTCTTTTCTGCAGACACTTGGGCATGCCCCCGTGCTCACTGAGCACGGGGCGTGTTCAGCCTTCTGTTCTTCTGTTTTGCTTGGGAAGATGCTGTCAGGGGGTCGGGCATGCCACGCTTATTCCTCTTCTTGTATTTTTGTTAGATTTAGCTGCTTTTTTGCTTCTTTTGTTCATTTGACTAGCGATTCATCGGCTAGACATTTCTTCAGATTGCAGACGTGGAATACGTTGTGAATACCACTGAGCTCTTCAGGTAAGTTCAACTTATAAGCCACTGACCCTACACATTCGATAACCTCGAATGGTCCTATATACCTCGGGCTTAACTTACCTTTCTTACCAAATCGCATCACCCCCTTCCAGGGCGACACTTTAAGTAAAACCTTTTAACCAACCTCGAATTTTAGAGGTTTACGCTTCAAATCTGCGTAGCTCTTCTGCCTATACCTGGCAGCTTTCAGGCGGTCACGTATTTGGACAATCTTGTCCGTTGTTTCAAAGACCAAGTCAGGTCCTGATAATTGAACTTCCCCTACTTCTGCCCAACAAATAGGCGTTCTGCATTTTCTACCATATAGTGCCTCAAAAGGTGCAGCTTTAGTGCTTGTATGGTAGCTATTGTTATAGGAGAATTTGATTAAGGGCAGGTGGTTATCCCAACTACCACCTAAATCAATTACACATGCGCGAAGCATGTCTTCCAACGTTTGGATTGTACGCTCACTTTGTCCTTCCGTCTGAGGATGGTAAGCCGTACTGAAGTTTAAGCGCGTGCTCAAAGACTGTTTGAAACTTTTCCAGAAGTGTGATGTGTATCTGGTATCTCTGTCAGAGATAATAGCCACTGGTACTCCATGCAGAGATACAATTTTATCAACATACAATTGGGCTAACATGTCCGAACTATAAGTTTCCTTAATGGTAGGAAATGTGCTGACTTAGTAAGTCTATCTACAATCACCCATATAGTATCATTTCCTTTCTTTGTCTTTGGCAATTTGGTGATGAAATCCATGGTCACCATTTCCCATTTCCAAGTGGGAATTTCAGGCTGTTGTAGCAGACCAGACGGTTTCTGATATTCAGCTTTGACTTGTGCACACGTCAAACATTTAGCTACATAGGCGGCTATAGACTTCTTCAAGCCTATCCACCAATAGTTTGCCTTTAGATCCTGGTACATCTTATCAGCTCCAGGATGAACGGAATATTTAGAACTATGGGCTTCCTGGAGGATAACATCCCTAAGTCCTCCATAAACTGGAACCCATATTCGTCCATTTAACCTTAGGATTCCGTCCTTACCATAGGATAACTGTTCTTCAGTTACTCCCAGTTTTTCCTCAGGATAGTTAGCTTCTAATACAGCTTCCTTTTGTGCTGCTAACAACCTTTCATTTAAACTGTTCTTTATCTCAATGCTCTTGGCATTGATCCTTATAGGCTTCACTCTTTCTTTCCTACTTAAGGCATCAGCGACCACATTTGCCTTGCCAGGATGGTATCTTATCTCACAGTCATAATCATTTAAAGTTTCCATCCATCGTCACTGCCTCATGTTTAAGTCCTTCTGATTAAACAAATGTTGGAGGCTCTTGTGATCAGAATAGATCACACACTTCGTACCATATAAGTAATGTCTCCACAGCTTTAATGCGAATACAACGGCACCCAGCTCCAAGTCATGGGTGGTGTAGTTCTTCTCGTGCACCTTCAACTGTCGAGAAGCATAGGCGATAACCTTGCCTTTTTGCATTAACACACATCCCATACCTGTGTGTGATGCGTCACAATACACCACAAACTCTTCTATTCCATCAGGCAATGTCAATACCGGTGCATTGCTCAACTTTTGTTTAAGAATGTCAAAGGATTCCTGCTGCTTAGGACCCCAGTTGAACTTAATTTTCTTCCTAGTCAATGAAGTTAGGGGTGCAGCAATCCTTGAGAAGTTTTCAATAAAACGCCTATAATAACCTGCTAAGCCTAGAAAGCTACGAATCTCAGTGGGCGTCTTTGGCTCTTGCCAATTCATGACAGCTTCGACCTTAGCGGGATCCACTTGGATACCACGCTCACTAACCACATGTCCAAGAAACTGGACTTCTCGAAGCCAAAATTCATACTTTGAAAACTTGGCATAGAGTTTCTCCTGCTGAAGAAGTTTGAGAATACATCGAAGATGCTTCTCATGGTCAGCTTGACTTTTTGAGTAAATAAGAATGTCTTCGATGAAGACGATGACGAATTTATCCAAGTAGGGCTTGCAGACGCGATTCATGAGGTCCATGAATGCGGCAGGTGCATTAGTGAGCTCAAACGGCATTACTAGGAACTCGTAATGACCATAGCGAGTCCTAAATGCAGTCTTGTGAACATCTTCATCTTTAACCTTCAATTGGTGATAACCTGACCTTAAATCAATCTTCGAGAAGTAACTTGCCCCTTGTAATTGATCGAACAGATCGTCGATCCTGGGCAAAGGATACCTATTCTTAATAGTGACCTTATTAAGCTCGCAATAGTCGATGCACAGACGCATCGACCCATCCTTCTTCTTCTTCACAAACAGGATTGGCGCTCCCCAAGGGGACGAACTAGGTCTGATAAAACTTTTGGCTAACAAATCATCTAACTGCGTCCTCAATTCCTTCATTTCTGTTGGTGCTAGCCTGTAAGGTGCTCTTGCGATAGGTGCTGCTCCAGGAATAATGTCAATTCTGAATTCTACTTGCCTATCTGGTGGCAAACCAGGTAGTTCTTCAGGGAATACTTTGGAATATTCAGAGATGACAGGGATATCTTCAATCTTAGGCCTTTGCTCATCAATGGTTACTTGTGCCATATAAATGACACAACCCTTCTTTAAGCATTTAGATGCCTTGAGCATAGATACTTGCTCAGGCAATCCATACTGAGTATCCCCCTGAATGGTAAGTGGCTCACCAGATGGGGTCTTGACTACTACTTGCTTCTTGTTGCACACAATCTGGGCTTGGTTATGCGATAACCAATCCATACCTATCACTATATCAAAACCGGCTAGCTTAAAGGGGAGTAAGGATAAAGGAAAAGAGTGGTTCCTAATGGATATAACACATTCATCTAACACAGTTGAGGCGGTTTCTATGGTTCCATCAGCTAATTCCACTTCATACTTCACACTTAAGGCTTTTACAGGAAATTTCAACAACTCACAAAACTTATTATCCACAAAAGATTTATCTGCTCCAGAATCAAACAACACTCTAGCATAAACATCATTTATGAGAAAAGTACCTGTGATCACGTTATCGTCCTGAACAGCTTCCTTTGCATCCATCCTGAAGACCTTAGCATTGGTCTTTTTCCCATCCTCGGTTTTCTTGGTGATCTTTGGGCAATTTGACTTAATGTGCCCTTTTTCATTGCAACTGTAGCACGTTGTGTCTTTCAGCTTCTTGCACTCTAGGGTCTTATGTTCTGAAGATTTGCAGATTCCACATGGTCTCGGCTGAAACTGGGATTTTGACTCAAGTCGGCATCTCCCAAAATGATGCTTCTTACAAACCTTACACTTGGGCTTGTCACCAGATTGATGCCCATCCTTCCTAGATCCAGAACCTTTCTTATGGTCGTTGTTTCCTTTATGCTTTTTATCCGAACGTCGTGAGTTGTCATCCTCACGCTTCCTCTTCTCAGTATCCGTGTTCCTCAGCGATCTTTGCCTGACCGCATCCAGTGTGAAGGACAGGGATATATCAGCTGCTGACCTAAAAGTAGCTGGCCGAGAGGCCTTCACGCTAGCTTTAATTTCTGGGGCTAAACCCCCAATGAATCGAGCTATTCTTTTAGGTTCCGGGGTCACTAGGTACGGAACCAATCTTGACATTGTATTAAAGCTCGTGAGGTAAGCTTGGCAATCCAGGTTCTTCATTACTAAAGACAGAAAATCAGATTCAATCTTTTCAACCTCATGCTGAGGGCAGTAGTTCTCCTTGATGAGGGCAACAAATTTTTCCCATGTCATATTGTATAATGGAACCTTCCCGGTAGCTTGAATCAATGATCTCCACCAGGCTAGGGCCTCACCCTTGAATGATTGGGATACGAACTTCACGATATCCCTTTCAGCACATCCACTAATATCTACCACAGTGTCCATCTCATCCAACCAGGTCATGCAATCCACTGCCCCTTTCTCCCCAGTGAAGTCCCGGGGTTTGCAAGAAACAAAGTATTTATAAGTACAGGACTTAGCACGTGGTGCATCATTAAACACTATCTTTTTGTATGGAACACTGTTTTGGTTTGAGGAATGTTGGTCATCATCTTTCTTTGGCCCATCCTTCTTAGTGGGTGGCTTGCTGTGAGCCTCATAATGAGTCTTAGGCTTGGAATGCGGTGTAGATAGGGTCCTACTTTGGGTCCTGCTATACTCATTATACTGCCGCTCTATAGCCCTTGTAACAGCATTATCAACTAGTGCTTGCAGTTCGGCACCGGTCATCTGTATCCTAGCATTCTCGTGGTTCTCCACCGGATGACTGTTAATCTCATCCGACCCAGCCATGTACCTTTAACTGCTACATAGAAGAAAATAATAGACAAGGTTTATTTAGAAGCTTTTTTTTTTACAGTATTTTGTGAGTTATTAACCATGGTCTTAATAACCATTTTGGTAAATTTAAAAATTATTTAAACATTCTCAGGATCCTTATAACAATCCTGTAATATAATTTTAATAATAGCACAAAAGCCTAGTCATACAGACATATTTAATTTATAACCCAGATTTCATGGAATCGGGGCATTAAGGTCTGAATCTAAGTTCATTACCTTTTTCTAGACAGGGAGCTGCAGGCTACTACTGTCTTTAGTCCCAAGGGACATTAATTATAGCCCGTAGGCATTTCATCCTTAAGGGATGATTATTTTAATAAAGAAAAGTGGAGTAATCCAAATTAAGGATGACTCATGTGATTTTATCGAATCACATTCTGCCAAGAATGTTAACATGTCTTCAGATGTTAACAAGGGATTTAATCTTTTAAATAGGTTTTACCATCTTGGCCATGTCTGCAACGACATATAGACTAGGTCTTACCCTTAAGATTCTTTTTAATTAACGCAGAACAATCCTAAATTGAAATGTTAATATGGATCTGGATCTAATTATGGGAGTACTATCTTGGCCTTGTCTTAAAATGACATTTGGCTAGGTCTTGTCCCCTTTTTAGACTTTGCCATTTTATTATAATGGTAGATCTTCTAATAGGGATGTTTATTTTCGTTTATTTTCATTTATTTTATGCTTTAAGTTTATGCATATAATTAACAATAATAATGAAAATTTAAAATTAAATCATTCCAACATAAATTCAAATGGTACAGATTTTGCCCTAAACGGGACTTCTACAAAATACCATGCCCACGCAGGGGCAAAACAAATAAACATACCCACGCAGGGGTCAACAGAAAGACATGCCCACGCAGGGGCAGAATACAAAAGACAAATGTCCACGCAGGGACATTATTACAACACTAAAAATAAATAAACAAAATAAAGGATTTAGCGATCCTTTTTGCTTTCCCTTTTATTAAGTTTTCCAAGGTCTTGAACATCCCATGGTTGTGCCTTCGGTCTTCCCGCAATTCATGTCGCACCTCTCTAATATTTTGCAGAATTTCCTGATGCTGTGGTGGAGACATCTGCGGGGGTTGCTGATATAGTGGAGGTTGAGGAGACGGCTGCTGTTGATACCCATAAGGTGGGTACCCAGTTCCCCAAGGAGTTCCATAAGGTCCTTCTGCATGGAGGGCGTTGTAGTTCGTAGCTACAAGATACGGGTCGGCCTCTGCATAATTATAATTGGTGTGGACCGGCTGTTCAAAGGGATTATACGCCGCTGAACCGGCCTAAGTCGGAATTGGGTTACCAAAACCCAATGGTGGTGGCGCTATAGGCGCAGAATCTACCTCAGAGACAGGGTTTGAGGGTCCCCCCATCTCTGGGTCTTCATAAAGCGGCGGATAGTGGCTGCCACTTGAGGGTTGAGGGGTGCTGATACGCACACCTCCTCGCGCGGACATTCGGGCGTTTGACCTCCTCCGCCTCGGTGGTTCCGGAGGCGGCTGCTGGACTGGTGGTGGTGGTGGCGGAGTAACTGCCACAAAACGAGAATCCTCGGAAGGATCATGCTGCTGCTGGTGGTGGTACGGAGACGAGTGTTCAGAAGGGGTAAAATACTAATCAATCTGGTTGAACCTCGCCTGGTAGCTATCTGGACCGCGGTTAGGCGATCCATGAAACGAGGACCCATCGGAGATCTCAATGGGATGGTTTGGGGTCCCGGTTTGTGGTTCGGCGGGGTTCGCGTCCTCGTCCATATCCATTCCCTGAGCTTCAGGGAAGTGGTCTTTGGGGCCCAATGGGTTAAAACCCATTGGCTCTTGAATGTAATTTGCCGGGTTGAACCGGCTTTGGAAAGCGGGAGTGGGGTCTCCGAAGGAATGGTGCGAGTTAGATCGCTGTAGAGGTATGAAGGAAGGTTGTGGTTCGTTGGGCTCGTTCTCTGAATAGGGTCCAAAAGAATGAAGGTACGATGGTGACGAGCTTAGAGAGACGGATCGTCTCCCTGGTTCAATGTACGTCCTCTAGGGTTCCTGGGGACTCGTGCTCATGTTGATTGATGGCGTACGCCGGTGGGAAGGTCCGGCTTCATGATCATTGGGGGCACGGAAAGTCCCCTTTCCTCTTCCTCTACCTCTAATTCTGGGCGGCATCTTGAACCTGTCAACAAAAGTAAGATAACAACAAGCACATATATATATATATATAATTAAAATGAAAGACAAAATAAAACAATTTGTGTAACTGAGATTAATCACAAGAGGCTAGTGTTTAATTCACTCAGCGTTGGCACTGATACCAACCTGTCACACCCCGATATTTCCACGTATTACCGGTGGGCCCGGTGGGGAGTATCGTGACGTAGTTGATATCATCATAGTCAAACAACACAATATATAAATGCACAGCGGAAGCAAACGATAGAATCATTTCAACTTTAATAAATTGTAATATTAAGTATCACAATAGTTGAAACAGATCCACAGGCGGATCAAAAATAAAAAGGAGACATTGTTCAACAGTTTTATGACATCCAAGCTTGCGAGACTTATTGTGGACGCTAGGAGAAAGCCAGCCTAGTTCGAGTAGTACCTGCACTTAACCTTTTTGGGAAAATACGTCAGTTTACACTGGTAAATACAATTTAACTGAATCATTTTGAAAAGGTTTGAAAATTTATTTGAATGCACGTGGCACAAAACATTTTTTATAACTTGGGATAATTATTTGAATATAATCTTGTAAAAGAATTACATGTTCCTTATGCGTTCAGTAGCCCGATCCGTAGATCGGGTTAAAGATCAATAGACACACCACATTATTTCTTTAGGCACTGACGGGTGTACGCCTACACCCCGTGCTTAGGTCGTGGCCATCTCATAAGATGATGCCAAGGATATCCGGGACATGGTCATTAACCCCCCAAAGGCTTTAAGCAAACAAAACATTTCAAAACGGAGCATATCAATGATTTAACCTCTATTCGATTAAAGATTCAATGCCCAACCAAGCGGTATTTTATATACCATACCCCAAGCCCGTACAGGGAAAATAAGTTAAAAGTATTTACCTTTGCAAGTATATTTCACAAACAGCAAATGCAAGTAGCTTTTACCGGGTCTCCTATTCTGGAACGAAGGTTTATAATAACCTATTAGAATCCTAACGAGTTTTTAATTAAGCTTAAGCTTAGACCGGTTAGTTTTAGAAAGGAAGATACGGTTCATACGCATGATAAAGCGAAGGCCGGTTTAGAATGTGGTTTTGACCCAACAAGTTTGTATACTTGTTTAATGTGGGTATACTAAACACATTCTGGATTTTGAGACAAAAATGATATGGTTTGACCCGTTTCGGTTAATATATGTAAACTAGTTACATAAGCCGATCCGAACGCGAAAGGTGCATAACGAGTAACCATATGAATTATATGCAAGTTTCCTAAGTTAATATGCCTTAAATATGTTGTGACATCAGTAAGATATCTTCTATTATGCCCGAAATGATTTTAAACACAAACTATGCCCCATAAGGGCATTTTGGTCATTATAAAGGTTATAAAAGAGTTTAGTTAGTAATCTGAGTTACAGGTCTGATTTATTTAGTAAATATACTTAATTTAATAAGTTATAACAGTAGGGTACTAGATAGATGTGAAATTTATCATTTAAAACCAAACTATGCACCTTAGGGGTATTTTGGCAATTTCACGTAAGCCTAAAAGGTCAAAACTGGAATCTGACTTTACAAACTTTTACTTACTGTTAGAACCTCAAAATTTACTTAATATATCAGTAAGCATTGAGTCTTATATATCTAATATGGTTTTAATACATACTATGTGTAAAAAACGCTTAAAAAGGCGATTTGGAGTCATTTCCGGGTTTTTAAAAGAAAGCTGATATTTTTATAATTCCAGAAGGCTCAAAATAATTTACTTATTATTTAAAATCAGTAGCAAAAGGTTTGGGGTCAAAAGGTTTTATAAAACTCATTTTATAGCCCGAAAGGGTAAAACCGACAATAACCGAATTAAGCTTAGAACTCTAAGTTATGCTCAGCCTAAAAATAAATAAAAATCTTCAAAAATCCCAAAATATTACATCAGTGGGTAAAAAGTTTGGTATTAAAAATTGGGTTTAGATAGGCTATACGTTAATTATACCGTTTAATTAATAAAAAGCTTTATATTTACGCTAATGAGCATAACTCCTATTCTGGACCTCAAACTGATATCAAATTTTAAGGACAAGTTTATAAATCAGTAACTAAGGTTTCAACTCTTTTATATTTTCAAAAATTACGTTTTATGGTGAAAAGGGCATAATAGTCAACATTTAAGCAATTAACGGAAACATGCATATGATTTAGATAACTAATGAACCAAGTTGTATAATCACAGAGCATTATACTAACATGAAACCTGGTCCAAATAAGGCTCTAAGGCATTTCTAAACTATGCTCAAACGGGTCAGAACTGAAAGTCAAAGCAGAGGTCAAACTATGCGACTTTCGATTTCGAACCGAGCCTAAACTGACAATTGTCGGGTTGAACATGTTTTAGACATGTTCTTACATTAATTACCAAGTTATATTAATGATAAAAACAGGTTACATGGATCCTACATTGCTAATTATGTTTTAATTTGAGAATAAGCTTTCTGTTGACTTTTTAATATCAAGTTTGACCCGACAATTGACCTAGTTAGAGTGGGAATCAGAGAGTACCCTTTTAAGGGTTTATTACCCACATAATTACCTACTTATAGGTACTTTTAATTCGAGATTTGACTGAACCATTATTGATTAATCTCGAAGTCAAACCTTAATTACGACGGTTTGACTTTTAGCTAATTAATTAAGCTAAACTGAATTAATAAGGGTTAAGGACACTTACAAGAGTCCTAAGTACGTTTAGGGATCTTAAGAAAACTTGTTGAAGTCCAGAGAAGTTCCAGAGCAAGCTTGAAGTAAGTTGCAAATGTATTTGAAATGAGCAAGTTCTTTGATTACAACTCAAGACCCTTATATAGGAATCAAAATGCCACAAGATTGTTAGACCCAAGTCTACAGGTGTTCTTTGATCAGTTCCAGGTGTCCCTATGCCTTAAAAACCATTGGAGCAGCCCCTGGAATCGAGAAACTAGGCAACTAAAGCGGTGTAACCTGCAAACAGGCATCTGCCAGTTCTGCTGAAAAGCCTCCCCCGTCGCGCCACGCGACAGGTCCTCGCGCCACGCGAGGGGACCAGTTTTCAAGTTTTGTTGTTTTGTTGCATGATCAGTCCCTGCACTCTTGTTATTCGATTTTTCCGACATTTTCAGCATGCAAAGTCAGTGAAAGCAGGTCAGGGGTGTCCTAGGGAGTGTGGCCATGCATTGGAAGGTCTTAAATACTTTGAAAAAGGCTTCCGAACAAAGAATCATGATATTTACACTTTTAACCCTTATTCTTGGAAACTTGAATTTATCTCAAATTTTGAATTGGATCCTTGTGAAACTTTTATCAGATGTTCTTGAGGGTGTAATAATGTACGACAAAACTTTTGGGATTTATAAAAAGGTCTCTCAGAGGTAGAATTAACATGTTGACACTTTTAACCCCTGTAGTTTGTAATTTCTCACTTTCTTCCACCATTAGTTTCGTATGATCCATAATTCATCCGTTTAAGGGTATAAACATCGTGTAGGGTTACAGTAAAGTATATTTACCCATTGTTGACACTTTGAACCCGTATATTCCCATACTTTCCTTGTTTGTCAACTTTAGTCACTCTAAAGTAATATTTTACACGTTTAAAGCTTATGACACGTGTCGATACATTATTGGACACAAATTTTCGAGGTGTTACAGTTCAGATCGCCAGTAACAGAAATTTAATAAAAGAAACAGAAGCCTGGACACGGGGGCGTGCTGGGTGAGCACGGCCCATGTCCATTTACCTGAACTGGGCAATTTTCTGCAGATGGTTGAGCACGGGCCGTGTTGGGTGAGCACGGCCCCGTGCTGAACTTGCTGTAATGAAGAAAAATCTGTCGGATGGCTCTGTTTTCGTGCATGGGGTGCTGGTGCAAGTTTCCCTTAGTATCCTTCACCATCCCGAGTGTGTTTTATTCCTGAAAATTAAAACTAAACTAGAAAACATAAAAATTAATCTAAACTAAACCAAGGATAGTTCCACAAAATGCCTCCGTGGTGCGCCACGTTTATAAGGGTCCTTGGCTAGACCCAAAGCCTGGTCATATGTTACTCAAGTGGAATGTTTTTCATCCCATGTTGCATCGTCGGAGAGCATCATCCAAACTTGAATCTATGACTTTCATGAAATTGACCGGGTCGTCATCTTCTACTCTATTTCCAACTCCAAACTTCATCTCCTTGTCCCCAATCCTTAATGTCAACGTTCCATCATTCATATCCACCACTGCTTGGGCCATGGCTAGGAATGGTCTCCCTAAGATGAGTGGTACTTCGGTATCTTCCTCCATATCTAGTATGACAAAGTCGGCCGGAAAGACAAATTCGTCGACGTTGACCAATAGATTTTCAGCGACACCTTGAGGATATTTGACGGTCCTATGGGCTAGTTGTATGCTCATTTTTGGCGGGCTTGTTTTTCCTAGGCCGAGTCGGTTAAACATTGATGCAGGCATGAGGTTGATGCTAGCCCCGAGATCAGCTAGTGCATTGTGAATCGGGGATTCCCCAATCGAACAAGGAATGGTGAAGCTTCCAGGGTCAATCTTCTTTTGTGGGAGTTTGTTGAGTAGCAAGGCGGAGCATTCTTCGCCTAAATTAACTAATTGCAATGTTTCAATTTTCCTTTTATGAGTGAGGAAGTCCCTCATAAACTTTGAATATTTAGGCATTTGAGTTAGGACTTCGATAAATGGAATATTAACATGCAATTGTTTTAATAAATTTTCGAACTTTGCGAATTGCTCAACGGTCTTTTGGCAAATTAACCTACCGGGGTATGGAACCTGAGGATTCTTTGTTGGCTCTTGAATTGGTGGAGAAGTCGTCTCTTGTTGGGGTGTGGGTGGAGTTGTGGTTTGGCCGGATCGACTCTTTTCAGTTGGAGGCACTGGAGCTTCCTCGGGACCCATGGTACGGTTTCTTAATGTGATGAGATGTACTTGCGCTTTTGGGTTGGTTTCGGTATTACTTGGTAACGCGCCTTGTGGACTCTCGGAGAAATTTTGAGCTAGTTGATTTAATTGTTTTTCGACGTTTTGAATACTAGCTTTTTTATTTCTAAAATTCGATTCCAATTGTTGAAATCAATCTGAGTTTTCCTTTTCGGTGTCGGAGATGAGTCGAGATATGATATCTTCAAGCCTTTATCGTCCCCCTTGTGGTTGAGAGAAATTTTGTAACTCGTTTCTTGGTTGTTGAAAGTTTGTTCGTTGGTTTGGATTTTGTTGGTTACTACTATTGCCGGGTTCTCTCCAACCAAGGTTAGGGTGATTACGCCATCCTTGGTTGTAGGTACCCGTTGGAGGACCTGACGGCCTAGGTCTTTTATCAATGTAGTTTACCGATTCTGTTTGATTATCCATTTCTTTCATACAACTCCAATTTTCATGCGGCCCACCACACCCCTCGCAAGCCATAACCGAGACCGTTTTTGCCATTTCTAACTTTTTGATTTTTGAAGTGAGGGCCCCGATTTGGGCTTGCAAGGAAGTGCTTTCATCAACCTTATGGGCGCCCGGGGCAATGGATTTGTTGCCTCGGGGAGTGTGCCACTGAAAATTGGTTTGTGCAATTTCCTCAATTTGATTATAAATTTCATTTGGGCGACGATTACCTAAAAGTCCCCCGGAGCTAGAGTCAAGTGTTTGTCTTGTGTGTGGCAACAATCCATTATAGAAAGTGGAGACTTGTTGCCATACAGCAAGACCGTGATGAGGACACTTTCTTAGTAGCTCCTTGAATCTTTCCCAAGTTTCATATAAAGATTCCCCATCCTCTTGTAAATATGTATTAATTTCAGTCATTAATTTAGCCGTTTTAGCAGGAGGAAAATATTTATATAGAAACTTTTGGGCTAGTTCATCCCAGGTGTTTACCAAGCCAACTGGGAGGGTATTAAGCCAAGCCTTAGCCCGGTTTTTTAGTGAAAATGGAAACATTCGAAGGCGGATGGCGTCGTTTGATGCTCCATTGATCCGAAAAGTATCACAGATTTCTAAGAAATTAGTGATATGTAGATGGGGATCCTCGTCCGCAAGCCCATGGAAGGTTGCAGAGTTTTGAAGCATTTGTATCAAATGCGGCCGAAGCTCGAAGTTGTTGGCTTCGACATTCGGTGCATTGATAGCGGCGCCAAGATTACCCACGGTGGGTCGTAGGTAATCCATGAGGGTACATTGATCCGCCATAGGCAGTGGGTTCCCCAAAACTTTCTCTTGGTTTTTAGCTTTTAGTCTTTTTCTGAGAAATCGTTCGGGTTCTTCTAGAGGTTCTTTTATGTCTCTACTGGAACTGGAGCTCATACACTACGTGGAAAGTTCAGGTGTGGTGCCTGGGTTCCAAGTCCTGAAATAAAAACATAAAAGAACGTTGGTCAGGAAGTTTACCACGGCCCCGTGCTCAGTGAACGCGGCCCGTGGTAGGAGATACAATAGTTGTTTTCCGGATCCCTGTTACTGGGGAGCTAGACACGGCCCCGTTCTGCACCGACACGGCCCCGTGTCCAACTCTCTATAACACGAAAAATAAAAACTGCCAGTAACAACGCTGAGCACGGCCCCGTGTCTGACCAGGCACGGCCCGTGCCGAGCTCTGCAGAAACTGAAATCCTAAAAAAAATAGAAAAATAAGAAAAAACGATTAGGCCGCTGATTCTTAACTTTCTTAAAATCCTTGTGTCCCCGGCAACGGCGCCAAAAACTTGATGCGTGTGAAGTGTTATAGAGTTTCAATGTATATTTTAAGCCCTTTAACACTTTTTTAGCCAAGTTTTAAATTTATAAAACACGATATTTACTAACACTAAACACACATATGGGCAAGTGCACCCATCGTGAGCGTAGTATAGTGTTGGTAAGATACCGAGGTCGTCCAAGGACACAAGAGATTTTAATACCGGTTTGTCCTCAACGTCTAATCAAATCAAAAGTTTAGAAAAAGGTTTTTAACTAGAAAAATAAAACTAACTAAAATGCTAAAAAATAAAATAAAAATAAAAACAGATAGACAAGATGAATCACTTGGATCCGACTCGTGTGTAGTGTAACATTTGATTATTTCCGCACTTTTGCACTTTTTAAGAGATTATCTTAGCTATTGTAGTAGACCCCTCTTTTGAAGGTGACGTTACCCTCAACCCAGTAGTTTGAGTCAGCAAGGATACAATCCTAAAGGGTCGGATTATTGAAAGATAATTAATTAAGTTATTAATGCATAATGTGGTAGGCCCCTCTTTTGAAGGTGACGTTACCCTCGGCTAAGTAGTCTGAGTCAGCAGGGATACAGTCCTAAGTAGCCGGGTTAAAGTATTAATAGTAGTTTACATATGAGGGGATCAAAGAGTTTGGACCCCCGCCATCCAATACCGGGTGGGTATTGAAGGAGGTCCTACTAAATTTGACCCAGGTCCTTGCAGGATCTATACACTGAACAAGGCAAGACTCTTAGCAAACCGTTCCCTTAACCCCCGACCAGGTAGCCAACATACCTCCATATAGACCGTGGAGATATGAATGGTGAAAATCTTTTATTTTATATAGACAGTAAAATAATGCCAAGACACCACGGACAAACGATAAGGAAGAATCACCTTCAACATAAGAAACTAGTTATTAAAGTCATTAATACATAACCAAATAAAAAGTGCGAAAAGATTAAAAATAAAAAGTATTACACTAAACACTTGTCTTCACCAAGTGATGTAAGAGACTTAGGCAAACATGGCCTTTGATTGCCAAGAACTCTTACGATCAATCTTGGATCCCGAGACGACTCACACACTCTATGATGGATGATGGATGATGGTGTTGTGGTGGTGGTGGAGTGTGGGTGAAGTGTGAGAGAGGTGGTGTGCCAAGGGATGGTTTGCAAATGAGCCAAGCACCCCTATTTATAGCCTGAACAGCAGCTCGGGCATGGCCCCGTGTCCATCTTCCTTCTCTTTCTTCATTAATTGCAGTTTGTCTGCATTAGTTGACCACGCCCCCGTGTCCGCTGGGCACGACCCCGTGTGCAGAAGCGTATCTGTACTATCAAGATTTCCTCAGATTCTGCGAATCTTTGAGTTGACCAATGCCCCGTGTCCGCTGGGCACGCCCCCTTGGTGGGTGATAGAAGCTTCTACAGCTTTGTCTTTTCTGCAGACACTTGGGCACGCCCCCGTGCTCACTGAGCACGGGGCGTGTTCAGCCTTCTGTTCTTCAGTTTTGCTTGGGAAGATGTTGTCGAGGGGTCGGGCATGCCATGATTATTCCTCTTCTTGTATTTTTGTTAGATTTAGCTGCTTTTTTGCTTCTTTTGTTCATTTGAGCTCATTTAACCTGAAAATACAAAAGGAAGACAAAAGCACACTTTTTCTAACATTAGTACTAAAAAAAGGGTTAGTTTTATGCCTTATTTGATGTAATTTATATGTTGCATTTTGCACA
Source organism: Helianthus tuberosus (assembly GCA_030545235.1). Lineage (NCBI taxonomy): Eukaryota > Viridiplantae > Streptophyta > Magnoliopsida > Asterales > Asteraceae > Helianthus > Helianthus tuberosus. Next base: position 20,965,454 of record CM060451.1, on the reverse strand, counting down.
CATCATGCTTTTTCAACTGTCTTGATGCATACGCAATTACCTTTTTGTGTTGCATTAGCACACATCCTAATCCTAGCTTAGAGGCATCACAGTAGACTTCAAAATCTTATGTTCCTTATGGTAAGGTAAGAATCGGGGCATTTGTTAATCTTTGCTTTAAAATCCTAAAGGCCTCCTCTTGCTTGGGTCCCCATTCAAACTTAATTGTTTTACAGGTTAGTTTAGTTAATGGCACAGCTATCTTAGAATAATCTTTAATGAATCGTATATAGTATCCAGCTCATCCTAGAAAATTTCTAACTTCCGTAGCTGATTGCGGGACCTTCCATTTTGTGATCGCTTCTATCTTGAATGGATCTACGTGAATACCTTCGTGACTCACCATGTGACCTAAAAAGTGCACCTCCTGTAGCCAGAATTCACACTTTGAGAATTTGGCGTAAAGCTTTTCCTTTCTTAACAAAGTTAAGAGTGCATGCAGGTGCTCACAATGCTCGTCCTGGCTTTTGGAATAAATAAGTATATCGTCAATGAAGACAATCACGAATTTATCCAAATACGGTTTACAGTTCCTATTCATCATGTCCATGAATACGGCAGGAGCATTCGTTAACCCAAACGGCATGACTGTAAACTCGTAGTGACCATACCTAGTCCTGAAAGCAGTTTTAGGTATGTCTTCTTCTTGTACTTTCAGTTGATGGTATTCGGAGCGCAAATCTATCTTAGAGAAGTATCTAGCTCCTTGAAGTTGATAAAAAAGATCATCAATCCTAGGTAATGGGTATCGATTCTTAATTGTAACCTTATTTAGTTCCCTATAATCGATACACATCCTCATTGAACCGTCCTTCTTTTTCACAAACAACACAGGTGCTCCCTAAGGGGATGAACTAGGTTGTATAAATCATTTGTTTAATAACTCATCTAACTACTTTTTCAATTCTAACATTTCGGTGGGTGCTAACTGATAAGTGATAAGGTGCCTTAGCTATCGGTGTAGTTCCAGGGTTAGATGAATTCTAAATTCTACCTCCCTATCTGGTGGTAACCCAGGTAGTTCTTCTGGGAATACATCCGGGTATTCTGACACTACTGGGTGACGGGTGGTCCATTGGACAACCCTTAATCGTGTTAAAAGACGAAATAATCATTCACTTAATCGTGTAATTATCTTGAATTAGATAACTACTATTGCATATGTTTCAGGCGCGGTTTGGGAGCTTAAAGTGGATAAAACGCAGCTTTGGAGAGTATTGGAGTGGAACGGGTCGTGTGTGGAACAAGAGATGAAACAAACAAGAAAATTCAGGTTATTACCGTAAATTACGGTCTTACCGTAATTTACGGTAGACCTGATATGCACCTGGAACCACCGTAAATCAGACTAGTATCATCGTAACACTATTAAGTCCACCGTAAATTACGGTGGAGCCGTAATTTACGGTGGTGTCAGCGTGAAAAAAAAGTGTAACTGCCTCTTAAATCCGTTTTTATGGTGTCTTTTGGGTATTCTCATCATTGACGGTTATTGGAGCATACTAGGGGCGAATTTGAGTGTTCTTGCTTGGTTTTGGACAATCTATAACATTGGGTTTGTGTTTTTGATCCGTATGAACACTAATATCTTTGTTATGATGTTGATTCGAGCCATGTGTGGCTAAACACTTTATGATTGTCCTAGATTGAAGGTTTGTTTGAGACATTTGTATTTGATTTCCTAATTTCTAGAATAGCAATCCTTATCTTTTTGGTTGGTTTGTTATGGTGTGTGATTGTTTGTTAGTAACTTGTTAATTCTTATGATTTTCTAGTTTGAAACCATACGTTCTTGGTGCCGTTGGCAATCGAGATATCATGGGTAGAATTAGGATTGGGTAAGGGTTGATTGATCATCGGGTAACAACCTCACGTTCTAGGAATCTGAGTACTTAGTTCCCTTTCATCACTGCAAGTAATCACACATGAGCTATGTCTATGTAGTTCTTTCTAGTGGAATGATAATATGAATGTCGATACAAACCGGAAATCTAGGATGGTCATTTGTCTCTAATTTGCTTACAACCAAACTTTTCTCTTGCAATTTACTTAGTTAATTTAGTCTAAAACCAATTCACTCACATAAACTCTTGAATTTCATTTCTCTTGCAATTAGATTAATTTAGTTAAAATTTAGATAAACTTTGAAATAACACATTTTCCACAAACTCCCTGTGTTCGATACCCACTTACCGCTATCTATATAGTTGTTTTTGGGATTAAATTTGCGGGTCAATCTCAAGGGATAGCAAGTGTAGGTGGAGTGCCACAACAACTTATACCGCAACATATTCGACCAAGACCACAAGGGCCACCAATGCAACGCCCTATACCTTTGCAACAAATTCGGCCACAGAATGTACAACCAAATGTTCAACAATTCCAAAGGCCAATTCAACGCCCACCAATGCCGCAACAGCAATTTCAACAACCAAATGCACCACAAGGGCAAGTACCAAGGCCAATGGGTCCTATTCGGCCAAGGGGTAGGTTTGGTATACCAAGGAGACACCTTAGAGAAAATGTGAGGGGCATCGAAGCACATTTTCGGCCGGTAATCACTCAAAACCCTTCACCGGTAGTTATTCCTCACAATGATCAAGGGAGAACATTTGAAGTAAGGACCAACTCTTTGCAAAGTTTACCAAAATACAAAGGGTTGGCAACGGAGGAGCCTTACTTTCATTTAGAGGCTTATGATTCGATTTGCAACACTCTTGGGAGTCAAGGGTTCTCGACTGATGACATCAAATTGGTATTATTCCAATTTTCTTTGGAAGATAAGGCGAAGAAATGGTTCTACACGTTACCTTCGGCATCCATATATACATGGGGGGAGATGCAACAAACTTTCTTGGATGAGTTTTACACCGCCCAAAAGACAAACGATGCTAGAAAGGGATTGAGAATCTTCCAACAACAACATGGTGAGATGTTCCATGAGGCATTTGAACGTTTCAATATGATGATCAAAAATTGCCCTCACCATGGAATCGAATTGTGGGAATTAATGAATGCTTTTCACGAGGGGTTGAGTGCTGAAGATGCTCGTGATCTCATGTCTATTACCGGTGGGACTTTCGGTACAAACTACGAAAATGATGATTGGGAGTTTTTGGAGAACATGGCCACTACATCAAAAAGAAAAGCTCAAGCATCAAGGAGAGCTCGACCGGCCATTGCCCGACCTCAAGTGCATGCGATAGATGACGGTAATGTACAAACTTCTAATCAAATTTATGATGTTTGTGCTTTATGCAATGAAATAGGTCATGCGGCTGAAAATTGCCAAGGGATGGTGGAAGGGCAATATGAAGAGGTGCATGCGGTTCAAGGTCAAGGTCAAGGAGGGGGTGGTAGAAACTACAACAATATGAATTCTAACACTTACCACCCCGGGTTGAGGAACCATCCGAATTTTCGTTATGGGAACCCTTCGAATCAATCAAACCCGAACTTTCAAGGTAACCAAGGAAACTACGGTTCGCGCCAACCTTATAACAATCAAGGTGGATATAGAAGTGGGAACAACCAAGGGTACCAAAGGCAAACGGCTCAAGAACAAGGGGGGTCGTCGGGTGGAAACGAGATGATGGATATGTTGAAGAGCATGCAAGCGGAGATGCAAAAGAGAAACCAAATGGATGACGCTCGTATACAAAAAGATGAGGCTCGAGATAAGGCAATTCAAACTTTGACCACCCAAATGGGTCAAATTGCAACCGAAGTGTCAGAATTGAAGAAAAATAAAGGTCAATTACCAAGCGACACTAAGGTAAACCCATCTCATGGTACTTCTAGAGGTAATCATGTTCCCATTCATCATGTAAGTGTGTTGAGGAGTGGGAAGGAGTATAAAACCAATCTTTCACCGGATTTGGTTGATGGGGTGGTTGAAGATATAACGGGTCAAGATAGTGAGGAAGAAAATGAACCACTTATTATTTCTTCTAAAAAACCCAATTTTGAAAAACCCGAAGTTAATAAAGAAAATGAACAGAAAAATGAAGGTGAGGGATCAAGTCAAGTACCATTTCCCTCGGCTTTATTAGATCCGGGTAAGAAAAATTTCATTTCAAAAATGGGGCCTCAAAAAGAGGAAATGTGGGAGGTTTTTAAACAGGTTAAAATCAATCTTCCGTTACTTGAAGCTATCAAACAGGTACCCGCTTACGCCAAGTTTTTAAAAGAATTGTGTACCCAAAAGAGGCAACAAAAAGTGCCTAAATTGGTTGATTTGAAAGAGCGGGTAAGCGCGGTTTTGAAAGGAGATCTTCCTCCTAAGCTACAAGATCCGGGAACGCCTCTTATAAATATTCAAGTAGGAAATTTTCAAACTGCAAGGGCGTTATTGGATCTTGGAGCCGGAGTAAGTATCTTACCGGGGGGGGGGGGGGGTTATACGACCAATATGATTTTGGTCCATTGAAACGGGTTGAGACAACGGTGGTATTAGCCGATTTGTCTCATAAACTTCCTCGGGGTATTGTACGGGATGTGATAGTTAAAGTTGATGAGTTTTATTATCCCGTGGACTTTCTTGTGCTAGACTACTCATCCGCGGACCCAATTCAACAACAAAATATTATTTTGGGTCGGCCATTTTTAAACACCGCACATGCCGTTATTGATTGTCGATATGGTACGGTCGACATGACATTCGGTAATAGAAAGATGAGATTGAACGTTTTTACTAATGGCACTAATGTTTATGATGAGTGTTTTGTAGCAAACTTCATAGATGAATATGACCCAAAGGAGTTCGAGGAAGAGATTTTGGGTTCTTGTGTTCGTGGTGTGTCTTTGCAGGTGCACGCATGTGATTTGGAAAAGGAAGAGAAAGAGCAAGAGGCTTTTGCGGTAAAGGAAGGAAGACCGCCATGGACCCACCAAACGGATACTCTACCGGTGGAAATTGATTCGGGTACAAAGCCTTCCTTGGAATGTCCACCAAGTGTGGAATTGAAAGAGCTACCAAAGCACCTAAAGTATGTGTTTTTGGGGAAGAATGACACTTTACCGGTGATCATTGCTTCCAATTTGGAGGTAGCTCAAGAGGAGGAGTTGATACGGGTGTTGAAGGCTCACAAGGCGGCAATCGGGTGGACAATAGCCGACCTAAAGGGTATTAGTCCTTCCATCGTAATGCATAAAATTATTACAAGTGAGGATGCAAAGCCGACCCGTGAAATACAAAGAAGGTTAAACCCGAATCTGAGAGAGGTGGTCAAGAAAGAAGTTATCAAGTGGTTGGATGCGGGGATCATTTATCCCATTTTGGACAGTGCGTGGGTAAGTCCGACACAGGTAGTGCCTAAAAAATCAGGCATTCAGGTAATTAAAGATGAGCAAGGTGAGCAAATTGCCACCCGCCCGGTAACCGGGTGACGAGTTTGTATCGATTATAGAAAATTAAACGCCGCTACCTCCAAAGACCATTTCCCGTTACCCTTCATTGACCAAATCATTGAAAAACTTTCCGGTCAAAAATACTATTGTTTTTTGGATGGGTATTCGGGATATAACCAAATTGCTATTCACCCGGACGACCAACACAAAACCACGTTTACATGTCCATATGGTACATTTGCTTTTCGGCGGATGCCATTTGGACTATGTAACGCCCCCGCCACATTCCAAAGATGTATGATGAGTATATTTTCGGATATGGTGGGGGATTCTCTTGAAGTGTTTATGGATGATTTTTCCATTTTTGGGCCAAGTTTTGACTCTTGTCTTGATGAGTTAGAAAAAGTTTTGAAAAGGTGTGTGGAAACAAACTTGGTCTTAAGTTGGGAAAAGAGCCATTTTATGGTTCAAGAGGGTATTGTGTTGGGGCATGTGATTTCGGACCGGGGAATGGAGGTAGATAAAGCAAAAATTCGGGTAATTTCATCTCTACCCCCACCAAAGAATGTTAAGGGGGTGAGATCATTTTTGGGACATGCGGGGTTTTATAGAAGGTTTATTAAAGGCTTTAGTGTAATTACAAAACCTTTATGTAACTTATTGTTGAAAGATGTTCCTTTTGATTTTACTGACGAATGTTTGCAAGCGTTTCATGTGTTGAAGGAACAGTTGGTGAAGGCTCCTATCTTGCAACCACCGGATTGGTCGAAGCTGTTTGAAATTATGTGTGATGCTAGTGATACGACCATTGGAGCGGTTTTGGGTTAAAGAGTTGATAAGAAGCCGGTGGTGATCTACTATGCAAGCAAAACTTTGTCCGAGGCGCAACTGAATTACACCACGACCGAGAAAGAATTATTAGCGGTGGTGTATGCCTTGGACAAGTTTAGAGCTTACATTTGGGGGAGCAAGGTGATTGTGTATTCGGATCATAGCGCGGTCCGATATTTAATGGAAAAGAAGGATGCAAAGCCCCGGTTGATTCGTTGGGTGCTTTTGTTACAAGAATTCGATCTCGAGATTCGGGACAAGAAAGGGTGTGAAAATGTTGTTGCGGACCATTTGTCCCGAATCCCATTGGAAGGTGTTGATGACCCGAGCGAGATTAATGAACGGTTTCCCGATGAACAATTGTTAGCCGTTTCTACTTTTGTTGCACCTTGGTACGCCCATTATGTGAACTATTTGGCCAAGGGTGCAATTCCGAATCATTGGACGAAGAAGAGACGACAACAATTCTTGAGTCAAGTTAAACAATACATTTGGGATGAACCGGATTTGTTCAAGATTGGACCCGATCAAGTGATAAGGAGGTGTGTTCCCGAAACTGAAGTTTTAGAAATTTTGACCCATGCTCATTCATCGGCATGTGGTGGGCATTTTAGTGGGAACAAGACGGGTTACCGGGTGCTATCATGTGGGTTTTACTGGCCCACAATTTTCAAAGATTCTTGTGAGTTTGCCCGGAATTGTTTAAATTGTCAAAAGGTTGGAAGTATATCGAAGCGGGATGAAATGCCTTTACAACCGATTTTGGTGGTGGAGGTGTTTGATGTATGGGGGATAGATTTTATGGGTCCGTTTCCTAATTCGAATGGGTTCTTGTACATATTGGTTGCGGTAGATTATGTGACAAAGTGGATAGAAGCTATTGCTACAAGGACCAATGATCATTCCGTGGTATGTAAGTTTGTGCAATCCAATATATTCGCTCGTTTCAGTGTGCCAAGGGTGATAATAAGTGATGGCGGTTCACATTTCAAAAATTTTAATTTTGCAAAATTGCTTAAAAGATATAATGTGAACCATCGTGTGGCGACACCGTACCATCCGCAAACAAGTGGACAAGTTGAAGTGTCCAACCGTCAAATTAAGGAGATTCTCATGAAGACGGTAAGAACGGATCGGAAAGATTGGTCAAATAAACTTGATGATGCGTTGTGGGCATATCGAACGGCCTACAAAACTCCAATCGGAACCACCCCTTATCGGATGGTGTATGGGAAGGGGTGTCATTTACCAATGGAGTTAGCACATCGAGCGCATTGGGCCATTAAAACTGTTAATGCGGATTATGACGAAGCGGGTCGAACAAGAAAGTTGCAATTGAATGAGATCGAGGAGATAAGAGATGAAGCTTATGAATGTGCTTCCGCATACAAAGACAAACTGAAGAAAGTTCATGATGCAAAGATAAGGAAAAAGAACTTTGAAGTGGGTCAAAAGGTGTGGTTGTACAATTCAAGATTGAAGATGTTTGCGGGAAAATTAAAAAGCAAGTGGATGGGTCCTTACATCATCCGAAGAGTGGGAAAATTTGGTGATGTTGATATAGAAGACGAACAATCCAATAGGCAACAAACGGTGAACGGGCATCGGCTCAAACCGTATTTGGATGGGAACGACATCAACACTTTGGAGCTTGACAAAGCGGGCTACATCTTACGCCCGGTCGATGAGGAACAATCATGAGAGGCCCAGGTTTGGTAGTGTAAATAGTAGTGTTTCATTTTGTTTGTTTTGTATAGTTGCACAATTACCGTATTTCTTTGAAACCCGTGTTTGAAACAAGTGTGGGGATATTCGAGTCACGAATTACTCTAACATTGTGTTGAGGACAACACGGGACTTTCGAGGGGGTAGGGTGATTTCTTCACGTTTTTGAAAAATTTTAAAAACATAAAAAAAATCGAAAAAATCGAAAAATAAAAACAAAAATTGGACCTTAAAAATCAAATTGTGAATAAACAATAAATGCCCAGTTAGCACCGTAAATTACGGTTTGACCGTAATTTACGGTGGCGATGAAATTTGTGTGCTCTTTACGGTAAAACGCTACTGATTTACGGTAACCATTTATGTTTAGAGTGTACCGTAATTTACGGTATTACCGTAAATTACGGTGAGTGATGAAATTTTGTGGGTTTTACGGTGCAATGCTACTGATTTACGGTGAAATTGTGATTCCAGGTCTTACCGTAAATTACGGTCAGACCGTAGTTTACGGTACGCATTAAAAGTTGATCCGTCGGTCTGGTTTTTGTATGTATATATAAAAAAAAAAACACATAATAATAACATTACGTGACATAACCCTATCCACACATCTCTTTCTTCATCTATCACTATCCATCTTTTTCACAAGAACTCACAAGAACCCATAACCTTCTTCATCTTCAATCCTCCCTAACCTAACCAATTCTTGTCCAAACTAAGTGAAATTGGAGTCTATCTTGACTAATTTTTCACGTAGATTCTGATTTTGACAAGAAACTTAAGAGAAAACACAGTTTTAGGGTCCGAATTCTAAACCCTAGTTCGAAAAATTTGGGGGTTTTTGGAGCTTTTGTTTCACAAGCAATTTATCATCTTCAAGCAAAGGTATGAAAGCTTATTTGTTGTATTTTGATGCTACATTGTGAAAAGTAAGGTTATTTAGGTTACTTGCCCATACCCACTTGCTTGTTCTTAGATATGATAATGAAATTGGTTATTTGAACATGGTTATGGTTGTAAATGTGGGATTTGTGGTTAAAGTAGTGAACTTTTAGGGATCTCTACATTGTAGAGACACCATGCCCAATTTTTGAAAAATTCTTGATATATCTTTGGTTCACTAGCATTTACAACCATGATAACAAGCAAGTGTGGGGATGTTTTGAAAAGAGGGTTTAATTTTGTTTCTTTGGTTGTGTTGTTTGCTCTAATGTGTGTAGGAATGGCACGAACTAAGGAAAAGACGGGAGCGGGTTCATCTTCGTCTTCGTCTTCAAAAGGAAAGGGTAAACAGCCGGAACAACAACCAAAGAAGAGACAATATCTGGGTAGAGTGGACGAAAGCGAAAGTGAAAGCGAAGAAGAGATGGAATTGGACCCGGCAGAGAAACCGAAATGGGACTCGGGTCCTTTGGATGAACAACCAGAGGCATGGCAGCCAACGTTGTATAATGATTGCATGAACAAGTTGAAGAATAAGGCAGCGGCCTTTATTTGTGAAAGGGATGTTCGAGAAGTGGAGTTTGGGCAGTTTGGGGTATTTGATAAGTTCCGGGCTCTAGGTTGGGAGTCGGCACTTACTTGTTTTGACAAAGACAAAAACAACTTGTTTATCACCGAAATCCAAGAATGGATGGCAACGCTTAAGGTTAATCGATATGACAAGCCATCGACTATGAAGCTGACGGGAGTTGTGAATGGAGTGCCGGTAGAAATGTCTTTTGATACCTTGAAGAAGCTCGGAAAGTATGACAGTTTGCCAGCCCGCGATTATATGATACCGACTTTGGATGATCTTCTTGTGAAGCCGGAGAAACATCAGCGATGGAATGACATGTTGGCAGCATTGTTCTTGCCCGGTAGATACAGTGGTATCCTATACCGGAAGAATTTGAAAATTGAAGCTAAATTGTTGCATACAATCTGTCTTCTTAATGTTATTCCAAGGAGGGGAGATAAAGAACAGGTGAGGTTTCCTGAAGTGCCTGTTCTTTATTCGTTGATGCACGGGGGTCCGCGTTTTCCTATACGTTATCTTATTATGAACCATTTATGGATCTGTCGGAACAAGTATGGAAGAGACATTGTCCCGTACTGTCGGATAATTACGGGGTTGATGAAACAGCAGAAGGCGATAACTTCCGAAGATCGAGGAGCAACGAAAAGGCACCAACCTTTTACGTTGGATAAGTTGGGGAATGTTTGGACGTATACTCAGTCGGAGCGGTATCACAAGTTAAAGTCGGAAGGGCAACGGTGGAGGGCACTAAAGTTGGGTGCACGAGATTTGTTACCGGGAGAGCCGGATGAGCCAGAGAGCGATGAAGAGGTAGTTCCGAGCGGAGATGAAGACTATGCGGACGCGCCGCATGGTGTTGAAAATGTTGGTCAAGGTGGTTTTGGTAGTGGTCATGGTGGGGTGTTTTATGATTATACGCAGCAATCGTATGTACCGGGTTGGGCCTATGAAGGCACCATGCAAGAGGTGATTGCTAATCAACGTCCTCCGGCGTCCGTGTTTGATACGTGGTCGGGGTCGGAAAGGACGTTGTTTGATCAAAACATAAGAAATAGTGCGAGTATGGAGCGGGCCTTGAAACATAGCTTGGATCGTCATGAGTTATGGAATCGCACACATGCGTATTCCCGGGAAGTGGAAATAAATAACAATTATTTTGATGATCAAGAAAGGCGATTGCATGCGGATTATCATGCCGGGCGGCCGGTGGTTGTGGATCCACAACATGTGGATTATGCTTCGCTACCACCATATGATGGTAGTATGTCGTATCCAACCCCGCCGATCCACCACTCGCAATGGGTTGACCCGAGGCAACGAGAGGGAGCGCAACAACAAGAAGGAGGAAGTAGTAGCGGTTCGTTCGCGTTCGGTGAATGGAATGACGTGATGTCTTCCGTTTTTGGACCTCCGGGACCGCGCTATTATTAGTAAGGTTGTGTTTCTCCTTTTGTATATTTTGTGCATATTTGCTAGTTGGTTTGTTTAAGGATTGGGAGGTTGGGTGGTGTTTTGACATGTTGTGTTTGGTTTGGTGATTGAGTGGTGGTGTTTTATGTTAAAAAGAAGAAAAGCATAAAAAAATTATAAAATGAAAAATACAAAAAGAAATTTGGGGTTTGAGTGAAAGAGCATTTTTGTGATGTTGAGAAATTTTTAGTGGTCAAAGCCTCTCAAAACCATACATTGGGGTCAATGTATCCCAAGTGTGGGGATGGGGGGAATTTTTTTGAAAATTTTGAAAAATTTTGAGCCAAGTGGAACGATGTGAAAATTTGAACACCCTAGATTAACCCCAAGTTGGTGCACCGGCAACCCTTGATATCTTTTTCATTCTTGGTGAGATTTGTAGCCACAATTGTACATAAATAATGATTTTCTTTGATGAGTGTGGTTACGGGTGGGGGTGCATTAGAACTTGTGCTTGAATGCGATTTGAGTCCTTAGTTAGATATAAATGCAAAAAGGATAAGGGCATTTAGGTAGCCTCGTCGTTGGTGTGAGCGAGTGTGGGATTTGGGGGGTTGGACCTCATAAGTTATATATATGAGCATGGTAGTGAGAGAGGCGGGGGTTTGGACATTTAGTTGCCCATTTTGTGCCTTAAAAGCCTATCAATTGTTACCCCTAGTTACTTACCTAAAAATTTACCCAACTTGACCCGGTTTTATAGTGATTAGTGATTGTTTAGTAGTATGTAATGTTATTTGATGTATGTTGGAAGTATTACTTAAAAAAAAAAAAAAAAAAAAAAATTAAAAAAAAAAAAAAAAAGAGAGAAAAAGCAATGAAAAATGAAAAAAGAAGTGATGTTAGTTATCTTGTGTATAGTAGTTAAGTTTGATAGTTGCTTGTTTGTTTATTTGTGTAATAAAAGACCGGGTCAAGTTTTCGCTACTTCATATATATTCCATTTCCTACCCATACGCCTAGCCACGTTACAACCTTGAAAGCCCCTTTGATTTGCATTTATGTTTGACACATTTTAGGAGAATGATTGATTTAGGTACAAGCTTATGATTGTGCAACCACCCGTTTGCCTAGTGTGTGTCTAGCTTATCTTTGCTAGTTTTCACTTGTAGCCGAGAGGAGAGATTTAGAGAGGGGTGCATTGGTTGGGTGTTAAAAAGGGGTTAGTAAAAAGATTGCTTGTTTTTGCTTGGTTTACTTTGATTACTTATTTTGAAACTGATTTGATGAGTTGCTTGGGACAAGCAACGGTTAAGTGTGGGGATGTGACGGGTGGTCCATTGGACAACCCTTAATCGTGTTAAAAGACGAAATAATCATTCACTTAATCGTGTAATTATCTTGAATTAGATAACTACTATTGCATATGTTTCAGGCGCGGTTTGGGAGCTTAAAGTGGATAAAACGCAGCTTTAGAGAGTATTGGAGTGGAACGGGTCGTGTGTGGAACAAGAGATGAAACAAAGAAGAAAATTCAGGTTATTACCGTAAATTACGGTCTTACCGTAATTTACGGTAGACCTGATATGCACCTGGAACCACCGTAAATCAGACTAGTATCATCGTAACACTATTAAGTCCACCGTAAATTACGGTGGAGCCGTAATTTACGGTGGTGTCAGCGTGAAAAAAAGTGTAACTGCCTCTTAAATCCGTTTTTATGGTGTCTTTTGGGTATTCTCATCATTGACGGTTATTGGAGCATACTAGGGGCGAATTTGAGTGTTCTTGCTTGGTTTTGGACAATCTATAACATTGGGTTTGTGTTTTTGATCCGTATGAACACTAATATCTTTGTTATGATGTTGATTCGATCCATGTGTGGCTAAACACTTTATGATTGTCCTAGATTGAAGGTTTGTTTGAGACATTTGTATTTGATTTCCTAATTTCTAGAATAGCAATCCTTATCTTTTTGGTTGGTTTGTTATGGTGTGTGATTGTTTGTTAGTAACTTGTTAATTCTTATGATTTTCTAGTTTGAAACCATACGTTCTTGGTGCCGTTGGCAATCGAGATATCATGGGTAGAATTAGGATTGGGTAAGGGTTGATTGATCATCGGGTAACAACCTCACGTTCTAGGAATCTGAGTACTTAGTTCCCTTTCATCACTGCAAGTAATCACACATGAGCTATGTCTATGTAGTTCTTTCTAGTGGAATGATAATATGAATGTCGATACAAACCGGAAATCTAGGATGGTCATTTGTCTCTAATTTGCTTACAACCAAACTTTTCTCTTGCAATTTACTTAGTTAATTTAGTCTAAAACCAATTCACTCACATAAACTCTTGAATTTCATTTCTCTTGCAATTAGATTAATTTAGTTAAAATTTAGATAAACTTTGAAATAACACATTTTCCACAAACTCCCTGTGTTCGATACCCACTTACCGCTATCTATATAATTGTTTTTGGGATTAAATTTGCGTGACCCACGACAATCACGTCACTGGGATTTCCTTAAGTTCCTTACTTTTAGTATTAATGATTACTGAAATCATATACACTATTCCTTGTTTTCGTTCATAACTAGCAACTTTCATTACAGAAATGAACTTCATTGGTTTACGTGGCTTATCTCCTGTAACCACAATTATTTCTCCTGCGGGTGTATGAATTTCTATGGAATTCTTATCACAAAGGATTTGAGCATGGTTGGCTACTAACCAATCCATTCCTAACACAACATCGAATCCAACTAAATTCATAGGTAGAAGGTTTGAAGAGAATTTATAGCCAAAAAGTTCTATCTTTTCTTCTTGCAGAACCTTATCTATGTTAACAGAATTTCCATCTGCCGTTTCTACCGTATAAATCTGCTTAAGTTTGATTAAAGGTAGGTTAAGAGCTTGGCAGAATAAAGTATTTATAAAACTTTGGTTTGCACCAGAGTCAAACAATACTTTTGCGTAAACGTCGTGTACAAGAAACGTACCCGCTATCACATCTGGAATCAGATCTGCTTCCTGGGTTGTCAGCTGAAAGGCTCTTGCGTTTTTCATATTAGTTCCTTCAGCAGGTTTGGCCTTGTCATCAGCTGGTTTGACCAGTTTAGGGCAATCTACTCTGTAATGCCCAGTTTCTCCGCAGTTGAAGCAAATCGTTGATTTCTTCCTACATTCTTCTTATCTGTGTCCTTGCGCCTTGCAGAAATTACACTTCTCTTGACATTTACCAAAATGTTTCTTTCGACAATTTCTGCAGAATGGCGGTGTGGAAAATTGCCCAGTTCCCCTTTTCTTGAAATTATTACCCCTACGAAAACCTTGGGAAATTTTCTGAGCCAAATCCTTTTTCCTGTTTTCTTCTCTCGTGCGTATCAGTCCATCGGTTAAAGTGTTGGCTAGTTCCATCGCATCGTCAATTGTGCGAGGTCTTGCAGCTTTGACAATATCCCGAATCTCACTAACTAAACCCCAAATATTGCGAGAAATAAGTACCGGTTCTGGCGAAGCCAGAGTTGTTACAATTCTGGCGTATTCGAAAAATTTCGAAGTATACCCTCGACAATAAACATCCACCATCCGGTGATTCAGGAACTTATTCGTCATTTGTTCCTTTTCGTAGTCGGGACAAAATTTTCTTTCCACCGATTCCTTAAATTCTTCCCAACTCATGGCATATGCCACGTCACTTCCTTTTGCTTTCAACACCGTGTTCCACCATTCTAACGCTTCTTCCTTGAAAAGGTGGGATGCATACATAACCTTGTCTTCCTCTATACACTTGCTTATTTTAATTACTGCTTCAGTTTTTTCTAACCAATGCAGTGCTGCCGTTGCCCCTTCATTGCCTCCAAATTCAACTGGCTTACAAGCAAAAAATTCCTTGTAAGTGCAACCAGGTGTTGCAGCTTTCATTTTCTTAAGAAATGGGGCTTGAACCACATCATTATTATTATTGTCGCCTCCATTTACACTGTTAATAGAGTTATTGTCACGCGTGCGTTTGCTGTGGTTAGCTTATGAGGGTTCAACGGGTTTTCTAGCAGCAGCGATGATTGCTGGGACAGCGTTAGCTACTCCCTGGGCATCGATATTTTCTATATCTTGCCGATTGAGAAATTGCTCTTCATTATTTTGTTCAGACTGATTAACTTCATTGACAGGTTGGTTTTCCATGTTTTCCATCTGAATAATTAACAATATATACAAATTATTGTCACAAAATATATAGCAACCAGACACATAACAAGGCAATCACACATAATCAAGTCAACGTGTATAGCCAAAATTGTCGTCCTTGCGACTTTTATATATTTTTATATATTAGTATGCGTCGATACACACCAGTTATTTTACAAAAGTTTTATTTTAATTATTATTATACAATATTATATTATTATTATTATACAAACATTCCACCCCGTCAGCTGGCCCTTCAGAAACGACGCTCCCTCTCGTCGTATTTCCATGAGATCTTTTCCCCCTCGTCCCGAATCCGGTTTCCAGCATCTACCAGTTCCTCGCTGTAGCGGCGGAGTTCAGCTAAGTTTTCTGTGCTCATAGGTGGGTATGGTGTAGGTTCTGGATCAAACTGGTGAAAATAAGTGTTGGGGTTATTCAGGAGGTTCTGAAATTGCCAGTCACTCGTCCACCATTCCTCTAATTCTCTTGTTAGAAGTTGGTGGTTGACAATAGGGTCCGGAATTGCAGGTTCCAAATTGATTGGAAGTTCAGATTGGGCAGGGAAATTGAAAAGGTTTTCATTGGCAGGTCCGATGAGGTCACAATTTGACAGTTTGCGATCAAGCTCCTCCCATGGTGGCATTTTCTGGGCTTGCCCGGAACTTTCCCCGATCTCCTTTCCTTTCCCTTTGTCTTTCGGATCCTCATTCTTTTTAACCTTCTGGGTGGCTGGCTTCTTCCTACGTCCGCGTTTCCAGTCCAAGATTCTCCTCCTTTTTTTCGGTTTTGGTTTCTCCTGGGGCTGGGCTTGGAACACTGGTGGTTCCTCAGTATCTGCCTGGTAGCCAGATGGGTTTCCTATGGTATCCATGTCGGTGGTATGGATAGTAAAGTTTCGGAGTACCTCCGATAGTTCATTCATGCTGAAACATGAAGAAACACACAAAATTTTAAGTTAAAATTTTATTTATTAATTAAATTGTCACAGAATCACAGAATGGCAATCTGAAAAATTAAGTATTTCTAAATACTTAATTGGCTTAGATCAGTGGCTTTGATACCACCTTTTTCTGTCACGACCCCCGGCCCGGTTTTACCCGGTCCAGAAGTCGCGGGACGGAAACCCGTGGTATTGGTGTGTTAATTTGCAGCGGAAATTTTAACAGGATCTTTTCAATTTAAAACGCCCGTTTATTTTATTTATAATATCGGGACAAAATCCCGTAATTTACAATAAAGGAATTTCACGGGGAAATTCCCTGTTTACAAAACATGTTTATTTATTTACTGGCCACTTTATCCAAGCTGGTAGTGGTACGCGGCACTTTTCCGGGTTCACAGTAAATCACCTGAAACATGTTTAAAAAGATTTTATCAGCGAGGAAATACTGGCGAGTCATTCAATTAGCACAAAACGACACATTGTTATAAATTACAGTATTAAGGGCGATTACAATGTTTATATGTCAACCAATTACCCAACGGTATTTGTCACTCGACCTGTCTCTGTGACTATGGTCATATCACCCATTGGCTAACCCGTTGTCCAATGGTGACGCTTATCAAGTAATTTATACAAACCCCACATACCGGCTGTAATTGAAGACTACAAAGACTTAATCCCTGTATTTATAACTTTGAAAACGATTATAGTTTTGAAAGTAATTTGATAAAAAGAGAATGACTCACATTGCAAGTTTAGACGGGCAGAGTTTTGCCTACTGATTTAGCCTGGTACCCTAGTTAAATAATGCAAATGAAACTAGGTTAAATAACTTAATACAACATTTACGATAAGCTCACGAAATCAAAACCCTCACGACGAATGACAAAGTATAGCCCTGATTCGGGCAGCACTTAAACATCCATCGGATCGGTTTCAATCGATCGGACATTGTATCGTAGCAGTGATCGAGTTATTACCCTGTATCGTAGCAGCCTCTCGACTCTTTGAACGAAATTTCTAAGCAGATTATGTGTGTTTTGAAGGAAACTTTCGAACACAGAGAAAGGCCATGCAACACTCGTTATATAGCTGAAATTTGAGTTTGTCGCGGCCCGCGTAAACTCTAACAATATCTTACGCGGCCCGCGAGGGCCGCCTTAGCTACGGCTAGGGCTGCCGTGTCACGGTGTAGGTCTGCCACGTGTCAGACACGTGGCCTAAAGCTTATCCGGAAACTTTCCTAGATGTCGCGCCCCGCGTAAGCTTGGCTTAACCCTTACGCGGCCCGCGAGCGACCCATAAAATTCATTTTTCTTGGTTTTTCAAGAGAATTAGGGTTTTAGGGGTCCGGGTTTCCACTTACAGAGTGTTGTGGGACAATTTTGAAGGTCCTTACATGTGAAAACCGCAAACTCTCGAATGAATCACTCGCTCGACGCACTCTTTACAATAAACACGAGAAATTGCGTTGAGTCAGGAGTGAAATCCATATCTCGACGAAAATATCTAATAAATAGAGGGTGGAACATCTTCCGCACTATCTCATAGTTTTATCACGCACGTGAACGAAGTCATTAAGTTAGGGGTGAAACCCGCATCATAGTGACTAGTTCCAATGTCTATTTTCGTTTTACAAAACTCTCACCAAAGTCTCGACGAACTCCAGCGACCCGACTTCGCGTAGTAACCGGAAGGATGCGTGCCAGTCACCGCGATGCGGCGTAAGAGCAAAATCTCGAAGGCCAAAGCGTGAACTCGAGGTCACTGTGAATAGTCGAATCACTTTGGGTAGTCAACGTCTATACACGCCAAGAGCACAATCTCGAAGGCCAAACGAACCAAAGTTGGAAAATTATCAAACGTTGCACGGCCGTTCGAATGGCCATCCGCCCGGATGACCATCCGACCGGATGACCATTCATCCAGACGGAGCCATCCGAACGCCAACCATCCGAACCCTTTCGAGCGCACCGCCTTAATTCCCACCTTCACCTATAAATAGGGCCATTGTGTCTCATTTCAACACTTTGGTTCTCTCAACCGCTCCCAAGCTTTCAGACGCAAATCAAGGCCTTTTTGTAAGCTTTTTCTCTCAAATCTTCGTCAATCTTCATCTCTAATCACTTCTACATCAAAATCACACACACACACACTTAAACTTTTTCTCGAAATCATCTGATTTGGACCTCTTGAAGGTGGTTTCCACTCGTTTTGCTTAGGCAAATTGTGATGGAGCACCATTTAATCAAGATTGGTTCCAGATCTAAAGGATTTTCACATTTTTCAACTAAGTTATGAAAGATTTCCACACTTTTGCAACTTGTTTGAACTTTTCTTCGTTTTCTACACAATTTTTGATGGAATTTAGATTCAATCAGACTCTCGACTCGTTCTTTAGTCGAGAGCCGGCTTGAAAACGGATTTCCACCGGAGAGATGGACCGATTTACAGGTCAGACATGAATCTTCATCGAGAACAGTTCGTCTGTCCGAATGGGCGGGACCAATCCGATCGACTGAACAGGACTTGGTATAATTCCGTTGTTTGACACGTCGGCACGTCGTCTCCGTTAACTCAAAAATTCGACTTAGAAAATTTTACAAACAAAACTTCAACCACAGATCGCCCGCTCGAATGGCCATCCGTCCGGATGACCATCCGATCTAATGACCTGACACTTATACTATCTATTGTTTAAACGCTTTTAACTAAACTTCGAATTTTAATGATTCACAAACAACTACAACTCATTCGAATGGCCATCCGCTCGGATGGCCATCCACGCGGATGACCCCGGATGACCATCCGTTCGGATCACCTGTTAAACACTTAACCCGTTCGATAATCTGTTTACAACCATCCAACCCTGAATAAGACTTATGCTTTTGTTTCTATGAACAGGCTGACCCAGACGCGCTCCCTTCAATCCAATCCAGACTGTGTTTACTCTTTAAACACACACTGTGAGTATACTCGAACCCATTTTCGTTTAACGCACTTTTGGGTGTAACATACGTTCTCTATAAAAAAACACAACACTTAAACGCACTATGAACGCTAACCGCACTCGCATGTTATACGTGATTAGTTGAATTACTTGTTTCTATGCTCACACAATGATACTCTAGACCGCCTTTAGCAACGATAGTACTATAGTTTGGACTCAACACCTATTGTGAACAGGGGTTGCTAAGGATCACATACTCTACTTCACGTGTTCGCTTCGGTGAACATGTGTCGCGCATACTACATCGCATCACATGGTTAGGATGTATCATTGATTGATAGCTTATTTGATTCGCCTATTATGTGTTACATGCTGGTTATGTGAAAACGCTTTCTATACTATACTTATGCAAACTTGTATACTCGCCAATACTTTTTGTATTGACTTTATTTTAACGTATGTTGCAGGTTAATCGCAGGTTATCATGAAACAAGATTAGGAAGTCTAGAAACTCACTTAAAATCTAGGTTGTCGGATTTGTATTGTTTGAGAGACATGAAATCTGTATGACTGTTTGTTGAGATATTGTTTATTAGTATGGGATAATGAACGCATTAAATATTGTCACTAAATAGTTGTTATGGATTCTCTTGAGGAATCTGACTCGCCTAGTGTCGCGCCCGGATGATTCTGCCATCGGTTGGGGTGTGACAGATTGGTATCAGAGCCATAACTACAGGGAATTAGGTCGAGTCGTGTTAAACAGACATAGTCTATAGTCTAAGTACCAACAGACCCATCGTACGAACCCACTTGGGGTATCGTATGAACCTACATGCTGTTGTACTCTTGCTCGAATTTGCAATATTATACTACACCTCCGTACGAACCCACGTGCTACAGCTTCGTACGAAGGCAGCCTTTCCTATGGCTGGAAACTTACTTTTGCCTTTCCTAAGGCTAACACAATACACACGTTCGAAAACACTCGCGTAACACAACCGAGTAATTTTGTCAAGATTAGGTGTGAAAACCAAGAACTCTCGATAAGATCACTCACTCAGCGCATTTTTCTTAGCACGAGAACCTCTCGTTGAGTTAGGAGTGATATCCACATCTCAACGGAAATCTCCACTTCTACCTAGGGGAACTCCCGAATTTATTCGGTGAGCATAACCACAGCTAGGAGCGAAGTTGTTAAGTTAGGGGTGAAACCCGCATCTTAATAACCCGTTCCACTCCCTAAAATGGTTTTCAAAAGCTCTCACCAAAGTCTTGACTGTACCAACGATTCGAGCCGCGCAGTAACTTGAAGGACGAATGTCGTAGCCGCATCCCGGTGAGAGCATAGTCTATTAGGCCAAAGCGTGTGCTCGAACTTGTTGAGAATAGTTGAACCACTGTGGGTAGTCGATGTCTAAAACCCAAGGCACTCTATCTGTTTTCTAGCCTCCAATCGCCGATTTTACGCAATTTATTACGTTTATATGTATTCAATTGAAAATTTTACGCTTTACCGATTTCTCGATTTACTGATTTTCGCTTCCCCGCTTTACGTATGCATAACTCGCACAACCATCTCAATCTAAAACAAGAGCCGAATACCCGCAACAAAACTAAATTCTAACAACTTTTCCCTCTTAAACGCGTCCTCGCGCAATCTATATAAGTATATACGTATCTAATATACGATGTACGATCGCATACGCTTATGTGAATACGTGAAAATCTAGGAATTTCGTGTCTCCTATTTGGCTCCTATGTGAATACGTATTACTATATCAACTATGACAAGTTTTAACACGCTAAAACGCATCGCATTCTCAAAAATCACTATGATCGAATCTCACTCCAAATCTCCCTCTTTGTCTAGATGTCCTCAAACGCTTCCAACTCGTGACGTCAAGCCCGAAGAAACGCCGATAAGAGGATCACCTCGCTTGTGGCCAAGGAAATGGCCAGGGTTATTCCTCAAATCGTCTCGCGGATTCAATCCCTCAACGACTCTCAAACATCGGAAGACTCTAAGGCCAACACGCCGCAGTCTACATTCTCCTACAAGCAGTTCAAAGCCTGTGACCCGATGTTCTTCACAGGCGAAGGAGATGTATCTCAGTTACTTCAGTGGTTTGATGCCATCGAGGTTACCCTTCGTCAGAGTGGGTGCCTAGAGCATTTGCGTACCACGTGCGCTACATGAGTATTTCAATCAAGAGCCCTTGACTGGTAGACAACCGAGCGTAACAAACGTGGGAACGATGCAGCATACGCTCTCTCCTGGGATGAGCTGAAAGGGCTCATGAAGGAAGAGTATTGCCCTCCCCACGAAGTTCAAAAGCTAGAAAACGAATTTTGGGAAATCAAGCAAGTTGAAGGTGACAACGTCGGCCTCACAACAAGGTTCAAACAGCTTAGCATCATTTGCCCAAGCCAAGTTGACACTCCCAAAAAGGCCGTCAAGAAGTACATCCGTGCTTTGCCTGAGTGTGTGGGCGATTTTGTCAAAGCTGCAAAACCTGCTACCATCGAAGAAACCTATTTCTTGGCCGCCGAAATCAATGACAATCGAGTCTTGGCGGGATTGTTCTCCAAGGATGCCACCAAGAAGACTAACCAAGCTTCCACCGAGTCAACTGACGACGCCGCGCAGTCGCAAGACACCGACAAGCCGAGCCGCAAGCGAAAGAACTCGAGTTTTAATTGCTCAGTAACAGCTCCACCCCAAACAGTTTTAAACCCCGAACCTCTTCGAGCAGTTCCAGTCCACCAGAAGCGCACCTACACTAGAACTATTCCCCTGTGCCCGAAGTGTACTTATCATCACCAGTCAGGAGCTAACTGTCGCTATTGCGCGAATTGGAACTGTTTTGGTCACTTCACCCATCACTGGAACTCTTCCCCTGTGCCCAAAGTGTACTTATCATCACTATCTACTATTCCAAACACCTAAATATATCTAAAAAGCTATAAATATTAACTGAGAAAAATGCTTAGATATTCCCTGTGGTTTGCTCATTTTTCACCTTTAGTCCCTAACTTTCTAAAATTACAGCTATAGTCCTCAACTTTTGCAATTTCATTCTCGGATGGTTCCTGGCACGGATGGAGGTTAACTTTTGGTGTTAAGTGGGTGTAAAATGACCAAAACACCCTTACTAATAAATAAAACATAAAAATATAAATAATTATTTAAAACCCTACCCACCCATACCCCCTATTTCTTTCCCAACCACCGTTCTTCTTCTTCCCCAAATCAAAATTATTGAAACCTTATCTGTTAAATCAAAATCAGAAACAATAAGCCCTAATCATAAAACCTAAAACCCTAAATTAAATCAAAATCAAACCAGTGTTCTTCCCCAAACTCGCCCATTCGTCGCAAACTCGCCGACTATGTACAGGTGATTATACAATAGCCCTAAAACCCGAAATTAAATCTCTATTTCTCTTCAATTTTCACCAATTATCAGTTACAAATCCGTAATAACGGTTTCCGTTATTCGATTATACCATATTTGTACACATTATTCGGGGATTTAATTCCTCGAATCAATGTTTTTTGTGATTTTTTCGTTATTCTTTAATTGGTTTTTATTTTTATAGTACTTGAATTTGAATTGTATTTGGATGTTTATAGGTTTTGCTATATTAGGGTTTAACAACAATGAATTGGAAATAGAGTAATTGTTTTGATTTTTTTTTTTTTTTTTTTTGTGTTTTGGGATTGAATTAGGGTTTTGTAATTAAGGGTTTTGTGATTCTTGGTTTGGTGTTTAATTGGAATACTTATTGGTTGTAAGTTGTTTATGGTTTTAGGTTTTATGATTAGGGCTTATTGTTTATGATTTTGATTTAAGAGATAGGCTTTCAATAATTTTGATTTGGGGAAGAACAGTGGTTGGGAAAGAAATGGGATGGGGGTGGGGTAGGGTTTTAAATAATTAATTATATTTTTATGTTTTATTTAGAGTAAAATGCCTGGATAGTCCCTGTGGTTTTGTAAAATAACAGCTATAGTCCCCAACTTTTGGAAATTACACCGGTGCTCCCTGTGGTTTGACGAGTTGTTACTCGAATAGTCCCTAGAGTGGATGTCCGTTAGTTTTCTATGTTAAGTCCATCTAAAATTACTTATTTACCCCTCCCTTTAAAAAAAACAAATATGGATTATTAAAAGTGTGGACCCACCACTCACCCCCAACTTCATCTTCAACCTCTATCACCCAACCCTCTACCATCACCATTTTCTCTATCAAGCACCATCTGTCACACCCGCTCGTAGCGGAAACGCAAGGTGTGATCTGTCTGGTTTTCATTGCATAAATATCGATGTACATGAACAAACTATATGAATAAAACATACTCCAATGCCATTACATAGTGTTTCAAAAGATTACAACATAAGTTTAGTGTGTCGGTTACAAACCATTGACATAAAAGTAAAGTGTTATTGTTTCATACATTAACTTGAAATAAACTACAAAGGTTTAAACCATCATATTTCCTCAAAGAGGCGAAATATAATAGTTAAACCCTTCCAAAGATGGCATGGAGTTCTTGTACTTGTTATCTTGACTGGGAAATCCAACATGGTCCTTTAATTCCCTGAAATACATGTTAAGTTTGGAAAACATCAACAAAAGTTGGTGAATTCATGCAATTTAGTTGTAAACGATGTATGAAAAACGTGAGTTGTAGTATGTAAAGCGTCAATGAAATCGTTGATCATTAATGTTTTGCAAGGACATTAATATGTGTGCCGAAAGAGGAAGCAAACCAACCCTAGACGATTTTATGCCGATTCCTATCGACTGGGACACAAACGCACTCTCCGTAGGGGTCCATGACCAAGAGTGGGGCTCGCCAAAACCCATTAGATCTAAGCCTTTGTTCCTTGGTCCAAACTGGATTAATGGTGCTTATAGTATGGCCCTAATTCGCACATGATCTATGGTGTTCCATTACCTAACTTTAACATACCCTGAACATGTATCCTCCCCGATAGTTGTAAAGTTTGTAAAACATTTAAATGAATAGGGGAACATGAACTCACAGTATCGCGTCCTGAAAATAGATGTAAAATAAGACCTCACGTGCGGTCGTCCTGTATAGCGTGGCGACCTACAAACGTTCTTATTTTTGTTAGACACTTCGGTCTTTGAAAAGAACTTGAGTACAAGTCTTGTGTATTGAGTATGTGTAAGACTTGCATGTCTTTACTGTTTGTTATCTGTGTATTCGATATATGAGTTGTTCAAATGTTTGTTAACTGTGTATTCGATGTATGAGTTGTATAGTCGGATCTCGTCCGCTGAATCTCGTGTCTTATGTGTATCCGTTGTATAGTTGTGTTCACGAAAATGGTAACATTGGGCCAAGCCCATGTTTTCAAGTTATTGGGCTTAAAATAGTGCTGGGCCTCAAATAGTGCTGGGCCTCAAATAGTGTTGGGCCTCAAATAGTGTTGGGCCTCAATAGTGTTGGGCCTCAATAGTGTTGGGCCTCAATAGTGTTGGGCCTCAAATAGTGCTGGGCCTAAATAGTGTTGGGCCCCAAATAGTGTTGGGCCTCAATAGTGTTGGGCCTCAATAGTGTTGGGCCTCAATAGTGTTGGGCCTCAAATAGTGCTGGGCCTAAATAGTGTTGGGCTTGTATAGTGTTGGGCTTGAATAGTGTTGGGCTTGTATAGTGTTGGGCTTGTATAGTGTTGGGCTTGTATAGTGTTGGGCTTGAATAGTGTTGGGCTTGAATAGTATTGGGCTTTGGCCCATATGTTTGTATTGGGCTTAGCCCATGTGTTTATGTTAAGCCCATTATGAAGTATAAGCCCATTAAGAAAACTAAGCCCATTAAGTGTAAGTAGCCCATTTGTAAAAATAGTCTATTAAGTAAAATAAGCCCATTTATAAAAATAGCCCATTAGTTATAATAAGCCCATTTGTTATATGTATAAGTCTTTCATTTTTATAAACACATTTTTATAAAAATACTAAGTATAGATGTTAATAAATAAAAACACACTAGCTTTTATAAGTTTATAAACATCCGAAAATTTGTTATCGATAGTATATTTATATTTCGTGTCGAAAGATCGTCTAACGTCGTAGTAACTCCCCGGATTGGCAATTAGCTTAAGTAGTCGTCCGTCGTTCATTTTGACCATATTTGGTGTCCGATTATAGAATCGTCCGTAACTCGTTTTAAGGCGTTATTATGTGAAGTCTCGTAGGACTTTTGTTATAACGTGTTTTGAGTTTAAAGTTGACATGATATTCAAGTTCCTACAATGATATATATAGCTAATATACCAAGTAATATATCACACAAAAATTGTTTAAAGTAACCAAATATATATTTTCTAAAAAAATATATATTTTCCTTGTCTTTTATTTTATAAACCCTTCTTTAATAACCTTTATAAATCTTGTATAGATTTACCCAAAAATGTTGTTATTTTATAAAATAAAGATTTTATAAAAATTTGCCATATAACCTTTGTATTCTTGTCTTAACCATGTTTCATTAAACATATCATTTTCTTAATCAAATCACCAACAATTTACCCAACATCATCACTAAACATATGAGACTTTTATAACATGAAATTATCAAAATGATATCCAAATCATGTAGGGTTTTAACCATGATCATTTCATATACTAACAAGTTCAAAAACCAAGTTACATTTTAGTTTTAACAACTTTTATAAAAATCTTTAGTTGTAAGTTAATTTTTATAATCTTGTGAAAGTCTTGTTTTTGAATATAAACCCTTAATACTTTCACAAGATCACTAGATATGATCATCCATCTAATCCTTTATGTTAAACCCTTTAACATAAACATGTATAATTTTTAGATCATATTTATCAACATCTTCTAACACTTTATTTGAAGCGTACTCATCATACCAAGATCTAATAAGCATATAACATGTCTAAGATCACAATATAAACAAACATAATTATGTCATAATTTTTATCTTTGCTTCTTGGTATTTTTCTTGTTCATTATGTATGATTATATATGGTTATTATCAATAATAATAACAATCATAAACATAATTTGTATATAAAAAAAATAGAAGCTTACTTCTAGCACTAAGCTAGGGATGATCTTAGAGATTATTAAGAATAAAGAAGATGATGATCTTGGTGCTAGAACACTTTTGTATGGATGAAACTTCTTCCTTTCACTTCTAAGAGCTTTAGATCACTTCATGTTCCAAAGAAATCCATGTTGTTCATAAGAAAAATGATAAAAATTATTGGGTTTTTTTTTATGTGTTCTTGAGAAAAAAAAAGATGAAGATGTGAGAGTGTTCTTGGTTGGTGATGGATAAGAATGTGAAGTAATGAGGTTAAGTCTTAATGGCTAAGTGTTGAAATAATTCACCAACTTACTCCACTTGCAACCCTTAGTAATTAACAAGATATTTTACAAACATAAACAAGGGGTGGGACCCCCTTGTTCACGGTTACAAGGTGGGGGGGGGGTCTCATGTGGTAAAATAACTTAGTTATTTTTTTAGATTTCTCAAGAATAAGAAAATGTAAGTACTTTGGTGTTTAGGTTATGCAATTATCCGAGACGATTCGAGACTTGTAATAACCATAAACTAGCTCCGCAAGACCAAAAAAAATATTAACTAGTTCGCTAGTTGTGCCAAAATGTAGTTCGGATAAATGTTTAGTGCTCGTTTCACTAATAAATAGTCGAAACGTTCCCTTATGGAAGTTGTAGGGCAAATTTCCGTTATGCGTGAAATTGATATTCCGTAAGTATGTTTATATGAAATTGGTGCCTAAACATCAATTTTTGCATCTTGTATTAAAAATACAATTGCTGAATTTTGCGGACAATTCATGAAATGGTCATTTTTAGCGCGTTTCGGACAGTTTTAGTGCTACCGGGCATTGGTAAATTATTGATCGAAATCTTGTATTCCCATATAGGGTTTAATATATAAATGATATTGGACTCTCACCCGAGTCCTAAAGATGTCATTTTAGATGTTTTCTGCGAATCCGGAGTTTTCGTCAGCACTCTAGTTCACTAGGCACTACTCTAGTTGTTTCGGTGAATTGTTTGCACTATATCAAATGTACCCAATAAAAATGAATCATGTGTAATAACCAATGAATATTCCATGAGTTTTCTAAGATGTATACCATGTAATCATGCAGTCAGAATATTCAAAACACATGCTTGTATAATGTAAATCATTGTTTTAAATGTAAGTAAATTACCCGAAAGTGGTAGTTGTCACATTCTCCCCTTGTTATTTAGAATTTCGTCCCGAAATTTTAGCTTTGTTATTCTTTGCAGGAGTTTTCGGAAATAGGTGGGGATATTTTTCTTTCATTCGGTCTTCACGTTCCCAAGTATACTCGGGTCCGTGACGAGAGTTCCAACGAACCTTTACTAACTTGATACGACTTCTCCGTGTTTTATTGACCTTCCAGTCCGTGACCTCAACAGGTTCTTCAGTGAAGTGGAGTTTGTCGTCAATGTGAATTTCCTCCATAGGAATAGCAACGGTTACTTGTATTGGACTCTTCTTAAGATTCGTCACATGAAACGTGTGGTGTACACTGCTAAGTTCATCAGGTAACTTCAACTTGTAGGCAACAGTGCCAATCTTTTCTAAGATTTCAAATGGTCCAATGTAACGCGGGTTAAGTTTTCCACGTTTACCGAACCTCACTACGCCTTTCCAAGGTGAGACTTTCAATAAAACTTTCTCTCCAACCTCGAAAGATGCTTGTTTTCGTTTTCCA
Source organism: Helianthus tuberosus (assembly GCA_030545235.1). Taxonomy (NCBI): domain Eukaryota; kingdom Viridiplantae; phylum Streptophyta; class Magnoliopsida; order Asterales; family Asteraceae; genus Helianthus; species Helianthus tuberosus. The sequence goes on along the minus strand of CM060451.1, from coordinate 20,937,716 downwards.
TCAGCGTAGAACTTTTGTCGATCGCGAGCCGCCTTGATACGGTCTCGGATCTGAAAAATTTTATCCGTAGTATCTTGGACTAGTTCCGGACCAATTAATTGACTATCGCCCGTTTCCGCCCAACATAGCGGAGAGCGACACTTTCGACCATAAAGAGCTTCAAACGGTGCAGCTCGTATACTTGTATGGTAGCTGTTATTGTAGGAAAACTCAACTAAAGGTAGATGATTATCCCAATTGCCGCCTAAATCCATAACACATGCACGAAGCATATCTTCGAGTGTTTGGATTGTCCGTTCGCTCTGGCCGTCAGTTTGTGGATGAAAGGCCGTACTTAGATTCAATTGAGATCCAAAGGCCTGTTGAAATGAATTCCATATTCTTGAAACAAAACGACCGTCTCGGTCCGAAATGATTGAAATAGGCACTCCATGACGAGCCACTATTTCTCTGAGATAGATTTCCGCTAGTTTCTCAGTACTATCCTTCTCCCGAATCGGTAAGAAGTGTGCGGACTTTGTCAATCTATCGACGATTACCCATATCATGTCATGACCTTTCGAGGTCCTGGGTAACTTCGTAATGAAGTCCATAGATATTTGTTCCCATTTCCAAGCGGGAATCTCGGGTTGTTGTAATAACCCAGATGGTTTCTGATACTCTGCCTTGACCTTCGCGCAGGTCAAGCAATTTCCAACATAGAAAGCGACATCCTTTTTGAGGTTAGGCCACCAATAGTACTCCTTTAAGTCTTTGTACATCTTATCTGATCCAGGATGGATCGAGTACTTTGACCTATGTGCTTCCTCAAAAATGAGATCTCGGAGACCTCCAAAGAATGGAACCCAAATTCTACCCGCAAAGTACAAAGTTCCATCCTCCTTTGGTACTAACTGTTTTTCCATGCCTCGAAGTGATTCTTCTAGCATATGTTCTTCCTTGAGCGCTTCTTGTTGTGCATTTTGAATGCGTGCGGTAAGATCTGTGTGAATAGTCATCTCTAGTGCTCGCACTCTTAGTGTTTTAACTCGTTCCTTGCGGCTCAAGGCGTCTGCCACAACGTTCGCCTTGCCCGGATGGTACTTGATTTCACAATCATAGTCATTTAATAGTTCAACCCAACGTCGCTGACGCATATTTAATTCTTTTTGGTTGAATATGTGTTGTAGACTCCTATGATCTGTGAAAATAGTGCACTGTGTACCATATAAGTAATGCCGCCAAATTTTCAAAGCGAATACCACCGCGCCTAGCTCTAGGTCGTGAGTGGTATAGTTCTTCTCGTGAACTTTCAGTTGGCGGGACGCGTACGCGATAACCTTTTTACGTTGCATGAGTACACAACCCAAACCTTGATGCGAAGCATCACAGTATACCACAAAGTCATCGGTACCGTCGGGTAATGATAAGATTGGTGCAATGCACAACTTGTCTTTAAGATGTTGAAATGCTGCTTCTTGTTTCTCTCCCCAATCGAATTTCCTGTTTTTCTGTGTAAGAGAAGTTAGCGGTTGAGCAATCTTTGAAAAATTCTCAATGAATCTCCGATAATATCCCGCTAAGCCCAAAAATTGTCGCACTTCAGTAGGAGTCTTGGGTGCTTCCCAACTCTTAATCGATTCGATCTTCGACGGGTCTACTTGAATACCCTTCTCGTTCACTATATGCCCGAGAAATTGTACTTCACGAATCCAAAACTCACATTTGGAAAACTTCGCGTATAAGTTCTCCTTTTTGAGTAGTTCTAATATGGTTCTCAAATGTTGTTCATGCTCGGCTGCCGATCGTGAGTATATCAAGATGTCGTCAATGAACACTATGACGAATTTGTCGAGATACGGCTTGCACACGCGGTTCATTAAATCCATGAAGACCGCCGGTGCGTTCGTTAAACCAAAAGGCATAACGAGAAACTCGTAATGACCGTAACGAGTCCGAAAAGCCGTTTTCGGTATGCTTTCTTCTTGAATCCGTAACTGATGATACCCCGATCGCAAGTCTATCTTTGAATAAAAACTCGACCCTTGAAGTTGATCGAATAAGTCGTCAATCCTCGGTAGTGGATACCGATTCTTGATGGTGAGTTTATTCAACTCTCTGTAGTCGATACACATTCTGAATGTCCCGTCCTTCTTTTTCACAAAAAGAACTGGAGCTCCCCAAGGCGAGAAACTCGGTCTGATGAATCCCTTATCCAACAACTCTTGAAGTTGTGTGGACAATTCCTGCATTTCAGAAGGTGCTAATCGATATGGAGATTTAGCTACTGGTGCGGCTCCTGGTACCAAGTCGATGTGAAATTCGACTTGTCGATAAGGCGGTAGTCCTGGCAAGTCTTCAGGAAAGACTTCAGGGAATTCTTTTACTACCGGAATATCTGTCAACTTCGGCCCATCGGCCTTCTTGTCTACAACATGCGCTAGAAAGGCAATGTAACCTTTCCGTAAGTATTTCTGCGCTTTCATGCAATTGATGATCCGCAATGGGGTGTCGCGCTTCTCTCCATGTATAACAAGTGTCTCCTTGTTCGGTAGTGGTAGGCGAATGATCTTCTCGTGGCAAACGACTTCGGCTCGATTGTTGGATAGCCAATCCATGCCAACCACTACGTCGAAACTACCCAATTCAACGGGTAAGAGATCGATATTGAATTTTTGTTCGCCAAGTTCTAAGGTACACTCCTTAACAACTTCTCCCGTCTCTATTAGTCTACCGTTAGCCAATTCTATAGAATATGGAACATCTAGTTTACTAGGTTCCAAGCGCAGAATATTTTTAAATTCTATAGAGATAAAACTAAAATCGGCTCCGGTATCAAATAATATGGATGCAAAATGATCATTGAGGAGAAACGTACCAGTGACCACATTAGGGTCTTGGCGCGCATCCTTGGCCCCAATCACAAAAGATCGACCATGAGCTTGAATTTCTTTAGGACAGTCTCTCTTGTAGTGATCCTTGCTTCCGCATCCAAAGCATCCTTGATTACGACCATTCCCGTTCCCATTCTTGTTACCAAATCCACTTCCTGATCCAGTATTATTTCTCGTTCCCCAACATGACTCAGTACGGTGGCCAAGCTTGCCACACTTATCACACTTGACAAGCCGACAATCACCCACGTGATGGAATTTGCATCGCTCGCACTGAGGTAAAGTACCAGCGTACTTCTTAGGACCAGTGTCGTTTGTGGCTACAAACGCCTTTGCATCCCGTTGCGAGTTGTTCTGTCGCCTGTTGTTGTTGTTGTTGTTGTTGTTGTTGTTGTTGGGGTTATTGTTATTGTTATTGTTGTTGTGGTTGTTGTTATTACTACGGGTTCCCCTCTTGAAATTCGAGTAACTCCTCTTCCCACGGTTGGAAGACTCAACATGTGTTTCCTTCTTGTCATCACCTTTCTCAGTGAATATCTTCATCCTAACCCCGTCTTCAGTAAGACTCACGGCTATAGTCACAGCCTGAGTAATAGTCGTGGGTTTAGCTGCAGTAACCAGACTTCGAATCTTGTCAGAAAGTCCCCAGATATAGCGTTCGATACGCTTGTATTCTGGTGTTACAAGATAAGGAATCACGCGGGACAGATCGTGAAATCTTTGAGTATATCCCGTGATGTCAGCTCCGACCATGGTCAGGTTCCAAAACTCGTTCTCCAACTTCTGGAGTTCAGCACGAGAACAGTATTTATCCCTCATACGTTCCTTCAATTCATCCCACGTTAACGCATAAGCAGCGTTTTCACCTAAAGTCTGCACTTGTAGGTTCCACCATGTAAGAGCCTCGTTGAGAAACAAGCCAGTAACGAAAGTGACTTGCTGATTAGCAGAACATCTGCTCATTCTTATAGTGGAATCCGTTTTCTCCGTCCATCTCACATAAGCCACAACACCGCTTGTGCCATCATAGTTAAGCGGCTTGCAGTCTAGAAACTGCTTGAATGTGCACCCTGAAATTGGACAACGGATTTTGAATGAGCAAACAGTGAATCGCACGAATAGATTAAGAAAGAAATTTGGTAAGTTGTAACATAACAGCTAAATGTTACCCGTATTATTGGTTCCACCGGAAGTACCGCCTGGACCCTGGCCTCCCGATCCGCCGGTGCCTCCACTTTGTTCGACACGGGATGCCTCATACAGTGCGATAGCTTGAGCGATTCTTGTTTCTATAAGTGCATTCAGTTCCGCCTCGGTCGTAGGCATTGGTGGAGGTGGGGGTGGATTAACTGTTCGTGAACGTAAAACTTTCCTCGGTGGCATGATTCTTCTAAAGGAGAAATAGGATAAAGATTAGACGTTGTTTTTGTTTGTTCAAAAAGAAATATTCATAACATTTAACAATAATATCACCACCAAATCTATAATGCGAGTAAATAAGTTAACATAAATAATAAGAGATGTCCAACCAGACCTCTCATTTGCATTTAATAGATAACACCAAGTTTTATTTATATATATAGTCAACCGGTTACACAATCGTTTGAAAGGAACAAAAATAGACTCGGGCTACATAACCCGGTCATACTAGTCTAGTACAACAAAAGAGATAATAAAGTCTTCCTTCCAACTGCGTTTTCCGCTGTATGTCGGCTGTCTTCAAACTTGGTGGAGCATCAAATATGTACACTAAATGACTATAACTACCCATCCCAAAAGTATACTACCGGTAACCATAGTCTATGCTGGGGGAAATACTGGTGGTGGAATAGGGAATAACAACCTGCGAACCTCAGAAACTCTATCCTCCAAATCAAGCACCAACTGGTGAAGGAACACACTCTGCTGCTCGAGCGTCAGTACCCGAGTAGGTAAATCCACTGGCGGTAGATCCGCTGGTGGCATCTGTGGGGGTAGTGGGGGTAATGGTGGTGGTCCTGGTGGTAGTGGTGGACCATGAAGTACCATACCAATGAGGTGAGTAAGCTCATCCTCGAGTTCGCTAACTCGACGTATAACAAAATCTATCTGATGCTCAAGTGTCTGAACACGAGCACGTAGCTCAATAGTAGCAGCTGGGTGGTGCACTGAGTGATATGGATCTGTAAGGGGCATAACATGTGGGTATAGATCCATGTCCCCGGGTGGTACATGGGCGTGTCCTGAGGGTCCTGCCTCGTCCGTATGGTCTACATGTGGTAGAATAGGAACAACCTGATCATGTGCAGGGACAACTGGCTCATCAGGTATGACATCATCCAGCTCAATGTCTGCATTGCGCTGTAGGCCAATGGCCTGCAGTGCGGATGAAGTAACAGATGCATAAGAAGAAGCATCTGAATCAGTATCGGAATCAGAAGAGATAGTAATAATCGGAACCACCGGTGCGGCAACCTCTAGAATAACCAAGTCATGAGCATCCTCGTATCCCAACTCGTCACCCAAATGCTCCACTGGAATCACCGGAACTACAGCATCGTCCTCCTCGTCAAAGTCGCCAATGAAAGGCATCATGGCAAGAGGAAGGACATCCAAGGGTATAACCTCTATAACATGTTCACCCACTGGGTGACCTATGATAACAACCTCGTTGAGTAGAGGGGGCACATCTAGCACATCATCATCAATGATGTCCCCTAACATGTAAGCGTCCAATATGTCACCACCAATTGCGAACGGCTGGAAATCATCCATGTCGCTGTCAGAAGTAGAGTCGCTATCAGATAAGATGACCTGTACCTCCGGCACAACGTCATCGTCAGACACAATCTCCATGGGGTCTACATCATCGTAAATGTTACTTCCTTCGGAGGAAGACATGATACCCTGAGAAATAAGTTGTTCGACACGTATGAGCATTTGTTACGTTACATATATACACAAAATGTATTTTTCACATAAGGTTCATTTTAAGTTATCCTACTTGAGTTGTGTGGATTAACTTAAAGTTGCATGTCTACCATTTAGATGACTAAGACACTAATGTCCTTGCTTGCTTTGTATGAGATGAATTCTTGTTGAAAATGGACCATGAAAATGTTTATGCAAATGAAAACATGTGTTTGTGTTTAAATGGTTTTCATGAGAGATCCCTAGTGATTGTAGACTTAGACTCAATAAAGAATCCTGGTTCACTACAATCGATGCTCTGATACCAGTCTGTCACACCCGCTCGTAGCGGAAACGCAAGGTGTGATCTGTCTGGTTTTCATTGCATAAATATCGATGTACATGAACAAACTATATGAATAAAACATACTCCAATGCCATTACATAGTGTTTCAAAAGATTACAACATAAGTTTAGTGTGTCGGTTACAAACCATTGACATAAAAGTAAAGTGTTATTGTTTCATACATTAACTTGAAATAAACTACAAAGGTTTAAACCATCATATTTCCTCAAAGAGGCGAAATATAATAGTTAAACCCTTCCAAAGATGGCATGGAGTTCTTGTACTTGTTATCTTGACTGGGAAATCCAACATGGTCCTTTAATTCCCTGAAATACATGTTAAGTTTGGAAAACATCAACAAAAGTTGGTGAATTCATGCAATTTAGTTGTAAACGATGTATGAAAAACGTGAGTTGTAGTATGTAAAGCGTCAATGAAATCGTTGATCATTAATGTTTTGCAAGGACATTAATATGTGTGCCGAAAGAGGAAGCAAACCAACCCTAGACGATTTTATGCCGATTCCTATCGACTGGGACACAAACGCACTCTCCGTAGGGGTCCATGACCAAGAGTGGGGCTCGCCAAAACCCATTAGATCTAAGCCTTTGTTCCTTGGTCCAAACTGGATTAATGGTGCTTATAGTATGGCCCTAATTCGCACATGATCTATGGTGTTCCATTACCTAACTTTAACATACCCTGAACATGTATCCTCCCCGATAGTTGTAAAGTTTGTAAAACATTTAAATGAATAGGGGAACATGAACTCACAGTATCGCGTCCTGAAAATAGATGTAAAATAAGACCTCACGTGCGGTCGTCCTGTATAGCGTGGCGACCTACAAACGTTCTTATTTTTGTTAGACACTTCGGTCTTTGAAAAGAACTTGAGTACAAGTCTTGTGTATTGAGTATGTGTAAGACTTGCATGTCTTTACTGTTTGTTATCTGTGTATTCGATGTATGAGTTGTTCAAATGTTTGTTAACTGTGTATTCGATGTATGAGTTGTATAGTCGGATCTCGTCCGCTGAATCTCGTGTCTTATGTGTATCCGTTGTATAGTTGTGTTCACGAAAATGGTAACATTGGGCCAAGCCCATGTTTTCAAGTTATTGGGCTTAAAATAGTGCTGGGCCTCAAATAGTGCTGGGCCTCAAATAGTGTTGGGCCTCAAATAGTGTTGGGCCTCAATAGTGTTGGGCCTCAATAGTGTTGGGCCTCAATAGTGTTGGGCCTCAAATAGTGCTGGGCCTAAATAGTGTTGGGCCCCAAATAGTGTTGGGCCTCAATAGTGTTGGGCCTCAATAGTGTTGGGCCTCAATAGTGTTGGGCCTCAAATAGTGCTGGGCCTAAATAGTGTTGGGCTTGTATAGTGTTGGGCTTGAATAGTGTTGGGCTTGTATAGTGTTGGGCTTGTATAGTGTTGGGCTTGTATAGTGTTGGGCTTGAATAGTGTTGGGCTTGAATAGTATTGGGCTTTGGCCCATATGTTTGTATTGGGCTTAGCCCATGTGTTTATGTTAAGCCCATTATGAAGTATAAGCCCATTAAGAAAACTAAGCCCATTAAGTGTAAGTAGCCCATTTGTAAAAATAGTCTATTAAGTAAAATAAGCCCATTTATAAAAATAGCCCATTAGTTATAATAAGCCCATTTGTTATATGTATAAGTCTTTCATTTTTATAAACACATTTTTATAAAAATACTAAGTATAGATGTTAATAAATAAAAACACACTAGCTTTTATAAGTTTATAAACATCCGAAAATTTGTTATCGATAGTATATTTATATTTCGTGTCGAAAGATCGTCTAACGTCGTAGTAACTCCCCGGATTGGCAATTAGCTTAAGTAGTCGTCCGTCGTTCATTTTGACCATATTTGGTGTCCGATTATAGAATCGTCCGTAACTCGTTTTAAGGCGTTATTATGTGAAGTCTCGTAGGACTTTTGTTATAACGTGTTTTGAGTTTAAAGTTGACATGATATTCAAGTTCCTACAATGATATATATAGCTAATATACCAAGTAATATATCACACAAAAATTGTTTAAAGTAACCAAATATATATTTTCTAAAAAAATATATATTTTCCTTGTCTTTTATTTTATAAACCCTTCTTTAATAACCTTTATAAATCTTGTATAGATTTACCCAAAAATGTTGTTATTTTATAAAATAAAGATTTTATAAAAATTTGCCATATAACCTTTGTATTCTTGTCTTAACCATGTTTCATTAAACATATCATTTTCTTAATCAAATCACCAACAATTTACCCAACATCATCACTAAACATATGAGACTTTTATAACATGAAATTATCAAAATGATATCCAAATCATGTAGGGTTTTAACCATGATCATTTCATATACTAACAAGTTCAAAAACCAAGTTACATTTTAGTTTTAACAACTTTTATAAAAATCTTTAGTTGTAAGTTAATTTTTATAATCTTGTGAAAGTCTTGTTTTTGAATATAAACCCTTAATACTTTCACAAGATCACTAGATATGATCATCCATCTAATCCTTTATGTTAAACCCTTTAACATAAACATGTATAATTTTTAGATCATATTTATCAACATCTTCTAACACTTTATTTGAAGCGTACTCATCATACCAAGATCTAATAAGCATATAACATGTCTAAGATCACAATATAAACAAACATAATTATGTCATAATTTTTATCTTTGCTTCTTGGTATTTTTCTTGTTCATTATGTATGATTATATATGGTTATTATCAATAATAATAACAATCATAAACATAATTTGTATATAAAAAAAATAGAAGCTTACTTCTAGCACTAAGCTAGGGATGATCTTAGAGATTATTAAGAATAAAGAAGATGATGATCTTGGTGCTAGAACACTTTTGTATGGATGAAACTTCTTCCTTTCACTTCTAAGAGCTTTAGATCACTTCATGTTCCAAAGAAATCCATGTTGTTCATAAGAAAAATGATAAAAATTATTGGGTTTTTTTTGATGTGTTCTTGAGAAAAAAAAAGATGAAGATGTGAGAGTGTTCTTGGTTGGTGATGGATAAGAATGTGAAGTAATGAGGTTAAGTCTTAATGGCTAAGTGTTGAAATAATTCACCAACTTACTCCACTTGCAACCCTTAGTAATTAACAAGATATTTTACAAACATAAACAAGGGGTGGGACCCCCTTGTTCACGGTTACAAGGTGGGGGGGGGGTCTCATGTGGTAAAATAACTTAGTTATTTTTTTAGATTTCTCAAGAATAAGAAAATGTAAGTACTTTGGTGTTTAGGTTATGCAATTATCCGAGACGATTCGAGACTTGTAATAACCATAAACTAGCTCCGCAAGACCAAAAAAAATATTAACTAGTTCGCTAGTTGTGCCAAAATGTAGTTCGGATAAATGTTTAGTGCTCGTTTCACTAATAAATAGTCGAAACGTTCCCTTATGGAAGTTGTAGGGCAAATTTCCGTTATGCGTGAAATTGATATTCCGTAAGTATGTTTATATGAAATTGGTGCCTAAACATCAATTTTTGCATCTTGTATTAAAAATACAATTGCTGAATTTTGCGGACAATTCATGAAATGGTCATTTTTAGCGCGTTTCGGACAGTTTTAGTGCTACCGGGCATTGGTAAATTATTGATCGAAATCTTGTATTCCCATATAGGGTTTAATATATAAATGATATTGGACTCTCACCCGAGTCCTAAAGATGTCATTTTAGATGTTTTCTGCGAATCCGGAGTTTTCGTCAGCACTCTAGTTCACTAGGCACTACTCTAGTTGTTTCGGTGAATTGTTTGCACTATATCAAATGTACCCAATAAAAATGAATCATGTGTAATAACCAATGAATATTCCATGAGTTTTCTAAGATGTATACCATGTAATCATGCAGTCAGAATATTCAAAACACATGCTTGTATAATGTAAATCATTGTTTTAAATGTAAGTAAATTACCCGAAAGTGGCAGTTGTCACACCATCCAAACCTAAAACCCCACCTCCACGACACCCTACCGCACCCGTCTTCGGCCGACGAGCATCCTGTTCCGGTGACGTACCAGCTGATCGGTCCATTGCTCTGTTCTGTAGTTTGTTAAACTCAAACAAGTCACATCTCATCGCGTTTCAGCCATATAAAACAACATAACCAATCCAAGAACCCACAACATTAACAAAAACCCTATAATAAACGTTATCGAGCCACACAACATCAACGCCAACGATATACCTAGCAACATAGACGCAAATCCGACCGGAGTAATATGCGACAATGGCGCCGGCCGCGACTGCTGCCGTGACGCCATCGTAGTTCCTCAAGGAAATTACTCGTCACCAGGAATTTATTATAGAATAATAAGAAATGATAATAATACTCGATTTGAAGGAATTATTGGCGCAAAACGAGGTCAGTTGAAAGTGAATCTGGTAGTTCTTCAAATGGATTTTGATGTTGCTTTTGGATTACATATGCAGTGGTGAAGATTTTGGAGATGAGAAGACGAGAGATCTGAAGAGTTGAAGTAACGTTTTGGACGGGGGAAGTTTTTTAAAGAAATTTGACAGTTTGAAGGTACAAGAAATTCGATTTGGGTGTGGTGAGAAGGGTGGTGGCAGGTGGTAATGGTGGCGGGGTAAGTGGTGGTGGTATGTGCTAATGGTACATCACCGGAATAAGTAATGGTGAGTTGTGACTTGTTTTTTTTTTAAAGGGAGGGGTAAATAAGTAATTTCAGATGGACTTAACGCAGAAAACTAACGGACATCCACTCCATGGACTATCCGAGAACGAAATTGCAAAAGTTGGAGACTATAACTGTAATTTTAGAAAGTTAGTGATTAAGGGTGAAAAATGAGCAAACCACAGGGAATATCCGAGCATTTTTCTCACTATTACTACAACTAATAGCTTACAGCCACCAGCTACTTTCGCCAAACAAACCGTAATATATAGAGTAAAAGTATGTGAAAAAACTTTGAATGACGCCTACTAGGGCTGGCAATTGGGTACCTGTTAAGACACGATTAGACCTGTTTGACTAAAAAATACACCCTTTGACTTTTTTTAATTTTTAAAATAATTAAAATTACAATGTTAGGATCTATCATTTATTCATCTTTATACATAAAACATAAAACTGTTTTATAAAATGAGGTAGAAAGTAGTTAAACGAGTCATAATCATGTTTGAAACTTATGTTGTACGCGCCGTCAGAAACCTGTTAAACCTATTAAGACACGATTTGCCAGCCTTAACGCCTACATTAAATTATCCCGCAGAAAATAATGGAATGTAAAAAAAAAAGTATGTGAAAAAGCTTTGAATGACACCCACTTTAAATTATCCCGCGGAAAAACAAAACGAAAAATCCAAGCGCCACGCTGGCAATACCCGTGAGTCCAAGCGCACCAATCAAAATCAAACCCTTCTACCTATAAATACCAATAACAACCCCAAATTACATACATTTTCTCCAAATTGAAATTAGGGTTTGCAAAAATGGCTGGAAAATCCGATGCAGAAGTGAAGAAAGGCGGTAGAGGAAAACCAAAGGCATCAAAGGCTGTTTCAAGATCGTCTAAAGCCGGTCTTCAGTTCCCCGTAGGCAGAATCGCTAGATTCCTCAAGGCTGGACGGTATGCCCAACGTGTCGGCGCCGGAGCTCCGGTGTACCTCGCGGCCGTTCTCGAGTATCTGGCCGCTGAGGTGTTGGAGTTGGCTGGAAATGCAGCGAGGGACAACAAGAAGAGCAGAGTAGGTCCAAGACACATACAATTAGCGGTGAGGAACGATGAAGAATTGAGTAAACTGTTGAAATCTGTGACTATTGCTAATGGTGGTGTTCTTCCCAACATTCATTCCACCTTGCTTCCCAAGAAAGCAGGCAAGGAAAAGGGGGATATCGGCTCTGCTTCTCAAGAGTTTTAAGTATAATATTGATTGTTTCATGTATGATACAAAACAGTGTTTGGCTTTTCGAATACAGTGTCGCTTTTGGGAATACAGTCTCGTTTTTTATGCAGATTCTAGTTTAATATTGATACAAATTGGGTTTTGTTTTCGGGTAATTATAACCTTCAGTTAAATGAGTTTTAAATGTGTGGATAAAAAGTATTTTAAATAGGGTGAAAAACAAGAGTAGGTATAATTTTCTGTTTTTTTTTTTAATTCTGTTGCAGTAGGTAAGAAACGACTGCAAAATAAGCTTATACTTTATCCGAACACTAAAACTGATTATGATAGGATCTGATTCTGATTAATAACAATGGAAACTGAAATTGATACGAAGAAGATGATGATGCAATCGGATCTTACAGACTCGATAGACTAACACCGAAGTGTTCCCAGGGCTACGCCCTCTCTCTAAACCAAGCTAGAGCCTAATAAACTGAATAATACTCTCCCTGTCTTCCTAAGGATTATTGATACCTATTTATAGAAATATAAGCTGCACTTGAGCCCCTCCCAAAATAGACAAATGACATTTATACTAGAAACTAGAACATGATTCCTATCAGATTATTAAGACTTCAAGTCACAATATTCAGATAATCAATTTCATATCATAAATCCAAACACCCCCAAAACCAAACCACAATCACACAATGTAAGGGTGTACGGGTGGGTTAGGCAAACCCATCGGCAACCCCTTTTGCCGATCGGGAGTCCACCGCCACACCCCTTTTGCCGATCGGGATTCCACTTTTCCGGGAGTTGTCAGCACTAGGAATGTGTTTTCTTCTTCGCCCTCTAACCACATCGATGACGTCAAGAGCACAATAACCGTACCCAGATACCATCTCTGGGAGAGCACCCGGAAGTTCATGAAGACGGGTTTAATCACATGGAAAGATTCGATTGAAATCTTCCATTTCCCTGTATAAGAGTAGTAGATTTGAATCTGAAACAGCTCAACCAACTCCCCACCACACTCTAAAGAACGAATACAAAAGGACAATATCTTTGATGATACGCCAGACCCATAAAACGGGTAGATTTATGGACTTGAGACCTCCGAAAGAACGAATACAAACAAGCTTGTAGTGTTTGAGAAATTGTTGTTAGTGTGTCCCCAAATTATATATTGACATCGTGGAAAGGAAGCAAGAAATGGGCCAGTTGAAAAAGCCCCTTCTCTCAGTTTCAAACGAAAATTTGAAGGAAACCTTAGGTTGTGTTTGTTTTTGAAGAGGTAAAGGCATCTGCAGGAGAAGAGGTGGACCAAAGGTCTGCAGTCTGCAAGAAGAAGACTGTTTGTTTGTTAATGTCTGCAGCGTAACCTAATCATAACCAACCACAACCCACCATAACCATCACCCACCAAAACCACCGTGACCCACCACAATCCACCAACACCCACCATAACCACCGTGAACCACCACAACCCACCGTAAGCATAACCAATCACAACCCACCACAACCATCACCCACCAAAACCACCGTGAACCACCACAACCCACCATAACCATAAACAACCACAACCCACCATAACCAACCACAACCCACTTTAATTGTAGAGAGAGAAACAGAAGGGAGAGAGAAAGAGAGAAAGAGAAAGAGAGAAAGGTAGTACAAACGTCAATCTGGTGTATATGGCTATGTCGGCACAACATCATTTTCCAGCAGAAGCAAGCTTATTTTGGGAGGGTTATGAAAGAGATAAAGGCCATTGCTTATTTGTGGATCAAGAATCGATCTAAAGCCTCTGACCTAACATGGGATAGGTGGCTAAAATTCGATTTAGAAGGTCTGGGTGTATAATGTACTTGTCTGTTTTTTGTATTCTGCTGTGATGTTTTGCTGGTGTAAAGTATCGAGCTAACAATTTGGTCAGTTCGGTTGGTTTATTAATAAATTATGTGCTTTGTTGGTCGTTCAAAAAAATATGAAATGGGTCAAAATATAGTAAACAAAATGAAATGGGTATTAAACAGATCCCACTGCAGTAGTCATTGGTTCCACTTTTCAATCACTTTGTTATGAGTCAATGTCTGTCTGTTTGGGATGATGATTTTGTCACCAAAAAACAAAATTTCATAGCTAAGGTAACTGGCTTTTATTGGCTGTGAATTTTGACCCACAAAGGCCCAAAAATTATTCTCTTTATTAACATACACACATTAGTACACTCACATCAATTCATCCATCATATACAGTAATAGCACTACACATCTATTGGCTGTAAATAAAGAGAAGCTGCTTATTTATTGGCTGTAAATAAAGAGAAGCTGCTTTTCTTGCTTTAAAGATAAAGGGGTTGTAGAGTGTTTTTTTTTAAGATTTAAAGATAAATGGTCAACAATGAAGGACTGTTATGCAAACCTTGGAACTAGTCCTGCACCTAAACTGAAATGCATTTCATAGTATTAAAAAGGAAGACCAGTGAAGTTGAACAATACAATATAATCAATTTATTACAAACAGCTAGCCAAGTTTAAATTTGAACAACAACATATTATTAAAAAGGAAGACCAGCGAAGAGCTGGAATCACAAGAAAAAAATACAAAACGACACTGCAGTTAATCCAGCCAAAGAAGGTCGCCACAAGGATCTATCTTCAAAACTTCCCAGCCACATTTCAACTCCTTGCACCTGCTATTAATCCAGCCAAAGAGGGTCGCCACAATCTCGTCCATTATTGACCCATCCTCTATGTTTACGACTCTTCCATTATTGACCCATCCTCTCCGTTTACGCCTCCTTCTCAACTTCCCTTGAGGTCACTACAGGTGTACCTAACCAAACACCATTTATATACAATCAAAACACACAAAAAATAAAAATAAAATCGAATAAAAAACTTTAAAAACATCACTTATACCAATACGAACACCTCCCGGGGCCAAAGCACTGGCAATGGCGCGTTTGGTGACGTTCCAGACCTGACCGGTGAGACCATGGTAAAACTTGTGGGGCATACCTTTGTGAACGGCGCCGTTGACCTTGATGTCGACGTAATCTACACTACAATATTACTGTTATTAAGTATCGGCGAATATGGAGTTATGCACATAGTTTGTCTTTGATTGTCTCAAGACCTAACTTCATATTATACCTCATTAAACCTAATTTTAATGCAGCAAAAATAGAACACAAATTAAACCATCAGCATTGCTTATCCTCACCAATGGCATCTTTCTATTAGATTTACAGCATAATTTCAAACCAGTTAACCTCAAATTACAAAAAGAAATTCAACTTTCTAGCAATTCATCTTCCAAAACTATTGTTCAGTATTAATTAGGGCAGAAGGCTGGTTAACATAGTTTAGCTATCATGAATCATAAAAAAATACAAATGCAGGTTGAATTGCAAACGGAACAACAATAACACCTAAACATTTCGAAACAGAAACCCTACCTTGATCTCTCATCTCCTTCCCATCGGTCTTCTCCATCGTTAATCTCCGGCGTGATAGGTTCAGAGGTAGGTGGAGAGATGGATGTACCTTTCTTCCTGAATTGTCGAGCGAACAGATATGTTCTTCGACATCGCAATCCATGGCCGGCTAGGGAATTTAGGGATTTGGGGATGAACCAGAACCAGAACCACGCTCTTTTTGGTTTTGTTATTTAGGGATTTGAAAAAATAAAAGACTTATTTTATCTTTTTAAAGATTTTAATCAAAACTACGTAGTTTTGATGGGTTTGACGCGCAAGGTTATGCGTCTAACAGCACCGTATTCACTTTCCCCTTATATGTGTGCGCTTTAGGGCACTAAAACTGATTATTACGACTTCTAGTCAAATATTCAGTTTCATATCACAAATCCAATGCTTTACATTTCATATACTTTTGCATAACTCCACACTCATTAATAAATGTAAAGTTACTAGCCACAAATAATATTAATACCAAATAACCGGACCTCCATTCGTTGGATGGCGGTGCAAAATAATGATGAAATTCACACAAATAAGCGTTTAGATGAACTACACTCTCGGTATTATGCTGGCATCTTCCCACATGAAACACAATATATTCATATGAATTGCAGCATTGTGAGACAAGATTGCAGCCTGTACAAACAGTTTTAAACAAGTAAAGTAATTTAGATTATCCTTATAAAACTATAATTTTTTACTTGTAAATAATCAAGTAAAAAATTAGATACCAGTTCTAACATTCAGTCCATAATGCCTTAGCAAAAATACGTGCACAAACACAAACCAACAGGAGCGACATTCAGGATCCAATTAAGCCACATTTTAATCAAGAAAAATATAAAAAAACATAGAATTCTCTTTTAGAAATACGCTAAAGTTTCAATATAACGATGCGCAAACGGGTCCTTTCTAAAGGCGTAGTTGATGACATCAGACATCTGCCTAAAACTCTTGTCATGAACATTATATCTTATCAGCTTCCAGGAAATTCTCAGCACGATGAATGTATCTTCTTCTTTTTCACCTCTTACCACATCAACAACATTAAAATCATAAGGCGAACGGGTCATCTCCGGAAAGGCACCCCAAAGTTCATGGAGCTGTAGTTGATACTTGACAAACCACCCCGAATGATCACTCAACATCTCATACACGTTCTGATGTAAGCTAGTTCCCTTAGGATCAACACCCGCTGTTAAATGTAAATGACCTCTAGATTCCCCAAAGTACATTGTCATTAAATTAAAAGACGTAATATCCACCGGCAAGGGCAATGTTTGCACCTGTTCAGCCTCGATTTTAAAGTAGAAGTGATTGTGATGCCAGGGAGCCCAGTGAATAGCTCCATTCCAGTAAACTCCCTTTTCGAAGAAGGACCAGCGTGTATCTAAAGTTACGGTACAAATCTTCCATTCCCCTGTATCAGATGAGTAGATTTGAAACTGAAACGAAGTCATACTAGGCTGAAGCTGACGAATACAAACAAGTTTGTAGTGAGGACAATCTGTTTGATGATATGCCAGACCCATAAAACAGGTAGTGTTACGAACTTTATAACCGCCCGGGACCGATGGGATGGTTGCGAATTGTTTAGTGGTGGGATTAAATACATAATACTTACGAGCACTTTTGCTCCCTTGTTCGCTACAGCAAAGGAGTAATCCATTACAAGATTGCACAATTCTGATACCACGAGGATCAGGGTAAAAATCGAGACTACGAAAAGGGGGAGTGCCTCTGTTTTCAACATCAAACGGGACATATACATTGCCAGCAAAGAGACCAGGAGATTTTAGAAAGCTATCATACCTTCGGGTGAAATGTGTGTGAGTCAAAAGCAAACGCCAGTGTTTGGAAACAGATTTGAAGCGAAGGATGGAGGTAACAGGGAGGCGGAGAAGGATCTCGGTTAAAAGGTCATCGTTTGAACCAATAACTGCTCCGGAGTGAGTCGATTGCTGATCGGAATCCTCCATGGATGCTTTTGAGAAGCTGGCTTCGAGGGTTTTCTTGATTTTGGGTCTGTTGTTCAACATTTTTTTAGAGTGATTTTAAGAGTTTTGAACAAAATGTGTATATAAAGGTGTTCTTGATTTTGCTTCAACGTTAGGGTTTCCACAGTGGACCGGGCCGATGAATGGCCGCGCTATTTTATTTGCGGTTTGTGTCTCGTCCAACAAAAAGTTTAATCTTCTTTCGTTCTCGTCTAAATAGCGATGATGATCCTGTAAAACAAGGTTAATCTTCTTTCGTTCTCGTTTAAACCTGGAGGTGAGGTTCTTTATTTATAGCCGAGGTGATTTGTGAAGAAGATGAGCTGATGGGCCTTGAACCTGAGGTCGATAAAAAGGAATATCCATTCTATCTCCTCAGCCACGACCGTTAGTGATTCCAGGCGAGAGGGTAGCTGGTGCATGTTGAATGGATGGACGTGTCCCGACAACTGTCCTTGTTGTCTAGTTTGTCATCAGCAGTTAAGTGGAGATCTTGGAGCAGTGGTCGGCGCAAGCTGATTGGTGCCACGTATTTGTCCTTGCGTACTTCTTGTCTCCTGCACGATTGCTCATCATACATCATGATCAGATACAGCCTTGTCACGCCCCTCGATCCCGTTTTACCGGTTCAGAAGTCGCGAGACATAAAACCCGTGGTATTGGTGTTTATTTGGCTGCGAAAACTTTTAAGAGGATCGTTTAAAATGGAAAACACAGTATTATTTTATTATTAATATCAGGACAAACCCCATATTTATTCAGTAAAAGGAATTTCACTGGAAATTCCCTTATTACAGAAAACATGTTATTTATTTACTGAGCCACTTCATTCAAGCGGGAAATACTGGCGAGTGCATTCTATTTTGTACAAAAGACACATTGCTATAATTTACAGGATTAAGAGCGATTATAATTGCCCCTATCTTATAATTATCTGGTCCAGTTGTCACTCGACCGGATCTGTGACTGTGGTCATATCACTATTGGGTCCTGTCACCCAACAGTGACGAGTATCACAATTTAGGTGCGCCCGCCTAAAAGTGATAAAACAGCAGTAATGTATACAATACCGCCCTTACTGCCAGTAATTTAAGATTTGCAATGACTTAATCCCTGTAAAATATAACTGGAAAATAATTTCAAAGTTTTTGAAAACATTTTGATAAAAAAAGAATGACTCACATTGCAGATTTAAACGATCACAGGTAGCCTATTGATTAAGCCGGTAAACCTAGTTAAATAAAAATGCAAACGAAACTAGGTTAGTAACTTAATACAACTTTCACGATAGCTCACGAGATCGAAACCCTCACGACGAATGACAAAGTATAGCCCAGGATTCGGGCAGCACTTAAACATCCATCGGATCGGTTTTAATCGATCGGACATTGTATCGTAGCAGTGATCGAGTTATTACCCTGTTATCGTAGCATCGTCTCGATACTCTAAATTGTTATTTTGAGCAGATTATGGTATTTTTGAAGGAAATTTGCGAGCACAGAAGACTGCCCATGCAACGTTCTATTTATAGCTGAAATTTTTGTTTCTCGCGGCCCGCGAAGGACCAAAGAGAGATCCTTCGCGCCCCGCGAGGGCCACCCTAGCTACGGCTAGGGCTACCGTGTCATCCTATAGGCCTGCCACGTGTGCAACACGTGGCCTTGATCATTATCCGGAACTTCATAGCTGTCGCGCCCCGCGAAGACCCACCTTAACTCATTCGCCGCCCGCGGCCGAGTAATATTTCTTGTTTTTCTTGGTTTTTCATAAAAAGTAAGGTTTAAAGGGTTCGGGTTTCCACTTACGGAACGTTTTAGGACGTTTTGGTGCAAGTCGTTACAAGCCTGTTGAGCGCCTATTGGCCCACTGTCCTGCCACTCGTACTTTCTGTACTGTCCGATGTTGCCTTGCGCTTCTTGTCCTTACGCACGACTCGGGGTAAGCCCGTGTAGCCGACACAAGTTCAAGGAAGCTAGGTCTTTTGCCAAAGGAACTAAGTGTCAGAAATGGTTCTATCTTGTTCCTGACCTCGCGCGCGATTGGGGGCACACCCTTGTAGTCAGCGCAAGGTCGAGGGAGTCAAGGCTTTGGTTTATTTTGGGTATGGTCTCGCGCGCGACATGAGACTAACTCATTTGATCGGCACAGGATTTGGGACCATCCCCCTTCAGCAATGTTATTGTTTTCTACGAACTATATACCACTTCCAAAAGATATTTTCACTCACTTTTTTATATTGTAGGCTACCAGCCCTTCAGTATGAAATCGCAAATTGAAGCCATCCTGCTCGTATTTATGAAGAGCGCCATGTTTAGTTACTTTGGTTTACATAAAGGTTAACTTTAGTCTTCAACAAGAGTAAACTGCAACTTAAGTCCCTTTGGTTTACATGAATCAGCGCATTGATCTCTTAAATACTATTTTTTGCCTCCTAGGTCTTTGTGGTTTATAATTTCTTACACTACGAGTCCTTCAGCAAACAACTGTTAAATATTCCTTGCTTAAATAATTTTATCTTTTTAATTTTGTAAATAAATCCCTATTGTCCCCTTAAAAGGGGGGGGGGGGGATAGTGCACGGTCCTCCCAACCGCCGGAGTGATCCCACTCCGGGAGCCGCTACACGACCAAGACTCGAACCCGGTATCTCTGGGAAGAGGTGGGTGTCGGTGGCCAACTGGGCTACCCCAGTTGGTTAAATGTTAAAAGAGGGGGATGGTTAATCATGCATCATGTGGTGGCGTTGATAGCCGAAAGACAAGGGAGTGCATGCACTAATTGGCCTTTGTCTTAAATTCCGAGTGTTATGTGCCTTATGTTCAAGGGCAAGGTTTGATGCAAAACTACCATCAAACCGAGGGTCTCACCGGAAACAGCCTCTCTATTCCTACAAGGTTGAGGTAAGGCTGTCTACATCTTACCCTCCTCAGACCCTACCTTAGCTTTGCTATTGGTGGGATTTACTGAATATAACGATGATGATGATTTATTGTAGTATTTATTTAGTTTAACAAATAAAAACTAAAAAAAAACCTTTAAATAAGAATCCCAAACACCCCTCAGGTTTGGCCACTTTTTATTTCAAACCCTTTGGGGATGATGCAGAAAAGATCTTTATAATTCTCATCCATAATATACCATATGAGCTCACGGCATTAGAAATGAAAATGGATCACAACCATTGAATTTCTTTTGTTTTTTGTTTCCACCAAGCTCTAGAATGTCAACAATTTATGACCATTACAATCAACAATGTCAAAATTAACCACCAACTTTCTCAATTCAATGTAAAATTGTGAACCCAAATTAAGTAACTCAAAACAAGTTACTTGAAAAACCGAAGAAACATACGTTGCGCTTGTTCACTACCTTAATGTTCGGCGTCTCTTGGAATGTCAAGATCCTTAATGAGATTCAAGAAACGTAAGGGGCTGTCGACTCCAACTCCCATTGCATTCAGCCCGTTATCTACATATAACACCGCCCCTGTAATGGCTGAAGCCAATGGCGATGCCAGAAAAGCAGCAGCATTTCCCGCTTCCTCTGTTTCAATAAATTAATTTCCATCATTTTAAAACAAAACAATTGGATAAAGTGATCAGCTGACATTCATTATATTTGAGTTGCTTAATGAGATTCACACTGACCTGCTGATAATTCCTTTTGCAGTGGTGCATTCTCTAATGAATAATCAATAATCATATCAATAAAACCGAACGCCTTGGCAGCACGACTTCTTAGTGGTCCTGGTATATTTTTACTAAATTAATACAACAATACCAAATTTGTAACATTTAAGTTTTGTTATTATAAACACACACACAGATATGATAATGATTCTAAAATAACATGTTACCATAAAGTTGCTAGCCAGATATAAACTTCTAAGCACAGCGGCAAAGCCTCCTCATATGCTGATGGGACCCATCACAAGAAAGCATCGACAGTCTTCGCGTATATAAGAATGCACCCAGATTCAAATTTCTAGGTGCATCCTCAGCCACCACAGCTGGTTGGTCAGCACCAATGCTTGCAAGACACGATCCTTTACATTTCATATACTTTTGCATAACTCCACATTCTTTAATAAATCCAAATTTACTCACTACACATGACTGCCCAACTGATTTACAAACAGAACACACGTTCCCCTTGTTTACCAACAACAACATTAATACCAATTAACCGAACCACTATTTGTGTATTATTAATTCCAACCAAAATGTTGGATGGCGGTACAATATAATGATGGAATTTACTCAAATAAGCGTTTTCATGAACTACACTCTCGGAATTATGCCGGCATCTTCCCACATGAAATACAATATCCATATGAATTGTAGCATTGTGAGACAAGATTGCAGCCTTTACTATCTATTTTACTTGTAAATTATCAAGTAACACTTAACAGTTTAGATAAAAAAAAAAGTATAAAGAAAACTAGATAGTGCATATTGCTGTATAAAGATCAATAATCAGACAACCAGTTCTAATATTCAATCCATAATTTATTTGCAAAACATACATGCACAACAGACAAACTAACAGGAGCTACATTCAGGATCCAATTCAGCCACACTTTAATGAAGAAAAATATACAGATATATAGAATAGTCTTTTAGAAAGAAGATAAAGATTCGGTATAACGATGGGCGATCGCATACTTTCTAGAGGCTTGATCCGTGAAATAACACATCTGCTTAAAACTCTTGCCATGAACATTATACCTTGTCAATTTCCCGTGAATTCTCAGCACGATGAATGTATCTTCTTCTTCTTCTTTTACACCTCTAACCACATCAACGACATCAAAATCATAAGACGAATGAGTCATCTCCGGAAAAGCACCCCATATTTCATGGAGCTGTAGTTGATACTTGACAAACCACCCTGAATGATCGCCCAACATCTCATACACGTTCAGGTGTAAACCGGTTTCATCAGAATCAACAAGCACTGTTAAATGTAAATGACCTCTAGATTCCCCAAAGTACATTGTCACCGTTTGAAGTATAGTCATCTCCACTGGCAACGGCAACGTTTGCAACTGTTCGGCGTCGATTTTAAAGTACAAGTGATTGCGATAAGAGGGAGCCCAGTGAATCGCTCCATTCCAGTAAACTCCCATATCGAAAACGGGGCAATCCGTACGGAAAGTTACAGGACAAATCCTCCATTCCCTGGTATCAGACGAGTAGATTTGAATCTGAAACAACTCCACATCATCATCAGACTCTAAAGAACGAATACAAACAAGTTTGTAGTGAACACAATCTGTTCGATGAAATGCCAGACCCATGAAACGGATTGTTTTACGGACTTCATAACCTCCGAGGAGACACGGGACGATTGCAAATTGTTTAGTGGTGGGATTAAACACATAATACTTACGAGCATCTATGCTCCCTCGATAGGTACAGCAAAGGAGTAATCCATTACAAGATTGAACAATTCTGATACCGCGAGGATCGGGGTAGAAATCGAGACTACGAAAAAGGGGAGTGGTTGGGTTTTCAACATCATACGGAACATATATATTGTCAGTAGTAAAAAAACCAGGAGATTTTGAAAGGGTGTCATACCGGAGGGTGAAATGTCTGTGACGCAAGAGCAAACGCCAGTGTTTGGAAACAGATTTGAAGCGAAGGATGGAGGTAACAGGGACCCGGAGAAGGATCTCGGTTAAAAGGTCATCGTTGGAACCAATCAAAGCTCCAGACTGAGTTGGTTGATGAGCGGAATCCTCCTCCATATGACTCCGAGAAGCAGGTTTTAGGGTTGGATATGAAATCGGTTTCAAGAAACAGAGTATAGAACTGGAATTGGTTATCGGGTCATTTGAATCGGGTTTGAGTTTCAAACCGTTTTGACTGGTTCGGGTCGTTTTTGACCGGATTCAAGTCGGTTTCATATGAGGGGGTTACTTACAAGATGGTTTCAAGTTTCATCCTTTTGGTTGGGTCCAAACCGGCTTTGACCAACCTGGTTTCAAGGGGTGTTTGGGATTCCTTTTAAAAGTGACCTTTGAAGCTTTGAAGGACTTTTGAGAAGGAAATTAATCCAAACACCATTTGAGAAATACTTTTAAAGTAAAAGAAATCTCAAACACCATGAAAAAAAGACTTTTAGATAGGGGCGGAACCAATGTAATATTAGCAGTAGCACGGGCTACGACTTAAGTCCATATTCGTAGTGTATTTTTTTCGGTTTTACACAAAGGATACCCTAACCAACCCAAACTTATAAAATAATACAAGAATACTCCTAACCAACCCGGAATTTTTTTATCAATGCTATGATTTGTGCTGTCGAAAAAGATTTTTTTCATAAAGCAAAAGACGACGAGGTGATGAACTGATTTCAAGCTATAAAAAAAAGAAGAGGACAAACGTATTAGGTATTTGTTTTACTTTATTTATTTATTGTCGTTTTTATCAATATTGTATGATTGCATGGTAAAAAAAATGTGGGATACCCTGATTTAATATGCTAGTTCCGCACTGCTTTTAAAGCAGATTATGTTTTCAAAAAGGAGATTTTAAGAAGTCAGGATTTCTTACTTATTGAATTTGAGAAGAACTTTTGAGAAGGAGAAGTTGAAAAGGAATCCCAAACACCCCCTCACACATGCGGATGAGCTTGGAGTATGCGTTCAAAGGCTAAAATGGGTGAATAAACTTGAGTGAAGAAAAATGAATAAATTATACAAAGAGTAAATTGCGATTTTGACCCCCGTGGTTATATCACTTTTACTCTATTAGCCCAAAATAGAATTTTTTAACATCTGTACCATCAACGTCTCTATAACTAACTATTTTGGCCCATACGTCTAACTCGACCAACAACCCAGGTTAATTAAATGTCAGATGCTCCTCACATGATGGACAAATGAGCAATTTCACCTATTTGCATTTAGGCTGGAGGGTGTGGGGGCACCACCCTCACCAACTCAGCAACTATAGCGCCCCGGGGCGCTATACGACCACACCGTCCGATTAAAGGGGGGACACTATAGGAGGGGCTCCATCATGATAAAGATTGAGAAGGAGCGCTATAGAGGGGCCCACTTGATTTAAACAATGAAACCTTTTTTTTTTAATTTTGTTTAATAGGGGACTCCATCCACACCATGCAAATTAAAGAAGGCTCCATGGCTGAGGTGGATTCTAGGTAATGCTGACGTGACCTGATAAAACCCCTAGGAGGTCCAACCACACACTCTAACCTTGTAGGAAAAGAAAAAAATGCACCTTTCAGTCACATTTCAAAGTCAAATAGTTAAACCTCCATCATTAAAATTAATAAAAAATTCTAAAACTAATTTAAATATATACAATGCATGTGAAAACGGAGAAACCTAAGAAGAATTCATCGGACCTGGAGCCACCGTCACCGCCTGCGATGGAACCGCCGTAATTGTCGCCGGAGAAATAACTACAGAAACCAGAACATTAGAAAGAAGCGGAGATTGATTATTAACAGACGGAGGTGGCAGCGATTGATTATTAACCGACGGAGGTGCCGGCGGTGGCCGAAGAGATTTTTGCGGTGGATTAGGTGCGTTAGGATCAGGTACGGAATTTGTAACGGAGAAGATTAAGAAGAATTCGTTGGACCTGGAGACACCTTAACCGCTTGCGGCGAAGTAGCCATAACTGTCGCCGTCGGAGTAGTTACAGAAACCAGAACATGTACCGGATGCGCCACCGATTGATTATTAACCAAAGGAGGTAGCGGCGATTGCTTATTAACCGACAGAGGTGGCGACGATTGCTTATTAACCAATGGTGGTGGCAGAGATTGATTATTAAGCGGTGGAGAGGTTTCCGGTAGTGGCAGAGAGGTTACTGGTGGTGGTGGAGAGGCGATGGAAATATATTTTGACATAATGGACTTGTACCCTTTCGACCATCAGATGCCGCGTTTACGCAAATGACTAGTTTATTATATATATTATATAAACTAGTCGAGTTGGGTTTAAATCTTTCAAGATCTTTCCAAATTAGAATGTTTGGTTAAATAACCCATATTTAACGAGGCTTCGCACTCGGAAAGGGTATAAACCACATTCTACCCGGTTAACGCCTAATCTAGTGAAACCAAATAATATTCTAAGTAGCGAGTCAAGTAATATAACTTACAAAAAGACTCGTGAACATTCTAACAGATATTTATATCTATTTACTCTGGACTATAGAGCCTTCCAGATAATTGTGTCTAGGATAAACAACATGAAATACAACTTTGCTTCAAAGAACTTATTTGAACAAAATATTTGCTAAGCAAAGGTAAATACTCTTAACCTAGTTTTATTTGAAAACTTGGGATACGACATTAGTCGCTTGGAGCGGGTATTATATAAATGGACAAATACTTTCATAAATATAAGAATCTGGTTTAATTTGTATTGCTTGAATAACATTAAACACTGGGGGTAATGGTACCGTGTCCGAACGTCCCGACTCATCAACTAGGAATGACCATATAAAATACGCGCAGATAATAGGCATACTCCTAGAAGACGTTTTAAAGGTGGTGTGTACCATCATCACATACCAGCATAGATTTCTGATACCCAGCTGTATTGACAATCATGTAAAACTGGTGACAAGAAATCTATCCCAAAAGAATACTAAATGATTAACCTTCGGGTTATCATAATATGTATCAAATGATTTATGAAAATGATTTTTAAACGAGTTGATCAGTTGTATTTAACAGCGAAAGTTGACGTATTTTCAAAAGATTAAACCGCAGGTAACGAACCATGAATATAGGGTGGAATTGATGGAATTGGAATTAATTCCATTAAAATTTAGTGTTTGATTGGCACATGATGGAAGTGTAATTTGAATATATTGAATATTCCAACATGTATTGGAATGTGAGAATCCTTCACTACTCTAAGACCATGCGTAGTGGGCAATATTCACCCTTGGGCGTTTTGCGCCATGTGGCAGCTCAGTCAGTAATGTGGCATTATTGGGCATTTTCTAAAATGGGTGTAGTGGGGATGTGGGGATTATGGGGCATTATCTTTGTAATAAAATAACATAATTTTTTTTTTAAAATGTTATTGGCCAAATAATATAAGCTCAAATGTGATTGGACAAGATTTCCCCCACCCGGCGTGATTTAAAAAACGCCCAAAACCAAAAAAAGCCCATCACGCCCATGCGTAGTGGCAAAGGGGCGATATTGGGCGTGATTGAGCCCAAAAAACGCCCAAATTTGCAACCACTACGGGTGGTCTAATGAAATTTCAACTTTCCAATGGAATGCTAACAAATTACCAAAAAATAACATACATTTCATCATTTTCATTCTCTAATTTATCTAATTACATATATTAATTTACCAACCAAACACAATACAAATTTTGATTGGAATTAATTCCAATTCCTTTCAAAATTCTAATTCATTCCAAAAAAATTCTATGAACCAAACGGCCATCTATGGCTCTATGTCGGTAGAAATTCACAACATAGCGCTATCAATTGCGTGACAATCGACAATAAGTCCACGTTCTAACTTTTACTCATGTATCCACAAAAAAACCTTTAGATTCTGCTTTTGGTCAATATAACATTTCTCTAAGGCCACTTGGTATACTCTAACATCCATAGGTGTTAATCCTAGTTGGCATCCGTTAACATTTGTTATACCGCTCCTGAAGGGTGTTAAGAGGCATTAAAAGCTTCACATGTTAAGAAGTTAACTTGGAGAGAGAGAGGGAGGGAATCAAGCATTGCAAAATTTACACACACAACATGCTATATATATGTATTTTAATTAATTTAAGGGGCGTTAATGGGGGTTAAACCATTTCCTTGTTGTAAGGTGAAGTGAAAGAGGGTCAAGTAGGTGATGTGACGTCTACGTGTAGTTAAGGGGCATGAAAATATTGCAACGACCTGAGACTTGTTGCTCGTTCAACGTTAATGCTCTATAATCTAGAACATAACAACAGACAACTTGTAACTAAAACTATTTATATGTTCCAATATAAAACTATTTATTATATAACAGTTCAGGTAAATATTATTTTAAACACTTTAGAAAGTGCATAATAACTAGATATGGAGTACTGGAGCCGGAGCAATTATGGGTAAAAGTAATAAACTCCCTTCATCACAATGCAAGGGTAGTAGCATCGTTTCCGGTTAAGAGATCGGTGAATGGTGTGTGTAACTCAATAATGAAAAGGTGGATAAAGACTTTTTACTAAATTGGGGATCAATGTAAATAGCAACATCTCAAGCACTGTGGGTGCAGATACGAAACTGTTGAAGAACTACTATAGAAATCGGCGAATGTTTTGGCTTAAACGGTTACTTTGTGTATCGCCAAAATATAAATTCCCAAGTAAATGAATGAATTTCCATTTCTTGATAAACAAAGTTTTCAACAAACACAAAATTCACTTAAACTTCCAGTTTGATAATCAATTTACCTAACCTGATCTTGGTTAGTCCACATGCCTGATGCACAGCGTATTCATCTGTTATGTTCTTCTGGATAAAGCAAGCAGCTTCACAATTAAATACAGCAAAAATCAAGGATCTCTAATAACCCGTCCAGCAGATCTGAATTAAAATACAAAACAAGTTACAGGTGAGACAATTTGATACAGATTAATCTTCTTCCAAGGGAGTGTTTGGATGTGTGTTTTGAAACAGGTTATGTGGCATTAAATAATCAAAATCAAACAGGGATGTACTTTCCTGCTTTAAAATAAGGTAGAAAAACAAGAGTGAATATAACTTCCTGTTTTTTTTTTTTTAATTGCAGCAGGTAAGAAATGGATACAAAATAAGCTTATAGTTTATCCAAACAGTAAAACTGATTAATACGACTTCAAGTCACAATATTCAGATAATCAGTTTCATATCACAAATCCAAGCACCCCCATACCCAGAATAGAAATAACACTAGCAATAACCATACCACAAACAACAATAAAGACAGTGATAACGATAATGATTCTAAAAGAACATGTTACCGTAAAGTTGCTAACCCGATAAACTTTTAAGCACAAGGGCAAAGCCTCTTTGTATGCTGATGTGACCCATCACAAGAAAGCATTGACGGTCTTCGCGTGTATAAACATGCACCCGGGTTCAAATTTCTAGGTGCATCCTCAGCCACCTCAGCAGGTTGGTCAGCACCAATGCTTGCAAGACACGATCCTTTACATTTCATATACTTTTGCATAACTCCACATTCATTAATAAACACAAATTTACTCGCCACACACGACTGCCCAACCGACTTACAAACAGAATCACACGATTCCCCTTGTTTACCAACCATAACATTAATCCCGATTAACCGAACCTCTATTTGTGTATCACTAATTCCAACCGAATTATTGGATGGCGGTGCAAAACAATGATGAAATTCACTCAAATAAGCGTTTTCATGAACTACACTCTCGGAATTATGCCGACATCTTCCAGCACAGTAATCAAATAAACTTGAGTAAGTCCCTGAAGTCACCGGTTTAGCTATCTTCACTTTTAACGCTTGATTCACATGCGTTCTTTCCGGATTCAAGCAGCATGAAACACAATACTCATACGAATTGCAGCATTGTGAGACGAGATTGCAGCCTTGACAGCTGTACTGATCTCTTTTCACACGGCAGCAGTGTGATTTAGGATCAAGTGATAAGGCATCACATACGTAACCAGTATAATCGGTTATTAAATATCTTCCTTGAACCGTCGTTCTGCAGATTTGCGTTTCTTGAAAACTAATATCCTTTCTAATAGCAAACGTTGTCGAAGTCAACATCAAGATCAGCACCAATCTTAACTTGAAATCCATGTAATGATCAAACTCGGATTCTTATCCTTACCACTATGATATTAGTATCTAAAGTTCCAACTGATCATTAGTCATTTAAAGCCAATCTGTCTAGAGCACGAACCCGTTTTCAAGCAATGCCCGGCTCGCCGGCTGCCACTATGACAAGATTAAATAATAACTATTAATTAGAATCACAAGGTTATACAATTGTTAACACTATTAAAAAAATTAACTTAAAAAAGGAAAGCATTATTAATAATTTAATATCGATAATTTGTTGCATATAACATACTGTAGATGATAGTTTCCATAATTATTCTAAAAGTTGATTATCATGAGCAATTAGTTTGAAATTCATGTCAATAATATTCATTTAATCAGAAGTCAAAGACTCCTTCTGGGTACGAAACATATCAATCACAATCCGCGAAAAAAATCATAAATTGTAATGAAACCTAACCAAGAACCAATCTTTGAGTCTTTCCTGTGTGATTTAAAATAATAATCACAGTAATATAAATGGAATTGAAGAGAAAGGGGAGATTACCTGGGATTTAAGAACCCTAATTTCAATGCAGCAGTACAGATCTTGATTAAGAAGAATTACACAGGGTTTCATTTGGGGAAAACAAGATTGAGGGTTACAGGATACAAGATATCGAATTGGGATAAAATCGGGTATGAAATGTTGGCCCGTTACCGGTTTATACGGACATGGTGATGAAATGTGGATCCGAACACTATTAGTAACTTTTTTATGGTTAAATGGTTATGGGCTATTTATTTACCTCTCAATGAGTCGTTCAGACATCTTACTGGTTCAGCACTTAACGGTTCAGACTGTTTGTTTCATGAATAAATGTCTGAATGATTCAGACATTTGCATCTGAATGGTTAAGCATTATACTGATTCTGAATTGTTAAGACCTCTAATTTGAATTGGTTAGACATTTGCCTCTGAATGGTTAAGTATTATACTGGCTTTTAATGTTGCAGACCTCTTACTGGTTCAACACTTAATGGTTCAAACCACTTACTGGTTCAGCACTTAACCATTTAGAAGTTGCCAAACGACCCTTATACGTGGTTGGTTTATAGAGGGATAGTGGGTTAGACAAGTTAACTTTTGACTTATGGTTTGGGTTGAGTTTACTTGAGTACATGAAGATTTGAGGTGGTTCATGGTAAAAATTGTTCATGTTAATTTGATGAGTGTAGATTCTGAACCTTGTTATGAAAAGATAAGTAGTTTAAATAGGGATAAAGTATGCAAAAGTTTATTTGAACTTGCAACAATTCTTACCATATGCGGTATATTATAAAATGTATACTTTACTTGCTATTGTATGTAGCACACCTTTTAAAACTTGTAAAATAATAATGTTGTTGGAAATTTTAGTGAAAATGAGTTTTTCACTAAATATTTTGGACATTAATAATATTTATATATGTGTTGTATAAATAATTATTTATGGGTTTGTGTTCAAACTATGTCCAAATAGAGCTGAGATGAATGAGATATCGAAGCTTGAAGTTGACTGGAGATCCCAAGATCTAGGTTCAATAGGCCAACTTAATCATGAACCGAAGGGTAGTCACTGTGGGGGCGTAGCTAATATATATATTTATATATAAGCTAGTTTATATGTTTCATATATCCCCCTAAAACTATAAAAATGGTGTTTAAATACGTCCTAGTCCATTCCTATAATATTCAGTGACATTGTTGTGAGGTTAAGCATAATATGTGGTTTTATGATTTGTGTAAATCATAGTAAACCATAATGCTTTTAATGATTTAAAGGGAAATCACCTATGTTGGAGAGAAGTGTGGTCGCTTCGAATGGAATTAGGGCATAATTCCTAGAGCTCCCGCAGAACCAGGAAAGTGATCCATGACCATTATAGGACACGATAGTGAGGGGATGGCCCGGCTAGGGAAAGTATTGTGTGAATGTATATTGTCGTTTACACAAATGGGGGGTTGTTCAAGGACATCACGTCTACAAAACCCTAGTAGACTAAGTATGCTTCACAAAGGAAGGTTCAAAGGCAAAACCTACCTATCCTGCAATACTCGACTGTCGAGTTTTCATCGGGGAATTTTGTGTGTTTTAATCGATCTCCATTCATGTGGGGGATTGTTGGAAATTTTAGTGAAAATGAGTTTTTCACTAAATATTTTGGACATTAATAATATTTATATATGTGTTGTATAAATAATCATTTATGGGTTTGTGTTCAAACTATGTCCAAATAGAGCTGAGATGAATGAGATATCGAAGCTTGAAGTTGTATGTTTGGAACAAACAAAGATGAGAAAAATGGATTGAGATTTGTCACCTTGTCCCACATAGGTGGAATGACAAAACTTAAAGTGGTATATAAGGAGGAGCACTCCTTGAAGGCAAACACTAGTGGAGACCCAAAGGGTGCATCACACCTGTACATATGCGCGCGTGACGTGGGCTATAGGCCCTATGTAGTGCGCTTTGAACTTCGCACACCGCCTTTGTATTTTTGCCCATGAGCGCGTGGTCAAATACATGGCGGGTTCGCTTATGGCGCACCCTTGGGTGGCATAGGCGGATGCCATGGCATGGCACATGTCGATGTGACGCGCGACTACGCAAGGCTTTGTGTCCGCGCGAGTTCTAGTGCTGTGCGCGGTGGCGCACGAGTATGGATGGCGCATGACCAGGTGGCGTCCTGGTATGCGTAGTAGCATCCGTGTGGCGCGCGACTCGGTTAAGTCAGTCAACCCGGTCTTCACTAGTTAATAGAATGTCATGAATTGATATGACGGTTTCATTTGACCACATTAATTCCATTTTATTGTACATCAATATTGTTTATTACTAGATTGATGATCTTGTTAATTACAATATTAATGGTTAATATGTTTCATCTTTTGTAAGTATATATATATATATATGAACGTTGGGTTCATATGGTATGAGATATACTAGAGAATCTCAATAACTCATAAGTGTTAGAAACGAGTTTCTGTCACATTGAGAGGAGAACTCTCAAACTAAACAACTTCACATTTTTTCTACTAAATTAGAACACCATTATACCCGGTGTAATCTCGGGCGCGAGTGCCATCTCCGGCAGTACACATACTGTTCCGGTTGTTGTACCCTGGGAGACAGACCGTCTGAGAGGAGGCGCAGAATCTGTTTTAAGGGAAGCGTGTTGAACACGTGCCTCAACCAAAAAAACCTTCAACGACAGTTTGTTCATTCTTACAGCGGAGGTTTACTAAAGGGTGCGGAAGAAGTTCTTCCAAAGATGTTGGCTTGAATCAAGATTGGTACAATTATTGTGTATTTTATTTTCGTTCTTTTTGTTTATGTAACCGGTATTGTACTTGATGAATTTCCCACAAATAACGAGTGTCTCGTTATTATTTATTTTATTAATATTTTAATAAAAAGTGAACCTAATTCCTACAAATGTGACATCGGTTTATGACAATATGAAGCATTAGATGGTGACGTGACCTGGTATTACCATTGATCTTGCCTTAGCAGTTGCATCCACTGCCCAGCCCAGTTGGCCAGGAAGGATGATGGTTCGGAAACATGACCGAGAGGTCGTGGGTTCGAGTCGGACGACCGCCCGAGTTTTCTATTACCGCGCATACTTGCCTAGAGTGTCCGCTCTAGGTGGAGGTGCAACTTCCATCAAGTGGTGGAGGGTGGGAAATTTTCTCGGGGAGCGCCAGCTACTCCAATGCACCAGCACGGGCCCGGTTAAGACAACGTAGCCTGGTTGCGTGAGTAGTGAGTGGGTACCACTTCGGGTGGTATTGCGGCATGAGCCGTTTGTTGTGAAATGTCGCCGTTCAAAAAAAAAAAAGTTGCATCCACTAGACCACTACCACTACTTGCATGAAGGTCTTCACTCCCTACACTTCTATCTTTAACCATTGATGAATGTCACCCTCTTCCTTATGTTCCAGTCATTTGTTATTTTTCGAATATCATTGGTGAATTCTCCTACCCTATTTGTTTGATTTAAAGTTGTTTTATTTTAAATTACTCAAGATTTGTTTTTTTTCTATGTTTTGAAGTATGATACTTTTTTCATTATTGGAAAGTGTGTTATAAATGATGCCAAGTTGCACTAATGTTGCCTTCTATGGTTGTGATTAAGCCATAAAAGAGGTATGTTAGCATTCATCGAAGGTGTCACAATCAGTAAGGTATGAAGATAGGCGCAAATGGTGATCGGGTCATGATGGCCTTCAACTTTAGTTTATGCAACGTGTGTGGTTACTAGTTAGGATGATGGAGTCTTAAGTGTAAAGTACTTTCGAAAAATAAATCCAAGTTGTTTTCAATAGATTTTAGTTGGTGAAAGTTTTAAACTTCATACCTTAACCTTGAAAGCTTGAATACAGGTTGGAATGGAGTAAGGGCAACAAACTAACAAACTAAATTGCTTTTAAGTAAATCATAGTAGATCTTGGGAACCAACCCAAATAACTTTTTAGTAGATGTTAGTAGATTTATGTTTCAAAGTGAATATCATATATATGTTTCAACTCAAAATTTCATGACAAGTTAACTGTAACTCGATTAGGTTTTGAATGATACAATAATGATCGCTTTTTAATAACCAAAGAAAGAAAGTACCTATAAAAAATATGAACATGGTATCCAACGGTGTCATCGACCTAGGTCCACGAGTAGCCTAATTTTGCTTCTCATAATTCTCCAATAGGCTGTGTTAAAAGAACCCATATCTATGGTTTTTACATAATATACCACGTACTAAATCAATCACATCATCTTTCTGCTTTAATTCATAGGGGCGCGTTAAGCATATAAGGCTACATGCTATCGTGTCACGTCTTTTCACTCCACATCATAAAGTAACTGACACCTCACTGACACATTACCACCCCACTTTCCTTTACTTTCTTTCACTAACACCAACTAGGATTTCACCCCCTTTCACGTCCTATTAAAATAATATTAAAATCTAACAAAAAATCCTGATTGGTTGATTAAAGCAGGGCCCCATAAAAAGATTCCTCCTCACGCCGTGAAACCTCATCCGCTCTCCACCCTGCCGTGTTCTCCGCCCCTCCACACCTGCCGGATGCCACATGGCATAGGGCGTTAGCCCATAGCAAGTGGCCTAAAGGGTACATTTAGCCTCACCCTTCTCCAGCGTTTGGAAAGAACCTGTCTATTCGTACAATCCGATTATTTGTTTTTCTTTAAATCAAATTAAATATTGAATTTGTAGAACTACAGAATAATGAGGTTTGACATTCTTCCAGACATTAACCACCTTTTGTCTCTATATTCTCTTACTGGTGGCCTGGTGGGGGCATTAAGCATATCCTCCCTAAATCCACTGCTTTTTAGTTTTCTAGTGGCAATGCTTTTTTAATTGAGTTTCCAATCATGACAAATAATCATACTTAGTGACTCTGGTTCATATACCCATTGAATCTTTCTTCAAGAATTTATGCTCTTCAAAAAGTGATGATTCCTGCTGAACATGTTCCCTGTTCATCAGGAACTGTAAAACTGAAGCTTCAGTTTGAGTAGTGTGCCAATGAACATGGATGATGGAGGGGCACCATCAAAGCTTGAAGATTTGGTTATAGATGATTCAGTTAAGAACCGAAGAACGTGCCCACACACTCACAAGACTGCTCATGCTTCAGTGAAACTCCAGAGACCATCAGGAAACCGAGTGGCGGTTAGAAAGTACCGAGAGAAGAAGAAAGCACAAAACGCGTACTTAGAGCAAGAGGTTAAGAAACTGCGGCTTGTGAATCGAGCATTGACTCGAAAACTGCAGCTGCAGGCTGCTCTTGGAGCAGAAGCTGTGAGGCTTAGAAGGTTGTTGATGGATTTGAAATCTCGGATTGGTAACGAGCTGGGGGTTTCTAGAGTTTACAAGCAGAGCTGCAATGGTAGCTCTGACGGTTGCATCCGTAGTGACTGATCCATGGATACTCAAGTCTTAATATGGATATAAAACACTGGCCATTGGTGCATGTATGTAAAAATAATTTCACAATATTATTTCCATTTTTGTTTAATTGATTTGAAAGTTATTGTCTTGTTTTTTGAGTTATTGAGTAACTCTTTGTTATGATTATTATTCTCCTTGATCATCTATGTTTGATCCAGTTGTGAAGCTTGAGAATCTTTTATGCTGCTTGTTTCTAAGATGAAAGTATGTTTAATAATTTTCTAAACTTAAATCAAGTCATTTACTAGAACGAGTCGAAAGAGACCACATACAGATTAGCTGACCGACAAACACTTTTTTTCCATTTCTTAAAAAATAGTAAGAAATGAACGTATCAGTTACGAATATGATTTAGGAGTTTGTATGCATTAGAAATCAACTCTGTGCTACCTTCAACATGTTTAACCCAAATGGTAAACATTTTTAATTTGACCTGTTTGAGATAAAACATAAGCTAAATCGACCTACTCTTAAATGGGTCAAAAACATCACCTCCACTATATTCACATTGCCTTTTAACTTCAAGATTTATATGGGTAAGAAAATATTATCAATATAATCATGATAAATAATATAATTTCACTGAAAATTATAACAAATACAACAAAACAAATCAAGAAAACCGTTACTAGTATGAAGTTTCACTTGGTCTACTTGCACACTAACAAGTGCAGGAAAGATTTACGATTTACGGATTACCTGGTATCATCAATCATCTCAAATGGTCATTTTGATCCCAATTTGGTACTGCAGATTCTGAATTAAAACTGAGATTTTTCAAACTCCGGTTTGGTTTCACATGACTCGGGCTCCCTTTTAGGCTCGGTGATCTTTGCGAAAACCCTGCACGCGCATTAGCGTTCCAAACCCGACTACTGCCAGCATCACTATTGATAGAAGATATAGGAGACAACAGCTTATGCTTATATGGAGAATTGCTTGCAGACCAAGTATCAACACTTAACGGTCTTAGCCTTGGTGAGCTCAATGATCTGGCTTTGGCTCTTGCGGATTCGGTTGCAGCCATGTAAGTAGGGAACATGGGTGAAGTTGAACCCAAATGTTCTTCTCCGATGGAACGTTGTTTTCTGTGACGGGTTGTTTTTGGGGGATAGTTTGAGCCATCTGTTAGCTTGAGATTTCTTAGTTTGACTTTTTGAATTTCGAAATCTTCTTTTTTTCCTAGATTTTGAAGATCTTCTCTTTTGGCTAGTTGGGTATCCACCCAATGTTCTAACCAGTACCTCCATTTCATATTTACTTTGCTTTGTTCGGATTCTGATGACATCTGAAAGAGAGATGAGGATTAGAAAGGAAAAGTTGAATTCTTTAGCTTATGTTTGACTTTTGAGGTCAAATTGATTAGTCAAATGATTAACAGAACCATTTTCAATATGCACATTCTTTTGTTAAGTTTGATATAGATAGACCTTTACAACACTACTAATATTTAAATTTTGACTTTTGAGGTCAAACTAATTAGTAACGTTTAGAAATTTGACTTTTAAGGTCAAACTGATTCAAATATAAAACGGATTCCCACCCTAATTTTATCAAATGTACTTTTACAAGTACATTTTTAAACATAAGTTTGTGTATTCATGGACCTTGATAATACAATTTCAAAGGAATCCATAACAATCTTTAAAGTTTGACTTTTGATGGTCAAATTGATTAGTCAAAATTTCTAACAAAAGTCTTTTGAACACTTGCAATCTTTTGTTTAGTTTTATGCATATCCATAAACTATAGCACAATTTCAAGGGAAATTAGAACAATTTTTTAACTTTGATTTTTGAGATCAAATCTATGCGTCGAATTGATTCATTTATAAGACGGTTTTCATCCGGATACTAATAAACACTTTTTAACAAAAACAATCTTTCGTTATCTATGATGTCGCCATGATCCTTCGTAACACGTTTCCAAATCAAATAAAACCAGTCCTTCACATTTGAAATAATAGTTTGAGTAAACTGCCATTTTGGTCCCAGTGGTTTGGGCACTTTTGTCATTTTAGTCCAAATCTCAAACTTTTTAAATATGGGTCCTTGTAGTTTCACTTTTATTGCCATTTTAGTCCAAAATCCAAAACCCCCTATTTTGACTGTTGAAAGTTGATTGTTTTGTCCTTTTCTTCAGGGCATTTTGGTCATTATACTTTTATTATAACTAATTATTAATTATTAATTAAAAATAAATATACATAACTAATCAAATTATATATAACCAATTATATATAAACAACTAAACCCGTCTCTCTCATACACATCCTCTCTCTCTCTCTGCAACTACTATCACGCAACAACTTCATCTCTAAATGTTCAATCGCAAAGATCCCAGACCTGCAATCCTTCAATTTTCGATAACAAACAGATCTGCAACAGGGGGTTTTATCAGCAATCAGGGTTTTATCGGCAATGGAGGTTTATTTGGCTGAGAAAACAGGGATTGAAAGGGTTTCGATGTGAAAATAAGGGTTCGTTAGATGATGACAACTACCTGTGCGTTTTTAGGTGGGTTGATGCGGTTTCTGATACTAGATCCGAGGATATAGGCGGCGTACTAGGGCTTCAATGCCGGCTGAGGGTAGAGGCTGTGGTATTGAGGGTGTACGGTGGTGGTGGAGGGTGTACGGTGGTGGAGGGGAGACGGTGGTGGTGGGTGTACCGTGGTGGAAGGGAGACGGTGGTGGTGGGTGATTCCGGTACAAGCGAAACCCTTCGTTTCTCTCTCTAACTGTTCACCGGCGAAACGAAACCCTTTGTTTCTCTCTCTAATTGTTCACCGGTGACATCACCGGAGAAGATGGATGTTAAGGCTGGTGAGTTTAGGGAGAGAGGAGAGAGAGACTGAGTTTCAGATTTGGGGGTTGAAGATGATGTAAATGGGGAAACGAGAATTAATAAGGGTATTTAATTTAGTTTTATAATTAACAAAATGTTAAATGAAAAGCACTTGGACAAAAATACCCTGCACAAAAAGACAAAATAGGCATGTTGGAACAGTAAAAAATGAGAGTTTTTGAATTTTGGACCAAAATGGCAATAAAAGTGAAACCATAGGGACCCAGATTTAAAAAGTTTGATATTTGGACTAAAATGACAAAAGTACCCAAACCACATGGACCAAAATGACAGTTTACTCTAATAGTTTTTAACTCAAAAGCCAAAACATTTAATTATAAACATGAAGTATAAACTTACTCTGTGGTTAAATGCATACTCTTTGATCCTTTCTCTCTTCAGAGCTGCTTCTCTTTTACTGCACCACATAGCTTCCTCCTCTTCCTTTGTTAAAATACTGCCGTCCCACCGCCTCTGACTGTTCATATCCATCTGTACAAATTCTTAAATGTTAACAACCAAAATATGTTAATAAAAATATTTGTTTAAAATGAAACCAACAAACCTTTATATCCTTTCCTCTACTTTCTTGATAGTTATTATGAAAATTGCAGTCTGCTACATGTACTCTCTTTGCACATGCTTGTGAGTGAATATTTACAACCGATTGCAACCGCATTAGAGTTGTGACCGCCTGGCGTCGAACTAAATGCCCACGAATTATAGCTTGTAGCTTCACTAGTCCCTTTAATGCCCTTAAAGCTTTTCTTGCCTACAACATCAGACAACAACCATTACTACATGTTTTGACTTTCAGGTCAAATTCTAAAACTTTAAAGTTAAATCCTATAATACATTTCCTCTTAGATATTTGACACACTTGTTTCCAAAGTAGTATCAGCTGTTTTGTTTCAGCCCTTAATGGGCTCTTAGTGGTTCAGACTGTTTGTTTCTCGAGCAGATGTCTGAATACTTCAGACATTTGCCTCGCCTCTGAATGGTTAAGCATTATACTGAGTCTGAATGGTTAAGACCTCATATTTGAATTGGTCAGACATTTGCCCCTGAATGGTTAAGCATTATACCGGCTCTTAATGATTCAGACCTCCTACTGGTTCAGCACTTACCCATTTAGAAGTTGCGAAACAGCTATGGTAATTTTCTTTTAACATTTGTATAAACTTGAATACTATCATATTATATTAGATCTTGAAAGTTAATGGTTTGACCATAAAAGTCAAAAGAGTGGCTTAATGTGGATAGAAACACTTCAATTCTTACAAAAACTACAAATTTTGAGAGAAAACACATACAAGAAATCCCCGAAAAGCCGTTTGAATCTTGATGGCTGCACCATTTTCCCTTTCCTTCACACCAATCTTTCGACTCGATACGAGTTTCGATTCATCAGTTTCTTGACCCACAACACCACCATCAGGTTTCACCTTTGTTTCTGCTGATTGTGGCCTCTCTATTAGTGCAGATTGTGAAGTTAACCTCTTCAGTTTATGCCTCCCAAACACCCATCTTGTCCTCTTTTCCTAAAAGTAAAACCATAAAACAATCTTATCATAAATGTACAAGTAAACAAACATGAATGTAAACTAGTTTTAACCATACCTTTGCTCTCTTTTCACATGTTTCTGAGATGAAGAACCTCTTGATTAGACTCAACCATCTTCTTCTTGCCATTTAGTTATAAAAAAGAATCAATTTTTTTGATGACTGGATCTACATACCCTCAAAGTATGAGTGATTTAAGAAACTGCTGCAAGTTTGAGTAGTTTAAAAGATCTTCAAATGGGTTGTTGGGATTTGGGTGTACTATAAATTCAGATACAGAGTTTGTTTAATGGAAGAGAGCTTACTACAAGTGAAGTAAGTTAAGTGGAGTGGATGGAGAATGTTTGCCAGAAACCCATGTTGCAAACTGCATCCTTCTGTTTTATTTTATATTCTTTGACTTGGTTATTGGAAACCAAAGCTATTATTGGATCGGGTAAAATGAGCGGGTCGGGTAATAGTCCATATAGTTCGATATGAACCGAGTAAGTTGGTTCCACCGGTGGAAATGGGACAACATATGAGAGTTACGAGTTAAATTAAAGTACAAGATATACAAATTTTAGTCAAAAGTTTAGAGCTTAGGACATATGATAAAGTTATTGGACTAGCTCAAATGGTAGAGATCATAGGTTTAATCACAGACAAATATAGTAGATTATTTGGTGTAATTTAACAGTAAGGGAAATGTAATATTCGCTATAAAAAAAAAGACATATGATACAAACGATAGCTTGTCCAATAATTCGGCTTTGGCAATCAAAAGGGGTCATGTGGTTGTCCTTGGCACATTTCTCACACTGGGTAGGGTTCGGTTTTAGGCATCATGTTCTTTCATATATGAACGACAAAAACGGAGGAATGGCGGGGTCGGGGATGTTCATTTAAAACCAAATGAGTTATGTGGTTCTCGACATAAAAATGGTCATAAAAACAATTTTA
The DNA here is from genome assembly GCA_030545235.1 of Helianthus tuberosus. Classification (NCBI taxonomy): domain Eukaryota; kingdom Viridiplantae; phylum Streptophyta; class Magnoliopsida; order Asterales; family Asteraceae; genus Helianthus; species Helianthus tuberosus. The sequence goes on along the minus strand of CM060451.1, from coordinate 20,897,050 downwards.
TTTAAAAATTTATAAGTGTTGAATATTATAATATTACATATTTATTAATTATACTTTAAGTTTTATAATCTCTAATTTAGAATTTATAACTTTTAAAAATATAAATATTAAACATATTAAATTTGAGTTCGTAACTTATGTAAATTTTATAGATTATAAAAAAAAGACTGGAAATTAAAAATAAATGTAAAAGGTGATGTTTAAGTATGATTTTTTTTTCCTCTTTATTGGGTGGGTTTTGAACTTTTGATGATTTTGAAAAATTAGTATTTTTATTTTTTTTCTCTTTATGGGTTTTACAAGTGTTTTGAATTTTCTTATCACGGATGTTGTTGCAGTTACTAACTTATTGAACATATGTGAATAATATTTATCTTTGAGATAGCTCTTATAATATAGTTGCCTTTATAATCAAAACCTACATATTTTCAGTTATAGACTTATAGTACAGCTTTTTTTAATGATTTTTAGTTATCGAATTATTTATTACGTTATCTAATTCACAAGGCCGATCTTACCAGTAAAGTGGTAGATTCAATAATCGGTCTGGTTCTATTAACATTGGTTATGTCTCCATTCTATGACCCGCAAACATTTTTTTACACTATACACACCCTTATTGAGTTATTGTATAGTGTATAACTTGACATTTTTTTTAACAATAATTGATTATTATGTAAGGTTGTGATGTGTATAAGTCCCGGTGATGGTGACGGGTTAGAACTGACTTGAAATGGTACCCATAATACGAAGGGTTGATCATGTCAGCAAGTGTTTGGACCCGAATAGACCGGATGATCCAAAATGAAACATAGGGCATGTATTAAAAAAGATGTACACATGGGTTTGTGAGACAAAAAGCTGAAAAGGAATGGTGGTGGATGTCAGTGAATTATGGTTTCTTTTCATGGGCCCATTACATGTTCAGATGTTTTCATCAACAGATTTCTTCAACTGGTGGTGCTGTTTTTATTAGCTTTTTAAAGATAAAGTTAAAAGACATAATTGTCTATTCGTATAAATAAAGTTTTTGAATACATGGATTTATACATCACATTAACTATTTTTTTTAAACAGCATTACATTATAAATAACCGGAAATGGTTAGGAAAAACCTTACCAGATTTGAATAAAAGGAGTTACATGTATAAGTGTGGATTTTCATCCACTCGACCCCACCAATATTAACCTTGCTATTCCTATTACGAATCCAAAGAAAAGAACAGTGCACAATCGTTTTCAAAACAAGATTTTTCCGTGGATCAATAGCTTGAAATACCGCTTCGTTCTTTGAGTTTCATATCACCCACTGTGTCGTTGAGAATATGCCTTTGACCACCAATTTTGAACTATCTAGCCATTTCTAAAGAGTTGTGGGGCGGTACGAACATGTAAAAGAAATCTATAGTCGTTTTACATTGAAATATATATTGAATTAATATATAATATTGAAGTTGTTAAAACTTATTAATGTGTAAGTTCTAACCGGTTAAGATCATAAACATGGATCCTTGATACGTGCGAAGAAACCTATAAATCCTTGATATGTGTGGGAAAACTCGTGAATATGGTTATCTAATAAGTAATCATGTACTAATGGGGATGGGTTCAGACTTCAGATATAAGGTACAATTTAAAAGTGAGAGTTTCAAGATGACTGAATACCTTCTTTGTGAAATAGCTAACATGGTTAGATGAATTTAAAGATGAGATATGAACACACAAGATGGTTAGTAGATATCTTTTGACTATCTAGCATGTGAGCTCAAAGCCCTGAGGAAGGGGCACTCATGGAGTCATGGGTATTTACTCTAGCCTCAACCAATCAACACCCTTCAGTCATGTCAAATTTCATACAAAATACCCTTTAGCTAGTATGTAGTGGGGGCACTCTACCCATGCCATAAACTATGTATATTCTTTTAATATTAATAAAATAAAATACCCTAATCAACCACAAGCCACCAACAATTTTCGTAGTCAACATCCACCTTGAAAAAAACATCTTTCTCATGCGGGTACCTCTCCTGGCTAACTGAACCCGACTTGCCTGCCTTTGGGGGTGGCGGCGGTATTCTGGCATAAGTAAGTACCCTAGATGCATCTACCCGCTAGTGCCCTATCCCTCTAAGGATGATAACCATGAACTAGTTCATAAAAATCTCATGAATTAACTCCATGGTAATAAAATGTGTAACATGATAGCGAAACAAATGGTTTAGAATTCAACTTATGTGAAACAATTGACATGACTAAAAACCGGAAAGCCTCGAAGTTCCAAGACAGTTAGCAGGGAGGACTTCTGGCCAGAGAAGATTTTACCTGGTGGCACATTATATATATATATATATATATAGGGAGGAGATCATGCGAGAACCACCCTTATTGTGAGAACCGCGAGAACCAATGTGAACACAACCTAAAATAGCTAAAAAAACCCTAAAAAAACCTAACCCCCCCCCCCCCCAAAACCTAAACCCCCCCACCCCCCAAGCTAAAATGCTAAAAACTAAACCCCAAAAAAACCTAAAAAAATCTAAAAAAATCAAAAAAATTTTTTAAATATTTTTTATGCTCAAATCGCTACTTTTAGTGGCAAAAAAAAAATATTTTTTTATTTTTTTTTTGCTTCGAAAAGTAGCGATTTTTATATAAAAAATATAAAAAAAAATTTGTGTGATTTTTAGCTATTTTTAGGCATTTTTGGTTGTGTTCACATTGGTTCTCGCGGTTCTCGCAATAAGAGGTGGTTCTCGCATGATCTTCTCCCTATATATATATATATATATATATATATACATACACGTTTAAATTTACGTGAATTCGTAAATAAAGAAAATTTACATATGTGTAAATTTGTCATTTACACATGTGTAAATTTGTTATATTTACACATGCGTAAAAAATCTAGTAATAGTGATTTTGAGTGGAGAAATGAATTATTTGATGTTGTAAATTCTTTTTTGATGTTGTATTTTAATTACAATGAGGTTTGTATTAAAAAAATTCGGTTTTGATTGGTTTTTTCATTCGTTCTCACGGTTCTCGCGATATTTAGCGTTCTCAAGATAACCCTCCCCTAAATAGGGTTAGGTTCAAGAGTGAACACTAGTGTAGCTTGCGAACTGAGTGAACTAATCCTGGCCATACACGTGTGTAGATCAATGTCAAGGATTTGATGTTGAAATACACTAGTGAATTTTACGATTTGATGATGAGATCCTAGCCATACACGTGTGTAGATCAAACATTGTTCTTATTAATTCAAAATTATTTATCTTTTATGAACGCAGGAAAAACTATTGGAGGATAGCCCGTCATTGGATAATGTAGTTTATGAAGAAGATTTTCCTCCTGAAATTAAAGACAATTAGTATTTTCAAACATTTGAGTTATGGGTTATTTGTTTGGAATAATAAGTGTTTCCTTTCTTTGAATAACAATTTTAGTTTTTATGTTTTTTGTATTCAACACAAACATTTGTAATATGCTTTCAAGGAATCATTGAAAAAATAATAAGTCAACCGATTAAATATTTTAAATCAGCTATACAATGAAGATCAAACAACATATTGAGCATAAGAATAAATGTGCACTATATTTAGAAAGAAAAAAAAATCCAATTAATTACAGCATCCCATTATTATTATTTAAATATATGCATATATATTTTACCGATAACATAAAAGTAAATTCCGGCCATAAATTTAGTTAATATAAAATGTAAATTTTGTTTTTTTAAATATATAAGGAAGTTATTAAATTTAAGTTAAAAATTATTAAGTATATAAAAATATTGAGTTACAGTTTGTTAATTATTATAATATAGGTTTTAAATTTCTAAAAAATACGAAAAGATATTTTCAATACTTATAAAATCCATGGTTCATTACTTCAATTTTAAATTTGATATTCTTAAATACATAATTAATATGAATTTTCGATGCTTGGATTAATTCCAAAAACTAATTTTTTTTTAATTTATAAATTAAGTGTATGAATACGTATGTTACCAGAATTGTCAAACTATTTCTAAAAAAAATATATATATTTAATATAAATTTTCGAAATCCAAATATAAATACAATCATCTTAGTATTTATTTTATGTAATATATCCTAATATATCAATTTAAATTAAACAACTTCCAAAATTAAAACTTTATTATAATTATTTAAATATATGCATATATATTTTACCGATAACATAAAAGTAAATTCCGGCCGTAAATTTAGTTAATATAAAATGTAAATTTCGGTTTTTTAAATATATAAGGAAGTTATTAAATTTAAGTTAAAAATTATTAAGTATATAAAAATATTGAGTTACAGTTTGTTAATTATTAGAATATAGGTTTTAAATTTCTAAAAAATACGAAAATATACTTTCAATACTTATAAAATCCATGGTTCATTACTTCAATTTTAAATTTGATATTCTTAAATACATAATTAATATGAATTTTCGAGGCTTGGATTAATTCCAAAAAACTATTTTTTTTAAATTTATAAATTAAGTGTATGAATACGTATGTTAACATAATTGTCAAACTATTTCAATATATATATATATATATATATATATATATATATATATATATATATATTAAATATAAATTTTTGAAATCCAAACATAAATTCAATCATCTTAGTATTTATTTTATGTATTATATTCTAATATATCAATTTAAATTAAACAACTTCCTAAATAAAAACTTTATTATAAATACATGTTCAAAGTTGTTAGAAATTCATACATTAGAAGAGAAAAATCTGTATTTGAGGTTGAATTTGAGATGGTATGAATTTATATTTTTTTACTCTAATCTACAAGAACTCTATTAATTTATTAATTCCAATTTTTAGTTTCTTTTGTTCATATAAAAATAACTCTTCGTTTATATTTTATAGATGTCAACTCATGAATTTATCATAAAGACTCCTTTGAGAAACATATATGACCTTTGGCAAATTATGAAGGTTTGTATAAATTTGTATAATGCCAAAAGTACAATTTTTTTTTTGTTTAAATTAATGATTTTCGTAATTTTAATTTTATACAGCCTCAATTTGTTATCATACTTGGTACTATTAAGGCTATAGATAAGCATTTTCGTTGGCACTATATGGAGTGTCCTAAATGTTTAATGGAGGCGGGTACAGATTTTATAGACTGCGTGAGTTTGGAGGAACATTTTTTTTCATGTGTGCAAGAACCCTGATTGTGATGAAAGTGTTATATATCCAGTTCCAAGGTATTATGAGCCTTTTTTATCTATTATAATATTTATATGTTTTGTAAAATAATCGATTTTTATATATGTATTTTTATATTTAACTTAACTAGATTCAAAATAAAAGTTCAAGTGGAAGACAATAGTGACGATGTTCCACTAATATTATTTCATCCTCTGGTTGATGAAATCATCGAAAAAGTTGTTCTCAAGTCGGTTGAACAATTGTTTTAAGAAAACACAACACATGTATGTATAAATAATTTTTACTTCTCCTATATTTTTTTTCATTATATTTCTAAAAAATTTATATTAATTTTATCATAAAATATTTTGATTCATAGGATGTTGAAGAAGTAATGTTTCCCGTGGATTTAAACAAGTTGATTGGAAAGATGTTTGCTTTTAAAATTGAGATAACAACTTATAATCTGACTAACTTTGATGAGATGTATTTTGTCACAAACATGATTGATTATGAGTTGTCGCAACCCCTGATCCCTTATCTGTCCCGGGAACAGGCGGACGCGAACTCAATGGTGGTGGTATCAGGTTTCGTTAATTTGGCAGCGGAATTTACATCAGGACCGTAGTTAGGAAATGTTTATCAGAGTAAAACCACCAAAATTGATATTAACAAACACATGGGCAAAACCCAAGTTTCTTATTACAATGCATTTATAGGGACAAAACCCTATTTTATTGAATTTAAAACATTGTTTATTAGATAACTTTTATAGCCACTTATTTTCCAAGCCGTCAGTGCTCTCGAGCCGGCTTTTTCCCAGTTGGCTTTCACATTGTATTACCTGAAACATGTTTTAAAAATATTTTGTCAGCGGGAAATACTGGTGAGTGAATCCCAGTTTAATCAAGAAACATTTTATCAATTAACACAGTATTGAGAGCGATCACATTGTTTATTTCTACTCAATTACTCATTCAGTACTGTCAATCCTTGACTTGTGGGTCATATTACACATTGGCTAACTCGTCGTCCAATGGTAACGTACTGTCATTCCGACTTACTACTCGCAAGTAATAAATTTTGTATACAAAACCCCATAATACCGGAAGTAATTGAAGAACTACAAAGACTCAATCACCGCTTAATCACATTGTAAAACAATTAAGGTTTTGTAAAACATTCCAAAAAGGTTAACAAAAAGAGGATAAACTCACATTGCTATTTTAGACTTCTTGTAAGGGTTTCCTGGATATAATCTATAATTTATACAAATGTACATTGGTTAGCATCATAACCCTTTGAAAATATTAATGATACCCTCCCCGAGACGGCATTCCAACAACTACGTCGGGCAGAACCACGACAGTTGTTACGGAACCCTAAATCAATCGGGCAACGTAACTGTTACGAAACTAGGGTTATAATACTTACAACGGAGCAGAACCTCGCTAATTAGGGGTATAATACCCGACTATTATGCTTATAACTTCAGAAATTTGTTTAGAAAGAAAGAAATGAGCGACGGAAATTGAAACCCGATGGCCTGCTTATATAGTTGCTGAAACTGGTCTCCACGCGGCCCGCGTAAAGGAAGACATAGGGCTACGCGGCCCGCGTCAACCCTGGTCAACTGACTAGATTAGCTGATTCGATGTGTAGGTCTGCCACGATGTCGACACGTGTCGGCCTAGGATGTCTCCGCGTTTGATGATCTCTAGTGGCCCGCGTAAGAGTTATGGTGAGCTTACGCGGCCCGCCTGAACTAAAGAAATCAGTGAAGTCCAGTCTACACCTTCATACCGCCCGCGTAAAATATTGGGGTGGGTCTACGCGTCCCGCCTCAGCTTACTGTTTTCAGATTTTTATTTATTTTATATATTATAACATATTTCGGGCTTGGTTTTCATGTACGGGGTGTAATATAAGACATATTGGGACATTCTAAAATATACTAGAGTGTCTGACATATTATGAGGGTGTCGGTTTTACCGAGGGTTGTTACATTCTCCCCACCTTGTTTTAGAGCTCGTCCTCGAGATCTACTGGAATAAGTGCGGATACTTTCTTTTCATTTCTGATTCAAGCTCCCATGTGTACTCAGGTCCTCTTTTGGAGTCCCACTTCACTTTGACTAGAACTAGTCTCTTATGCTTGAGATTCTTGACTTTCCTGTCTTCAATCTGTAGAGGCCTTTCTACAAACTTGAGTTGTTCATTTACCTCTATATCCTTAAGATGTACTATCAGGGATTCATCAGCTAAACACTTTTTGAGATTAGATACATGAAACACATCATGTATTCCTGCCATTTCCTCTGGCAGTTGTAGCTGATAGGCTACAGGTCCTATTCTTCTAATAATCTCAAACGGTCCAATATACCTGGGAGTTAGCTTTCCCCATTTGATGAATCTTACTATTCCTTTCCAAGGAGAGACTTTCAACAATACTTTATCTCCTGCTTGAAATTCCAATGGTTTTCGCCTGTTATCAGCATAACTTTTATGTCTATCACGTGCTGCTTTCAGTCGTTCCTTGACTTGAACAATCTTGTCGGTTGTTTCTTGTACTATCTCAGGTCCAGATAGTTGCTTTTCCCCAATTTCTGCCCAACAGACTGGGGTTCTGCACTTTCGTCCATAAAGTGCTTCGAATGGTGCAGCATTGATACTTTTGTGATAACAATTATTATAAGAAAATTCTATTAAAGGTAAGTGGTCGTCCCAATTACCTCCGAAATCGATTACACAAGCTCTAAGCATGTCTTCCATTGTCTGAATTGTCCTTTCACTTTGTCCATCCATTTGTGGATGATAAGCCGTACCTAGCTTTAACTTGGTTCCCATTGCCATTTGGAAACTTAACCAAAAATGAGAGGTAATTCGACTATCTCTATCAGAAACAATTGATAAAGGAATACCATGTAAAGAAACAATTTCATTTACATATAGTTTAGCTAATTGTTCCATACTGAAAGTTTCCTTCATTGGTAGGAAATGAGCTGACTTAGTTAGCCTATCTACAATCACCCAGATTGTATCATTTCCTTTCTTTGTTTTGGGTAATTTAGTAACAAAATCCATTGTTATCAATTCCCATTTCCACACTGGCATTTCTAATTGCTGTAACAAACCTGAGGGTTTCTGGTGTTCAGCTTTGATTTGTGAACATGTTAAACATTTAGAAACATAGGTTGCTATGTCCTTTTTCATTCCTATCCACCAGAAATTTTTCCTTAAATCCTGGTACATTTTATCACTTCCTGGATGTATCGTATACTTAGACTTATGGGATTCTTCTAATATACGATGACGTAGATTTCCTAATTTAGGTATCCACATTCTCTTTTCATGGAATCTCCAAATTCCATCTATTCCTTGTTCCAATTCTTTTAGCATACCTTTTAATTTTTCAGAATCATCCTTGATTACTGATTCTTGTGCTTCTCTTATCTGATCATTTAAATCTACTTGCAGATTTAATTTAAGAGAACGTACCCTTTTTGGCTTTTCATGATACTTTCGACTTAAAGCATCTGCTACTACATTTGCTTTTCCTTCATGATACTGGATATCACAATCATAGTCACTAAGCATCTCCATCCAGCGTCTTTGTATCATATTCAATTCCTTTTGTTTGAAAACATACCTTAAACTCTTATGATCAGTGAAAATGGTAAACTTACTACCATAAAGGTAATGTCTCCAAATCTTAAGAGCAAAAATTATAGCTCCTAATTCTAGATCATGAGTTGAATAATTCTCTTCATGATTCTTAAGTTGTCTAGATGCGTAAGCTATAACCTAACTTAGAAGCATCACAATAGACTACAAAATCTTCAATTCATTCTGGTAATGCTAGTATGGGTGTATGGGTTAATCTTTGCTTAAGAATTCTAAAGGCTTTTTCTTGTTTTACTCCCCATTCGAAGTTAACAGATTTACAGGTTAGCTTAGTTAAGGGAATGGCTATTCTAGAAAAATCTCGAATAAATCTTCTATAATAACCGGCCAATCCTAAGAAACTTCTAACCTCGGTTGGTGATTCAGGGGTTTTCCATTTAGTAATCGCCTCGATTTTTGTTGGATCCACATGAATTCCTTCATGATTAACTAAATGTCCAAGGAATTGTACCTGTTCTAACCAAAATTCGCACTTAGAGAATTTAGCATAAAACTTTTCCTTTCTTAATAAACTTAAAAGTGCGTGCAAATGCTTTGCATGATCTTCTTTATTCTTAGAATAAATTAGAATATCATCTATGAAGATAATTATGAATTTATCCAAATATGGCTTACATATTCGGTTCATCATGTCCATAAATGCAGCTGGGGCATTGATTAAACCAAATGACATGACAGTAAATTCATAATGACCATACCTTGTTCTAAATGCGGTCTTAGGAATGTCCTTTTCCTGTACCTTTAATTGATGATATCCCGACCTTAAATCGATTTTTGAGAAAAATCGAGCTCCTTGCAGTTGATCAAACAGATCATCGATTCTCGGTAATGGATACCGATTTTTAATCGTAACCTTGTTTAATTCACGGTAGTCAATGCACATACGCATTGATCCGTCCTTCTTTTTAACGAATAGTATCGGCGCTCCCCATGGCGACGAACTTGGTTGTATGAATCCTTTCTCCAACAATTCATCTAATTGTTTCTTTAATTCTTGCATTTCTGCGGGTGCCAAACGGTAAGGTGCTTTGGCAATCGGTGCTGTTCCTGGTATTAAATGGATTCTAAGCGGCAAAATAAATAGTTTACATTATATGTTTCGTTAAGTCCTAAGGGGCACGGTTCTTTGGGCTTAAATGCATCTGAATTCTCAGGATTGACCCTGCTAGTTAAGATATAATCTTGTGGTAAAAACCGAAAACCTTCTCACACCTTAAGCACAGCCAAAAGGTGATAACCACACCTATAAGATTGCATTGGTTCTCTTAAAATTAGTAATTCATCTATATATCTTCTTTGTTTGTAACTAGTTTTTAAGCAGCCTTGCTAGTTGCTTGCTAGCTTGTTTTGCTTGTGGTTAACTAAAGTAGTTGTTCTAAAAAAATCTATGATCTTATTCATATGGTTCCTTTTTAACTTATCTTAGCGATTAATCATGGGAGTTCATGTTAGATTCCTTAAAAATGATTAAAGGATTTAAAGCTCTTAAAGTATGTTCCAAATAAGAGGCAGATGGGTCACAAAAACTTAAAGATAAAGAGACTTAAAGATAAAGAGTCTACATATGTTATAAATTCTGACTAGATGCTGGATCTTGGATATTTGCTTATGTATGTTCCAAATAAGAGGAAGTTATTTATATCTCAACTAGAGAGAATATTGTGGATTTGGGGATACCTACCAAAATTAGGGATAGGTTGTAGAAATTGGTAACTTGATTAAGAAAAGATGTTATTTGGTCATTTTTAGGAACCACATTTTTAGGAACCACATTTTTAGGAACCAAATTTTTAGGGACTGGTTAAATATTTGTGTGGGAAAGATCCTTTCAAAAGTTGTCTTGCTTATGTAGCCTAAGAAGATTGTAGATATGGTGTGCGACACTTCTGATAACTATGATTAGAGTGTTATAAAACTAGCCTAAAAGCTGAATAATATAAAAGATAAGTGGATAGAATTTTCAGAGGATTTCTTATATATATTTCTTGGTACACCAAAACTATAATATTACATGAGTTTATATAGACAGAAGAAAGAAACTATGTTGTACTGTGCATCAATAATTAGAACGAATTATTGAAGTTACTGTGTCAATAATTCGAATGAATTATTTCCTTTACTATGCATCTAGTTGTCATCCATAATGATTCATAACACTCCCCCTTGGATGACACTTTGCAAACTTTGGGGTAATTAAGTACTGCCTCATTAAAAACCTTTCTAAAGAAAAACCCAGTGGGAAAAAAAACCTTAGCTAAGGGAAAAAGAGTGCAGTCTATAGCTCCCCCTCAAGTTGCAATTTGTAAGGCATCACATTCTCCGTACGTGAAGCATGCCAATGTCATGAACGTGTTTCCTAAAAGTTGCTGTAGGTAGTGCTTTTGTGAAAAGATCGGTTGAATTGTTGCTGGATTGGACATATATCATCTCGACTTGATTGTCTTTAATAAAGTCTCGAGTATATTAAAAAAATCTTGGTGGTATATAAGAGTGCAACTTGTAATACTCCCCCTGATTTCATTATGTATCGTTTAAGCCTTCTGCGTAGATCTTTTAATTAATATTTTGCCACTTCATTCCTTGATGTGTATAGTCCTTTGTGTTGATCAATGTTATATGGTCTTTATATGAGATTCCTGGTGCTTTATGTAAACAAATACCATATGATCCACAACTATATGTTGTTACATTCCCTGCATTTACAAAGCTAACAAAACTTGTTTTGGTAGGTTAGTAATATAATTTTTTTTTATCTTTCATACCTTAGATGTTAATTTATTACATCCGATTATATTATCTCTTTTTTTTGTACACGAGTAATATGATACAGATGGTAATGTATAATTAGCAAAATATATCAATATAATCCATCATTCTCTATATGTGTAATAATTTATGGATAATGATGCAAATGCTAGTTTGTATATCAAGACATAAATTTGTATTTCATATTTGATTTGTTAATATGTTTTAATAGTTATAAAACCTCATACAGTTTTCCAAAGAAAAATATATAGTCCAACTATACCGTATGCATTTATCTTTTCTAACTTCATTAAAAAAAATTCGTTATACCATATTCAACTTATAGTCCATACTATCTTTACTACTTTAAGAAGATGTATTTATAGGTTTTGAAATTATTGCTTCATGCATTTACATTCATTGAAATACATCTTTTTGATTTTACCAACTATGAATGTACATTCATTCTATCATGTAGATTTCCTCATTGTACTCTATATCATATGCAAAAGATGCCTTGAATACTTACTTCATTCATACAATCCATAGTTTACCATGCTTATACATTAATCAATAGCTATCATAACCATCGAATTTCATTAACTTTTTCATGTACTCAACAGCCTTAGGAAACTCATCGAGAGTTCCATTTCTTTTTAGCATTTATAATAATGAGTTAAATGCCATTTTAGTCCCTGTGGTTTGGGTCATTTTGCCAGTTTAGTCCAAAGGTTTCATTTTTAACCTGTGGGTCCAAAAAGGTTTCACAGTTGCCATTTTAGTCCACTTGGTTAACTTCATCCATTTTTTCTGTTAACCAGAAGGCCATTTCGGTCATTTTATGTGGCTGAATTGCCCTTTTAGTTAACAGAATTACATACAAAATGACCAAATTGGCCTTCTCGTTAACAGAAAAAATGGATGAAGTTAACCAAGTGGACTAAAATGGCAACTGTGAAACCTTTTTGGACCCACATGTTAAAAATGAAACCTTTGGACTAAACTGACAAAATGGCCCAAACCATAGGGACTAAAATGGCATTTAACTCTATAATAATTTAAGCATATTCATATCTTATAATGTTCTTGAGATCTCACCTTACATGACTTTGATAATTTAAATTCTTCATGAATTTTTATGTATTTTGTAGTACCACATGATATATAAATATTCATAAGCTGCATGTCAATTTTCTCTTAATATATTACCAGACGAATCAGATATTGGAAAGTTATTATATCCACCACTGGAGAATGTGTCTCCTCATAATCAATCAATGGTTTTGCAGCATTCTTGTGCCACCAAATTTTCTTTGTATTACTCAATTTGATTTATGTAAGAAAATCTTTACCTTAAGAACGGTTGGTCTGAAAGCTTTTCATTTCATGAGAGAATTTTAACTTTGATTTATTCACTTTTTCCAAATTTGGCTAATTAATAACATGAATTCATTCATGAGTAGATTCAAAAATCTTGATCCTCATTGTTTCATTATTTCTAGCGCTATGTTATATAAAAGTGTAACGGTGCTAATTTTATTTTGATTCCATTTCTTTTAGACATGATACATTGATTTTTTTTCTTTCAGGTACCTGAGGTTCTTCTAGAAACATCATGTCAATATTGTTTTCTTTAAGAGAATTTTAGACCAAACCTCGACTTGACCATCTTTATTAATTGCTCCAAATTTCGAGGATTTTTATTCATGGAATCAATTAGTCTATCACGCTTTAGGCATGCCATAGATTTAATACTAGTGTATGGTTGTCCTTTAGGGACACAAATTATAATAATTGGAGCATTAGCAGTTGATATATATGACTTAGCTTGTCACTTTATTTTGGTAAGTAAATACGTCTGGTAATAGATTTATTTTCCAAATGAGTTGTTCTTTGAACCCGTAGTTCATATTTTCAGTTTTAAGGATCAATGATAATTTATTTCAACTCATTTCTTTTTCAACTGCTTTTATCTTCCCCTAATGTTGGGAATGTCAGCCCATTTAGATGGATATTAATAAACTGAACCATAAATAACTCTTTCGTTAAATGCTATATTCCCAATCACCTTTTAAGGTCCCATATTTTTGCGTCGTGGTGGATCAATTTCAATATATATCGCACAATCAAAATCTTAGAATGGACACATTTGGTTTCTGACCAAAACCCAATTATAATGGGGAGAAAATATTACAATATATTGGCATTAATTGATACACGAACTTTTGCTCTCATGATCATACACTTAGCAAACACATCCAGTGATTGTCTCAATAAATCATGTATAAACTAGATGAAGTTTTACGTGTATTGCAATGATCATTATGTGAAATTGATTTATTATCAAAATCATTATATCAATCTGGAATAATATGCTTGCTATCACATTAGCTAAGCCTTAATCACAAAAACTTCAGGTTGTGGATTTGATAACCATTTAGACGATGCATCAATTTTTAAAACACTAAATGGTATCATGTTGGATATGTATATCCTTTGCTTATTCCAGAATACTTAGGGATTCACATCCTACTTTCATTGATTAACTTTTCTTGAGAACAAAATTACATTTTATAATTTTCTGGAAGGATCTGTAAGTTCTTCAATACATTTATCATTTTATTCTGTGTGGTCTAACCGGTCATGCCAACTGATTATGATCCATAAACTTCTTATTTATGATCATATATGTATTACTTGTAGGTAAAAACACAAAATAGAATGTATGTATTAAACAATTTAATCATAATAATTTGATAGTCTATTATGATGTGAACAAACTTACATTTGAAATTAATCATATAATGAATCAAATTCAGACTCAGAATCATAAGGTGGTGAAGGTGGTAGAGTTAGTTGCATACAATTAGCTATTTGTTTTAGCATTTCTTCCAACCATTTATTTCTTTCTGTCAGCCGTTTTATTTGTTTAGACAAATTTCGAATCTGATCGTTTAACCTAGCCACTTCGACTCCTATTGAATCTGAAGGTAGATTCATTTGAGGTACCGTACATGGTTCTGTTATATTAATTGGTGGCAGTGGTTGTTCTACTTCGTTTAATAGTGATTGGAAAAACTGTTGCGGTAATGGTGATTGCAAAAATGATTCTGATGCTAACTGCTCTTGGAATATCATGTTTTCATCAAACAAAGTTTGTTGCATCGTTGAATCTTCCTCGAAAACTAAGGGTGAGATGTTTTGTAAGATGTTCGGTGCTAGTGGTTGAGATAGGTTAGTTGTAATATGTTCTTGTACGGGTGGCAGTTGTGGTTGCAGATCAAATCGATAAAAAGACGGTTGAGGAAGCTGCAACAATGATTGTTGTAAATTTTGTGTTGAGGTACTTTCTAAGATAACCTGAGCTTCCTCCGACTGGAATGGTTGATTTAGTGTATAATTATGAACAGGGGTTAGCCTAACAGTATTAAAATTTACAATCCCAGATGCCTTTGGTGGGGATAATCCTTGGATAATCTGATTACTTAAGATACCTAATGATTTTGCTATTTTTGTAATGTAAGACCCTCCCATGAGACTTCTCAGAGGATTTGTTTGTTGATTTAAAAGATATGTAGCAAGCTCGTGGGCAATATTATAAGGAACTTGCTCAAAAATACTATGCAGATGGAAAAGGTCGGTAGCACTAACCCTATGTTGATTATTCTTGCGCCTCGTGATAGTGTTGGCTAAAGCACGGTGCATATATTGATAACGAGGGTGTGTGAATTTCATAGAATTATTATTGTTACACCACTCTTTCGATGAATGGCCTAGCCAATATTCTTTCATTTCCTCAGAGGAATAAGAGGTTGATGCCTCCGTAAAAATAGGTTGTTTAACTTCTTCATCTGTATATATGCCCAGATGAACTGCGAATTCTGTTAATGACATATTATGAGATTGTCCACAAAGTCGAAAATGAATAGATTCATCGGTAAGACTTTTATCATATTTGAAATAGAAAGTGGACAAGAACTCATATACAAGTTCATCGTATGACGGTTCTAGGATGTCGAAGAAACGACGCCAGGGCGTATTACGTGGTAGTAATCTCGCCAGTAAACCACTTGGATCAAACATTTCCATTTGATACCAATCAATACCGCTAATAGAAAAAACTTCAAGATTCTTGAGTTTTTGATACCTCTCACGATTGGGTAAATCAGTAAACCGAATGAATCGATGAATGTTTGCTGCATTTGAAGATTCAGCATATGCTACTGGAAGATTTGCCATTTGAATATTTGGTTTTGTTGAAACTAAGAAAAGTTTGGGTACGGGTTATTTTGGGTATGTGTTGAATTATATAAGAAGTTGTAGCTTATGTGTAGATTAGCTCGAGTAGTGAGTTTCTTATATAGATAAGAAAATTTTAGCTTACACCATACGTTTGGTTAAGGCTTCCATGATACGTTTTGAAACAGTTCATTGTAGCTAGTAAATGTTATATTGCATAAATAAATATTAGATGCATAAACAAAAATGTTAGGTACATAAATAAATGTTAGTAGTCCCATAAATATTATATCTCCAGAGAAATAGGTCCCCTGTACTAATTTTAATTTATCACAGAACTATATTATAAGTATACATATATATATAAAGGAGAAACGAGATCTAAAAGATCATCCTAAAGGTGTATGGTTTTACAACTCACTGGTGCACCCTTAGGCTTTCAACCTATATATATGTATATATTTAAATATATGAAATTCTTACATTGAGTATGGTAATAGCTCCTTTGCTTTTGTTAATTTGCTTGGTTGACAGCGCTCGTGCTGATAACGTGTTATAAAACTAGCCTAAAAGCTGAATAATATAGAAGATAAGTAGAGAGAATTTTCAGAGGATTTCTTATATATATTTCTTGGTACACCAAAACTATAATATTACATGAGTTTATATAGACAGAAGAAAGAAACTATGTTGTACTGTGCGTCAATAATTCGAATGAATTATTGAAGTTACTGTGTCAATAATTCGAATGAATTATTTCCTTTACTGTGCGCTTTTACTGTGCATCTAGTTGTCATCCACAATGATTCATAACATAGAGGACATTTTTATCTTAAAACACAACCTCTCACCTCTTTCTTTTTTCAAAATACAACAAAAAATTCTGATATAAAAAACTGTAACAGAAAAGATACAGTACAATAAATTCAACACAAAAAAAAGTTGAACAAAAATCCAGTACAAAAAAAATCAGCAAAAAAATATTATACAACATAAAAAGACGACACCAATTTTGGGATTTTTAGTTGTCATTTTTATTAACAATTTAAATTAAAGATAAAAAATGCTCGATTTTATGATGCATTTAAAAAAAATAATGTCGTATAAATAATTGTGAACTTTAAAATAAATGAGTAGGAATTAAGAAAAAGTTAGCATAAGTAGCTACACCCTTTTTTTCTATATTTTTATCTTAGCCATCAGTTTAAGAATGAAATATAAGGTTGAGATTTTTTCTTAGGGTGGAGGGTATGGTTCAATCACTCTAGAGTGTTTGAGTTATTCTCTACCCAATAATAGCATGCCATGTCAAGTCCTCATTTTGCACTCAATCAGAGGGTATGGTTCAAACACCTAGTGAATTGTAAAGAATTAAAAAAATTGTGATTGGTTGAAAGAGGTTGGGACCCACCATTAAACCCCTCTCCCTCCTCCTTCCCTCATCTTCCCGCATCTGTGACTATACACCGAAAACATTCAAACAATCGATGACTCAAACAAGTGGGGGTGGTTCACTGATCGGTGAAAGGAGTCACCGAAGTAACTCAAACAATCCATACCGTCCCCCCTTAGCCTAGTTAAACAACACCAACTTTTTATTTGAAGACACCCATATATTTCTAACTCTTTTTGAACAACAAATGCTACCTTTACTTTATCCACATTAATTATTCCAAATTCTCCTTTGCAATTTAAGGGACGTGCTTTTAAGAAGAGTGCTAGCCCCACGTTTCATATTTATAATTACTTATCGAAGATGAGCTAAAGGAATGGCAGGATTACATGGAGGTTCTTAGCAATGTTAGTCTTTCCAGCAAAAAGGACAAGTGGTTTTGGTTTGATGATAAACAGTTTGGTTTCTCGATGATGTTGGTCAAAAAGTCTTTGATAGCGGAAAGAGACACGAGCCACCCTCCTAACTTTATATGGTGTAAATGGGTGCCCATCAAAATGTAATACTATGGCTTGGAGAGGCAACTTAGACAGACTTCCTACAAGAGTCAATTTAAGAAGAAGTAATGTGGATATCCCCTCGGTCTTGTGTCCGTTATGCGGCGACTATGAGGAGACGGTGGATCATCTATTCACTGCGTGCTCGTTGGCTTTACGGGTGTGCTCGGTTTTTAGTGATTGGTGCAATATTCCGCCGCTTTTCTTTTTTGAGTTCAAAGACATTTTAGAAAGTCACAAGCTGATAAAGAGAGGCAAGATGGCGAAGAAAATCATATACGGGTTGGGAATTATAGCTTGTTGGTGTATATGGAAATGCAGACACGATACGGTTTTTAATCAAAGGAAATGTAGCTCGAGTGACATCATTGGGGAGTTAAAATCTATGGGTTATGAGTGGGTTAAAAACAGATCTCCTTGTAAGTTTATTATATGGGAGGACTGGTGTAAATATCTCATGTATATGTTGTAATCTGTTTGCCCTTTGCCCGTTTGGGTTGGGGGTGTGTTTGTTTGTTTGGCCTTTTGCCCGTTTGGGTCGAAGGTTGTCTTAATGAAGTTTATTTAAAAAAAAAAAATCTAAGAACTCAACAATTTGGAGTGTAGAAATCAAGTTTTTGATTGGAATCGTTGGGCACCAATTTAGCTTACGTGTGTGTATATATATATATAAAGAAACTCGATATTTTTTTTTCTCAATATTTTTTTTTCTCAGTTTCCATTTCTTTTGTCTCCTTAATGAAACTCGATAACACATTGTCCTACTACTCTATCTATCACTCCCACTCCTTATCTCTTGTTCACTCTCTTATTTTTCATTATAAAATAATAATTAAAATTCATCTCATTACATAAAACAAATAATCTTGTTATATACTACATTTCTTTTTTGCTTTAAACATTTTGGATGAATAATCTCACTTACAAAGAAATATGACCTTACAATTATGACAATGACAATAGGACAGAAATCTCCAAGTATATTCCAGCCCCATGTGTCAATTATTGAAGGATGTGGGGACACGTGAGCCCAATATGCACATAATTGATAATACATACGATAGGGAACGAGAGAGTGTAAGGAAAAGAAAACCACTTTGGGTTGTATCGTTCCAACAAGTACGCTTGCCAAGATGATAACTATTAAGGACCCCAAGTTGATTGATTGTCCACTTTTGTTAACGTTTGCACACATATTCAAACATTTTAATGTTTAAATGTTTACCTGATATGTTGTGGTTTTCATTTATTTTCAGAACCTAAATATCTGCATGATTTAAGTGTGTGGTGGTTCATATTCTCATGGCTTAACTTATCATATATCAGTGTATGTGATTGAAATAAGAGAAATGGTACGTCATCGTTAATGTGTCATTTTTGGAGCCATTCGTGGCGGAGATGAAGTGTCCATGACGATGAAGACATCAGATTCTGTGAGAAGGGAAGAGAGAGGGAGCGTTCGCATGGGCGGACCTACATAAGTCGGGACAGGTTCACCAGAACCCATTGAGGTTCGAAATTTTATATAAACTAGTATTAAGCACCCCTGCGTTGAGGCGGGGGCGAGCACTAATGTCACACTACTGCCAGCGACCACCGACACTGAAGTTGCGGTGTTAATGCGAAGAAATTAAACCGAAACGTAAAACATAGAATAAAATAACTAAGTTGATCTAGGACTCGCGCGTTACGATGAACCCGCGTCTATTTTTTCCCGTTTGACAGGTTCATCGTAATTTAATTATAATATATATCATTACCACTATTCAAACCATAATGCATACATTACAACAACCATTGCATCAATATGTTGCAAATTATATTTATACAAGATTTTGGCTAAATTAATTAGATTATTATAAATAATAATAATTAAAAATAAAACAACACAACTTTGAATGGATCAAACCCATTGAAGGGGAAATAGCCAAAATAGCCAAGACTTTTCCTAAGTTTCAAAAATAGCCAATTCAAACGACACTTTAAGACTTTTCCTCAAACCTGAAACGTCTCAACCAGCAACCAATCCACGAAAGCCACGTGTCCACAAAAGAAAATAAACAATAAACAAGTAGGTGGTACACTGTGCACATGATGACAATCTTGTCTTGGGAAATACCATAAACTCTTACCTCTCTCTCTTGTCAAGTTGTCAGTCATCCCACATTTTTTTTTGTAAAACAATGGGCAAATACCACTCTTCAAATACCACCACACATAGAACATTCGGTGCCCACGAATTCCCCACAGTTTTTATCACTTCAATTCACACATACATAGATAGACTCATATATATCCATCTTAATTTACCTCATTATTTACAACACATACTCAGTCATATATACATCCATAGATGGCTGACCCCCCACCTCCACCTCCACCTCCACCACAAAATCCTAAAATTTTGGAAGTTGTGTTACCAGCCAAAATCAATGTCTCTAACCGCCGCAGCAGCCCAAATGCCACCGGAAAACATCCTACATACCGTAGGATACGAAGTTACAGTGGCAAATGGGTTTCAGAGATTTGGGAGCCACGTAAAAGCAAGCGTATATGGCTAGGGACTTACCCAAGACCGGAGATGGCAGCGGCAACATACGATGTGGCTGCGTTGTCGCTCAAAACCATCTGGGTTTTATCATCGTCACCTACCACAACTTCGCTGACGTCAAAACTTAATCGCTGGAGAGGATTGCCGGAAAACGAGCGGTTGTAGAGAGAGAAAACAGCAGAGACGTTTCAAAGTTCTGAGACGTTTCACCTGAGACGTTTCAGTGTTCTGAGACGTTTCAGCACTTGTGGACACGTGGTTTTCGGTGGGTGGTTGATGAGGAAACCTCTTAACTTTTGGTTTGAGACGTTTCAGGTTTGAGGAAAAGTCTTATTGAGACGTTTGAATTGGCTATTCTTGAAACTTAGGAAAAGTCTAGGCTATTTTGGATATTTCCCCCATTGAATATGGTAAGATAATGAAACCATTATTTTATTAGGGTACAACCACTTAAGCACAATTTACAATCATACATGCATACAAAACAGACTGAATTTGGTAAGGTAATGAAACCATTATTTGATTAAGGTACAATCACTTAAGCACAACTAACAACCAATATTTGATTAAGGTACAACCACTTAAGCACAACTTACAACCAAACATGCATACAATTGTTTCAAATTGATAGTGTATAAATAGTCTAGAGTGAACACATTGAATAAACTATGGGCGAACCTATATACAAGAATGAAGAAGGGTTCAGGTGGCTAAAACATTGTCTTACACCCTCAAACCTTTTTTATTTATAATTTTTAAGCGTAAACTTAACCCAAATTAGGCTTTGATTACCTAATATAGCGACCCATAATTTTTTATGTCACGTTCTATGAAATTTATGTTGGATCAGTTATGTTTAATCATAATGGAAAACATGAAAACATACCTGTTACAGCTGACAGTGCAGTGGAGAATCCAGTCAGAGAAGATGACATCGAGTTCGACATAGTTGTCAGTGTGATCTGGTTCCTCCTTAGGGTGCTGACTAATGATGGTGATGATGAAAACCGAAAAGGGTATCGGTTATGGGAGAAGAGGTCGATGATGTTATGCTAATAGGGTATGTCTGATTGTGTAACTGAGTAACCCTTTAACTTCTACATTAGTCTCCTTATATAAGCACCCAAGAGGAAACCTAATTAGTTAATATGGGTAATATGGTCCATCAACAATTACCAACTAATTATTTAATAGGTTATTATATATTTTGATCTATATAATGTAAATGATTATAATGGCTACTAGATTAAATATTAATACGTAATATATTTAATCTTACATTCTCCCACTTAGCCGAGTAATCATTTACTATGAGTATTAGATAAGCCTGATCAGGAGTTAACACTCATTTTAGCCTTAAACAAGTACTATAGCAGAGAAATACAACTGTTGAATCATTATGCGACTCAGGACCCCCATTAATCATACTATAGCCTTAATTTAAAACCTAATCGTTATGATCAAAATACGTATAAGCCCTTTGTTTGATTTGTAACTTTATTTGTCTATATGCCATTATACCGGTTGAACATATTTTAAGAGACATACAAAATCAAACTGAGGAAATTTCATTAATCATAAAACATAAGCTAGTATAATATGCTTAAATAAGGTCTTTACTAAATCCCACATTCCAAACATGTTCTTCGTAAACCTTAGGAGGGAGACCTTTAGTCATCAGATCCGCAAGCATATCTTTAGTACTAATATACTCGATACAAAGATTATTTTCCTCAACTCATTCACGTACGAACATATATTTTATATCGAGATATAAACCAGCTCCAGTCGAACTGTTACTGTTCGAGAAACTAACGGCAGTTGAGTTATCACAATAAAGCTTCAATGGTCTAGAAATGGAATTAACGATTTTGAGTCCAGTGATCAGATTTCTAAGCAACATTCCATGACAGGTTGCGTTATAAATAGCAATGTACTCTGCCATCATTGTGGAAGTTGTAGTCAACTGTTGTTTATGACTCTTCCAAGAGATAGGGCCGCCTGCTAACATAAAGATATAGCCCGAAGTGGATTTCTTGTCATCTTTGCATTTGGCAAAGTCAGAATCAGAATAGCCCACCACTTCTAAATGATCACTTCTTCTATAAGTCAGTTTATAGTTTTTCGTCCCTTGCAGATATCGAAGTACCTTCTTAGCTGCTTTCCAGTGATCTAGGCCATGATTAGTCTGATAACGGCCTAGCATTCCAGCAATATAAGCGATATCTGGGCGAGTACAGACTTGAGCATACATCAGGCTCCCGACTACTGACGCATAAGGTATCTGGCTCATTTGCTCCTTCTCAACCTCTGTTGTCGGACACTGGAATGAACCGAAAACATCTCCTTTAACTACTGGAGCGACGGAGGGTTTGCACTATTGCATGTTGTAACATGTAAGGACACGATCTATGTAAGCCCTTTGGGATAATCCTAAGATCCCTTTGTGTCTATCTCGGTGGATTTCGATGCCAATGACATAAGAAGCATCTCCGAGATCCTTCATGTCGAAGTTATGCGAGAGTAACCGCTTCGACTCATGCAACATGTCTAAACTATTACTTGCCAATAGAATATCATCTACGTAAAGGACAAGTATAGTAAAGTTGCTCCCACTCATCTTGAGGTAGGTGCATTGATCCACTTGATTTTTCATAAAACCTTGTTTCTTCATGACTTCATCAAACTTGAGGTACCACTGACGTGATGCTTGTTTTAACCCGTAAATGGATTTCTTCAACTTACAGACTAGATGCTCCTGACCTTCAGGTTGCTTCATGTAAACATCTTCGTCTAAGTCTCCATTAAGGAAAGCGGTTTTAACGTCCATTTGATGTAACTCTAAATCGAAATGAGCTACTAGGGCCATGAAGATCCTTAATGAATCTTTACGAGAGACAGGTGAAAATGTCTCTTGATAATCAATTCCCTCTTTCTGAGTGTAGCCCTTTGCAACCAATCTCGCTTTGTAGATTTCAACGTTCCCATTCGGATCCAGTTTTGTTTTGAACACCCATTTACATCCTACTGGTTTGACACCGTTGGGTAATTCTACCAAATCCCAAACGTCATTTTTCTTCATGGATTCAAGCTCTTCAATCATTGCTTTATTCCATTCAGAAGACTGATCACTGCTAATGGCTTCATAGTAAGAGATAGGATCATTGAGCTTTCCGGGATCCATTCAGTCAGGTAGGTAACATAATCATCCCAATTAGTAGGCCTTCTTTGCCTAGATGACCTCCTGAGTGGATTATCGGGTTCAGCGTTGTCTTGGTTTTGAGCGTTTGATGTGCGAGGTATAATGGGTTCTGATTGTAGAGGTGAATTTGGAGTTGGTGCAGTAGCTTCAGGTGCAGTAGTTGCATTGGGTACAAGAGGAGTAATCGGAGTAATGGTAAGCGACGAGTCTCTCCCCCCCCGCGTCTTGTACTTCTTGCAATTCTTCGTAAGGGTTGGTACTGCTCCTACTGACCTTGAAATCCTCCAGGAACGCAGCACGCTTGGTTTCAACAATACAGGTGACATGAGAAGGACAATAGAAACAATAACCCTTTGAATTATCAGGATACCCGATAAAGAAACAGGTAACTGTTTTAGGGTCAAGTTTCCTTAGGAAAGGATTGTAAAGTTTTGCTTCAGCAATGCAGCCCCATACTTTCATATATTTAAGACTCGTTTTCCTTCCTGTCCAAAGTTCATAAGGAGTTTTAGGGACAGACTTAGAAGGAACTCTATTGAGTATATGAACAACTGCTTTTAACGCTTCAGTCCAGAGGAATAATGGTAAATTAGTGTTGGCTAACATACTGCGCACCATGTTCATAAGGGTACGATTTCTTCATTCAGCGACACCGTTCTGCTGAGGTGTACCAGGCATGGTGTATTGGTTCACAATCCCTTGGCCCTTACAAAACTCATAAAATGGACCAGGAGCTTGACCCACATCAGTATGTCTTCCATAATATTCACCGCCTCTATCTGATCTCAGAACTTTAATCTGACGATCTAATTGCTTTTCAACTTCAGCCTTATAATCTTTAAAAGTTGCAAGAGATTCAGATTTCTCCTTAATAAGATACAAGTACATGTAACGAGAATAATCATCAATGAAAGTGATAAATGAAGTATGTCCTGTTATGCCAGCGATTTGGTAAGGACCACTAATGTCAGTATGAATGAGTTCTAATAAATTAAAGCTCCTAGTGGCACCTTTCTTATTCGCTAATGTCATTTTACCTTTAAGACATTTGACACATGTTTCAAAATCAGAGAAATCGAGAGGAGGTAAGACTTCATCCTTTACGAGACAATTTAGTCGTTCTCTTGAGATGTGGCCTAAACGTTGATGCCACAACATGGATGAAGTCTCTAAGTCTCGTTTCTCTTTCATCTTTGTGAGTGATTCATTAATGTTATATGACAACAAAGATTTGGAAAAATTATCATCTAGTTCTAATCTATAGAGACCACCATCCAGAATACCAGTACCATAAAGAACAGAATCATAGAGGATAGAGAGTTTGCGATGACCATGGGAAACAATAAAACCGTCCATGTCTAACTTTGGTCCTGATACAAGGTTCCGAGTTACCTCAGGAACATATAAGGTATCATAAAGTTTAATACATAAACCAGTTTTCATAAATAATTGTAATGTTCCAATGGCCTTCACTTCTAATTCTTGATCATCCCCAACCTTAAGCGTTCTTTGGTTTCTTTCCAGCTTCCGGATTGTAAGGAATCCCTGAGTTGAATTGGTAACATGAACCATAGAACCAGAATCAAATCACCAAGAATTAGTAGGAACACTTAAATTATAGGACTCAAGTATCATAAAATAATCGTTACCTTTCTTATCCAGCCACTCCTTAAAGTCAGGGCATTCCTTTTGCATGTGTCCTGCCTTTTTGCAGAACTTGCAGTGGATTCTGCCTAAGGAGTTCTTAGAGCTGGAAGGTGCACTTGTATTAGGATTGGGCCTTTGGACTTTTGAAGCATCCTTCCTCTGATGATTGTTCTTCCTTTTCTTAGAGTTGGAGGTGGTGAAGTTAGCAACATCAGCTCACTCATCGTCCATTTGTCCTTCTGAGTGTTGTAATTGATCTTGAATGCTTCAAAGGACGAAGGAAGCGAAGTAATGATGAAATGAACGAGGAAACCATCACTGATTTCCATTTCCAGCCCCTTCAGCTTATTGGCCATGTCATTCATCATCATGATGTGCTCGCGAATGCCGCTCCTCCCATCATACTTAGTTGTCACCAGCTTGAGAATAAGAGTACTAGCGTGTGCTTTAGACGTCCCCTTGAACTGCGCCTCCACAGAAGCGAAGTAGGTTTTAGCATCCTCAGAATCAGGAATGGCTCCCTTGATTGCATTGCTTATGGACTGCTTCATGAACATGAGAGACATGCGGTTACACCTAGTCCACTTTTCATGAGTTAACTGCTGAGCAGCAGTACTTTGTGGAGTAAGGTCCACTGGCTTATCCTCTCTTAGAGAATAGTCAAAGTCCAGCAATCCAAGTGTAAGCATGAGAGCATCCTTCCATGCAGCAAAGTTATCACCAGTCAAAGGTGGAATCCCGTAATTGGGCGCTGATAGTGGAAATACGATGAGCAAGTTATGATACTAAGGAAGAAGTCCTAATTTGATCTAAGGGCACGTTAAACTAAGGCAGGCATAAATAATGACCATTTTACATTATGAAGCTGTGATATTGTCTATTACTAACATCAAAATAATAGAATTAGTTAAAATTCTACTTAAACGAAGACAAAACAACTTTGGCCAGAAGTGTAATCATTTAAGCATGTGTGCAAAGTGATTGTAACAAATCAGCTTTGGCCAGAAATTGAGACAATCACTTTAGTTATGCACTTGTTAAGTATGGCATCTATGAAGGAATTAAATCAGCTTTGGCCAGATATTAAGACATTCATGTTTATGATGCACACTTAACATAGCTTTCGTAATACTTGAATGATAAGTAGATGTATCAAATCAGCTTTGGCCAGAAATGATACACCAAAAGCTCATTCAAGTTAAGCCATTTTTGGTTTTGTAAAACATTATCTGATTCTGATTAATTAACTAAGTAATTACAAAAACCAATTATTTAATAGCAAACCACCTGTTAGTGCGGATTGAACTCATCTTGTAACATTAAACAGCCTAAAATAATGAGATTTCGAGTGAGATCTCGACTCAGTTATGAGGTCTCGAGTGAGATCTCGAGTCCAGTCTCGACTCATCTTGTAACATTATGAGGTCTCGACTCATTTAAGGTCTCGAGTCGCAACCTCAGTGTCTCGAGTCGTAATCATGGTCTCGACTCACTTATGAGGTCTCGAGAGATTGATGAGGTCTCGAGTCGCAACCATGGTCTCGAGTTGTGAAGATTTAAGCCCTTAGTCGAAACCTTAGTGGTCTCGAGTCGAGACCTTATGGTCTCGAGTCGAAATCGTTGTCTCGAGTTGTGAAAATTTGAGAACCTTTATGATTTCAAGTCGATATCTCGTGGTCTCGAGTCAAGATCTTGATCTCGGCTTGATGAAAAGGACCTCGAAACTTCCTGTTAACAGCTGTTAATGCAAAACATAATTGAAAATTCGAATTCTAAGGGATTATGAGATATGGTTTCCTGTTTTAAGATGATCTAATTTTATCAAAAAATATTTCAAAAATGATAACTGTATATCTTTTAACAGTTTTCGAATAAACTTAACAGATTAAATTGGATCAAACAGGAAAAAACACTCATCAATCCTAATTACATTCCAAAATCATAAGGGAATTTTCGAATTTTCCTAAGAACATGATGAACCCTAAAAAAATAAAACATGAATTCTGGAACTCGAAACCTGAATTTTTAAGGCTTTTCTAAAACAGATTTCGGTTATAAGTTTACACGTTTTGATTCCGAGACATTTAAAACGAATTCTTTTCCTCGAAACAGAGATCTCGAGTGGATCTTTATGACTCGAAACCGGCTGTTAGGTTTGTTAAGTTATCAAAATTCCGTTTTCCAGAATTGATGGATATGAAAACAGAACTGACTAATCAACATATGCTCTGATACCACATGTTGGATCAGTTCTGTTTAATCATAATGGAAAACATGAAAACATACCTGTTACAGCTGACAGTGCAGTGGAGAATCCAGTCAGAGAAGATGACATCGAGTTCGACATAGTTGTCAGTGTGATCTGGTTCCTCCTTAGGGTGCTGACTAATGATGGTGATGATGAAAACCGAAAAGGGTATCGGTTATGGGAGAAGAGGCCGATGATGTTATGCTAATAGGGTATGTCTGATTGTGTAACTGAGTAACCCTTTAACCTCTACATTAGTCTCCTTATATAAGCACCCAAGAGGAAACCTAATTAGTTAATAAGGGTAATATGGTCCATCAACAATTACCAACTAATTATTTAATAGGTTATTATATATTTTGATCTATATAATGTAAATGATTATAATGGCTACTAGATTAAATATTAATACGTAATATATTTAATCTTACAATTTGAGCATCTAAAAACAATGACACCACTGTAAATATTTTTTGGATCCGCTCATCCGCCACTGAGCGTTTGTGAGTGTTCTTACAGTCCATTCGTGTATTGCTTACGTGGATCCATCCATCAGCACATCATCTGTAGATAGATGCTCTTACAAAGAAAAGAATAAGAAACACACATCCTCTGTAGATGCTCTTACAAAGAAAAGAAAAAGAAAAACAGTTTATGTGATTGGTCACAAGTTGTTAAAATACATGTTCAATTAATTAAAAGAGTTAAATGCTTGGTTGGTCCCTGTGGTTTGTAAAAATTTCATACTTGTTCCTAGTGGTTTACTAATTACACGCGTGGTCCCAAAAGTTGTCAAAAGTGAACTCGGTTGGTCCTCTGACCTAACGTCTGCTAAATTTCTCAGTTAAGTTGATGTTAAATGACCAAATTGCCCTCAACAATTAAAAAAATAAAAGTAAAAATAAGAAACAAAATGAGATGGGCCCACCCATCATCATCTTCTTCTTCTTCTTCTTCTTCACACCCCCTCTCTCTCAAACACCAGCTCTCTCTAAAACACCAGTAACCACCATCAGCCATTGCTGCTGGAAAAACGAGCCGACCACCACACTGCCGCCTTCACCGGAGAAACTCGCTGGAGAAAAACGAAACCACCACCACCTCATCTTCTTTCTCCTCTCTTTGTCCCTATTTCTCTCTCTAAACCACTACCATCACACTCTTGTCACCACCACCAGAAAGATCAAGAAACTCATTTTTTTTCAAAAATATCAAACCTCTTCACCACAGAAAACTAGAAATACCAAAAAGAATTCAAATTTGTAGGAAACATCTGCATGTATAATGGTTTTATGCACCAAATCCAAAAAAATCTTTGTTGAACTCAAAACCACTAACGGTACCACCATCTTCTTCGGCGAGCAACCTCTTGGCACCACTTTCTTCTTCAGCCATTACCAAACCAGATGTGTACCATCTCCGGCAACTTCGTTTTTCAGATCTGAACCATCTCATGCTTCGATTAAACATATGGCAGTTATGATTAAAGACCTAATCCTTGCCGGCTTCTTTTTCAGATTTGAGCTTGACCCTATGCCATGAATCTGATGTAACCACCGGACAACAATGGCTTCCTTTTTTAAGTTAGATCGATACAGATGGATCAGAGAGGGAATGGGGGTGTTTGGTGGTGGTGGGTGTTCGGTGCTGGAGGGGAGACGGTGGTGGTGGGTGTTCGGTGCTGGAGGGGAGACGGTGGTGTTGGGTGTTTAGTGCCGGTGGTTGTTCGGCGGTGAAGGAGGGTTGTTGGTGGTGATGGTGTTGGTCTTGGGCAGAAGAAGAAGAAGTGGTGGAGAGAGAATTATGATTTTAATTGTTGAGGGCAATTTGGTCATTTAACATCAACTTAACTTAACTGAGAAGTTTAACAGAGGTTAGGTCAGGGGATCAACCGAGTTCATTTTTGACAACTTTTGGGACCACGCGTGTAATTAGTAAACCACTAGGACCAAGTATGAAATTTTTGCAAACAACAGGGACCAACCAAACATTTAACTCTAATTAAAATTCTTGAAACGTGGGGTAAGATCAAATACAAAGTTTATTTTGCCTAAGTAGGATGAGAAGGAATCTTAACCATTCATTTTTCAAATCAATGGTTAAGATGAAAGTGTAGGAGAAAGGAGGAGTGCAAGGGTATCTTGTAGGGGTGTTCAAGATCGGATTATCCGGTTTTCGGATATCCGAAAATTTCAGATAGTCAATATTGATATCCGAATCCGAAATTTCGGATTCGGGTTCCGATATCCAAACGGATATCCGAATTTAAAAAAAAAATCGGATATCCGAAATTTCGGATTCGGATATCCAAACGGATATCCGAATTTAAAAAAAATTGTCTTCTAAGTAGATCAAAACCAAACCTGTTTACAGTGATAACCCATATCCAAAATATCAAAATTTCCCAGTTTATAACATCTAAAACATTCAATAAATTATAATAAAGTTTAAGCTTAAACAGTTTAAAGTTTTAAACGACCACAAAAAAATCAAAGTTTCAAACATCCAGAAGTTCTTGATGGGAAAACAGATCCTTTCTAGATCGGAGACACCAAGACCAGAGGAAGATGGCAGGACGCAAAGAGACAGATGACTGATGGTAACGTCGGCCGGCGATTGAAGATCGGAAGGGGACGATGACGCCTGTTTTAGTGAAGATCGGAGGGGGACGATCTGAGGCTCTGTGATATGAGATCTAAAGAAACTCTTGTTTTCTCAAATTTGAATGCACCTGTTTTTGTGAACATGTGTATTTTAGGTTAATGGCTTTAATATATTAATAAAAATCTATTTTTTTATTTATAAGATTTCGGATTCAGATAATCCGAATATCCGAAAATTTTCAAAACTAACATCCGAATCTGAACCCGAATTTTCGGATTATCCGATTTTCTCGGATATCCGAAAATTCGGATATCCGAAATTTCGTATATTTCGGATACGGGTTTTCGGATAATTCGAAATCGGTTTCGGATTCGGATTTTTTTGAACACCCCTAGTATATTGGGAAAATCCTATTTATAGATTTTCTCTCTCCACATGCAATGCACATGCATATATTTCACCCCAATTTTTTAAACGTTCATAACTTTTTTATACGACATTATTTTTTCATAAAAATTTAACCATAAAATCGAGCGTTTTTTTATCTTTAATTTGAGTTCCATATTGCTATATAAAATATGTAGACTAAAAAAGCCACTAAAATGCGTTGTATTTCTATGTTGTATAACATTTTTTGTGCTGGATTTTTGTACTATATTTTTGTACTGAATTTTTTGTCTTAATTTTTTTTCTCAATTTTTTGTGCTGGATTTTTTTGTACTACATTTTTTTCATGAATTTTTTCGTGCTATATTTTTTGTACTAGATTTTTTTGTGCTATATTTTTTTTGTACTAGATTTTTTGTGCTATATTTTTTTGTACTAGATTTTTTGTGCTAGATTTTTTTGTACTAGATTTTTTTTGTTGTATTTTTAAAAAACAAAAAGGAGTGTCATATGTCATTTTCACTCCTATTTATAAGGACCAAAATGTCCTTTATTCCTACTTATTAGGAGTGCCACATGTCATCATTATAATCATTCTTAGGCTACTTAGGCAAAAGCCACTTTTTAGTGGATCCTTCCCCAATATAACAAAATTTATTCTCTTAAAAAAACAAAAAAAAACAAAATGAGGACGGGGACTGAGGAAGGACAAATAATAAATTCTAGACAGTTATTAGCTTTTGGGCTCTTAAAGTCCATTTGTGAGACCTCACGTACTCACATTGATGTTCCTATACGTTCTTGCTGTTAACACAAAATCTTAAGAAACCTCTTTAAAAATATATTTAAAGAAATACAGGATGAAAATGTAGCAAAATGGTGCATTTGCAAAAAAATCTAAAAGTGCTGTATATAATTAGGTTCAACTGAAATTTTAAGAGTTGATACTTTCTAGATTTGAGCCTGGTTCAACTTGGGCAAACTGGGCCTTGGGCTATGCAATCTAAATAAATATGTTTAACTGGTGAATTATTATTCAGTGAAATATATAGTGATCAAAATTTTTCTTGGACAGAATGCAGGGTCGTCCATAGTAATTTCTCGACGTAAAAGAATTAATGTTTTGTTTTGGACAGAATGCAGGGTCGTCAAAAGAGGATTCCGACACACAACTTATTGCCCGTTTACCTGCCATCCTGCTTAACTTTTCCTACGAAACGTTTTAATGATAAAAAGGGAAATAAGGCTTTGATGGTTGCACTCTTTAAAGCCCACAAATACTATCAGAAGGCATAGATAATGATCTAAATACATTGATACACCCTTAGAGCGGGTGAGGCTAAAAGAAATTTAGGAAAAGAAAGGATCACAAGTATCTTTCCCATGCTTTTGGTTCCTTAAACACAAATGCTCCTAAATATGCTTCTAAACAACGACCTCCGTTTGTCCATTCGTTTATACGAGCTTGAATGCAACAGTTTGGTTCCAATATTTTGAATAATTCTTTCCAAAACTGGCTCATAAAAATTGGATCGCGATCCGAAACAATGGTATGAGGTAAACCGAGTAATCAATAAATTGCCCGCCTGAAATCAAAGCAATATAAACAGTAGTGTATTGAAATAACATTAGAAAATTTTGATAAGCAGTCTACGACAACCCAAATAACATTAGAAAATTCTGCTTGGACTCGGTCACGAAGATTTGCGATGGGTGGAACCAAAATTTTACTGTGAATATAAATCAACCCATTTTGACAAACATGGTGTGGAAATGAACTTGGATCAGCCGTAACTTGTTACACCAGCTTCTTATCGCTCGGGTCGTTGTTGAAGTAACCCCGAATTTCATTAAGCCAAGTAGCGGATGGGTTGTTGGAAGTTTTGGTGTGAATGGAAAGTCTCAAGTGGTAAAACCACCTTGTCCCACATTGGTGTGGGAACAAAATGATAGGCTATTTATAAGGTGAAACCTTAACCAAGCCTTTGAAGTCTTATGACATATTTTACCACAAGTCCTACCCGCGCGAAATTGAGTTTCGGAACTGGAATTTGGTTGAACTCGTGCGTGCCCGCACGTCCTACACGAATGCAGCTCCGAAAACCCAGGCTTGCGTGAGACAGTTTCTAATTAATGTGAGAATTAGACACACCAACAAACAGCTTCTTTCAATCTCTGCAACGACATTTCCCAATGCGCTGTTTCTGCTTCGAAACGGCGAATCTGTTTAAAGGAATTGTGTCAAACACAAGCCCGGTTCACTGTTTTCTTTTTCTTGTTTCAGATTATTTTGATGTTCTTATCAGTAGCAGTTTGCTAACAAACTTAAACAGATTTATTTTACTAAATGTTTCTGCGTTCTTCTCTTTTCAGAATGGCATCCCAGCCGATGACTACTGTTGTTTCTGCTGTCATGACCAGTGCCGTTTCTGCGGTCATGACTTCCACTGTTGCTGTCACTACCGGTCTGGTGACACCACTGCCTAATGCAGTGTCGCATGCTAAGAAACCAGAGAAATTCAGTGGTGTGAATTTCAAATAGTGGCAGCAAAAGATGTTCTTTTATTTGACCACGCTGAACCTGGCAAGGTTCTTGACTGAACTTAAACCCCATGTTGATGAAGGGAATGTGGATGCTCAATCTGTGAGCGCGATACATGCTTGGAATCATTCGGATTTCCTGTGCCGCAACTTTATTTTGAATGGTTTGGTGGACACATTGTATAATGTGTATTGCAAAGCCAAGACTGCCAAAGAATTGTGGGAGTCTTTGGATCGCAAATACAAAACAAAAGATGCGGGCACTAAGAAATTCGTGGTGGCTAAGTTTTGGACTTTAAAATGATAGACTCTAAAACTCTCATGAGCCAAGTCCAAGAATTGCAGGTTATCCTTTATGATATTCATGTGGAAAGAATGATGCTCAGGGAGACATTCCAAGTTGCTGCAATGATCGAAAAACTACCACCAAGTTGGGTTGATTTCAAGAACTATCTCAAGCATAAGCGAAAGGAGATGACCATTGAAGATCTTGTTGTTCGTCTTCGGATTGAAGAAGATAACAAAGTGGCCCTAAAAAAAGGTTGATGACCCTGAAACTGTGAAGGCCAATCTTGTTGAACATGGCTAATCTTCAAAGGGAAAAAACAGTGGAAAGGGTGGAAAGAAAAGTCATGGGAAACGCTCCAACCTTGGTCCTAAAGGGGGAGTTGGGAAAAAGAAGTTCTAAGGAACTTGTTATAATTGTCAGAAGCAAGGCCACAAGGTCAGTGAATGCAAGCTTCCTAAGAAGGAAAATGCTCGACAAGTGAACATGGTTCATGAAGTCGACAACCTTGTTGCCATGGTCACGGATCTTTCGATTTTGGTGACCGAAGTTAATTTGGTTGGGCAAAATAACAAGGATTGGTGGGTTGATACGGGGGCTACCCGTCATGTGTGTTCCGACAAAAGCCTTTTCAACACCTTCAAGGAGGTGACTAATGGCGAAAATATTTTTATGGGAAACTCCGTCACGGCCGAAATTAAAGGTGAGGGGAACGTGGTTCTGAAGATGACTTCTGGAAAGGAACTCACTTTGTCAAACGTGTTGTATGTTCTAGAAATTCGTAAGAACCTTGTGTCGGGGTGGCAATTGAACAAGTTTAGGTTCAAAATGGTGATTGAGTCGGATAAGGTCACGTTGACCAAAAATGGTATGTATGTTGATAAGGGCTATGCCCTAAATGGAATGTTTAAACTCAATGTAATGGATGTGAATGCAATGAAAGAAACCGCTACTAGTTCTACTTACTTGATTGAGTCTTCTAATCTTTGGCATGGTAGACTAGGTCATGTTAATTATAATTCAATTCGTCGTTTAATTAAACTTGATTGCATACCAACATTCAATATCGACTCAATTAATAACTGTGAAACTTGCGTAGAAGCAAAACAAACGAAATCGTCATTCAAAAAGGTTGAACGAATCACCGAACCCCTTGAGATGATCCACACTGATGTGTGTGATCTAAAAGCAATTCCTACTCATGGTAGGAACAAGTACTTTATCACGTTCATTGATGATAGGTATTGCTATGTGTACTTACTTAAGAGTAAGGACGAGGCTATTGACAAGTTTATCTTGTTCAAAGCCGAAGTTGAGAATAAAATAAATTGGAAAATCAAAATCGTAAGGAGCGACCGAGGAGGTGAATATATTTCACCTTTTATTGACGTATGTGCAAAAAGTGGAATCATCCACGAACTCACGGCTCCTTACTCCCCTTAATCAAATGGCATAGCGGAAATTTAACAAGTGATTTTTAAGAAGGAATAAAATTAAGTTAATTGCTCTTTTTCAACAGCAATATGTTCCAACATTAGACACACAACTAAAACACATATTTACCACAACATAAATTAAACATAAAATTCACATAAGCTAGTTTGCAAGCTACGGGCCATTGTGGAAATTTAAATGCAAGAATCGCATCTCATCTAAAATACGTAATGTTATATTCATTACGTTTTGAATGAGAAACTCATTACGTTTTGAATGAGAAACACTTGTTGGCAAAATGAATGAAAATGAGAGTATTTTCATTAGTTGTTATGTGTACATTTCTTAAACTTTGTACAAACATATATTATACCTTGGTTAGTATAAGTACTATTTTGTGGGTTTGTATTCTATGTTGTAACTGTAAGGGCTTTAAAACCAACAACACCACGTCTAAATCAGAGCAAAGATAAATGATATATTGATGCTCGCAGTTGGGACTTGAATATGTAAAATGAGTGGAAAAGTGGGAGTTATCCCAAAGGAGGAGGAAAAGAAAATGAAGTGGCTTATATACGTGAGCACTCCTTACTTATTGTTCTATGGAGCCACTCACCAGTGGTTTTGGGAAAGGTTCGCTGCACACTTAACTCGCACATGCGTGAGGCATTGGCGAATGGGCGCACTTTGCACACTTGAGAGCCACCTTTATGCTTTTGAAAGCTAATTCGAGTGGCGCGGGTTTGGGCTAGTCGGGTCGGCTGAGGAACATCTGATATTAGCCTTAAGCACTACAGTTGAGTAGTGACACCACCAGGGTTCAAATGTGTTCATGCTGATCGCTCAATAGTGAATTAGCCTTCAACACTACGGTTCAGTAGTGACACCTCCTCATGTTGATAGTTCAACAACTCATCATTGATGGTTAAGCACTTATCCTCAACTGCTGCAGATGATTCTACACTGAAACCGTTTTTGGTCAACAACATTTAAACATAATAAAATGCGTTAAAGACGTTTAATGACATTTATTTTTAGTTAAATTTTTGTCCGTGTTGTTTCAACTCGGTTTTCACTATAAATATTAAGTGATTGTTAGTTGTGAAATATACTTGGAACATACACAGCACAGCATCCAACAATCTGTTTCCTCTACTTTTTGTTGTTCATGGTATACCTTCGGGTTTAGATTTTTACCCAGCAGTAGCAACTGCTTAGGTTGTTGTACCTTGGGAAATAAACAATTCCTTTTGGGAGACTCAAACTCAACCAAAAACGGTTTTCTGTTTTGCATTTTTATATTGTATTTTGCTTATTTTAGTTGTAGAAGCATATATAATGTACTGCTTTCCTTTACTTTTTCTGTATTGTAATTTGAATAAAATTATTTTATTTATATTATATACAAACGCTTCCTACAACACTTGAATTGAAATATAAGCCATTGTTGTATGATCATCGGTCTAAGAGCTAAAAGATATATATCTTATGAGCGAAACCAAATCATTCGTATAATTTGGTTTGTTTTTTTTATTAACTGCAAAAATTTTATTAAAAAACAAAAGTTACATGGAGACAACTAAGACATTTCATAACAAGAAGTGGATTTTGAATCCATGTAGCCCAACACAAACTTGACTTCGTATTCTTATTCTTATTGACATATCATGTCACACCCCAACCAATGGCGGAAACATCGGGATGAGACGAAGTGTGAAGATTGCTCGAGACATCATAACACTAATAATCGTGACAAGTATTTAAATAGTAAATTTCATTTCATTTCTAAGAAATCAATTACAAGAGTTTGAAACAAGTACAACATGAATAATGGAATACAATACAAATAAAATACAAAATTTAAAGTGTGTATCTAAGCATCCTACTAGATTCCATGCATCATCGACATCATCGCTAAACCTGCAACATGTTTTAATAAAGTTCAATGCAAAAGCAAAGGCGAGTACACAAGGTTTGAATAAGTATAGCATAAGTATAAAAGCATTTTACTCGAATCCACATGGCAATTTGTAAGCAAGGTAACTAGCATGCATAACATTACGTTTTAAACCCAAAGTGTCCACTAGTATTTAGCATCCCTCGCCACAAAAGTGACGAGACCGTATAGTATAATGACCTAACAATCCCCCGTCGGGTGGTGTGCTACTCCTATAGCGCTATAATTGTTAAGCGAGGGTATAACATAGTAATGGCATGAAGCATGTATTATCTAGCATAACAAGTAGCAGGTATAACGGATTGAGTTCACAAAGTATGTTTAAGTGTGTGTAAGTGTAATTTTTGTATGGTAACATGTTGCAACCCAAAAGTGGTTTAAAATGTAAATGGGTCGAGTGTACATGATGTGCGATAAAGTGTTATATATATTAGGTGTATATTTTAAGCCCTTTTTAACACTTATTTTAGCCATGTTTTAAATTTATAAAACACGATATTTTACTAACACTAAACACACATATGGGCAAGTGCACCCATCATTGAGCGTAGTATAGCGTTGGTAAGATACCGAGGTCGTCCAAGGACACAAGAGCTTTTAATACCGGTTTATCCTCAACGTCTAATCAAAATAAAAGTTTAGAAAAATGTTTTAAACTATGAAAAATAAAAACTAACTAAAATGCTGAAAATAAAAATAAAAGAAAAACAGATAGACAAGATGAATCACTTGGTTCCGACTCGTATCTAGTATAACCTTTGATTATTTCCGCACTTTTGCACATAATTAAGAGATTATCTTAGTTATTGTAGTAGGCCCCTCTTTTGAAGGTGACGTTACCCTCACCCCAGTAGTTTGAGTCAGCAAGGATACAATCCTAAAATGGTGGATTATTGGAAGATAATGAATTAAGTTATTAATGCAGTATTGTGGTAGGCCCCGCTTTTGGCGGTGACGTTACCCTCGGCTAAGTAGTCTGAGTCAGCAGGGATACAGTCCTAAATAGCCGGGTTATAGTATTAATAGTAGTTAACTTATGAGGGGGTAAAGAGTTTGGACCCCCGCCATCCAATACCGTGAAGTATTGAAGGAGGTCCTACTAAATTTGACCCAGGTCCATTGCAGGACCTCTAAACGCTGAACAATGGCAAGACCTTTACCAAACCGTTCCCTTAACCCCCGACCAGGTAGCCAACATACCTCCATATAGACCGTGGAGATATGAATGGTGAAAATCCTTTATTTTATATAGACAGTAAAATAATGCCAAGACACCACGGACAAACGATAAGGAAAGATCACCTTCAACATAAGTAACTAGTTATTAAAGTCATTAATACAAAACCAAATAAAAAGTGCAAAAGATTAGAAATAAAAAGTATTATACTAGACACTTTGTCTTCACCAAGTGATGTAAGAGACTTAGGCAACCATGGCCTTGATTGTCAAGAACTCTTACGATCAATCTTGGATCCCGAGACGACTCACACACTCTACGATGGACAATGGATGATGGTGGTGGATGATGGTGTTGTGATGGTGGTGGGTGGTGGATGAAGTGTGAGAGAGGTGGTGTGCCAAGGGATGAGATGAAATGAATCCAAGCACTCCTATTTATAGGCTGAACAGAGAGCTGGGCACGGCCCCGTGTCCGCTGGGCACGGCCCCGTGCCTGTCTGACACTCTCTCTCCTCATTAATTGTAATTCGCAATTACAATAAATGCGCCTGCTGTACTTTCGACACGCCCCCGTGTCCGCTGGGCACGGCCCGTGGTGGGCAATAGAAGCTTCTATAAGTTTGTCTTTTCTGCTGCTTCTTGGGCACGGCCCCGTGCTGGCTGAGCACGGGGCGTGTTCAGTCTTCTGACTTCTCTATTTTGCTTTGGAAGGTGCCGTTGAGGGGTCGGGCAGTCCACTAATGTTCCTTTCCTTGTATTTATGTTGGATTTAGCTGTCTTTTTGCTTCTTTTGTGTTTTTGAGCTCATTTAATCCTGAAAATACAAAAGGAAGACAAAAACACTCTTTTTCCAATATTAGTACTTAAAAAGGGTTAGTTTTATGCCTCATTTGATGTAATTTATATGTTGCATTTTACACACATCAGTACTCACGAAGTTTGCATATGCTTTCCGATTATCCAATTGTTGACGAATAGAGATTTAGAGTCCGAATGTATAAGGGTTAAAGTTCAAGTATGCTTAGAGTCGAGATTCGGAATAAAACAATACGAAAATAACATATGAGAATAACATGTGAAAATAATCGTCTTCAACACATAACACTTGTATGACACTTGGTAACCACAAGGGTTATAATAATGTTTTCGTGAGTTGACACTCATAAGAATCATAACAAGGTTTAGGTCTTAGATGGTGTTCTACTACTTTGACAATTGAACATGAATTCAACATCAAGGATTCGAATGTACATAAATATTATTTAGGTAGTATAGTATATAGTATTAAGTCCAAATGTTCAAGTATTTCAAGCATGAGGTAGAAGATTACATCTTCATTTAGGTACCTCAAAATGTGTCATAGAAGTCATGTAGGAGGTAGGAAGAACAAGCTTCCATTTAGGCACCTCGTATATGTTCACCACTACACTTGTTGTAACAACAAACAAGGAGGGTCATGAACTAGGACTAGTACAAGAATGTAAATAATCTAAGCTATGAGAAATCATCAAATCATCTGGGGATTTTATGTTGGAAAAACCCAAGTTGTTCCATAATCACTCCTACATCAAGTTTGCAACTTGAACATGACTTGTGGGTCAAAAACCCTAATCAAAACAAAATTTATTTGAGGTTTAACCTCTGATTTTTTATGTCTCAACCTTGTTTTTAAGCCTAACCAACCATAAGAATGGTTGTAAGCATTAGTACATAGGTTTGAGTGAGTTAAACTCATGTTTAAGCAAAGATTAATAAAAACAAATTTAAACAGTAGACTTTGAAGCCTTTTT